>OW568867.1:0-690000 GCA_938743325.2 Pycnococcus provasolii
CTGGGAACGGAACTTTGCAAAAGACTTGAGTTCAGGGGAGTGGCCGTTCTCTCTGAAGTGATTTCATGATTTCAAGGTCTACCTACAGAAACGTGATGCCACGAAATGCCCAATCATCCTCCTTAAGCTTCCTTAAGTCTAAAGCCTCTATAGGTATAAACTTACCTGAGGACTTAGGGAATGGGCTTTTGCTGCGACGTGTTGGGTGAATGGGTGCTTGTTTTCCTTGAGACTCCGTTCAAACTTCCTCGCCTTTGGCCTTCTGATGACGTTATCCCTGACCAGTCGCCTCGCGTACATAGACTACAAAAAAAACGAGTAACCCTAGCCCTAACCCTAACCCTAACCCTAACCCTAACCCTAACCCTAACCCTAACCCTAACCCTAACCCTAACCCTAACCCTAACCCTAACCCTAACCCTAACCCTAACCCTAACCCTAACCCTAACCCTAACCCTAACCCTAACCCTAACCCTAACCCTAACCCTAACCCTAACCCTAACCCTAACCCTAACCCTAACCCTAACCCTAACCCTAACCCTAAACCCTAAACCCTAAACCCTAAACCCTAAACCCTAAACCCTAAACCCTAAACCCTAACCCTAATTGCCAGGCTGGCAGTTCGACCCACATGTTGAAAAAAAAAATTTGCATCCGGTATGCGCCCGACCGTCGGCCAGTGTCGTGCAGAACGAAGCCAATAACAACAGCCATTTTTTTGGCAGTTGTTTCGACGACATGTTCTGTGACGACACTCCTAGTTGGGGGTTTCGGATAGACCCAGCTTGATGTCCACGGTCATTAATAATAATAATAAAGATTGAAAGTTGTAAGATATATTTACCTTTATTATATATAAACAATAAAATAAATTTATTAAAATAAGCAAGGCGTGCTAAGAACTAAGAAGCATGATTAGAAGATGTTGGATTCAATGCATTATTAAAGAATGTTTTTGCACATAGTTGTAAAATATGGATTATTATTGCATGTGTTTTCTGATTTTTATTTGTGATTCGTTTGCACCGTTTTTCTCCAGAAGTTGTGCAGCGCTGCCTTTAACAGATTTAGCCGACAACGCACCGCCACGCTTCACCGCCTAAACTATCTTTGCAGTCGCTTTCTCAGCCTCGTTCGAACCGCGTGCTGACATGACTCTTCTTTGTAATTCGTATGCTTTTAGACTGTGAAGGTGGGGCAGGCATGTCATGCTGTTTTTAGCTCGAAGTTTTCAATGCCACCAAGGGTATCGACGTGAGCGCTTGCGCGCATTTGCACAATCTTGTCCGATTGGCTAGCGATTTTGGCCTCTGACACAAAGAACCGTGGACACTTCTGTGTCAACGACCAAAATCTTTTACTAGTAATAGTGCGAAGGCATGAGACATAACTGTGAAAAACATGGGAAGGAAACTCCGTTCCATTTACTGACTGAGCACATTATTGCCTTGCTCGTTAGCTCTGCTTTAATATACTTTTTTGGCCACGCGCTTCACCATCGCCTTCATATCATCCGTGGACACGGTCGGTTCCGTGATGACGTGAACTTCCTGGCACATGCGCCCAGCACGCGCAATCAAGTTGAAGCCATCCTCCACCTTCTGGTTTGTCAACCAGAGCTCGAGGTCTTGTGACACGACGCGGCTCTCCTGCGCCTGTCTTCCCGCAGTCACCTTGATGATGCCATCCTCGTCGATGAGCTTCTCGACAAGCTCAAGCAGACCAGGGAGAGGAGCGCCCATAGGAACGACTTTGGCCTCGTCGAACACGGGAGGAAGCAACGTGTCCAGCGTCTCAAGCAGAGGGTCCATCTGCGTTTGCTTGAGCGAAAGCTTCAGCCGATTCGTCATTTCGTCGTATTCCACAAGCTTCACCACCACGCGCTGACCTTTTTGAAGAACTTGGTCAGGATGCTGGATGCGATCCCAGCTGATGTCCTGCTTCAGGCACAAGCCTACGACGCCGTTCAGTTTTCCACTTTCATCCTCAAGGTCGACGAAGGCGCCAAAGTCCGTGAGGTTGCGCACGCGCCCGGGGACATTCTCACCCACGCTGTGGCTGTTCATGTAGTCGATGACGTTCACAGAACGCTCACTCAGCAAGATGGACTCCGACGCACGGTTCGTATCCATGACGATGACGCGAACTTCCGAGCCGACGATTCCCGTTAGGATCTGCACTTTACGCCAGCTCTCGAGGGTCGTCTCCTCGCCGTACGCGACACCCTCCGCCCAGAAGCGCGCTGGATCCACCTGGCTGACTGGTACAAATCCTTGGTAGGATACGTCTCCGTCGTCAATGCCGACCACAAGACCGCCTCGGTTGGCAAACTCCGCCTTGCCGGTGAGCACCCTCTTCTCTCGCATCGCCTTACGCGCCGCCGACCACATCGCCTTTTTCTCGAGGCTCCATTCCTGCCCGTCCGACCCGCTCCCTGGCTGTTTGACCTCCGCGCACGTGCGCGTAGCCCTCCTCCTGGACGTCGTAAGCGCGCGCCTGGTCGCCCCACTTCTGTGCCCTGTGGTTGCGTTGGTGGTTGCGTGCGATGTCGCCATCATCCTACAGCTACGTTGTGTGTTGATGAGTGTACTCTGCCGTGGGGGGAGGGGGGAAGGGGGAGGCTGGAAAGCGGATATGGGGAGGGGAGGGGAGGGCCCCCAATTCGCAGCGAGTGGTCCTTATTCTTCAGACAAGATCGGGGCAGACGCGAGGGATGGGATGGGGGCCTTTCTCGGCACTCGGCTTCCCCCCCAACCCCGAAATCCTCCTCCTCCCAATACCATCCTCCTCAGGTCTCCTCCTCACAGGCACGCCGAGGCGGGCGTTGACGCCGATCCGCCCTCTCCCTCAGGTCACTTTGCCTGGAAGGGAAAAAAAGGGCGATGGCCACCACGCCCATGTTCACGGCGGCGAGGCGCGGCAAGCCGAGCAAGAATAGGCTTGGATGGGTCGCGGTGCTCGGAGCTGTGCTCCTTATGATGGCGCTAAGAGCCTCCGTGCTTGGCGCCGTCAGGAGGAGCATCGCGAGATCCTCGACGAGCGACGGCCGCGCAACCTCAACGGGACATACCAAGGAGGCGGCGTTAAGGGACAGGGACGAAGGTGCCCTTGACGAAGACGACGCCGATGCCGAGGAAGATAAGCTCGCGGATGAAGAGGAGGAGGGCCTTGCTGCGGAGGATGCCCAGGCGTTATACGCGTCGAACGAAAAGCTCGACACGGAAGCCTCTCTGGCCGAGCTGCCGCACGTTGTCGACGACGAGGCGCTACCCAGAAAGCACAGAAGACGGCGCGCGCCTCGCCTAGGAAACTCGGAAGATGTGCACAGCGTCGTTGTTGGCCGGCAAGGTGCGATTGTCATCAAGGAGCGTCCGCTCGTGCCAGGCGCCGTTCGTATCGCGCACAAGCAAAGCTCCGCTGAGCAGAGGCAAGGTGATGAGGTGCTAAGTGAAAACTTCATGCGTCTGAGCCGTGGCGATCAAGACGGCAACGACCAAGACGATCAGGTTGCGAATTCGCTTGGAGGTGATGGTTCTACCGCTCGGATGAGACAGCGTCGAAATAGTCGCGAGGATGCTGAGCGTATCCATTATCGAGGCGAGTTTGGCAAGCTGATGGAGAAGCGCGGAGGACGTCTTGTGGATGGCGAGAGCGTGATTGACAGTGCCGCATTCATGTGCAAGCACATGAATCAGTGCGATAGATTCAACGCCAAGGTGGCAAAGCTACGTGACAAGGAAAACCAGAAGAAGGCGGTTGAGGTGCAGCGACAGTCGAGACGCGTGCGACTTAGCGAGAACTGGAGCGTGCGCGTCGCGTCGATGGGCAGCGCGTTCGAGGAATGTCAAGTTCGACAGGATGACAACGTTGACGGTGCCTCGACGACGACACGCGACGATGTGGGATCGACGTTGTCTCTGTCACCTGCGAACGCGCAGATCGAGGCTGTTCGACGCTGCTCGCGTGCCGTCATGAAGGAGATGAACCTCAAGGACGTTGATGAGAAGACGATTCTCACAGCTGTCACGGCACATCTCCGCTTCGAGCTCACCAAGGCGATGAAGTCTGTGGTTGCAAACGAGGTGGGTCAGCTGAGGCGAGGTGGGAACCAGGAGGATGTGCAGAAAAAATTCGTCGAGGCGATGACCATACTAGCGCAGAAGCGTTTCGATGAGGCGGAGGGGTACGGCAGCCAGTTCACCGCCGACAATGCCGCAAACGAGGCACGCGATGAAAATGGCATGACTGCGGCGATGCGGCGGGCTGTGGTGCACAGCTGGCGAGCAAGAAACGTTACGGAGGACAATACCATGAACCAAGAATGCTGGGAGCAGATGGAAAAGTCCAAAACACGCTTCCTCGTGACAAAGGCTGACAAAACGGGGAGAGCCGTGCCGTCGAATCGCACCACGCAAGAAACCGACGGCGGCGGTGGCAGCGGCGGCACAGCGGCGGCTTCGCGATGCGCCATGGTCACGCACCTGCGTCAATTTTTGTGCGAAGGATGCCCTGTTCCAGCTATGGGAGACTTGCTAAGCTGATGGGAGACTTGCTAAGCTGGCAGGATGTGAAGCCCGTTTTGACGATTCGAAGTACACGCGTGTTTGGCGATGCGGTGCACCGCTTCGAATTTCCAAAGCCGATACTCAAGCTTTTGCCCGTGGAAGATCGCAGCGAGTCGTACAGCAGCTGTGCGGTGGTTGCGAACAGCGCTAGCGTGCTGCGTGGATCGAACTATGGCTTTCACATTGACAGCCACGATGCGGTGTTCCGTGTGAACTATGCGCCAACCAAGGGATTCGAGGAGCGCGTGGGTGAGCGAACGACGTACGACATTGTGAATGCCGCGCTGGCTAAGAAGTTCGTCGAAGGCGATGCGAATCCATTTCGCCTCATCAACAGCACTCTAGTCCTTGCTGAAACTGCGGCGGAGACTGTACGCAGGACGATCGTGGAGGATTTCCTGCGCATGTTCTCTGGAGCAAACCTCGAGCGTAGTCACGCAGTTATGCTTTCGCCCGATCTTGGCACTTCCATCGACGAAAATTGGAGCACGGTCGCTGGTGCCGTCGTTTCTGCACGGATGCATGGAAGCAGTGTCACCGTCGGTAAGACGCCAATGTCATTCGTGGCTGCCCACTTGGCTTTGCAGATGTGCTCCATGGTTCACCTTTACGGCTTTCACAGCGCGAAGGGGAGAAGGAGTGGACACTCATATTTCACTCCTTCCGGCTCGCCGGCGAATCCCACGCAGGGCGAAGCTATGCACGTCGCGTACGAAGCACTGAGACAGATGGCACTCTGGCCCGGCAGTGACGTCAGATTAAGGATGCACGTGCACAAAGGATAATTGTGATCGTGTTGATGTACCGTCTGCATTAGCATGCTGGCCTTTTTATTTCAACAAATGTGTAAGAACAATGTATGCAGTACATTTACAAGTAGTTCAATAGCTTTGAAGAATCTCACTCACGTCGTCCCACGGCAAGCAGTCTGGGTGCTCACGAATCGAAGCCTCGGAACAGATCTGCGACGCGCCACCGTTGCAGAACTCGCCACGTGCACATGGCCGAAAGCAACTCCTACGTTGGTCGCCATACGGCAGAGTCGGAAGTTGCTCATTCCACGACGAAGTGTCCGTCTTCTGCGCATCGGCGGCAGGAGTCGACTTCACCTTCTGGCGTCGTGACGATGCGCGCGAAGTAGGTGCACTTGTTTGCGACGCATGCGACGCATGCGATGCTCGCGACGACGATGAAGATGACGATGAAGAGCGCGACGAAGAGCGATCCGCAGCTGTGAGAAAGGCGTGATGCCCGCTGCCGGCGTGATGATCGCCGCCACCGCCGCCGCCGCCGTGACCTTGCCGGCCAGCTGGCTGAATCATGCGCAAAACACCAGAGGCTGTGTTTGCGTGCAGCCTTCGTCCACCGCGCCCACCCCAGCCTGTATAATTGCTCCAGTACTCGCGCGGTGCCCACCGGCGCAGCCCTGGGGAACCTCCAGGCGGCCCATGGCCGTAGCAGTGTCCGCGACTGGGAACAGGGTACGGCGGCGCCGCGACATTCGGCGCGGCGGAGAAGGTTGTATCGCACGTCGCCGCAGCCTGCCCGTTCACTTCAGGACATCCTTCGCAGATTTGGTTGAGAACACAAGCATGCGCGTACCGAATGCGTCCTGCGGACGATCGTAGCAGGTTAAGCACCATGGGCCACTCACCACCATCGCGCGTGTGCTGCGACTTTCGCGGCGTGTAGTCGTCGTGGTAGTGGTACGTCATGTACCCGCGCCAAGAGCGTACAAACCCGAATAGACGCACGCAGTCGCAAAGCTCGAGCGCTAGGCGTATGCCAAAGTACCCATTCGTGGGGTGAGTGTTGTCGGACGTGACGACGCGCTTGTAGAAAGCTGGCGATATGGCGTAGAGGCGCTCGTTTGGACGACCTTGCAGGTGGTTTTCCACCTCTGCGAGCATCGTTTCCGTCGTCACGTGCTGCAGAACAATCTCGTCGTCGTTTTCGCGGTATCCAAAGTTTTCGCGGTTGACAAGGCGTATTGTCGTGCGCCTGCCGACAAAGTCCTCAAGTCCCTCCGTGTGTGCAGTGTTGAACCGAATAACAGCGTCGTGGTCGTCGATGTACGCGCCAAGCTTGCGCAGTCGAAGAATGCCCGCAGATGCGACGACGGCGCAGGTGCGATACGAGGCAGTTGCAAGCGGATCGCGCTCAGGCAGCACCTGGTGCAAGGCTTGTGAAACCTTTCCCACCACACGCATGTGGTTCTGCACCGTGTCGCCGACGCGATACGCGGTCCTTGCCATCGCTACAGGCTTGTTGTTTCCCGCGTTGGGCCGCGTGACGCGTGAGGCGCACGCGTTTGTGTTCGTCTGTGATCGCGGTTGTGTTGCCGCCACTGCCGCCGCACGTGGCCTTCTCTGTGCCAAGCCTCCTTGCAAGGGCCGTGCTGCGGCAGAATCAGCCGCTCTCCTTGCGTTATCTGCGTGCACCTCGGCCGCCGTTTCGTACTCGGCAATCGTTCCGTACCTCCACGCGCCGTACGCCCTGAGCACGAGCACGAGCAGCAGGAGCGTGAGCGTAGTGACTGTGAGCAAGCGTCGCGTCGACATACTATTGCTGCGCTGCGAGTGCGTGAGCCGGCGGAGATCGATCTGCCTGGGAGGCTGGTCAAAACCGAGAGGGCGACGAGGAGGGAGGAGGAGGGAGGAGAACTGTTTTTTCTTTGCCCTCGAGCGCACGGAGGTGGTTGGATGTGGTATTGTGGTGGGGATGTTGTTGCGTGGGAAAGGGCGCGAGGAAACCCTGAGGGAGGGGAAGATGCCTCGGCCAGCTCCTCCGTCTTTGAGCTCCTCCCTTCCCCTCCCCTTCTGCTGTCGTGGGCTCCGGGTGTCCGGACACGCACGCAGACTGGCACAGCTCTTCTTCGCATCCTTCGAAACATGGCTGCCCTGTGCGGACAACTCGAGGTGACGGTGCTCGCGGGGTACAACCTCAAGAACGCCGAGACCTTCACGAAGCAGGATCCGTACATCGTCTTGCAGCTTGGCAACGCGCGTTATCGAGGCAAGACATGCAACAACGGAGGAACCAATCCCACGTGGAACGAACGGTTCCACTTCACGACGACGAACGAGCTTGACCTTGCGCTCGTCGTGTGGAACTCGAATAGCATCACGTCCGACGACTGTCTTGGAAGCTGCCGCATCAGCCTCACAAAGGTGTACGAGCAGAAGGCGGACGACGTGCGTGTGCCGGTGCAGGATCCTAGCGGCAAGAGCGCAGGAGAACTTCACGTTATCATGAGGTTTACTCCAAACATGACTGCGCAGAGCATGGCCAGCCAGCCTGCCGCACCACCACCACAGGAGACGCCTGCGGCCCCTCCACCAGCACAGCCACAGGCTCCCGCCGCGCCAGCCGCGCCGCCAACTCAGCCGGTGCATGCGGCTCCTCCTCCGCAGATGCCGCCGCAGATGCCGCCGCAGATGCCCGTTGCGCAAGGCTACGCCGCACCGATGCCGCCCCAGCAGCAGCCTGGCTATGCTCCGTACGGCCAGCAGCAGACTCCTCAAGGCTACCCGCCGCAAGGCTACGCTATGCCGCCGCAGCAGCACATGCAGCCTCAGGGATACGGCGGATACCCGCAGCAGGGGTACCCGCAACAACAGCAGCCTGGATACGGATATCCGCCGCAGCAGCAGCCTGGATACGGATATCCGCCACAGCAACAGCAGCCTGGATACGGGTATCCGCCGCAGCAGCAGCAGCCTGGGTATGGCGCACCGCCGCCGACGCAGTACCAGCAACCTGGCTACGGCGCTCCGGCGGGATACCCGCCGCAAGGTGGTGGGTACGGTGGTGGTGGGTACGGTGGTGGTGGGTACGGTGGTGGTGGATACAGGCCACAACAGCAGCAGGGTGGCATGATGGGAATGGGCGGCGGCGGCGGCGGCGGTGGTGGGAACATGATGATGGCGGCCGGCGCCGGCATGCTAGGCGGCATGATGCTCGGCGAGGTGTTCAAGTGAGAAGGAGGTGACGGGGAGTCCTAATGTTATTGAAGTGAACATTCCGCACGCCTGGATGATTGGCTGATCTGGGTGATTGACACGTAAAAAAGAAAATTCAAATTTGTTCTTCTTTCTCCACTTACAGTTTTCAAAGTCATATAAGGGTGGGGCGACACCACATCTCCTCTTTTTTCTTCCTCATCATCATTCCTCATCTTCTTCATCCGCAAGCCATATCTGTTCTTTTCTTCTTCTTTAAAGCGTTCGCCCTTTCCATCAGTGGTTCTGCGTGCATTCATCACCACTTTCCAACACGGCAAGGACGACGGCGACCACGGCTGTCCCCAAGTCCGAGCTGACCCCAGTCGTTGCGACCCCAAGTGTACAAAGATCCGTCCGCGCAAAGTGCGGCCGTATGACCGTCGCCTGCGGCAACGGCAAGCGGCACAACACCTTGGACACGACAAAGGAAATGGCGATTATTCGTGTCGCCGAGTCCGAGCTGGCCGTACGCGTTCGCGCCTGTACTCCGAACCTCAAGGCCAGATCCTCGCGCAATCACAGCCACGGTATGGGCCCCACCGCAGGCTACAGATACACAACGCGCGGGAACCTGCGCCGAAGAGCGGTGAGCGCTCGCGCACGTTGCGGCGGTAAGCTGAGCTGCACCCGCGCTGCGGCGACCGGCGGCGGCGGCGACGCGAAATGCCACGGCTGCAACCTCCGCATTCGTGTGCTCCTCCTCCGCAAGAAGCGGTACGAGACGCGGTGCGAGAGCGTCCTGGTCATCGCCAAGGCCGAGCGCACCGTGACGTCCACGTCCAAATGCGTAGAGAGCGCCCGAAAACGTCATGACCATCGAGTGACGCGAGCCACACGAAAGCAACGAAACGTCCGCGGGCAGGGCTGGAATACGCGTTGGCCACGCGTACAGCGCGCTCGTATCAGGCAAACCAGACTCGCCGTGCGCATTCGCGCCCCATCCGTACACAGCGCCATCCTCGCACAGAGCAAGGCTATGTGCAGCACCCGCACCTGCTGTGCGCACCGAGCGATGCGACAATCCCTCGACACGAGCAAAGGGACCCGCGTCGTGCCAAGCGCCATGACCGAGCTGTCCGTGCCTTCCACGCCCACAGCTCCACAGGCTCCCGTCCGTTGCAACGGCGAGGGTGTGGTTGCTGCCTGCGGCAACGACGGACACACGAAGGCTTCCGAGCGATCCCACGCGGCGTGGCACTGCGAGCTCGATCGGCGTCCAACCGCCATGTCCAAGCTCTCCGGAAGAGGCGAGGCCCCACGTGAAAAGCTTGCCGCTCGGAAGAATAGCGGCACTGTGCGACGCACCACAAACGACTGTGACACTTCCTGCGCTCAGTGCAGCGCCACGAGTCTGCGTGGTGGGAGCGGTTAAGCCGAGTTCCCGATCCTCGGCGGATTCTTCAACGACATCCAAGGAACGCAGTCCCTCCAAGAACTCGTCGGCAGACGAAAGCGCGATAGGTGCGGGAACGAGCGAGCGCTCGTAACCTCCACGCCCCAGCTGGCCGTGAAAGCCGCGTCCAAACGCGCAAATCATCTGCTCGCCATCCTTTGCCGTTTGGACGTTCAAACGTGAGCTTGTTCCCGTCTCCGATCTTGTCAGCTCGAGTCGCTCCGCCTCGTCCTCGTCGTCGTCTCCGACGTCGCTCCTGTCACTGTCATCGTCAACAACACGACACGAGGGCAAGGGTGCTCGGATCGTGGCAAGTGTGTGGTACGAACCAAGAGACACGTGGCGAGTTGCCACGCTCGATCTCTCGCACGACGACTGAAACCAGAGAAGGCGAAGCCACGTTTCTCCCTTCGCAGGCTGCAAAGCCGCGACGTGCGCGTTCGCGTTGCGAGACACAAGCTCGCGAGACGCACGCTCGACCAAGCTCGACGTGGCAAAGTATCTGCACGTGCAGGTGAGTCTCCCGAGGTCCTCCGCAGTCAGGTGAGTTGCGACGGCGTCGAGAATTTCCGTCGGAAGTTCCGATAGCACGCCGGTCAGCGTAGGTGCACCGCGCGGCGAGCGACGTGCCACCTTGCTCGGCCTGCGCACCGCGTGTGCGGGCAAGCTCGGCGCGTCCACGGCAGCGCGTTTGGAGGTGGTCGCGGATGCGGAGGTGGCACCGCCTCGAAATGCCGAGCTCGCGTCGTCGAAGTTCGTCTTCGTGAGTGTCTTACTGGCAGAGCGGAGGAGCTGGCTGGCCGTGCGCGACAGGTGAGGCGGTTCGCCACTGAGCCCAAGGTGGTTGTGCGCGTGCAGGTGAGCGTGCTGCTGCTTGCTCACAGGCGTCATTTCGACGTGCTCGACGTCGTTGTTGGTTTCGTTGTTGTGCGTGTTGTGCGTGGTGGCGGTCGTCGCCATGACTGGAGTGGTGTTGTTATTGTCGTGCGTACAAGTAGAGTGGAAGAGTCTGGGAAACGTGGAGTAGCGAGTTGCGATATGCGAGTGAGTGGCTTTTGAGTGGTGAGTGGCAAGCGGCAGTGTGCGGTGAGTGGTGACGGCGGCGTGCGTTGTGAGTTGTTGTGAGGTGCTGTGAGGTGTTGTGCTGTTGGTGAATGGAATGGCGGTCAAGGGCCGGGGAGTGCTGGGGGGAACGAGCAGGGAAGGGAGGGGAGGGCGACGCAAGTGACAGCTGAGACTTTCGGAGTTGACGTTGGGACAGAACCGCTTTTGCTCATGTCAACAACCGATGTCAACGGCTCCTCCGTCTCGGGTTTAGGGGAACCTGATGATCCCATCCCCGAATAATCTCCTGGGCTCAACGAACCTCCCGCAAATTGCAAAACTCTCTCTGCGCAAACCACGAACACTCCTGCTGGGATGAAGACGATGATGACAACACGCGCACCACGTCGTGTACCACGCGCGCACCGCTGCTTGTCAGCAACAACGTGTAGGCGTGCGTTCAGCAACAGCCAGAACCCTTCGGACCCGTTCGCAGCTGCGCAGCCGCCGACGACGAGAAGAACGACGACGACGACGACGCAGGAACAACACGAGGACGACGCTGGGGGATTCAAGGGAACGCAGTGGCAGTCCATGCAAGACAGCGAAATGCCGAGTCTCGCAAAGTCTGTCCAGCTGCTTCGCGCGTTCACGTCGGAGCAGCTGGACTGCACGAGTCATGCGGACGCAAAGACAGACCTAAGTGACGTGCAACGCGACGCGATACAGACAGCTCTCGCGGTCGTGGCTGCGAACTCTGTGGATCCGTTCCTCATGGGAATCTGTGCGCCCACCCAGGCGGAGGCGGTTCAAGCACTCAAAGTTTGGGTCGCAGCGCTTGGATTGTCCAAGGGTCTCTTGCACGGCATGGATCGACAGGGTGTCGCCGTGAAGGTGGAAGGTGGCGTTTACGTCAAGTACCACAGCGGAAGTGGAGACGCCGTCATGAGCGGGTACGACGGCAAGAGCGTCGGCGTGCTTGTCACGCCCGCGTTCGCGAGCGGCGATTTTCTCCAGGTGGGATACTTCCCCTTGACACTCTTCCCTTCTTCTTAGAAGACGAACTGAGATCCCTCATTCAGTAATGGAGTGTACTTTAGTTTGTCCAACGGTCGCCCATCCACACCATTCACTTTCACCAGTCAGCCTGCTTGCCATCACCCTCGTACTGGACCTCGTCGCCTACGTCCGAGAACCAGAATGCGTAGCCACCCGCCGATGCTCCAAGGTAATATGGGTTGCTTTGTGCACGACACAGCACTTAGAAGACGAATAAGCCTTGTACGTGTTACATACCGACCTTCTCCACGGCTCCTTGACTTGCGACGAGGTCCTGCCCGTAGAAAAAGAAGTTGCCTGCTGGCTCGCCCTTGCGGCTGATGCTCTTTAGCACCTCGTTCGCGAGCACGCCGCCGACGACGGAGCAAATGGCAATATCCTCGCACTCTGGAGCAAACGGAGCAACCTCGTCGTTAAGCCAAGCGCGCACGTTCTCGGCGCTTGGCTTGAACGTCTCCTTGCACGGTTGCGACGCGAGCGCGTGCAGAACGCCTTGCACGTCCGGAACCACGCCGGTTGAGAACAGCTCGGGTGCCGTCGTCCACACCGCACGCAGCAGCGCGTAGCCTTTTGTCATCCTTCGAGGCATGCTCGCCCAGTCCGCCGCGAGCGCATCTTTAAGCGAAACGAAGCGCTTCGACAGCATCCTGCCAGCCTCCTTGCCATCACCCTCGTACTGGACCTCGTCGCCTAAGTCCGAGAACCAGAATGCGTAGCCACCCGCCGAAGCTCCAAGGTAATATGGCTTGCTTTGTGCACGACACAGCCTCGAGATCGAATCAAAGTCCGCCGTCGACAGGCCGAACGCGGCGACGAGTGTCGCACCAGCGAGAGTGTCGGCGGACAGGCTGCTCGCGCTCGTGCAGACATGGTGGACGCGAACGAGAGGATTGAGCTCCTGCAGCGACGCGGCGAGAGCCGATCCGTACGTCTCGTGGCTATCCGACGAAGACGACGCTGCGTTGACAAGGTAGTTGTTCGTGTTGGACGCAGGCCGCGTGGGCGACGACAGAGGCGTGTTGTCGACGACGGTGAGGCTTCCGACTCCCGCCAGTACTAAATTCTTCGCAGTCTCCGCGGCGAGAAGCGACGTCGCGTTCACGAGCAGCAGCGAGGCGTTGGATAGCCGGAGTTGCGTGTCGACTCCCCAGACGCGCAGCTGTCGGTCGTACACCTTCTTCTCGGACGCACTGAGCTCCGTTATCTTTGCCGCCATGGCTTGCGTCGCAGCCACCTGGTCCAGGTGGGGTTCTGATGTGGGCGGATCGATGGGATTTGGGCGGGAGAAGGAGAAAGTGAAGGCTCAGGTTCGGGTTTGCAAGTGGGGTTTGGGCGCCTGGTCGATAGGGTCGGTCGGGTTCCCTCCCTCCCTCTCCCCTCCCTCCCTCCAAGTCTCCAGCTGCCGAGGCGGCGGCACCGCACGAACGACCCACACGTAACATGGCCGGCTTCTCGATACCCAAGAAGCCGAAGAAGAGCGAGGCGGCACCGCAGCACGAGCAGCAAACGCAGCACGCGCCTCCTCCTCGTGCAGCTCCCGCCGCCGCGGAACCTCTTGCACCGCCCCTGCGCGACGACCGGGCGTCGCCGCCCGTGCGGCGTGACGATGCTCGGCCTGGTCACGCTCGCGACGACGATGACAGGCCTCCGCCGCAGCGACGTGACAGGTACAACAATCGTCACGAGCGTGGCGGCAGAGATGATCGATATGAGCGTGGCGGCAGAGAACGCGTGCCGATCCACGTCGATAGGTACTACGACGACAGACGAAGGCGGCGAAGTCGCAGCCGCTCGCGCTCGCGCACGCCGCCGCGACGCGAGCGAAAACGTAGAACGGGTTTCGACGTAGGGCCAGCACCAGATGCGGCGGGTGGCGAGCAAGCTGGCGTTGCGTCATACCCACCGCCGCCAACGACGGGATTTTCAGCGGCGCCAGTTCCACCCATCGCGGCACTCATCGCACGCGAGACCAGCACGACAAGCGCAGCGCAGGTGACGAAGCACGCCCGACGTGTGTTCGTCGGGGGCGTTCCAGTAGGGACGACTGAGGACTCGCTGAAGGATTTCTTCGACGATGCGCTACGACGCGTCGGTGGCATGTCGAGCGAAAGTGAAGCGGATGGCACTTCCGTCATAGACAAGTTTGTCAACTCCGCGAGAGGTTTTGGCTTTGTGGAGTTTCGCACGGCAACAGAGGCGAGCAACGCGATGGCGTTCGACGGTGCGCTCTTTGAAGGGGTGTCAATACGAATGCGTCGGCCAAATGACTACGACGCAGCCGCCGCCGCGTCGCTTGGACCAGCCGCGCCGGAGCCAACGCTTCAGCTGAACGCCATCCCATTTTCAGATGCCGTGAGACCAATGGATGCCGCGGAAAACGCAGCGACCATGGCGGCGGCGGCGTCACAGCCCGGTCGCATCTTCGTCGGCGGGCTTCCGTACTACGCAAGCGAGATGCATCTCATGGCACTCCTCAGCCCGTTTGGCGCCGTGCAAGACACTTCGCTCGCGCGCGATCCTGCCACGGGACGCAGCCTGGGCCACGGCACTGCTGTGTTCGAGGATCCCGCGCGCGCCGACTACGCGGTGCAAGGCTTGCACGGAATGCCCATTGGCACGCGAACGCTGGAACTTCGCCGCAGCGGTCCGGCGAACGAGACAATGCCAGCCGTGGGTGTGCTGCAGACGCTTATCAACGCCGGCACTGTGGGATATGTCGCACAAGCTGCTCTAGCCATCAAGGAAGCAGATCCGGGAATTGCCTCGACGGTGGTGCTGCTCGAGAATGCGGTGACTGAGGAGGATGTTGAGCCGCAGTCCGCAATGTACGACGGAATCGTGGAGGAGATGGAGGAAGAATGCTCGAGACTTGGATACGTGCTTCGGGTGGTCATCCCGAGACCAGCGGCGAAAGGTGGTGTCAAGGATGGCGACGTTGTTGATAACGACGACGACGACGACGACGAGCCGCCTGCAAAGGCGAGTGGCGTCGGCCGCGTGTTTGTGCACTTTGCGGACCAGGGCTCGGCGTGTGCGGCACAACGCGACCTGAACTTCCGGCATTTTGGCACAAGCCTAGTACGCGCACGCTTCTACCCTGAGACGGAATTTCAGGCTGGAAATTACGGTGCCGACGCTGACCCGTCTCCCATCTCCGTGACTCTATGAGGCTCGCCTCATAGAGTCACGGAGATCAGAGAGTCTTACGTTTAGAAATATGTCGTAACAAACACTCTTCTTTCTACACAGTGACGGTGACGGCGTCGGTGGTGGTACGTGACTGCACCCACGCTACCAACCTCTCCAAGTTTCCCCGCATCTCCTCGTCGGTGTCGCTGCGCATTACCTCGACGAAATCTTTCGCGTATGCGTCATTCGCCTCCTCGACCGAGCACTGCATGATTTCGTGTTGTACGTTCTCTTGAATTTTGTGCACAGCATACCCTCTCCCCTCGAGCCGATTGTACAGCACGGTGTTGTCGCACGTGAGCACCACCACCTTGTCAAACCACCGCTCGGGATAAAAGTCACTCGAGTGGTGGTCAACGATGCACCCACCTCGTCCACCGACGAGCGGCTCCAGGTGGTCAAGCAGCGCATCCTCGTTCAGCACGTACGCTGCGTTGTGTTCGTCCCACCCGTCATGAAGTTTATCTTGAGAGTTTCTCACGACATCCCCAACGTCTACGTGCTCGAGTCCCGTTCGCTGTGCGAGTTGCGCGGCGAGTGTGGACTTGCCCGTTCCCGGCGTTCCCGTGATGAGCACGTTGGTCTGGCGCGCGTCCGCGACGGAGGACTGCTGCCTCGACCGCTTCCCCATATGTACTACTACGTGCTGCAAGAGTCTATAGCAGGTGAAATGGCGGGTGAAATGGCGGCGCTTGTCCGAATGGCCAAAAGTCGGGGATTAAAAAACTCCGCTCCGTGACGGCCTCCCTCACCAGTCGCCACGCCACGACACCGAGCAAAGCAATGTCCGAGGCGGCGGCGCAAGACGCTCTCGCCGCCACCACGCACTCCGTCTCCGGCGTGGTGGTACGCGTGCGCCCGATGAGCCGCTTCCTCCTCTTCTTCGACGTCCTCGACGACAAACTTGGCAACACCCCAACGACCGTGATGCTCAAGTCTCGTGTAGGCCGCGACAACCAGCCTTGCGTCAACGGGTTCTTCTCCCCCGAGCAGATTGAAGGCGCGAGCCGTACCATCAAGCTCGGCGACGAAGTGAACGTGGAGCGAGGTGTCGACGCAGGACGCGGCATTGTCGCAGCGACCGATGTGCCTATCGTATCCTTGCCTTGGAGTGTCAAGGGGGAAGGGCGCACGTTCGTGCACGGCGCGTTGTCGTTCTCCACGGGCAACAATCCCGTGGCGACGACGGCGCCAGCTGCCGAAGTGAAGTTGCAGGAGCCGTGCAAGTTCTTCGTTCACACGGGACGATGTCCAAAGGGTGACGCGTGCCGCTTTTCGCACGACGCAAGCCGCGCGGAACGGGCTGCACTGCAGGTGTCGTACGTAGCAATGCAGAGTGCGGCGCGGAGACGGCGAGCGGCGGCAGGCGACGGCGACGAAGGTGGCAACAACATCAGGAGGAAACGTGACAGAAGCAAGGTGTTCGCATCTTGGCTCGTAGACACGTTTGGATATGACGTGCTCAGCGGTGGCTCGGGCGTGCTTGACATTGCGGGAGGCCGTGGTGCCGTTTCGTTTCAGCTGCAGGCTGTTCACGGCGTGCGATCGACGGTGGTAGATCCAAGAGGCGCGGTCGCACTTACCAAGGACCAACGTCGACGCCACGGCGATGATGCGGAGATGTACACGCCAACCTCGGTCAAGGCTTGCTTCGACGATGCTCTCATGGAGGCAAGTGTGGACGCCAGTGCGCTAGTTGCGATGCATCCAGACGAGGTTACGGTTCTCGTCGTGGAAAGCGCACTCAAGATGCGCAAGCCATTTGCCGTGATTCCTTGCTGCGCATTCTCACGTCTCTTTCCGGATCGCCTTTTGCCTGACGGCCAGCCTGTCGCGACCACAGATGACCTGTGTGCGTGGATCGAGAACTTGCAAAGCAACATCAAACGCACGATTCTCCCTTTCGAGGGTCGCAACGTGTGTCTGTATTGGTCTCCAAGTGGTGACTGTTTGTAACTTTCTTGTGCTTTTATTAAAAAAAGAAGAAATGCCCCCTACTTCTTTACAAGATGCTTATTTGAAACTACGACTCCGACTAAGGATATCACCTTCTAGCCGAAGGTAATCTGGCTGCCTCCACCGGGAGGGGCGAGCACACGGCTGGAGGTGCGGTCCGTGATGAAGTTGCCAACGTTCCTGTGAGAGTGCAACGCCAATGTTATTGTTGTTTTTATTGTTGTTTTTAGATTGAAAAGGGTGAGTACAAAGGTTTTTATGGGTTTAGAGTGACGCGAATCACCAAGGGCAACAAAACACAAAAGGTGAACGTACTGTCCGTCGGGGCGCGAGTACGCGTTCGCACGAAGTCCTGCCACCTGTCCCTGAGGCATACCAACCACGGCAGCGGCTTGCGGCGGCGCCGCAGGGGCTAATCCGTCGGTGGGAATGGCGCACGAGCTGTCGTTTTTACGTGTAGTTGGGTGTTAGTTTTCGGCCCGTTGTGTTAAGGTTCAGCGTATCGAAACTTACGCCTTGGGAGCCCAGTTCGCCTGTCCGGAGGCCGCGAACTCGTTGATGCGCTCGATGAGCGTCTCCTTGGAGCCCGCGGGACTGATGTTGAGCTCGCGGCAGAGCGTTCGCAGCTCGCCAAGCAGCATGCCCTTAAGGCGCGAGGGGGAGAGTTCCTGCACGGGTTTCTGCACGTTGTTTTGTTGTATGTCCTGCAGGACTTTCTTCGGTGCCTGCTGCACGTGCTGGACGTTGTTGTCGGCCGCGTCTCCTCCGAAGAGGTAGCCAGTGGACGTTGCGCCTCCTCCCCAGGAAGTCATGTTTGTATGTATGTGTGTGTGTGCGTGTTGTTGAGTGCGTGTGCTGTGTTTGAGAATGAAGGGGAGGAGAGAGGGCTCTCGAGAGGGGAGAGGGGAGAGGGGAGTTTGAGTTGACCCGCCGCGGGGAAGGGAAACGAAAGCTGTCGGGGGCAAAGCAACGGGCTCGAAGGCGCGGGAAGGGTATTCAAGGACGCGGGATTATTAACAACGACGCCCAACGCGTCTCGCGTGCAGGGTCGCGGAGGTGGGGAACACGTTCCCCACCACCTTCCCCAACGGATCTCTGTCTGCGGCGCAATTTGAACCCCGATTTCCAAACCCCGATATTCCCAAACCCCAAATCCCAGCCCCTCCGTCTCAGCCCCTCCCCTCGGCGCCGCGGCTGAATTCCTCACTGAATTCCTCCTCCTCCTCCTTCCCACCCGCGCTCGCGCTCGTGCAAACGGCGCACCGACGCACGGCAGAAACGCGGACATGCAGTGCCTCATACCAATACGCGTGCACGTGGAACTGCCTGACGTGCCTGTTTTGAAAGACGCCTTCCTCTGGGACCCGACGGCACCGTATGCGAACGTCAAGCGATTCGCCGCAGGATGGGCGAAGGACCACGTCGAAACGAATGCAGGAAAAGATGCGCCAAAGGGAAAGTTAAGCAAGAGCGAAGAGGGACTTGTCAACACGCTCGCCGCGGCGATCGAGTCAGCCATGTTGCCGTACCTGCTGCATGCCATGCAGCAGGCGTGCCAGACGTCCAACCAGTATAACTTGAACGCAAGCTTGCTGAACAGAAATCAGGGACACGAAATGCTGTTCGTTGAGGCGAAGGTTGACGACAACAACGTCTTCCAAGACAGACTTGTCTGGCATGCGGATGCACGAAGCCTGCTATCCGCAGGCGACGCAGACGTCGCACGCATCGCGCGCACCACCGCGGCAGACTTGAACGTGCCGGAGGCGACGCAGGAGATTGCGTGCAACCTTCGCGAGCAGGTGGACGCTGTACGCCGTCAGCGCTTGGGGCGCATACAGAGAAAGGAGAAGGATGACCGGACAATTCTTCCTTTTCCATCACTCGAGAATCCTACGGGAACATGCAAGCCACGAGTTGCAAAGCCACCACCCAGGGTGGCGAAGAAAAGAGGCGTGAGTCGAATTGCCAAGGAGCGGCGCGCGTATACGCCGCGTGTGATGAATGCCGCCGAGGCTGAGACTGCCTCTGCGAATGCAGCTGCCGCAGTTGCGCGTGCAAATGAAAAAACTGCTCCACCGCCACCGCCAGCTGCTCCAGCTGCTCCACCACCACCGGCGCCGCGCTCTGCGCTGCCGCCACCGCCGCCATCATATGCACTGCCGCCGCCGCCGCCATCATTTGGTTTTGCACCTCCACCGCCACCTCGTTGGTAAAAATTTTCTAACATGTTTTTCAAAAGCATTTTGTGTTATTCAAATGTAAAAAGTCAACCTGGTTTTTAACTGTTTCGTGTTCAAGATCGTCCGCACCACCTTCCCAAAACCAAATAACCATCCCCATTGCATCCGCAACTCGCGAGCTGCATCAACGGACAGTCGCTAAGTACTGAATCAACGGCGCTTGCCGTAGTACCTATCACGGTACATGTCTGGGTTATCAACGAAGACGTAGATCGTGATAGCGAAAACGACTGAGGCGACGATGAGGGATGCGATACCGAGGGTCCGGCGCGTGCGATTGTCCTTCGCTGGAATGTGAATGCATGCCGAAATCCATCCGATGATGGGAATCCAAGACAGCAAGAATCCAGCGAGAGCGAAAGAAGTGCACGCGGAGTCATTTCTTGACGATGACGTCGTCGTCGCCGTTGTTGTCGTCGCTGGACCTATCGGCATTGGTATGGTTTGCTGTTGCTGTTGCTGCTGTTGCGGTGGTGGAGGAGTGGGACTGGACTGAATGTATGTCGCCGCCGATGATGGTGGTGGTGACGGCACGGGTGGATACATCGGCGGAGCCGATGGTGCAACATCTATTGTAGGAGTCGGTCCAGCATTCTGTGTATTTGTCCGTGCACTCAGTCCAAATCTTTCTCTCCATGAACGTTGTGGCTGTATCGGCGGCGGCACTGAAGGATACGTTGTTGTTGTACTGCCGCTAGTAGGCGGGGGTGGCGGTGCGGCAGCTGCTTCACCATGAGCGGGGCGTGAAAACATGACTGCGAGCGAGCGTGCTGTGCGTCGTGCACGTCTTCTTCGACCCCGCGCTGCGAGCTAATGCCTAATGTATGTGCCGTGTGCGTCTTGTGCGGCAGCCTAGTGGTCGCAGCGATTGTCGGCGAGACGGCGAGCACGCGCACGTGCACGAGAAATGAAGAATGAAGAGTCGATGTGATGCCGGCTAACCCGGCTTCCTCCCTCAAGGAGACAAGGACTGATCCTTTTTTTTTAACGTTTACTAAGGTTACAATGCATAGTCTAACAACTATAAGATCCGAGTCGGTGTTTGTGCCTTCAGCTTCACGCAAGGAGCCAGTGAAGCTTCATCCGTGCCTAAAATCAACTGATGCAGCCGGCCCCGTCAGGTTCCGGCCTTCCGCGGGGTTATGTGACGGATACAGGGGTCAGGGGATATACCCGTTTTTCTTTGGGGCACTCATCATGTAGTGTGGACGAACACCGTCGAAGGCCGTCGACCGTCGTGGTCAAGGTTGGCACGCGGAATATAATTTATATAAGACACTCCTTTATATAACTTATAACGCGATATATAATTTAAGGCCACGATAACCGGCGCCTCTAGGCGCGTGTCAAATAAATGCCTCGCTGGATCTCAATTTGTTTCTTTTTTTCCAATTTCAAGTTGAAGTGCATTTTGAGTGACGAGCGATGTATGTAGTCGAGAGAAAAGCACACACAACACATAGTACAAATTTTTTTAAAAACCATCGGAACAGGAACTCCATGGTTCACGCACAACAACTGACTCTCGCGGTGTCGAAATGCAAGGGAGATTTCTTCTTACACGTGAAGAAAAAATCGAACGGTGTTCTGGTAACCGTGTCAGACGAAGCAAAGTTAGCAAACGAGACTTTGCGAACATTGATTGGCCCATATGCCGACGCTATCGGTAAAGACTAAAGAGAAAAAGTTTTCATCAAGAGCGAAACGCGTTTCTCGCCAAAAGCATTCGAGAAGAGGTTGTTTGAAATGGTGAAGCAGAGACTCAGCAACACTCCTATATGGCCGCCTTCGGATCAAATACCAAAGTGGTCTATCAACGTGATGGAGGTGACGTTGTCCTGACTACTCCCAACATTGTCTATCTCTGCACGGGAAAAACTGACTGAGTGCGCGCGCGATCATAATCCTTCCGTGCATGATCCTGATCACACTAAGATATGGCATCCTGTTGACGTGCGCTGTCTCAAAAAGACGTAATGATGATTCATCATCATATGAAGAACGATGGGTGGAGGGACGAGGGCATCAAGAGGGAGCACCGGCTTATAACTCCTACTAGGGTAGGGTAGCATGACTGGCCATAAGTGGCAGGCAGCAAAGAAGAAAAGCGATACACTGATAGTCTATCATCACTACCACAACAAGAGGAAATAAAAAGCTTTAGCTGCCAGGGCGAGGTCGGGAATCATCCCAGGCATAACGATCTTGTATCGAACAGTAAGTACTCTTAACAAGTAGATTTTGGAAATAATTTGGGCTAAAGTAGGTTGGTCTTGTTACCTTTTCCTTACTCTTCTTGCTCTCTCTTGTTAAAGTTTACATCATCACTCACTCACTCACTCACTCACTCACATCATCATTAATTATCATCAACAAAGAAGCCTCGCACAGGATCTGCACTTCTCTCAAGCTCGTCCTCCATCTCCACGCTCACGCGCGCAAGGCGCGCTTCCAGGTAACCAGCCTCTCGCGCGAATGCCCTTTTCGCCTCCTCGTCAGCCTCGTGCATTAAGCGGCTCGTCGTTGACAGCTGGCGGTCGCTTTCCGACGCCAGCGCCTCCGTTTCCTCGAGCGCTTGACGAAGGTCGCGAGCAAGACGGTCAATACCTTCGGCGGCTGACGTATCGAACGTCGCGTCCAGACTAGTCGCCAGATTGGCGTCAGACACAAATTCACTCGTCACCCTGCTTGGTAAAAGAGGAATCGGCTGTGCGGGAAAATTGCCCTCCCGTTGTTGTGCTCGTGCTCCGTCCTTCGACTGAATATTTGCATGCGTCGCAGTCGCCTCGCGAAGACCGCGCAGAACCGTTGCGTAGGAACATCGGAGTTCCCCGGATAAGGGGATCCACCCGCCAAGCACAAGAACACCCATCGCCAACCTGAGCTGCTTCAGCGGAATGCGCGTTCCAAAGTTCGATGCAAGGATCTGCACACCGGCACCGAGCGGAAGCTGCAGGACGACGAGCGCGTGTGCATGTATGCCTGCTTCGCCAGCCGCCGCTGCGCCACGTACCGATCCCGCTCCTCCGCCACTCCGACGTGAAGCGCTTGCCTGTACGTTGCGAGCCCATGCACGCTGCGCAGCGCCTCTCGATTTCGCATCATCAAGCATTGACTCCAGCAGCGCAGCGACGGCATCTGCCGCAGCCTTTGCCATCGCGGGTACCTCGTCTTCCTTCTTTCTCACGTCCCAATGCGCGAACAGTGCAGCCGCACTAGACCCAGCCTCCACGCCATGCCGAATTGTCGTTAAGAAGGAGCGCGGGTGCACATCAATGTCCGTCGCACCCTTGGATGGTATGCAAGCGTCGACCATCGCGTGCACGTAGTGCAAGCCTGCATCGCTTAGACTGGGCACAATGCGGCGGAGCATCGTGGAAAGAGCACCGCGGTCAACCGCCGCGGCGGTTTTTGTCGCGCTCGGTGGAACGAGCTTGTCAAATATGGCACGTTTCTTCGATATGCTGAGAGCAGTTTCAAGTGATTTGAAGGGGTCGTCGCGCGGCGCATCTGCACTCACCTGGGACGGAAGTGAGGCTGGCATCCGAGTTTGCTCGATGGGCGCGAATAGCGAAGCAAGTACAACCTCTGGCGCAGCCTCGTCGCTAGGGTCTGAGATCTGCGTTTCCGCCGAATCTGCAGCCAACTTTGCCTTTCCCCGTTCGATTCGACGCGTCTCCTCCTCAGCTCGCAGGCGAGCCTCTTCTTCCTGGCGCATCTTTTCCTGTTGGACTCGATGCGCCTCATCCTCAGCCTTCTTTGCCTCGGCTCGCAGGCGAGCCTCCTCTTCCTCGCGCATTTGAATGCGACGCGCTTCCGCAGCCTGTTCCTCAGCTCGAATACGCGCCTCTTCCTCCTGTTGCATGCGGATGCGACGCGCTTCCGCAGCCGTAGCCTCTGCTCGCTCGCGCGACTCCTTTTCCTCTTGGAGGCGAATGCGACGCGCTTCCGCAGCCGCCGCCTCTTCTCGATCCCGCTGCTGCTGGACATATCGAGCCTTCGTAGCCTCCACCTCCGCCGCCGCCTCCGCCGCCGCCGCCGGCTCCTGCGTCCGAACCGGCTCCTGCTCAGACATATCAGGAGTCACGGCAAAAACCCCTCGACCCCGCCTCGGCATTGACGTGGTCAACGTTGTCGCCGCCGCCGCCGCCGCCGCCGTCGCCGCCGCCGCTGTCGCTTCCTGCTCAATGCGTGGCATCTCAGGTAACGAAAAATCCGCAATTCCGTCACGCATCTGCTGCTCCAGCGCATCAACCCATCCAGCAAAGCGAATGTTCTTCGCCCTTTCCTCACGCATGTATAACTGCATCCATTCCGAAGTGGCAGGACCAAGGGCACCCTCGCCACGGCCCCGGACAGATTGACGTGCGGACGCAACACCTCGAGCCACGCCAAGCCATTCGCTCGTTGGCAGCTCCGGAGTTGCGGGTGGTCGTGCGCCTGGCGACACGGGTGGCAGCGGCGAGTCCACACCCCTTGCTCCGTCCATTTTTGCTAAAATGGCCTGCACGCGTCGCTTTCGATTTTGCGTGCTAATTGAAGACGAAGACAACGGTGCGAGATCGTCCTCCAGCGCAAGGCTATCGTGAGCACCAGAAGAACTTTCAGCTGCCCTTCCGTCAACGTTTCTGTACGATTCCGCAACCAAGCGAGCAGCTTCCACAGCCGCGCGCATTTCCTCCGCAACAAGGCGTAGCTCCGCCGCCGCTGCACGAGCATCTGTCGACGCAGAAACTGCCGCCGTCGGCGTCCCGTCTCGTCGTGAATCGGCTCTAGCAGGAGATGGTATCGTGCGAGGAGTTGGATGATCTGAATCAATCTCGCCGTCCATCTGAGAGGGAAAGGAGAGAGTGTCATCTGCGGCTGTGGCGACCTCCGATACCAAGCCAAAGCTGTGCGGATCAGAATCGTCGCTGCCGATAAATTGACGCGGCGGCGTGGATGGTAACGTCGCTTCCTCTTGATGTGAATCGTCATGTCGCGGTGGAGAACGCATTGGCGATGGCGATGGGCGAACTGGTGTTGTCTGCGTCGCCATCGCTTGTGGCAACACGTCACCATCCAAACTGTCCATATAGTCACTGCCTTCGCGATGACTAGCCTGTGTGGCGGCGTGTCGACCATGAGCATTCGTGCTCGCCTGTGTACCAGCAACACGGTGTGCTACACCCAAGGATGCTTGCGTCGACGCCTCAGATGTTTGCTGTTCATCAAACTTGCGAGATGTGGATGCTAGTCGTAGAGGTGCCGGTGCACCACCAACCCGTTCGTTGTTCAAAGCGTGCACCAAACGTCGACGCGATGGCCCTTGGTCATATTCAGCTGCTGGCTGTGCAGCAACATCGAATGACGGGGTTGACGAAGCTTTGACACCGAAGCGAAGCAAGGTGTGCCGAGGTCTTCCGCCCCGCCGCGCGAAACCCGACGAGACCCCACTTCTGCCAGCGATTCTGTACAGCTCCCGAATGTCACCGTCTGGATGTGCAACTGGTGCCGAGTCAGTCTCGAAGAGCGGGTTGAATGCCGCCATTGGCAGAGCACGCGATCGGACACGGTGTCGCCTACGACGTGAAGTCGGGACAGGAAATTTATCCTCCTCGGGAACGGGAGCGGCGTCACTGTCACTTTCATCCTCGGAGCTGCTTTCGTCTGCGGCCTGCAAAAATGTGTCGACGAAGCGCTCATCAGCCTCGTCCCACGGAATGGCGCGAACAAGGTCTACGTAAGACGGCCTTGCACCCTTCTGCCACCCGTCGCACTGCACCTCGACGCCGACGCGTTCTCCGAGCCCAATTCCTACTTGTGCCTCTGCCTCACCACTCGGCGGCTGATGCGGAACGGTCGCCGCATCTGCTGTTGGATGTTCAACCTCAGTCGCAGCAGCCACAAGCTGCGCAAGTGACGCGCCAAATCCTTGCGCGGAATCCCTCGTTTGCACCACTGCCGCAGACGATGCATCTTGCATGGTGGCGACTGCCGAAATCGATGCATCAACGACAGATGCGGAATCTGTCTGCGTTAGAGCTGTCTGGTCCTGGCGAGGAGTAACCTGCGTTTCACTGTGCGTCACATCGACACGCGCACGTTCAGCAGCGGCCTTCGCGGCAATAGTAGCAGAGGCAGCCTGTGCACGCGCCATCATAATGGCCGCGGTTGTTGCGTGCCTGGACACAAGATTTTCTGGGATCTCTGCCGGTGCGTCCTCAGTCGGTGCGTCCTCAGTCAGCGTTGTGATCTGCGTTGCAGATGCGTGCACTTCGTCGTCAGGGAAATCGGATCTTCCGCCAAATTCAATCACGAGAGCATCTCGCTTGGTAGGTTGGGTGGCTTCCAAATCAGGTTCCCTCGCAAGAATCGAAACGTCCGCTATAGCAGGCTCTGCTTCCTCTTCGGTCTGTTCCACTACTTCTTCAACAACAGTGTCTCTTGCGTCGTCGGTTTGTGCAATATTTGCATCGTCTGTCATCGGCTCCACTGCAGATTCCTTTTGAAGTTCTCCCTCCTCTTGTATTTCCTCTTGTATTTCCTCTTGTATTTCGACTTCCTCCGCCTCCACTTCCTCCACCTCCTCCTCCACCTCCACCTCATCCACCTCCTTCTTCTCCTCTTCCACGCGCACCTCTGCCTGTGCCGAAGGCTCCGGCTCCGGCTCCGGCTCCGGCTCCAGCTCCGACTCAGGAGTGTGCACTATGTGCATGTCAGCCATTTCATCAATCGGCATCCAGACATGATCCAGTCTCGGCAGCGAAGATGCATTAGGTCGAGCTGCTTCAACCAGCATTTCGGCCGTGGCACGAGCCTCTTCGACTGCCGCCCCATCAGGCAGCGACACCGCTATCGCAGCAAGCGCTGAAGCATCGCATTCTTCGTTGCTCACGCACTGTTCGAGTGCGACTGTGTACCGGGCTACCATAGTTGCATATCGTGCACGGACACGGTTCTTCGCCTGCGCGAGGTTGGACTCGTGCTGTGACGCGGCATCATCGCCTGCTGCGGATGTTTCCGTCTCCATTGAACGCCAAAGCTGAAGAACCTTGCGTAGTGCAGGCTTCAGGCGAACCTGTGCCTCGCGCATGGCAGACTCCATGGTGTCAGCAGCATGTCCCGCTACGCCGATCGTTGCACTGCCATCGATAGTACGCAGTTGAACGAGGCAGACGGATGTGGCTTCGAGGACAGAGCGGTGGGCCCACGCAACGACTGCAGCGCCTGCGCCAGCGCCGGCGGGATCAAAGAGAGATCCAGGAACGCGTCGTGCTGTATCAAAGAAGAAAGCGGCAAGAGCCAGAGCCTCGAAAAACACCTTGGAAGCTTCCTCGCCATTTGCAACACGCCGCGCGGCACTCACGCATGCACTAATGTCCGCCAACGTCGCCAGGCAGAGTCCAATGCATGCGTTACCAAGCACGTGCTGGCGTGCGCTCCATCTCACCTCGTCCGCATCAGCTTTTGCATCTTCCTCCTCTTCGACGAGTGCACCACCCTCTTCGACGAGCGTCTTTGCGACAAACGTAAAATCACCCGTGTTTGACACGAGCGCACGCATGGGAGCTTGCAGGAGGAGCTGCGTGGCAACGACTGCGCACCACCTCGCCTGGCGCAGCGCGCGATCTGTGTGAAGCTTCACGCCCCCCCGAGGGGTGCGTGGAGAACTCGCACCTCCCGCAGTCGCCACCCCAGCTGCCGCAACGCAAGCGGCTGCTGCAAAGTGCACGCGAAGCGTCAGGTGGCAACAAAGATCGTTCGCGATGGAGGTTAGGGTCGTACCAAAGGCTTCGTTGGAGTCAGCCGCGATGCTTGCCACCGCTGATCGCATCGAAGCGAGTGTCCGCACGGCGTCAGCAATTGATTCGTCCGAGCATGATTGCGTGCCGTTCGCCATGAGCGAATCGGCCACCGCGGCAGCGACCATGTCATGAGCTACTGGCACCAGAGCATCACGCGCCGCGACGGCAGGAGCTGAAGCAACGAACGCCACCAGAGTGGCGGCTGGGACGCTGCGACATGCTGCCGCGGCGGCGTCATCAGCGCTTGCGTCGTCGAAGGCAATCGTTTCGATCGCAGCCCGAGCACTTGTTTCGTACTGACGTAGCGTGAATCCAGCAGCAAATAGGTGGAGAGAAAGCTCGGAGCGGCGCCACTCTGTGCCTGTTCTTTTTGAGATTGCTTCTGCGATAACTTTTGCAGCATCGCGCAACGCACTTACGAGCTTGGCATCATCAGTCTTACCAGCTGCAAGCACGCATCTCGCCCATTCGCGCAGCGCGCCGTCGGGACGGCCACCATCACGTTGAATGAGCACCGCTGCATGCGCTCCGTCCATGTCCTGTTGCAATTCCACCTGCTCTGAATGTAGCCACCGTGAGGAGGGCACCTGCGTTCGGCCATCCGCGGTGGACGCAAGCAGTTTCGTTGGCACGCCGTCAAGCAAAATCTTGTAGGTTTGCACGACACCGTGTCCGCCGCTAACGACCACAACGCCCGGCGCAAGGAAGCTGAGGATGCCAGGATTATCCGTCGGACCGTCGAGGCGTAGCAGATCTGAGGTGCGAACTAATGCGGACATACCGCCCTTCTTCGTCGATTTGACGTCCGTCTGCACGGTGATGCCCAGAAGAATGCCCGAGCGTGACAGTAGACGCACGCGCCCTTCGCCATCAGCCAGAGCTAAGACCGTGCCTTCGGGACTCCAGGACACTCGAAGCGGTGGCGTTGGCAACGACGCCGAGCTGTCGTCGAATGTCACGAGCGACGATGCGCTTTCGCCTTGACCGTCTAGTGTTAGCTTCGCATCAACGAGCACCACATGGCCAGCACAAGTCAGGACGGCGACAAGTTTCGCGCGTGGGTCCCAGGCAAGAGATGAGGCTTCTCCAGGGAGCTGCACTGGATGCCATCCCGGCGCGGTTGAACTTTCACCGCCAAGGCTCAGCTCAATCACAAAGAGACGCGCGTCGGAATCACCGCTCTGCTCGGACTTGCGCCTTGCACTTGGACTATCCGTGCCAATGGAGAATGCCTCAGCGGCGGTTCGCCTGCTCATGATGCATGCAACGCGCACGTCGACGGAGGCGGTGGCTCCAGCCCGCTGCGCCGCGCCGTCACCGGGCACGAACGTAACGTCCACGCCGTGGCACACCCCGCGTCGCAGCGGTACGTTCACCGGCATCCACGCGCCAGGTGAAGCACGGTGCATCGCGTAGAGGCGCGGCGGCTCACCAGGCTGCGCCACGTCGCCGACGAGAGCATTGCCGCAGTCTGACGTCCACAGTGCACGCCAAGTTCCACCTTGCGAGTCGGCACCGCCGGGCGTGGTGAGGGCACGCCACGGCGACGCATTGCCCTGATTTGACTCGACGACGTCCGTTGCGACGAGAGGTCGAACGCCGACGCTGAGAGGCGGCATTGCGTGGGCAACAACCACTGCCCCCGCGCGTCGCGAGACAAACACGCGAGGCATCGACGCCAGCTTGGCGAGAGGCAAGTCCGCGGCGTTTGCGTCAGCCGCAGGTGGTGCAAGCAGCGCGTTGGGCGGAACACGCGCTATGGGCGGTGAAGGCGCACCCGTCGCATCAACGGCGCACGTCCAAATGCCCCTCGCTTCGGCGCCCGGCTCTCCCGTGATGTTGGCCAGCACGCGTCCCGACCACTCGCGCAGCTGTGAAGCACCACCGGCCGTCTGCCCGCCGCGAGGCGGTGACAATGCTTGCGAGGTTGAGGTTGGGCGAACGCACGCGGGCATACACCGCAACCAACCTTTGCGAGGCAGGCTAGCTGACGGTACGCCCTGCGGCGCGGCCGACGCGCTCGTCGACGGCGTGATGAGCGTCAGCACAGCGCCGAGCGTAAACGCCGACGCCTCGAGCGGCGTGGAGTCGGCGTCGTGAACGTGCCGAATCCCCGACGCGTGCGATGCAGGCAAGGCGTGCAGGGTTGCGAAGGACATCTACTCTTTTGGCCAGAGAGTGTTGTGCGAGTGTTGTGTGTTCGCGTGTGCGTGCGTGCTTAGGCCTGCTTCGCCATTCTGCTGGGGGGCTGTCAGTTTGGTTTGGTTTGGGGGAGGGAGGGAGGGACGGGCACCCCACCCCGTCCGCCGGCCCGCGGGGAAAGGGGGAGAGGGGGGAGAGGGGGTGGGGGGGGGGGGGGACTGCCCGGGGATCTGGGAGGGGGGGCATTTCAAAAATCTAACTGACAGAACAACCTCTCCCTCCCCCGGTCCCCCCCGGCAGCCCGGCCGGGGATCCAGGTCGGGGGATCCCCTCAGGTGATCCCTTACCCCCCACCAACAGTTCGGGGTGTGCAGGATTCAACTCATCAAGTGGTTGAGTAAGATGTGTAGTTTGTAATATCGCAGGTGTATGTGAGTCCTACACCGCATTGCCCTAACCTCACCGCCACCTCCCTGGACTGGCTCGACATAGGTGTTGAGTTGAGCAGCGTTCGCTGCGACCGTATGATGAAGTCCTTAAGTATTTATTTGAAACTACCTCTCTCAAAGGTTTTTTTTACTCTGTATGGTCTTTTTTTACTATGTGCGACTCTCAAGTCTGCGCCCATGCGTTCCACCGCTCTTGCATCTCCGCGGGCCACTCAGACAGCGGGCTGAACAGGTAGTCCGCCAGATGCGCAGGCGGGAGAATGCGAGAAGCGCAGGAGAGTTTAGCGTCCTTGTACTTCTCGAAAATCGCGGGAAGCTTCCGTGCCGTGCCCTCAGCGGCGCCCTGAGCGTCAGGAATGGCATGAGCGCGCGCGTGGTCGACGTAGGCGGCGTGCAGGGCTGTTGCGCACTCGCGCAAATTACCAGGCGCGTATCCCGTGTGCTGCTGCAGGGTCGGACTCCACGGCGTATCCTGGTGCTGATGCCGCGGCATTGCGGTGTTCGGGGGGAAGCTCGACGCGGATACGAGCGTTGGCCTGACCGCACCTGGGGTGCTGCTGCGTGCCGCGCGTCGGCCGACAGCCGCGGGGGCTGCGGGCATAGGCGGGTTGACCGATCCAGGGGGCGGTACTGTCACGCCTCGCGAAACGGCGAGCATGGGCGCGCTCACCGCACGCTCGCCATGCGCGTCCACGTGCAGCGTATACAGCGCAATCATGAGCGCGGATGCCGCCACCTCGCTCGTCTTGAACTTGAGGAAGTTGTAGTCGAGCAGCGTGAGCTCTAGCAGGTAGTAAGACAAGTACGTGAGGCGAACGTGGGGTGCGAATGCTCCTGGTCCCGCGACCGAGTTGTCGGGATTTCGCGCGGCGAATTTGTCGGCAGTTGGCGACGCCGTGGACTGCTGATTGGCGCTCCTCGGCGGCGAAACCTCCGGGAGCGGGCTCGGCGGGAGTGACGATGCAGGGTGGTTGAGCAGCGGCGAGGACGCCGCGGCGGCGAGCTCGGAATCGCCCGAGAGCAGCAGAAGTGAGCGGAGGTATCGGCGGAGGAACCACTTGGCGGTTGGCACGGTAAGCTCAAACTTGAGCGTCTTGAGGATTTCGCGCTCCATCCCCACGATTTCGTCGCGAGAGTATGTGTTGTCTGTGATGTATCGAAACTCCTTAACGGGAGGCGGGTAGATTTCCTCGTACTTGCTGGCGATCAGCATGCACGTGACGCCGAGCAGCTGCAGCTTGGAACGCTGCATCTGGAGCCGGCTGAGGCACCGATCGACGTAGTTGACGGCGAGGAAGAGCGTCTCTCCGTCGAAGCGGTACTCCTCACCCACCTCCACAAGCCAGTCGACGAGGATGCCGCGCATGTGCGGGTTTATGTCGCGCTGACTGGTCATGTAGTTCCTGTTTGTTTTCGTTGTTTTTTTTTTGGCGCGTCAGAACGAAATTTTGAAATTTCAAATCAAAAATCCAAAGTCCGTAAGACTCTTATTATTCTCCTTCTCTAAGTTTGAAGATGCAAGCACGAGCGCGCGTGTGGGAGCGCGCTTCCAGCCGGCCAGGGCTGTTCTTTTTTGGGTGAAAACTTTGAAAATTCGTACCTGTTGGGTGCATGAATGAGCTGCTTTGAGTGGCACGTGCGGTCGATCTCGTCCATGTAGTCCACCGGAACGAGCGGGTCGTGAACGTAGAATGGAAAGGCGAGCGACTCTGGCGGTGGAGTATGGGCGGCGGCGGTGGAGGCGGTGCGGGTGGTTGCGGATCGGCGATGAGCTTGCATGGTGGCGTTGGCGGCTGAACGCGCCGCGGCAATTTGTGCACTGCTACTGGCTGAGCGCAGGCGCGTTGTTGGTGCTGGGAGCGGGACGTTGCCGTTCGTGATGGTTTGGAGCGGCTGAGATTCGCGGCTTCGCTTTTTGCCATCCTGCGATCCGTTTGAAGTTTGTGTGTGGAGTTTCAAAATGTTGTTTGTCAGTGTGGTGTCGCAATTTTTGGGTTGGCGCGCGCGCCCTCTTTTTTTTTTTCGGGGCGCGCAACGTTCGACGTGCGGAAATCAAACAAGAACGCTCAAGCATGGAGACAAGGGAAAGCACCGGAGTGTGCACGCCCGCGTCTTGAAAGCAAACACAAGTAGGCAAAAAGCAAGAGAAGAAATCAGGAAACGTACCTTGGTGGAATCGTCGCCCAACCTCTTGGCGTGCTGCATAGAGTGCGAGCGTGGCATGGCTGCGTTGTTCTCCAGCCCCTCGTCGTACACGTCGAGAGGTGCGGCGCGTAACCCGGCGTCTGCGCCCACGCCCGTGCCTCGCGCGGAGGCTGACCTCAGTGTGGGCATGGCCGACACTTGTTGTTGTGTGTGTTGTGTGTTGTTGGAGTGTTTGAGGGGGAGTTTTGTGTTTTTCGCGTTTGAAGGGGAGGGAAACAAAAAAGGGGAAATCCAAAGAGGAGAGGGGAATTGGAATTCGTTGAAGCTCCGAGTTTCGCGCTGGAGGCAAAAGCCAAAATTTCAAAGCTTTTCATTTCGGGGACGTCCAAATTTTGCCGAAACCCCCAACGGCTAGTCACGCAAGGGCATATCAACCCCGAAAGGTTTAACCCCGAACAACCAACCGGCGCAGGCTCAACCCCCAACCCTCTGGGGCCTGGAGTGTCCCAATGACCCTACTGTAGAACCCACTGGCGCTCCCTCTCTTCCGGTCCTCCCCTCCCTGGATGGCATGGGCATTTGGCAGGCCGTTGACTCGCTGCTGCGCTGGGCAGAGAGACCACGCGAGAGGCGTCGTAGGAAGGGGAAGGGGAGAGGGAAGGGGAAAGGGGGAACCCGGAACCAACCCGTCGTCCTTCCCAGTTCCCAGCCTTGCCATCCGCCTGTCCGCTGTCCGACCAAATCATCCCCCGGGGCTGCCGATCATGGAAGATGTGTCATTCCTTGTGTCCCCAGCGTAGCGTACTGTTCCCGGTACCCTAGCGGCATAGCCTTGAGCCTTTCGCCTTGCCCTGTGGCCTTGCAGCATCCCCTAGGTGGAGGGAGGGAGGGAGTTTCGTTTCCCTGCTCCCACTGGTTTTCCCTCAGCCTCCTGCGCTATCGTAGAACCCGCGTGTACCACCTCCCTCTCTCCCTCTCTCCGCTGCCAACCACCTCGCGTGCACGACCTCGCAACACACGCAACCTCACCACACTCTTCTCTCGCAGCCATGCGCATAAAGGTGCACCTGCAGGAGTATGGCACCGAGTCGCCCGAACCGCACACCATCCTGCTCAACTGCGGCGCAGGCGAGCAAATACTGAGGTGGGTCGCATACGCCGCGTGCGGGCGCATGGCGTTCCAGAAGGGGGACGTGCCCTCGGCGTACGTGCCGCAGAGCGTGCTGCAGGCGGACGGAACCATACTTGACGTCGACATCGTGCTGAACGAAATGCTAGGAGACGGCGACGAGCTGTTCGTTGAGTACAGCCACGGGCCGACGGTGTTCAAGTGCAGGTGGGAAGGTCGGCCGCGAACGCCGCCGCACGTATGGGGAGAGACGGCGGTGACCGAGAATGTCGAGTACGACTGGCTCAGCGACCTCGACCTCAAGGCGTATGGGCTCAACGAGCTCATCAACCCGGACCTCGCGAGCGCAAATGCGCACGCAGTGGACCAGGACCTCGACGCGACGAAGGACATCATGTCGCAGTACGCGGGACCTCTGCAGGCGCTCTTCATCTACTACGGAACGCAGGGCGATTCGCCGTCTCAGGAAAAGCTTAGCCTGTCGCAGTTCCGAGACATCATCTTGGATAGCCAGATTGCAAGCGAGAAGTTCGTGCCAGGAATGATTGACGAGGCGTTCAACAAGGCGCGGTATGCGCAAGCCAGCGTGCAGGAGAGTGGCAAGCGGCGCCAGTCGGCGGGGTCCAAACTTGGTCTGCAAGAGTTCATCTTCGCGCTCATTTTCGTCGCCGCAAAGAAGCTCGACCTCGGCTTCGAGGGTTCTGGGTGGGGATTTGCGGCACTCAGCGAGCGCTTCTACAAACTGCTCACCGAGTTCATATTTCCCAACCTCATCCCCGCCATTGCAGAGCGCATTCGCGCAATCAGCCAGCCTTACGCCGACGAGAATGTCAAGCTCGCTGTGGAAGCTCTGCAGAAGAAGGGCCGGCGGCTCACAGAGCAGGCGCTGGATAGCTGTCAGCTCAAGCGTGTGCAAATGGCGGAGCCGGTGCTCGATCTCAAATACCTTTGCCAGCACCTCATCCAGTGGGAGTACCTGGACAAGCACTTTGACATGTGCACGTTCTCCATTCTCTGCCTTCACGCGAAGCACAACGGTTCCGCGGACGTGCAGGCATACCCGCTCCACAAGCACCCGCTTCAGGTTTCGTACAACGACTTTGAGAGGTTGCTGCTCGCCATCGCAAGCCACATGTACCAGAGCCAAGTGCAGACGCAGGCATCGGTGCCATTCGAGCAGTTCTTCGGCGAGCTGCTCGACGACGCGTACAAGCGAAGTGGCGTGCTCGTCGACTTCAGGAGAACGGAGGTGAAGGACGCGGCGGAGTAAAGAACAATGTTTTCTTGTTTTCAGTCTGTGATGTTTCAACCACGCGTTTTCCTCCCTCCCCCTTTGAATTCCCCCTCCCCTCCCCTCCCCTCTCACTATCACATGTCACCTCCGCAGTAGTCACAGTCACGCCCTCAAAACCTCACGTCAAAACCACCTCGAGTCATTCGCCGACGCCTCCACCACTCTTAAACACAGGCGGAAAGCTCGTCTGTGCTCCGCCAGAGTATGAAAACTTCATGCTGGTACAGCTGGCGAGCGATGAACCTGTTTCTACGCGTTCGGGCCTGGCCACTCCACCAGCTTAGGCTCGGTCGCGCCCGTTTGGCGGTTCAAGTCCGTGTCCTTGTGGTAATAGAACGATGCGGAAAGAACGACGTATGCCAAAATGAGCGTCAAGCCCTTGAGCCAGTTGGACTGTCCGTCCGACGCCACCATGATGACTGTGACGACGGTCGTGAAGAAGACGATCTGCTCGAACATGTGCATGTTCAGGTCGAGCGGCTTATTCATGAACCAGCCGCACACCACGCAGAACGGAATGACCAGCACAGTGATCTGCGTTGCCGATCCGATTGCCACGCCCAGAGCAATGTCCATCTTGTTCTTCATCGCGAACATCACGGCGGAGGCGTGCTCCGCGGCGTTGCCGACGATGGGCAGGATGATGACGGAGATGAACGCAATGGGAAGGTCCCAGCTCTTCGCGGCTCCCTCGATTGTGTCCACAATGAAGTCGGAAAGGATTGAGATGAAGATTGTGAAGACGGACAACCAGCCGATGCTTCCCCAAAAGCCGAGAATGGCCTCCTCCTCCTCTTCGTCGTCGTCGTCGTCGCCGTCGCCTTCCTCCTCCTCGAAAAGCTCGGTGTGGCTCACAAGCTGGAAGTACAGGTAAGCGGCGTACATGAGAAGCAGCATGCAGGATGTGAAGCGAGACAACTTAAGCTCGCTCTCCGTGCCGTGGATCTCCGTGTTCGTGGCATGTAAGGCGCTCGGCAGCGTGAGGCCGAGCGTTCCGAGCAGCAGCAGCGCGGAGTTGGCCATGACGCCCTGCTTGTTGTACGTCTGTCCCTTGTGCTTAAGGCCGCCAAAGAAGAAGGCGCACCCGAGGACGAGCAATAAGTTGCTGACAACGCTTCCAAGCAGACTGAGCTGCACGACGCGCAGCAGGCCGTTGCGCAGTGCGAACACGGACACGATCATCTCCGTCGCGTTTCCGAATGTTGCGTTGAGCAGGCCACCGACTGTGGGGTTGGTGTACATCGCAAGCTGCTCTGTGAGGAAACCGAGTCGCTCTGCGAGAGGACAGAGCGCCAGCAGCGAGAATAGGAACACCCAACCGTCACCCCATCCGTAGCGCGCCACCACCGCGAGCAGGCCGCAAGGCAGCAGCGCGTTCAGCTTGGTGGTGAAGAAGATTTCGTGTACTGATCTCTTGAAGTACGGCCCGAATCCGTCCGCCATGACGTCGTCATGCTGCGAGCTCTTTTTCGGCGGTCCGTCATCCTTGAGGAACTCGAGTCCCGAGTGGCTGCGCTCGAGGTCGTCTTCGTCGTGTTCTTTCGCCATCGTACAGGACACAAAACGAGAAAGTGTGTGTTTTTAGGTGTGGTGCGATCGCTCGCGCCAAAGGCGAGGCGGAACAAACAGCACGGGGAGCTTCCTTCCGGGAGCAAGGAATGCAGGGCAACGAGGTATCCCCAGATTCGCAGCCGAAGAGGGGGAGATTGAGGGGAGGCGCCCTCTGGAAAGCAGGGCAGGATCCCTCGGCGTGCGGATCGCGGTGGGCCCCCAGTCCCCACCCAATTGCAATTGCAATTGCACGCGCCTCGCCTTGGGGAACCCCTTGCTCCCTCCCTCTCCCTCCCCTGTTCTCTCTTCTCTTCTCGCGGCCGGAAGGGAAAGCCTTCAAGCCCGCAGGAAAGGCCAGGCAAGGGCCAGGGCAAGGGCGCCTCTCCTCTCCTCTCCTCTCCTCTCCTCTCTCCTCCCCCCTCGCTGCCTCTGCCTCTGCCCAACTCCCACGCCCTCCCGATTCCCTCGCACAAACAACAGCCATGCCCGCCGACGACACGCCGCTCAACAACACGCTGCGCAGGCTGCAGCAGCAGCGCGACGACGGAATCATATCGGCAGAGGAATACAGACGCAAGGCGGCCGCAGCCATGGACGAACACGACCCGGAAAAAGGACCTGGTAAGCGACGCTGGGGGAAGTGGGGCGTGGTGGGCGGACCGCGCTCGAACGCGACACAGATCAGACGATACTAACTCACAAACACGCGACACGCTTACCCACCCACCCACACCCATGCAAAACACGCACACCCACGTACACAAACATGGCACGCACCGAACAGATTCGCTTGCAAGCTTGCGGGCACCAGGACAAAGCTTGACAGGCGAGCTGGGCGTGGACCTTGCGAAAAACACGCCAGAGTCGTGGTTACACTCAGCCGTTGGCGCGATCAACGCGAAAAAGTGGGTGCTCGCGTTGGCCTTCTTCCTGCTCGTTGCAGCGCTCACGACAGCCACGGGGGTGGAGCTCTCGGAGAACGTATGGGGCATGGTGGACAAAAACGCGGGCAAACGGTTGAAAGTTCACGTGCCGACTGAGGAGGAGCACTACTCGAAAGAGGCAGAGTCTGGCAGTGGCGTGTCCACCACTCTTGACGTCAGCGACGATGAGGACGAGCTCGGCCGGAAGGAAGCTGAGCGCTTAACACAGGCGGAGGCTGGAGGTGAGGAGGAGGGCGGAGACGACTCTGCCGCTGCAGAAGAAGGGACCGACTGACTGATGATGTCCGCCTGCGCTTACCTTTTTTTAGAATTCATCCGCTGTAACGTCTACCAACACATGCACACGCGTACGCGCGCACACACGCGCAGACGTCGTTCCGTTCGTCGTCTCGGTAGTGCGGTTGTGCGGTGAAGTTGAGAACCCCAAGCACGGACCCCAGTCACGGAACCCCGGGCATTTGCTACGATAGGGTAGTATTGGAACCCCGGGCCACTCCCCGGGAGTAAAAAGCGCCCTCCCGCATTCCAAGCATCCCGGACATGGCCAACTGCTGGCGCCTCGACTGGGGCGACACGCCGTCGTCGCTGATGAACCACCCTTTGAGCGGAATCACCCTACTTGGCCTACTCAGGTTTGTGAAGAGGCACCGCAAACTCATAGACTGGCAGCAGTACTGGCGTCGGCTCGTCTTCATCACGGCGATGTCAATGTTTAACACGTGTCTCAGCGTCGTCGAGACGGTGCTGTATGGAGGGCGCATACACTGCACGTACATCAACCCTCGCGTCGTGTTTGTACTCGGCCAGCCTCGGTCGGGAACAACGCATATTCACAACCTGCTGTCTCAGGACAAGGAGCGGTTTGCCGTCGCGACGACGTTCGACGTCGGATTTCCGTCTTCCTTCCTTTGGACAGCGGGATGGCTGCCATTCCTCTTGCAAGGGTTGCTTTCGGAAACAAGGCCCATGGACAATATGCGTTTAAGCTGGGAACTCCCGCAGGAAGATGAGCTCGCTACAAACCAGCTTAGCGGCGGCGTCTCGCCGTACGCAGCCATAAGCTTCTTGAGGAGAGAAGCCTGGGAAGGCATGATTCCGTGGTGGACGCTGAGACGTGAGGACGGGTGCACGGCGGCGGACCGTGCAGAGTGGCAGGCGGCATTCCTTTACTTTCTAAAGAAGTTGCAGTATCGCTCTGGACCAAACAGGCGGCTGCTGCTCAAAAGTCCCGTCCACACGGCTCGGATCCATGTCCTGAACGAGCTGTTTCCGCGCGCGCGATTCATTTGCGTGCACCGCGACCCTTACGTAATTTTTCGCAGCGGCCTCAACATGGCGTCAAAGTACTACGGCTACGCTGCGCTGAGCACACCAAGTTCCGAGGACGTGTTCGAGTACGTGCTCAGGCAAGGTGAAGTTCTCGTCCGTGCGTACATTCGTGACGCGAGCCGAATACTGGGACGTTCGTCTTGGATTGACAAATTCGTAACGAATTCGCCAGGCACTGACGCCGTATCGCGTCGGCTTGTCGAAATCGCCTTCACCGACCTGGACGAAAAACCACTCGAGGCACTGACGCTCATCTACGGCACGTTGCGTCTCTGCGAGGGCGACGAGCGTTGCGCGTCTGTGGGAAGCTTCCCACCAGTGGTGGAAAGAGCGGTATCTCGCTACCTGGACCAGCTTGGTGCCTTCAAGAAGAACGCGCTCGCCGAGCTCGACGCAGATGCTGCAGGCGTCTTAAAGAAGCGCTGGCGACAGTTGTTTTCAGCGTTTGGCTATGACACCAGGCGCTACCGTTTGGAGGACCTCGCGCCGCAAAGACTTGTCTTTTTGTAAACTACGGTATCACCGTGTAGACTATCGTTCCATAGGCTAAGCTGATCTTTTTCCCGAACGTAAAACCCCAACCTCAGGGAAACCCCCAAACGCCCGCAAAACGTACATGCCTGCTGGCCTCGGCGGCGTGTGTCGGCAGTGGCAGAGAAACGCGCGAGCGTCGGCGTGGCAGCTCGGCACAAGAGCAGCGAGAAGTGCGACGCACAGAACCAATACAGCAGCAGCAAGAGCACCAGCAGAGCACATGTCGTCGCAGAAGCCTCGCGTCGTGGGATTGACGGGGTCCATCGGAATGGGCAAGAGCACAGTCTCCGCCATGTTCGCTGCGCGAGGCGTTCCCGTCTGCGACGCCGACGCCATCGTGCACGAGCTGTACGCGAGCGGAGGCGAGGCCGTGCCAAAGGTTCAGGCGCTCTTCCCGTCGGGAACGGATCTGCTGGACGCCGACGGCGGCATCGATCGACGGAAGCTCAGTCCGCTCGTCGTCGGAGATGGCGCAAAGGCAACGCTCAAGCAGCTAGAGGACATTGTACACCCTCTCGTCACCGACCGACGCAACAAATTTGTCGACGACAACTTGAGAACGTCGCCGTTCGTCATCGTTGACGTTCCACTTCTGTACGAGACGGGCGGTGAGAAGGACTGCGACGCCGTTGTCGTTGTGAGTACCGCCGACGCGCAGGTGCAGCGCGAGCGCGTGCTCGCGCGTCCTAACATGACGGCGGAAAAGCTGGACGCCATTTTGAAAAAGCAAGTTCCAGATGAGCAGAAGCGTAGTCGTGCTGACTTCGTAATCAACACGGCAACGTCGCTCGCAGATACGGAGGCGCAGGTGGACGAACTCGTGCGTCGGTTCACGGAAGCGGAAAGATGACTTGTAAATAAGAATTGAGTTTGCGCTGTGATCCAATTATTACAATACTATTACAGTAGGTACATAGGAAATCAGGTACGTAGGTAGTTCAGGTAAGCTCCGTGCCGCGAACCTACCAAAACAGGATGAGAGCTTCACCGAAAATGATCGCGGCTATGCACGGCATGTATCTCCAGAGTTCCTCCCCGAAGCAGATGCCACCAGCAATCACGCTGATGATCATCGACGTTCGCTTGATGGCGACAACGTACGAAACAAACAAGTACTCGAGAGCTAGCAGGTAGCACAGCACCGTTAAAACCTCCGAGCATGATATGAGAAGAACCGCAACGACGGAGCTCGGCTTGACGAGCGCGAAGAAAGGTTTGGCGACGTGGTACCCAAGCGGGAGCGGCTTGGATGCAGATCCTCCAGCGAGCTCGACGTCAGCCACACGCACAGGCTTTCCGGGCGACATGGCGTACAGTAAGCACAGCGCGGGAAGCAGCATGCAGTACCGCTGTGCTGTGGCAAATGCGAGTTCGGAAGGCGCGTGATTTATAGCCTTTTTGTCAAGAGCGGACGTCAAGCTCCACATCGCCGCGACGAGGAGCATCAGGCACGAGCCAGACTGTGACACGTGCTTGTAGACGGATGGCGAGGGTGATGAAGTGCTTGGCTTGGCGGGTGACGGGGCGGGTGACGGGGCGGATGTGACGGCGAAAGCGACGGGAGCGTTGGCAGCGGGTGTGGCGGCGTTAGCGTTAGCGTTGGCGTTGGCGTTGGCGGCTGCGGCGCGCTGGCCTGTTTGTTCACCCTTCTTCCCACCACCACTTCCTTCGGTGGTTGCGTGCGAGTAGTTGAGCGCAAACGCGCCGAGTGCAACGACGGCGACGCCGACGATGCCGTTCGCCGTGGGCACCTCTCCGACGACGAAGTATGCGACGGCGAGCAGGAACACGGGCGTGAACGCCAAGTAGGGCACAGTCTGCGAGAGCGGCGACACCTTGACCGCCTGCTGGTAGAGCAGGGATGAAGACATTTTCAAGATCGCGGACGTGATGGTTGACGTGAGGAAGGTGCGGTTGTTGGACATCAAGTACGCGTCGTGCAGCCACACCTTTCCCCTGAAGACGACGCAGCACGCCGTGAGCAGGAAGCAGTCGAAGAGCAGCGTGAATGCGACCAGTTCCGTGGTGGATAGCCCCGCCTTCTCCGCGCCGTGCTTCCTGGAGACGTCAATGGCGGAGTGGAAGAGCGCGGCGCCGCAGCTGTAGAGCACGCCGAGGCGCGGCGGGGCCATGGCGTTGGTGGAATGAAGGGAAAGGGAAAGGGGGGGAGAGGAGAGGTGGGGGGGAGAACTGGGGGGAGAGCTCTGGCAGACTCTTCTCAGGAGAAGCGGGAAAGTGGGGAAACCCTAACTTGCCTCCTAACCCCCATTCGCAGACCTTTGCTTCCAGAAGGAATTCCTCGCTGTGTTCCGAGAAGGTTCTTCTTCTTCTTCTTCCACGGCGGCGGGAGGGAAAGGGGCCCCCCTTTCCTTTCCCTTTCCCTTTCCGTCTCTCAGATCACACCTCGCTTTCTCCATAACGCACGCGCAAACATGGTCGCACCGGTGTCATGGGCCGAGAAGATGGACGACGCGGACGTGGAGGAAGATGAACCGCAGCAGCAGGGAATGCCGCCGGGAATGGGAGGAATGATGGGTGGAGGTATGCCGGACATGGGCGGAATGATGGGCGGAATGCCGCCGGGCATGGGAGGTATGATGGGCGGAATGCCGCCGGGCATGGGCGGAATGATGGGCGGCATGGGAGGTATGGGCGGAATGATGGGTGGAGGCATGCCTGGTATGGGAGGCATGCCTGGCATGGACGACAAGGACCCTGAGGTTGGCGACATCGTCGACATCAAGGAGAAGGACCTCACCAAGGAGTTCGTCGTGCTTGGATCGGGTTGGCAGACGCCCGAGAAGGGTGACGAGGTATCCGTGCACTACGTCGGAACGCTCGACGACGGAACGACCTTCGACTCAAGCAGAGACCGCGGCCTTCCGTTCACCTTCAATCTCGGCGTCGGCGAGGTCATCAAGGGCTGGGACGAGGGCGTCGCGACGATGAAGAAGGGCGAGAAGTCGATCCTCACGTGCGCGCCGGAGTATGCGTACGGGGTGACGGGATCGCCGCCGAAAATTCCGCCAAACTCCACGCTCAAGTTCGAGGTGGAGCTCCTCAGCTGGAAGAGCGTCAAGGACATTGCCGGCGACGGCGGCGTCATCAAAAAAACTCTGCAGGAAGGAGCTGGCTGGGACAAGCCGAAGAACAAGGATGAAGTGTTCTACACGTACACCGCAACCACCGAAGAAGGCACGGAGCTGTACTCGTGCGAGGATGAAATGCAAGTCGTCGAGCAGATCGCATCCGCCGGCCTTAAGAAGTGCCTGGAGACGATGAAGAGGGGCGAGCAGGCGCATGTCATCCTCACGTCGTCGTACGCCGAGGGGCTCGGCGAATGGGTACCCGCTGAGGGCAACACGGTGCTCATGCTCACAGCAAACCGCTGGCACCGCGTCGAGGAGGTTCCCAACGCGGATAAATGCGTTGAGAAGAAGGTGCTCATCGAGGGCGAGGGATATGACCGACCGAACGAGGGCGCAGAGGTTACCGCCGCCGTCATAGGACGAATCCTCGAGACGGGTGAGGAGTTTATGAATGCCGAGGAGCACAAGTGGGTCGTCGACGACGAGCAGATGCCCGATGGCCTTGACCTGGCGCTGCTGCAGATGAAGAAGGGCGAAAAGGCTCTCGTGATTATTTCAGATGGAACACGCTTCGGGTTCGGTGGAACGGAGACGACAACAGAAAGTGGCGTGAAGGTTCCCGCGGGCGCCGCGATTCAGTACGAGGTGTCCTTGAACGACTTCGAGAAGACGAAGGAGTCATGGGACATGAGCAACGACGAGAAGTACGAGGCATCCATCGTGAAGAAGGACCAGGGCAACGTGTACTTCAAGGCTGGCAAGAACGAGCGAGCTCTTAAGCGATACGAGGCGTGCCTGAAGCTGATTGAGTACGACACTCAGTTTCCCGACGAAGTCAAGGAGAAGTGCAAGGTGGTGAAGCTTGCGACGTACTCCAACTGCGCGGCAGTGATGCTAAAGTTGAAGCGCTACAAGGATGCACTCGAGAAGTGCAACAAGGCGCTTGAGATTGACGGCGCGCACCAGAAGGCGCGCTTCCGCCGCGCGCAGGCGCTGGCTGCCCGCGACGACTACGACGAGGCGGAGATGGATCTGAAGAAGCTGATTGATATGGACCCGAAGAATGTTGACGCGCGCAACGAGCTTAAGCGCCTGAAGCATAAGATGGCGACGCAGCGCAAGAAGGACTCAGCCATCTTTGGCAACATGTTCGAGCGTATGGCGAAGACTGGCGGTGACTTCTACGAAGTCAAGCCAAAGGATACGGACGAGGCGGAGGAGAATCCCGCGGACGGTGTTCCGGCGTTCCCCTAGAGTCGCGTGCTGTACTAGCGACTATAATTTAACAGTTTTAAGATGGTGGTAACATGAAAATTTCACAGAGAACATACACACGCACAACACCACCTCACACCAAACTGTTGTCTCCAGCAACGGGGAAAAAAAAAAAACAAGAACAAAATTCGTGAAAAGTTAAAAGGAAGCTTTTTTCTTTTTTGGTTTTATGTTTTTTTTGTATCTTTGTCGTCTTGTTTTAGCTGTGTGCCCAACTTCCGCCTTACTCGTTGAACGCCACCTCGAGATCCTCAGCAAGTTCTCCGTTGTGATACGCATCAACGGTGATGTCGCACCCTCCGTAGAACTCGCCAGCCACGTACAGCTGCGGGAAGGTTGGCCACTGCGAGAACTCCTTCATTCCCGTTCGCAGCATATCGTCGGCGAGAATGTCCACCGTTTCGTACGGCACGGAGCAGTTGTTGAGGACTGTGACGACTGTTTTTGAGAACCCGCACTTGGGCATGTCCCTCGTTCCCTTCATGAAGAGCACCACCTTGTTTTCCTGGATGAAGGTTGTGATTGCCTCCTTGAGTTCGGGACGCATATCGGTTGACGCGCCTCCGTTCCCGGCGCAGTCGAACTGTTCCTGCTGCTGCTGTGCGCGCACCCTGAGCGCGGGGCGGGAGGCGTGAGAACGCACCCTGAGGGTAAGCCCGGCTGAGCGCGGGTGCATGCGTGCGGCGGCTGCGGGCATCATCGTCGTCATATGAGGAGGACGAGAGAGGAAAACGGAAACGGGGGGGGGCGAAACAAGGGGAGGGGCCGAGGGGAGGGGAGGGGCACGTTGCTCGATTTTTTCCGCCCGGATCCGGGGATACGTCGCAGAACCACAAAAAGAGTCAGTCAAACCCGGTCATTCGGTCAAACTCGTTCGTGTAGATGACCCGTACAGTACCATGATAGTCCTCCTCTCTCCCCTTCCAGCTGCCCCTTCCCTTTCCCTTTCCCTTCCCCCCTTTCCCGTCCGCGTCTAACCTCCTCCCCACTTCGCAGGGAAGGGAGCATGTTCCAGCAGCGCGCGAATGCGAATGCGCACGGGCACGCGCACGCGCACGGGCACCTCCCGCCGCGCTCGCACTCCTCACTAGACCACAGCAAGCACTCGCACGGCGACGCGCGCGCGCACTCCTCGCTCGGTTTCAACGAAAACTACGCCGAACACGCTAACCGGCCAGCCCGGGCCCGGCCGCCCAATGCGGGATTGGGGGGCACCTTGAAGGAGCAGCTCAACCGAATTCCGCACGAGCAAAGGCAAAACGAGGCGAAGAGAAAGGCGGCGCACGCGGAGAAGGAACACTGGTCAACACAGAGAAAACAGCTCGAGCAAAGAATGTCAAGCCTCGACGATAGACTCAACGAGGCGAGGAAACAGGGCGTCGAGCGGGTCATGGCCGCAAGACAAAGGGCGAAGGAAAAGGCGGAGGCGATGGCAAGGAGAGACGAAAAGTTGCCGCCCATAGGAAGCCAGAACGCGAAGTACCAGCACGCACAGCACGCCAGGCCAAACTCCAGGGGAGGGGGGATGTACGAAGCGAACGGCGGGTTCGGATATCCGCAGCACCACCAGCAGCAATATCCGAGCCATCCGGAGAGAAACGGAAACTTGTACGGCGGCCACGGCGGTTTCGGATACGGTGCCACTCAATCGCGACCGTCACAGCAAATGCCGTACGGCAACAACGGCAGCGCGTACGGCACCGAGAGTCGACACCGTTACACGCCACCGCCGCCGCCGCCAGACCAACACCAGCATTTCTACAACAACGGATACGGCGGCGGCGGCGGCGGCGGCGGCCACAGTTCAACGCCACAGTACGGAAAAACGCGGGTGAGCTCGGGTCGGCACGCGCGAGAAAGCTCAATTTCGCGTAGGGAACGTGAGCTGGAGGAGGAGCTGTGGCGTGTGAAGGCTGAGCGTGACGCCATTGCCGCTGACGCGGACAAGAACCACGACCAGCTGCGCGTGGCACTTGAGAGCGCCGCGCAGGAGATGGAGGCTCACGTTGCGAAGCTCAGCAAAGAGGCGGCTGAGCGATATGCGCAGTGCACGACGCGCGAAAGTCGGCAGGCTGCGGAGGCGAGGCTGCAGGCGATGGCGCAGGAGAACGACATGCTGAAGAGACGCCTTCAAAGAGGAGAGGCGGATGCAAAGGCGGCGGTGGCACAGATGACGACGCGCGCGTCGAAGCAGCAGGCTCTAGCGCATGCCACGCAGATGGAAGCGCAGGCTCGCACCGCGGAACGCGCAGGCATGCTGCTTGCGGGCCAGCTTGAGGCTTTCAAGAACGCACCTCCGCCGTCTTCTGCTGGTGGTGCAAATGCTGCCGCCGCACTTAGAGCGAACAAGGAGCTTGAGAAGGCGCTAAATGAACAGGCGGCGGAGATGAAGGCTATGCTCGACGCAGAGGTTTCGCTGCGCGAGAGCCAGTTCACGCGCCGGGACGGGAAGCGTGAGCTGGAGGAGGAGCTGCGGCGCGTGAAGGCTGAGCGTGACGCCATTGCCGCGGACGTGGACGCCAATCAGGAGCAGCTGCGTTCGGCACTTGAGAGCGCCGCGCAGGAGATGGAGGCTCACGTTGCGAAGCTCAGCAAAGAGGCGGCTGAGCGATATGCGCAGTGCACGACGCGCGAAAGTCGGCAGGCTGCGGAGGCGAGGCTGCAGGCGATGGCGCAGGAGAACGAACTTCTCAAAAACCGGCTCGCCAAGGAAGAGGAAGATGCGAAATCAAGAGCAGCGCAAATGACGACGCGCGCATCGAAGCAGGAGGCGCTAGCGCATGCCGCGCAGATGGAAGCGCAAGCTCGCGCCGCGGAGCGTGCAGGCATGCTGCTTGCGGGCCAGCTTGAGGCTTTCAAGGCGGTACCGCCACCGGCATTCGAACCTCCGAAGGTGCAGGGATCCATTGATGAGAATGCAGCCGCCGCGGCTGCGCAGGCGGCTGCCGCGAAGGCTGCGGAGCAGCTCGAGGAGGCGTTAAATAGACAGGCGAGCGAGATGAAATCTATGCTCGACGCAGAGGTTTCCTTGCGCGAGAGCCAGTTCACGCGCCGAGATGGGAAGACGAAGCTAACCTCGCAGCTCGATACGCTGAAGAACGAGAACGAGGCTCTCATCGCGCGCCTACGTAAGGCTGAGGACAAGGAGGAGACGATGATGCGCCAGATGACATCGCGGGACACGAAGGATCGTCTCGTATCTCAGCTCAACGATCAGACGAGGGAAATGAAAACCAAACTCGAGGCGGAGATTTCCTTGCGCGAGAGCCAGTTCACGCGCCGAGATGGGAAGACGAAGCTAACCGCGGAGCTCGATACGCTGAAGAACGAGAACGAGGCTCTCATCGCGCGCCTACGTAAGGCTGAGGACAAGGAGGAGACGATGATGCGCCAGATGACATCGCGGGACACGAAGGATCGTCTCGTATCTCAGGTTAGCGAGCTTCAGCGCCAGAACGCGAGGCTTGTATCGAGCGAGAACCTTCGTGCGCAGTACACGAGTCGCGCAAGCAAGCAGCAGGCTCTTCAATCTGCGGAGCAGGAGAAGCAGCGCCTGGAGCATAAGCTTTCGGCGGCTGACGCCGAGCTGAGGCGCCTGCGCGAGCGTCCACCGCGGCCGAATTCTGGCTTGGGAAAGATTGAGGAGGAGCTCGTTGATGCTCGCGAGAAAGCACGCCGCGCTGTCGAGCGAGAGACGGCGATGAGCGAGCGCATGGCGGCTGACCTGAAGCGAGCACGTGAAGAGCTTGCTAATCAACGGCGACTCGTGGTTGAGCTGGAACGCAAAGCCCACGATCGGCATACGCCGTCGCCGTCGCCGTCGCCTCCTCCTCCACCACTACAGAAGACGCAGGCCACGCCCTCCCCTCCTCCACAGTCATCTGCCGGCGGTCTATTCGGCTTCTTTAAGAAAACGCCAACCAAGCCGCCGGCGCCGGCGCCTGCACCCTCGGGGGCGTCACCTGCGCCTTCACCTGCGGATGCCGCGAAGGCTCGCGATGCGGCTCGTGTGAAGGTGCTCGCGCAGCTGACGCGCGCGGGGGCGCAGCAGCTAACAAAGATGGGAGACCTGATTGGTCTGCTGCAGCTTTATGCGCGCCTGTGCCTCCCAGCACTGGAGGCGCGCGCGATGTGCCAACCTGGTGCCCTCGCATCCGCCGAAACGGTGGAGAAGGCTCATCGCCGCGCCGTTGTGAACTGCCACCCCGACCGCAACGTGAGCAAGCCGATAGACGAGCAGGTGCTTTGCGAGGAGCTGTTCAAGCTCCTGCAGAGCTGCCGTGCTGTTTGGAACTCGCGCAAGATGGGAAATCAGCGTCGCTAAAAAGACGCAGAGAAACTCACTCAACTTACTGTACTACTTGAACTTTGTTACACTTACACCTTGAACTTTTTACGCACAACTTCAACGTCGTTGGCATCGACATGCCCCGCGCTGGCAAGTGCGTCGAAGTTGGCTTTCAGAGTCGCCTTGGCGCTCGCGTCGAGCTTGCGAAGCGCCAACGCGAACCTTCCTGCACCCATGAGTGCCTCGAACGCCGCCAGCGCCCAAACGTGCGACTCCGCTGCACCGTCGCGTGCCAAGGCACCTTGCATCTCCTCGGCGATACCCGAAATCACGTCAGCGGTCAGCTCTCGCGCAAACACCTTGGTGAGCGCCACGGGCGGCACGTCCTCGACGAGCCATCTGGCGCGCGCTCCCGGTTCCGCGTGTGCCGCCCACTGCCTGTGGTACTCCGCCTCCGTTGCGGGCGCACGGACGGCCGCTGACGTGGTTGCGTTCGTGGGCAGCACTCTCGAGCTTGGCAGTTCCATTTCGTGCACGTTGTCTCTGGCCCCGCTCGCGTCGAACGCGAACGCGGGCGCCTCAGGCTCTCGCTTCGACTTTGGCGCCTGCAGCGGCTTGAGGTGCGCGACGGAGACCATGTTTTTGAATGTGTCATAGTCCTCGTGCTGCGCGACCGCCCTGAACTTGGCGTCGTTGATGGCCTGCTTGCGCTTGTCGTCGTCGATCGCGCTCTGCAGCTCGCGCGACGTCTTGGGTATGGCGGAGGACATGGAGAATTCTCGTGCGGTTGAGGGGGAAGGGCGAGCGGTCAATGGCACAGCGGGGGGAGAGGGAACGGGAACGGGGGAGGCGAGCCCTAACCCTAACCCTAACCGTAGCCCTAACGAATCCGAGGTTGCTTTCCAGAGGTTGCGCAGAGTCCTACCATAGGGATGGAAGGCTTTTCCAAGTACTGTATCGTAGTCCTCCGGCAGTCCGGCATGCGTCGAATTCATGTGCTCGTTGTTGTGCTGTGCTCGACCTGTGCTCCCCCCAGGCCTCACTCAGGTTGACTCCGGCAGTCCCTCGCGGCCCAGACACTGATCAGAGTGTGCTGGAGCATGAGGGGAGGCTGGAAGGGAAGGGGCCATCCGTGAATCCGGCCGTCCCTCCTGCGTGTTCAATGCCTCGTCAGTTCTATGAATAGAAGGGGGAAGAAAAGGACGGGCGAGAGATCACCTGTGAGAACTGAGAAGGGACAATAATTGGAATGGGGCGAGAGAGAGAGAGAGAGAGAGAGAGAGAGCTTCAAGGGCAGGCCTGTAGTCTCCTCCTAGTCGGGGCCGGGGGAGTTACCTTATTACGAATCTCATTACTGGGCTCCTTCCCCTCCCCCCTTCCTTCCTTCAACTCCGGAGGGGCCGGCCGGATCACACAAGCTCGCTCGCATCACGTCACTGTGCTCCCCCCCCTATTAGAACACATGGAGCTCTTCACGTGCCTCTCGCCAGCCACCAAACCTACGCACGGGAGCGCAAGCAAGGGCGACGCCACGCCGCCAGCCTCGCCGCGAAGCGGATCGCCCGCGCCCGCGAGCTCGGCCGATGAGGAGGTGAAAACGCTCAGGAGGCGCGTCAAGGACACGGAGGCGGAGAAACAGGCGCTGCAGGAAAAACTCAAACAGATGGAGAAAAAGGCCCAGATACTCACGGGAGCAAGCGTCACGCAGCACGGAAAGCTGAAAATACTTCTTGCCAATGAACGGAGGGAAGCCGATCAGGCGAAGACGGATATCGGTGGTATACTCATCCTCGTCGTCGTCTGTGCCTGTATCGGAATGGTGTGTTCTGGCGCCGCCGCGGCGAACGGCATGATGTTAGGTGCGAACTTCAGTGCGACGAAACCGCTCGTAGTCGGCTGTTTCGCCGTGATCTGGACGATGTTGTCCGCGATTCTCATGGCAGCTGTCTTGATCTGTGCCCAGGTGGCGGGCGTCGTTGACGTCATGAAATTCCTTAATTTTTGAGGAGCGAGGTAACTCTGTAACTTTGCGTCTTCACTCGAAATAACACAACCGAACAGAAGCGAAATACACAACGCGCGCTTTCGTGTGCACGTGATACAGTGGTGATTCTCGTGGATTTTACAAGCGAATTACAAAGACGTGTTGAACTCTCTCAAGCGTCAGTCCGAGGTGGTGGCGGGCGCCGGGCTTTGCCGCGACGGAGGCGCCGGCGTGCGCGGTGCGAGCGATACCTGACGGCCGCCATCCGCGCGCAGCCAGCGATTGAAGTAGCGGTTGTCGAGGTCATCAACCCAGTGCACAAATGCGGCGCTTACTCCGGGAAGGAGCGGTGTGCGCTCGCACGCACCATCTGATGCGCCGCTGTGCGCGGCATCCACAGCGCCGCGGCCATTGTCAAGGCCAAGCGTCCGCAGCAGTAGTGTTGTCAATCCACCGCCGTTCAGAAGCACCGTCGATAGAATTACGAGAAGCGTTGTCGTCACGAGCACGTCGCCGTGAGGCGCCGCGTCCTGGACGTCGAGGACGAGCGCGAATGATACCGCTCCTCGGATGCCGCCGGCGTACCAGCTCACAACCTGCTCCTTCCACGTGATGGGACGAATGCGGCCGAGGTTAAGGAGTGCACTTAGGCCGAACACCGTGACGGCACGAGAGATGTAGCACAGCACAATGGCCGCCACCACGAAGCCGACGGAGGCGAAGTCGTATGTTTGCAGCGTGAACACGGACATGCCTAGGTATGCGAAAATGTACGTCTCAGCCAACACGCTGATGATCGTCGCGGAAACGGGCGACGCAATTTGGTTCTCAGGAGATAGGTTGAAGTAAGCGTACCGTCCCATGATGATGCCGCAGAAGAGAAGGCTCATCACGCCGCTGAGCTCGACGTTCTCCGCCGTGAGGTAGCTCAGGTATGGGAAGAGCCAGAACACAGCCGTCTCCAGATGAGGCTGAAGTCTTAGCTTCGTGTACTTGAACAACAAGCTGCACGCCACGCCGAACGTCGCGCCGACGAGCACGCTGCCGAAGGTGACCAGAAAAAAGTCCGCGAGCGCCATCCCACCCTGCGCGGCCGTGAAGGAGGCAGGAGCAGGCGGGCCAGGAGGAGGTGGAGCACCGCCACTTTTACTGCCATGTGCGAGAAGCGCTCGCAAGGTGCGGTATGAAACGATGGAGGCTGCGTCGTTCATCACGGACTCGCCGAAGACGAGCATGTACAGTCGGTCGTGAACGCCGAGGCTGGTGAAGATGGAGACCGTCGCAACCGTGTCCAGCGCAGAGAGCACGGCGCCAAACGCGAACGCCTCTACAAGCCCGAGCCTCGGCGACACGACGGATGGCATTACTGTTCCCGCGACGTTCAAGCCGAGTCCAACGAGCGCCGTGGACACGAGCGTACCGACGAAGCCGAGGCAGCATATGGAGCCAATGTTTCCGAAGAACGACGAGTTCTTGACGTTGTATCCCGAAGCGAATATGATGGGGGGCAGCAGGAAGAGGAAAAAAGTCTCCGGCTGGAACTGCAAGTCGCGGCGCAGGTTCGGCACGAGCCTGATGAGGGCGCCCACCGCGACGCCGACGGCGACTTGCGCCAAGGGTTCGGGCAGGTACAGCTTAACCGCCTTGGGCAGTATGGAGAAGAGGTAGGAAGTTGCTATGCAGCATACGCCGATGGAGACGGCGACGATGGTCACGAGCGACTCCTCTTCGCGCGGCACAGTGGGCTCGCCGTTGGCCAACGACCTGCAAGGCGCCATGGCGCAGGTTGTACGGGGGAGCGTCAGCCAACCCGGAGCGGAGTCACCTGACGGACGTCCCATCAGTTAGGGGTTTGTAGTTCGGGTTCGCACAGTTGGAGTTCCCATTCCTCGCCCGCGCCAGGTTCCATGGCGTTCCTTGCCCGTCTCCGCCAGCGCCTTCCGCTCGGTCGAACGCGCAACAACAACGACGGCGACGGCGACGGCGACGGCGACGGTGACGCAGGTGGTAACGCGCAGCAACAGCCAAGTGGCAGTGCGGCGGAAGAACCACCCGTGTGCCGCATATGCCTCTGCGGCGACGAGACGGCGCCACTCATTTCGCCGTGCAAGTGTCGAGGAACGAATGCGAAGGTGCACCTCGCGTGCTTGAACACATGGAGACGCGCGTCCGCCAACGCCAGGTCGCTGAGAGAGTGCTTGACGTGTGGACACGTCTATGATACGCGCAAGTCGCAGTTGGCACTCATGCTTGACAGCCAGTGGGCCGTGCCCGTTGCGACGGGAGTCGCCATCGGAGCGGCGGCACATGTAGTCGCGATTATCGCAGCGATCGTGTGCGGTTCCATCGGAAACGCGGCGACGCGAATCTACCACGCTATGTACCTCTACCCGCCGTGGCGCAACTGGACGTGGGCATGGGCCGTCAGACTTGCCGCCGCACTCGACACGGCGGTTGTCGCAACTGTTTTGCTTGGCGTCATCGGGTTTGCTCACGCTATTTACATCAAATATCAACAGCACCCGCAGCACTTCTTAAGGTACTCAGCCGTTCCGCTCGTCATGCTCGCAAATTCGCATGGCGGTGCAGCAGTTCGCGTCTTCAGCGCCATCGGCCTGTGGGTGGGTTACCACTCGGCATTCAAGTGTACACGCTCGCTCGCTTCATACGCGCTCATGCGGTGGGGCGAAACCATACTGGAGGTTCATGATTGACCGCTCAATCAGTAACGGAATGTACTTTACTTTCGTCCAGCGGGTTGTCCGTCCACACCATTCACATTCCACGCCACGTCGTGCCTTCCTTGATCGTCTTCGACATCATTGGCGACTCAAGAGTATAAGGAAGAACAATGAGAAATATTTCAACATAACAGAAAGAACGTGCGGCAAACATGTCAACTCATGGCGAATTCACGGCACTCGGTCCTGTGTCAGGCGATATGCCCTCGGGAGAGCTTCCTGAGAAGAGGTCGCCCATAGAGATGCGTGACGCGTTGGCGATGCTCTCGAAGCCGTCCATGTCGTCGCTATCCTCGTCAATGTAGTCGCCGTCTTCGTCATCCCTGTAATGACGACGGCGATTTGCGCGGCTTGGAGCGCGCTCGTATGCACGCGCAAGAGGCGAGTAGTCAGGGCTGGCTTCCCCCGGCGCGACTCCTCCTCCACCACCACCACCTCCTCCTCCTTCCATTTCCGCGTTCGCCGCCGCCTCCGCGTTCAGCTCAGCCATCATTTTGTCGGCGTCCGTGTGCGTATCCTCTCCCAGAAGGCTAATGTTGATCGTGGGAACGCCCTTCGGTCGCTCCTTCGGATTTCGCGCGGACAGCGGTATATCCCACGTCACCTCCTCCGCAGGCACATCCTTGAAGGCTGATTCCACATGCACTTCAGCCTCTGCTCCATGCGCCGACGGCGATCCGCCGTGCAATTCATTCAGCTGCGCAACGGTCACCTCACCGTGACGCAAAGCGTCGAGCAGGTCCGTGAGCTCCATCTCCCGTCTTTGGCCAATCTCGCGTTCCTCCGAGATGATTTTGTGCTCCTCCGAGTACCTCGCCACCTCACCTTGCAGCCGATCGCGCTGCTCGCGAAGGGACGAAACCTGCCTCGTCGTCTCGCGGTGCTGTCGCTCGAGCTCCTTCGCGCGTCTCTCCGCCGTGACCGCGCGCGTCTCAAGTTCGGCCGCTGCGGCAGCCGCGACCATCTCCTCCTCCTTTCGTCTCGCCGCGCGACTCGCCTCCTCGACGCGCGCGCTTCGTGCCGATAGGCGTCTCTGCTGCTTAGTGGGCGCGACGTTGCCAAGTGCGGCGTCGTACTCCTGCTTGATGGACGAGAGCAGCGCCTTCAGCGGCCCGGAGCTTTCAATAGCCTTGTCGAAAATCTCAGATGCTACCGCCACGCGCTCCGTGGCAGTTCGTTGGCTCGACCTGTGCTGGTCGAGTGCCGCGAGACGCTCCTGGAGCTGCACTTCCAGCGTCAGTGCTGCGCTGCGATACATAGCGACGGACGTGGCTGACTTTGACGAGCGCAGGGCGTCGGTTGCCGACGCCGGCCGGGTTGCGCCGGCGGGCCCAGACGCCGGCGGCGGCGGTCTGAATCCAAGCTTGGAGGCGTTCACCTTAGGCTTGAAGCTGAAGGGTATCAGAGGTGCGGAATTCTGCGCCTTGAGAGGAGGTCTCGCGTCGCTAGCCACGACCGGCGCCGGTTGCGCACCCTTCGCCGTGGTGGCTGCGAGTGCCGCAGCTGCGGATGGAAACACGTCGACGGTTCCAAACACCGCCGAACGGCTGGCTGAGAGTCCCGCCGCCTGGCCGCTGGGCTTGAGTGGTGCCCTCTGCCTTGCGACCGCCCGTCGCGTGCTGTGCCTGGCCCCAAGTTTGGCCTGGGCCTGCGCCGCCTGTGCTGCCGCGGCAACTGTGGATACGGTCGCCGTCGCGTTCGTTCGTTCCTTGGTCGTTTTCGCGGCGGAGGTGGCTGGTGTTCGGCTCGACGGCCTGAACGGCGGTTTGTTTTGCTTCGTCGCTCCCCTTTGGCTGTCCGCGTGCGTTTTCGGCGCGACGGCTGACGCCGTCGACGCCGACGAGAGCAGTCTCGACGACGCGGACGCGGGTCTCATGTGCGTGTGTGTGCCCGTAGTTTGCTGTGCGCCTTGAAACTTCTGGAATCGCGGTCCGAGCTGCAGGCCGACGTTGGTGACTGCGGCAGCTGGCGGGTTGGAGCTTCCGCCATAGGAGACGTCGACGGGGAACATGGCCTACCAGGTAGAGTAAGTTAGGAGTGCGTGAATCCACTTGCACGAACTCGGAGGGAAGTGGAGTGGAATGATGACAGGGCGAGCGAGAGGACGAGAGAGGGGGAGAAGAAATCCGTGGTCAAGAAGAACACTGGGGGCCGGGGAATGGGGAGGGAGAACAATGCAGTCAACGCAACACGGAGACTGAACTTCCGAAGCTTAAGCGATGTCCACGGAACCCGGAAAATCACATACAGTATGGAGGAATAGGGTAGGGTGGGTCCATCATGGCCAATCCACCTTATTGGTTCCTCTTAGTACTACATTCTTAGTTACCGTCCACGTCGTCAACGTCAACGGAATCATCCCTCCTCGCCTCCTCCTTGACCAGTGACCTGACCTTATGACCCGGGGAGTTAGGCTGGTACATAATGTAATCAGTGATGGGTAGGCCTTGGCAACGGCTCCCCTTCCGCCTTCCCCTTCCACTGCGTTCCACTTCAACTGCGTCAACGTCAACGGATCTATCCATAGACTATCGTAGTGTTTCACACCTACTGTAATTGTAGGCCTTCCTACCAACGGATACCTCAGGCCGGCCTCACCGCCTCAGCATGGTCACGAAGGGTTACGATAGGGTCGTATCCTCTACTTCCTAAAACCCCGAATAATCTCCCCCCCCTGGTTGAAACTTGAAACCCCTAACTCGCCCTTCTCGTTTCCCCTGTTGTTTCCTCTAACCGACCGATTCAAAACCTCCCGACTCCCGCCACGCCCGGCATGACGATGACGACGACGACGACGACGACGGCGGCGGCAGCGACGCCAGCAGTCGTGCCCGCGCTCGCCGAGGCGGTCATAGACCAGCTCGCGTGCGGACTCACGAACTCGGCAACATTCCTCTGCGAACGCATGTACGCAGCAGCACCCACGGAAAAACACGCCATACTGCTCGCGACGTGCCACGCTAGGGCAGACGCGCCGTACCGAGTCGTGGAGGTGCTCAGAAGCTGCGAAACGCCAGCCGCGAGGTTCATGTTCGCAAAGGCGTGCTACGACATGGGAAGATTCGACGAGGCGGAGCGGGCCATACTCATGCCTGACGGCTCCATAGCCGGAGGGGCGAAGGGACGGTACCTGCTTGGAGAAGTCTGCCTAGCCACCGACAGAGCCAAGCCTGCGGCGGGGTGGTTCGCCGAGGCGCTGTCGCTCGACCCGTACCTGTGGTGCGCTTTTGAAAGGCTCTGCACGCTTGGCGCTGACGAAGAGGCGGCGATCGCAATGACGAACGCTGAGCACGTCGCCGTTCCTCCCACGCCTACCATCGCCGCGATCGTCAACGGATTCGTCGACGGCGCCGAAGCTCGCGCAGACACGCACCTCACCGCCGCAACCACCGCGCTCAGGGACGTGGCCATGGACGACGCGGCGGCGCGCGCGCAGACGACACCGGCCGTCGGCGCGAACGTGACGACCCCGGCGGAGGCGCCACCTCCCACGACAGGCGAGCGGCGCTCGTCCGGCGCGGCGACAGCCACGCGGCGCCGCACCACGCCAAGAAATGCATCAGCTGCAACGCCGGCAACGCCAGCAACGCCCGCCGGTGCGATCATCACGCCTGGAGAGCCGCCACCGCCACCTCGAAGGCGTCCACCGCAAGCACCAAGCACGGCGTTGCGGCGCTCCAGCCGACTCAGCGGTGGGAGCTCGGGCGGCGATGCGGCGCTGGAAGCGACGCCCGCGCCACTCAACTCGTCGCCGCAGGCTGGCGCCGAGTATGGTGATGTGGAGCACGAAGGGCCACTGCTGCGAGAGAGCGTGCGCCACCCACGCCATCCAAGTCACCACGCCGCGCTTTCCCTCCTGCGCGGTGTGGCGGAAGGAGTGGGCGCACTTGCGGCGTACCGATGCGCGGAGGCGGAGGCGGCATTGCGCTCTCTTCCACCCGAGCAGCTTGGCACCGCCTACGTGCAGTGCGCGCTAGGACGGTGTCGCTTCGAGCTCGGTGACTACGCTGGCGCTGCAGACCGCTATGCCGAGGCACTGCGAGCCGATCCCACGCGCCTCGAGGGCGTCGACGTGTATAGTACCGCGCTGTGGCAGCTTCGCCGCGAGGTGGAGCTCAGCCACCTTGCGCAGAGATGCGTGAGCCTTGATCGATGGAATCCGTACGCGTGGTGCGCCGCGGGCAACGCCATGAGCCTGCAGCGCGAGCACGAGAGCGCGCTCCGTCTGTTTCGTCGAGCAATCCAGCTTGAACCCGCGCTCCCATATGCGCACACGCTCTGTGGCCACGAAAGATTGGCGGTGGAGGATCTGGAGGGCGCAATGGCATGCTACCGAACTGCTCTGCGGTACGACGCGCGGCACTACAACGCCTGGTACGGTCTAGGGCAGTGCTACCTAAGGCAGGAGAAGCACGGCCTCGCAGAAATGCACTTCAGGCGCGCGCTCGAGATTCACCCTCGGTCCAGCGTGCTGTGCTGTTACCTCGGCGTCTCACTGCACAAGCTGTACCGAACGGAGGAGGCGCTTGCGGTTCTCGACAGCTCGAGCCTCGCCGACCCGCTCAATCCGCTCGCTCGCTACGAGAAGGCGCACGTCCTCATGGACCTCAGCCGATACGAGGAGGCGATCGAGGAACTCGAGGCGCTGCGAGACCACGTCGCGCCGAACGAGGCTCAGGTGCACTATCAAATCGGACGCGCGTACAAAAAATTGGGCAGAGTCGACGTGGCTATGCGTTGCTTCACCGCTGCCCTCGACCTTAAGCCAAGCTCCGCCGAGGCTTCCGCGATTCGATCTGCGATTGAAAATGTCGAGAGCGAGGAAGGAGAGGAGGTGGAGTTGTTGTAACGCAAAAGATCGACACATTCAAAAAAAAAAACTGAAGCTCTCACGACGCGAGCAAAAAGCGCCCTGGTTGAACCTTTCGAAATCACCAGCGTCATGTACAATCGCGTTGCCGAACAGCGCCATTGAATAGCAATGCGCTGTGACGGTGAATGTGGATGGAGTGAACGGACGGCCGTTGGACAAACGGGAGCTTTGGCTCACGTTCCATTACTGAATAAGCGATCTTAGATCTTAGGTTAAAACAAAACAAAACAAAATCAAAAACACTAAGCCGTGCTTCCAGCTCTGCTCATTTATTGGAACGAGAACCATGCGACAAACTCATATGCGTCGAGCGCCTCGGCGAGGTTGCTTACTCTCTCCACGGCGTCTCGAACTCCGGCGGCATCCGTTGGATTGCACCTTGGCAGCGCAATGTCGTAGCTCATCTCGAACCAGCGAGGCGCGTCCAGCGGCGGAGCACTCTCGCCAGAAGGGACCGCGAGAGGGCCACCCGAGTACTTCACGACGCTGAACGAGCGCTCGGCAATAACGCGCGCGACGTCGGCGAGAAGGCCATCCTTGTCGATGCACCGAACAACCAGCCGGCAGGTTGGATTCTCAGGGTTGGCCACAAGGGAAGAGCGAATGACGAGCTCGAGAGACTCCGCGGATGGCACGAACTGCGACGGAGCTGCAGGTTGTTCCACAGCCGCAGCATTTTCGCCGTCTTCCTTGGGCAAGCCACCGTGCCTCTCAAAGAAGGCGAGAAGACCCGTTCGCGCGGACTGCGTCTGACATCCGGCAAGCCACAGTCTTCTCTGCTCTAGAAGGCGAGGACTCACGGGAGGTAGCTCCGCCGTCTGTTCGTTCGTCGTGCGGGGTCGGTACGTCACCACCTGGATCATGTCACCATTTTCCAGCTGCGCCGTGCCTTCCACGGTTACGCCATTTACCTTGCATCCCACCATCCAGTCGCCGAGCGCATGGCTGTCAACGCTGTAGGCAAAGTCGGCGCACGTGGCACCGCGAGGCAGATGAACTAGACTGCCGTCGCGCGCGTCATAAACGAACACGCTCCTCGCGAGCAGGTCGGTGGTCAGCGTGTCCACAAACTCGCGCGCGGTTGGGCTCGTGTCAATCTCTCTCTGGCACCTCTGGAAAAGGCGGTACAGATTTGCGAGCCAGCGACTCTGCGGCTCTGAAGCGCTGCCGCCTTCTGCGAGTGCCGCGAGGTACTCCGCTCCCACCTTCGGCTTGTTGTAGTAGTTGTTGAATCGCATGATACCAAGCTGTGCGAACATGTCCATCTCCTCGCTGCAGATTTGGATCTCAAGAGGGAAGAGCGCGCTAGAGCCGATCGGGAGCACCGTGGTGTGGAGAGCCTGGTACCCGTTGCTGCGCGGCGTTGCGATGAAATCCTTAAGTCGGCCGGGTAGCGGCGCGTACACCGAGTGCGTGACGTAGAGGATGTGGTAGCAGAGCGGGTGAATCACGTCAGGTCGCATGAGTTCATTGCCCATCCACTTCTTGCCGGAGCTCGACCACATGTCCTCCCACGACGACCTGTCGTACTCGCGCGCGAGCGTGTCGAGGTAGGTGTCCCGGAGAGTGGTGTCAATGCGCGTGCGCCTCTCCATATCATCCTGCTTCGCTTTTGTGGTACCGTCGCCGTCATCGGCGGCATCATCATCCTCGTAAACGTCGTCTCTCTTCTCGCCATTATTCCCCTCGGCGGCGGCAAAGTCGCTGAGCGCCAGTGCAAGCGGATCTCGCGAGCCAAGCACGATGCGAATCTTCAGCGTTGCAATCTCATTCTCAAGCGCCGCTGCGAGCTCCTCGTCGGAAAGCGTGCGAAGGCTCGGGGCGAGGTACTGCGGAGGCACAATGGGATCGTACGATCCTGTTCGAAGGTTGGTCGTGCTCTCTGCCAGCCTCGCGGCTATGTTTCCCTTTATGCCGCCATTATTCCCAGTGCCAGTGCTGCCAGCGTTGCGCGAGCGAAGCTCCGACGCCATCGTTGATATGGAGGGTGGTGGGGCTCCTCCAGCCCCCATGGTATCCTCGGACATCGACGAGGGAAAGATAATCTCACCAGACTTTGCCTTGGCGCGTGCCTCGACGAGTGCCTGGTAGACGGTGTACGGCGTCCTCGCGATGAGGTGAAGGTCAATCGCGAACTCGCGAAAAGCCTTCATGTACTCGTCACTGCGCAGCATGCCCGCAAGGCGCATCATAGACTCCGACGCCGGTCCGCTCTGCTCGCTCTGCAGCTGCTCGAGGCGCTCCGACACCATACGAAATTGCTCGGGCATGGCGTATCGGAACGCGAGGTCCTCGAGCTCAGCCTTCACGCAGTGGAGTCCAAGCATGCGTGCAAGCGGTGCATACACGTCCAGAGTTTCGCGCGCAATTTTTAACTGCTTCTCCGGCTTCATGTGCTCGAGCGTACGCATGTTGTGCAGGCGGTCAGCAAGCTTGACTAAGATCACACGCACTTCGCCAGTCATAGCGCTGAACATTTCGCGCAGATCCTGCGCGGCAACGTCGTCCGCCATTCCCGTAGACGAAGGTGGGCGTTCGCTTCCATTTTTCTTCGTTCCGTTCATCTTCGGGTCCTTCGGAGGTTCGCTTTCCTGTGCGGGTGGTGTCGCGGTGGCGGTGGCGGTGGCGGTTGAGGTGGAGGAGGAGGAGGAGGAGGCATCATCGTCCGCGGCAGACGCCTCGGCCTCCGATGTTGCCGTCGTTGCAACGTCGTCGCCGGTCCGCTTGGATAACTTCGTCTCTCCTTCTACGATGCTCGCCACAACAGGCCCAAACTGCCGTTCTATGGACTCGAACGTCACCATCTCCGTGTCCTCGACGGTGTCGTGCAAGAGCGCCGCGCACAGCGTGTCCGTGTCCGCCCGAAGCTGTGCGAGGATGACGCACACCTCCACGGGGTGGATGATGAACGGCTCGCCGCTCTTTCTCCTCTGTCCGTCGTGAGCGTGGAACGCGACGGCGAGCGCGTCGCGCACGCGCTCACGCTCGCCTTTCGACGTGAGGTAAGACACGGCGGGTAGCAGCGTTTCGTGCCAGAGGGAGTGTGGCGTCGGTTCGGTGGGTATGCTTTCGTTCGAGGTTGCAGAAGCTTCGCATCTCTGTCGTCTTTGCCGTGGTCTGAGAGTGATGTGATTCAGCCGTGGACTTGGTGCGACGTGCGTCCCGAGTCGTCCGGAGCACGACGCCGACGTCCCGAGTCGTCCGGAGCACGACGCCGACGTCCCTCGGTTGGCGGTAGCGCTGGTGGTGGTGGTGGTGCGCGCACGCACCGGCGCGCGAGAAACACCAGCTTGGGTGTGCCCACCACATCGATGCAGCAGAGCAACCATGATATGATGCCCCAGACAGAGCAGCAAGTATAGCCTATATATAGCCAAACAAGACAGAAATTAATGAGCGAAAAACTAACACGCAAGCTAACACAATCCAACCAACTAACTAACACGTAAACTAACCACCACTGCACTGAAGCCACTCACTGAAGTTAATGAAGAAGAGAGAGAGAAGCCTGAGAAGAGATCCCCAGGGCAGTGAGCGTGAGCGTGAGGGGTGCACCGGAGCAGGAAGAGGCGAACGAGATGGAGATGAACGGGGACGGGTAGGGCAATGCGTGCCGTGCACAATGGAGGGGAGGGGAGGGGGGGGGGTGAGCGAGAAGGGAGGAGAAGGGGAAGGGAGGGGAGGGGAGGGGAGGGGCGAGACTTGAGAAGGGGAGGGCAGAGGGGAGGGCAGAGGGGAGAATTGGCAGAGTGCTCTGGGCGACATCGGGGGCCGGGGGGAGAGCGACCCAGCCACCCAGGGACACCGTGTTTGTTTGCACACACACATGCACACATACTTCGTACGGGTACGATAAAACCCTAACCCCTAACCCCTCACCGCCTCGCTAGAACCCCTAGTATGGCGATGAGATGAAAACAACACAACATGGTAGTTCGTATGTGACACTCTCCTTTTTAGCGGCGTCCCTTGTTCACAGCCGCGGCGAACGACGTGCTGCCACCTGCGCCGTACTTAGCGTTGGCGATGCGGCCGTGCTTCGCGAGCTCCATCGCATCCTCCTTCGGGTGGCCTGTGCCAGTCACCTCGTTGCCGACGCTCACCCAGAAGTCGCGCAGGTTGTTCTTACGTGCGAAAATCTCCAGGTACCGGCCATTCGGAACGAGACTCTCGACGATGTGGTAAATCTCCTCAGGCTTCTGGCTCTGGCCACGACGCTCGCTGAAGATGATGTCGCACTCAACACCCTCGCGTGCTGGCGCCGGCGTGAACGGCACCATTTCTACCGGACGCAAAGTCGCCGCCGCCGCACCTTCGCCCTCCTCCTCCTCCTCCTCCTGCTGCTGCTGCGCCGCCTTCTCGCCTTCCTCATTCTCATCCTCCAAGGGAACTGTCGTGTAAACAATCGTCGGTTCCTTCGAGTACGTCGGAGGGTTTTTGGGATCCGTTCGCTTCTTGCCGACGAGGCAAACCTCTTTCGCGTGCTGCAGGTAGTACCCGTGGCTCTTCGCGAGGCGTCTGTTCACGGTGGACTTGACCCACACAATCTCGTCGACAATATCGTATCCCCACTTCTTGAACATATCAATCGACAGCTTGTACTTCGCGTTGATGACCCAGATGAGAAGGTACCCCTCCGTCTGAAGCGAGTCGATCGGAAGGTTTTTGATGTCTTCGTCCGTAAGCTGGCTGTAGCCGAGCGCGACGCCTCGCGTCGGGTTTGCCGTCGCCAGCTGCCAAGGCGGGTCCATCATGATGACGTCAAATTTCGTCGCTTCGATGAGCCGAGTCCAGTCGTAGAGCGTGACGTTGACGTGAATGGGTATGCACTGATTCGGCACCTGCCACTCGCTGGGATCGAGGTCGTCGACATTCCCGAGCACGAGTCCGTCTTTCTCCACCTGCTCGAGCCACGCCGCCTTTTCGTCCTTCTCCGGCGACGCCGCGATTGTCAGCTCGCTCTCGTCGTCGGACACGTCGACGTTGTGCTTGCTGAGCCGTGCACGCAACGCGTTGATCGCCTCTCTGAGTTTGTTGATGGCGTCGCACTGTTCTTCGGCGGTTGTCGGAGAGAAGGAGCCTGAGAGGAGTTTGGACACCAAGGCGGCATCGGCGAGCTCGGGAAGAGGCGGCTGGACGTCGTCTATTGTCGCCTCTGTGCGTGCGCGCTTAGGCGACGGCGCGACGTTCTCCATGTTTTTTTGATTTGTGAAGTACTGTACGACGGGCTGACGGGAGGGGGGCGGGAAGGGATTGGAAATTGGAAGGAAGAAAAGGCGCCAAAAGTCCATGCATAGACTAATTGGGGGTTTGTCGGGGGCGGGCGGCATCTTGTTTGGGGGTTTCCTCCGCGATTTTCGTCCGAATGCTCGTTTTGAGTTTTGACCACCCCCTTGACGTGTCCATGCAAGGTCCTCAAAATCTCCACTAGATCGCTCAAATATTCTCAGAATCACTGGGTTTTTAGTCCAGTTTTTTTTGGAAAATTGGCAAAATGCGCTGTGAAAATCCGAACTAAATGTATTACCCTCCTTTGACCAATTTGAGCCAAAAAAACGCGTCAGGAGCCGGGAACGCCTACAAAGAATTCCGCGTTCTCAAACTCTCCATAGACTTGGCCTGAACGTCCATGCAGGAGGTTTTTGAAAGAAGAAACGACCTTCCAACGGTCTCTACCCGCTTAGGGAATTCGTCGAAGAAAACGCCTCTATAAGCTGACTGTTCTGTGCCCATTTTCCGCCGGTTTGCCGTCCATCGTGAGGGCTTGCGTGCACTTGAGGGGGAGGGGAGCGGGAGGAGCGGTTGTTGTCAACGTTGTGAAACGTTGTTGTTTCCGCCAAAGTTTACCCTTCTACCACCTCCTCCCAACTCCCAAGAAAAAAACACCGGTCGAAAAGCGAAAAGCGCAACGTCTCCCCGAGAAGACTGACTAAGAAATTTATCCGGAGAATTTGGTCGATGAACCTGGTCCATGAATTCCTGCCACGTCTACAACCCTAGGCCCCACCAGACGCGCAGCCGCCAGAGCTCCAGAAGACTGCACTCCTCTCCCCCCTCTCCCCTCTCGACAACAACAACGCGCTCCACACACGCCATTTCACACGCCATTTCGTTCAACTCCTCGCCTCGCCTTGACTTGACTTGTTTCGACTCTCACTTGCTAGGCAGTAGTGCCTTGTGAGTAGATACTGTACGTTTGTATCTCGTGCGTGGGTTAGTACGAGTACTCATAGTTCATACTACCGTACTACGTAGTACTTCATTCTCTACGTCAAAAGAAGGAACAGAAGAGAAAGAGAAAAAGCTTCTTGTTCTCTCTGTGTGTCATGGCGTTCTCTTGGCCGACACACACGCACCAACACGCACCTGGTGCGCAAACTAGCCTGGCCAACCCGAGCGCCGGATATCCCTCAGCCATCATTGGCGCAGCGCGACGCTCGCTCGCTACGCAGCCTGCCGCCGTCGCGCGAGCGGCGAGGGAACGACAGCGAAAAACGCAAGCCGTGCAGCATGACAACAGCCGAGTCGTGCTCTTCACGCACCCTGCAAGTCGGGGCAAGATTGTCGAGTGGTACGTGCAGGAGAAAAACCTCGCAAACCGCGTCGAGTTTCGGGAAATGGACATGAAGGCGGGCGAGCACAAGTCGTCCGGATTTCTTCGTGTCAACCCGTTCGGAAGACTTCCTGCCATGTCCGTGCTCGACGAGGACACGGGAAACGAACTGTACAGCCTGCACGAGTCGGGAGCGCTACTTCTCACGCTTGCGGAGATGGCAGGGGAGACGGACACGCCTGAAAAACGCGCCGTGGCGAGCCAGTGGGCACTCTTCGCCAACTCCACGCTGGGGAATGCGTTGTTTGTCGAGGCGTTCCGCGACAAGCAGATGCCCGCGGTGATGAGAACACTCGACGCTATGCTAGCTGAGCGCGACTACCTCTCTGGCGAGGGACCGCGAGGTAGCTTCACCGTGGGTGACGTCGCCGTTGGCGCGTACCTGCTGTACGTGCCGCTGTTCTTTCCGCACGTCACCTTCGAGGAGTACCCGAACGTCTGCAAGTACATGGCAAACCTAAGCTCTCGGCAGGCGTACCAGTCGACGCTCGGCGCTCGCATCGACGGTGCCGCAGGCGGATCGGCGCCTCCGGCAAGTCACATGCCAGCAGGCGGTGACAAGCAGGCGGCGGTGATGTCAGCGTCGGCGGCACAAAGTGCATAGCTCGCCCAGAGCTAAACAAAACGAAACCAAAAACCTGAGAAAAACCTAAATGAACAAAGGGTTAGTTTGTAACACTCATGCACGCACACACACACACACACACACACACACACACACACACACACCAGCTCACCACCAACGGTAGTGCGTGTATGCGCGGTTCGCCTCCGCTAGCCTGTGCAAGTCGTCGCGCTTCTGCAGCGCGCCACCCTCGCCTCTCAGTGTCTCTCTCCACGTGTTCGCAAGCCACCGGGATGAGGCCCCACCTTTTCCTGGTGGCGGCTGCTTCGGTGCAGTCCCACGCAATGTTTTCAGATGTCCCTGGGCAGTCTTTTGCAGAAAGCTCAGGCCTAGGAAACGGCTTCGGTGCGAGCTGCAGATTTTTGGAACTTGCAGTCTGTTAGCTCCTACACGAACACCTTTCGTCTCCAGCGCGGGCATGGAGCGTTCCATCGCCACGCACGCGAGTGTCTGCCTGGATTTAGGCAGCTGACCTGTCCCGTTAAGTCCCGTTTGCGTCGGTGCCGCTTCGCCATCCTCCTTTCGCCACTGCGCCTTGAGCGACTTGAGTGCGTCCATGTAGACACGAAGTGCCTTGGCTCGTCGACCGTGTCGCATGAGGCTCTGCACCGCCGCTCGGCTTAGAATGTCGTCCGGTTTCATGGACGTCGCCTTTTTTTTCCTCCATCTGTGTTTCCAGCTTCTGGGTATGAGTGCGTCGTCCCACTGCGGCGTCGAGTTGGGCGCGCCACCACCAGGCACGAACCCTTTCGTCGTCGCAGCTGCTGCAAATCCTCGTGAAAAACCACCAGTGGCTCCTCGCAGCATGGATTCATTTGCGCACCCCATAAAGGACGTGTAGTATCCTCCAGATGTGTTGGAAGATCTTTCCCCAGCTAGTTTACGCAAGTTTCCCAAGGAGGCGAAGCACGAGGACGTGAGATGAGCACAAGGCACAAATAACGTACGGCCTAACGGGAGCACCCGGTTCTCAACTCCAGACGGCTGCCAGATACCAGACACCAGACGGCTGCTGGCGGTGGCGCACAGACGCGAGGGGAGGGCAGCCATGGATGGGGATGGCTGGGGCGAGGGACGAGGGAAGGGACGAGGGGGGGAGGGAGCCTACGACAGCGCAGGCGCAGGCGGAGGCCGGTAAAGGTTTAGCGGCAACGGAAACCAACCCCCAATCGCATCCTCGCACGATTCCGCCCTTCTATTCCGCCCGTCTCGTCCACCACTTTCGGCATGATGGCCCCTCCCTCTTTGCAGCAACTCATGCTCGGTGTCGACGCGCCGTCCCTGCTTACGCTCGCGCTCTGCGCGCTCTTCGCCGCGTACTCGTTCCTGCGATCGCTCGTCGACAACAACTACAGCCACACAGACAGACTCTGGTCAATCACGCCGGCCGTATACAGCATCGTATACGCGATCCACACGCACATGTCATGCCCCACCCACGACGATCGCGCTCTTCTCATGGCTGCGCTCGCAGCAATTTGGGCGGTGCGTCTCACCTACAACTTCGCGAGAAAGGGTGGTTACGCCAAGGACGGCGAAGACTACCGTTGGGCTGTACTCAAGCAAGAGTACATCACAAATCCTGTGGCTTGGCAACTGTTCAACCTCACCTTCATCGCCGGATACCAGCACATCCTGCTGTGGCTCATCGCCACCCCGAGCCAAGCTGCGTATGCCGCGTCGTGTGCCGCCACGCTTAAGGGCAAGCACAGTGCGACGCCGGCACTCAACGCCCTCGACGCTGTCGCCACCATTGGGTTTCTCACCAGCCTCTTGGTTGAGACCATCGCTGACGAGCAGCAGTGGCACTACTACGCGAAGCGAGACAAGCTTGGCTTCAACACGAAAGGCCTCTACAGTCTCTCGCGTCACCCCAACTTTGCGGCGGAGCAAGCCATCTGGTGGTTCTACGCGCTCTTCGCCGCAGCCGCGGCAGTCAGCGCTCCCGAAACCGACAACACCGCTTGGTATTCGATGTGGTTGTTATCGTCGTCAAAGGCAAAGTCGAAGCACCTGGCAGTTAAGTTTGGTATCGAGTGGTTGAAATGGCCAGCCATGTACTTCCTTGGTGCGTTCCTGCTCACGTTGCTCTTCCAAGGAAGCGCGCGATTCACGGAGTCCATCACGTGTCGCAAGTACAAGGCGTACGCTTCGTACCAGCGACAAGTCGCGATGTTTGTTCCGTGGCCATGGAAGCTGTTGTGGGCTGGTAGCGATCGGAAGCTGTTGGCTGGTCACGTTGCTTGATTTTGCCCTGTATTCGCTTTGTAAGTACTGTTGAATTTGAGAAGAAAAAGCGCCCTGATAGAGTGATACAACCTTAAAAATCATCTGCGCAATGTACAAAAACGCGAAGTGAATGGCACCGGCGAATGGGCTGAATGGTGAAAGTGAATGGTGTGAATGGACAACCGCTGGATAGAGTAAAGTGCACTTCTTTACTGAATGAGGGATCTCAGGAAAAAGCTTCACAAGGTTAGTTACTACTCGCGCGCGCGCGCCGGCCACTGGCGCATCAAGCAGCGCGGTGGTGGTCTCCTTTGCCTGTTCACGTGCTCACGCCTTGCGGCGCTGCTTCGCCGACGAGTCGCTCTTCGACTTCTTCGTCGGGTCAGCGGACGTGCCCTTGAGCCACTCGTTCGCATCGCTGCCGCTGCTCGTCGAAGACTTCTTCGCAGTGGGCTTGGGCGTGATCTTCTTCGCCACGCTACCGTAGAAGCGGTTGCCGATGGCGCCTATGATGCCCAGCATGCTCAGGTAGAGCGTAAGCGTCTGCAAGTCAAAGCTCGACTTCGGCTCGGCAATTGCGATGGTGTCGTTGAAGAAGGTGGTTGCGTACGACGTGCCGCTGCCCTTGGACTCGTAGAACACTGTCAGCGCAATGGTGAAGTCGCGCGGGTGCAGTGCCACGTCGGGCTTCAGGCCGTACTCAAGCGTCATCTGCGTGCCAGGGTTGGCAACGCGGCCGTACGGGTGGTACGTGAAGTTCTGCACGTAGATGCCGAAGTCCATTGGGCTGTTTATCGACCCCATGATACCCGTGACGTTCAGCGTCTCCTCGCCCGTGTTGCTGAAGGACATGAGCACCGACGCAAGCTCACCTGCGGGGAACGACTTTTTTGCGTTGTCGACAAACACGTACGCCGTCTCAACGTCCTCGTGGCTCGCCGGCAAGTTTGTGAGTGGGTGGCCGTTCTTATACCCCATCTCTGGTGTTATGTTTCGTGTGTTGTGTGTGAGAAGGTTGTTGTCAGCTACTTGCACGCCAAACTTAAAGGCAACGAGGCACCAAGCCCACGTTGATCCAACGCCGGCCAGCTGGCCAGCTGGCCGGCGCCCACCCCTCCTCCCTCCCCGCCCCAGGTGGAAAGGTACGTACGCGCAGACACCAGCGAGGATGTTGCGAGCAGGCACGTCGTCGCGATCGTGGCGGTGATGGACTTCATAGCTCTTGTCAAGCTCAAGGTTGCGTAGCGAATGGGAGCGCGGAGGAGGTATTTTGGCGTGGGGCGATCGGGCGCTGATACCTAGGACCGTGCAAGGGGAGGGGGAAGGGGAGAGGGACGGCTGGAGGGGGACGACGCAACAACAAGCCGAAGTGGAAGAAGAGGAGACCGGGGAAGAGGAGAGGGAGAGAGGGTTGGAACTTGGAAACCCTAGCCCAACCTTTCAACGTATGCGTGTTGGGTAGCTCATCACAGCCTCATCACGGGTCAGAAGAACGGCTGGTCAGATAGAACTAGACTTCTGTACCCATAGGCTACGATAGTCCTAGTCTAGGGAGGCGAGCACCAGCACCTGGAGGCCCACCAGCGAGCACAGTGGGTGGGTCGGTCACGCATAAAGTAATCCCTGACTTACCATGACCGCTCGACGACACATGTGACAGACTAGTCTACTTACTGTACAGCAGTAGCCCTCCCAAATGGTCGGCAACGCAAACAGAAGAATCAAGGTAATAGAGGTTATTTATTAAGGTTATTATTGTTAAAAAGTGTTCAACCGTGTCACACACGAAAAGGAAAGAAAGCAGCGAACATTGTTACACGTCGAGGTTTTTCAGCTTCATGCCCTTGATCAATTGCTTCTTGTACGACGCAATGTCGCCCTTCCAGGGCTTGACGTAGCCATCGCAGATCCAAATTTCGCTCGCAACCTGCTCCAGCAAACGGAAGTCGTGACTAACCAGAACGACGCCGCCGTTGTACGCCTTGATCGCCTCGGCGAGGCTGTCGATCGCCTCCATGTCCAAGTGGTTCGTAGGCTCGTCCAGAAGAAGCAGGTTGGGATTCTCCATGCAGATCATCGCAAAGACGAGGCGGCTCTTCTGACCTTCGGAGAACGTACCAATCTTTGTCGTCTGGTACTTGCCCGAGCAGCCGTACGTTCCGAGGAAGGCACGCCACTGCTCCTGCTCTCTCTTGAACTCCGGGGTATTCGGATAGCGGCTCATGAAAAATTCCAGGGGCGTTTTCGTGCCATCGAGCACCTCGATGCTGTGCTGGTGGAACTTGCCGATGCGAACGTGTGGATGCCGGTTAACCGTTCCCTCGACTGCCGTCAGCTCGCCGGTGATTAGCTTGAGCAGCGTCGACTTGCCGGCGCCGTTGGGACCGACGAGCGCGATGCGCGAGTCGCAGTCGATGCCAAATTCGAGATTCTTGTACAGGTAGTCCTCAACCTTGCCGCTGTACGAAAAGCTGACGTTCTGGAACGGAATCACAGGAGGTGGGAGCTTCCCGCACTCGGGGAAATTGAACTTGAACGACCTCTCTCGCCCAACGGGCGGCGTCAGCCCTGCAGCGTACATCTTGTCCAGCTGTTTCTGCCTCGACTGCGCCTGCTTCACCATGTTCGCGTACGTACCGCACGACGCGATGAACTGCTTGATGTGCTTGATCTCCTCCTGCTCCTTCTCGTACTTCTTCTGCTGGATCACCTCGTCGTTGCGAACCGTCTTCTGGAACGTGTCGTAGTTTCCGGTGTAGTACTTCAGCGTCTGCTGCGTCATCCAGATCATGTGCGTACAAACGCCGTTGAGGAAGTCGGCAGAGTGCGAGGTGAGAATCAGACAGAAGGGGTAGTTCTTCAGGTACTCCTCCAGCCAGACGCACGCCTCTAAATCGAGGTGGTTCGTGGGCTCGTCGAGCAGCAGCAGCGTGGGCTTGATGAAGAGCGCGCGAGCGAGCGCAACGCGCATGCGCCATCCACCTGACATGTCCTTCGTCGGCTTTTGCAGCATCTTCTCGCTGAAGCCGAGTCCGACCAGCAGCTTCGTGGCGTCCACCTCGAACTTCGACGGGTCGAGCGACTCGAGGCGCTCGTAGATTGCCTGAAGGCGTTCGTCGTCGGGCCCACTTTCCTCCATGATCGTCTGCTCCTGTTGTTCAAGGCGCTCAATCTCTTCCTTGATGTAGTCAACCACGCTCTCGATGGCGTTCTTGTCGCTCGGCGCTGCCTCTTCCTTGAGGTGGTACAAGTCCATGTGTTCGGGGATGGGAACCTCCTTCAAGGCAAGGCACTCGAGGAAGTTTGTCTTGCCGCATCCATTCTGGCCCACGATGCCGTATCGACGTCCAATCGTCAGCTCGATGGTGCAGTCCTTGACAAGCTCCACGCCACTCAGGCCCATGCTGAACGAATCAATCTTGATATCCCTGGACGTGATGCGGCTCGTCAGAACGCCCGTGACAGTGCGCACCGCCGCGGGAGGAAGGCCGCTGTCAGCCTCAATGTCCTGCGCGGCGGCAATCTTCGCCGCACGCTTGTCCCTGAGGGAAAGTCCGCTGCTGCTCTTCACCATCTTGCCCTCTGCCGCCGCCTTGGCAGCCTTCTCAGCAGCCTTCGCCTCACGCTTCGCAGCCGCGGCAGCCTTCTTCGCAGCCTTCTCGTCAGCCTTGTTGGTGAAGAGCCGCTCTTCGCCGACGGCAATGCCAAGATCGTTCACGCCGAGCGATCCGCCCATGCCAGTAAACTCATTCTTATTCTCTTCGAGCTTCTTCGCTTTTGCGCGCTTCGACACAAATGCCTTTGGTTTGTCCTCCTCCTCATCGTCCTCGTCGTCTCCAGCCTGCGACGCCGCCGCCGATGCCGACGCCGACGCCGATGCCGACGCCGATGCTGACGTATCTGATGCCGCCTCAGGCGCTTCCGCCTCCACGTCCACCTCCGCCGCCTGCTTTCCTTTCGCCATGCCGGAAACAGCATCGTCCAGCGCCGCCTTCACGGCATTGTCCTTGCTGCTGCCGTCGTTGTCCTCTCCGACCTTGATCTCGCCCGTAAGGTACGGATCGTACTCCTCGTCGTCATCGAAGTCGTCGTCGTCGTCGTCGTCGTCGCCATTTTTCTTGGCGTTCATCGCCGCGAGCGAAACTGCCTCGAGCTCCGCCTCGTACTCGTACCGCGCAACCTCGTTGAGTTTTTTCGCCTCCTCCTCGACGCGCGCAATTTCGTCGTCCTCCTCCTTCTTGCGCATGCGAACCTCGTCGTGAACTTCGTGGATGCCTCCACTCTCGTCGTCCTGGTCGTTCGAAACCTGTCCCAGTTCCACGAGCTGACGTCCGGTGAGCGTGTTCGCCTTTTTGCGCGCCGCGAGATCCGCTTCGCGCGCAGCCTGCGCCTCCGCCTTCTTCTTCGCCTTCCACTCTCGGAACACCTCCGGACTGACGAGGGGGGCCTTCTGGTCTGCAGGTTTCTGCCTGATCTTGTCTAGCATGGCTGCCACCTCCAAGTCCTTTTCCATCTCCCTGTCCTTGCCTCGTCGAGCCTCCTCCTGCTTGAGGAACTCGAGGTCGGATTTGAGCAGGTACCCCTGCGGGAGAGTGTGCCTGTACTTGCACCCGTTTCCGTCGGGGCACTTCCAGAAGTATCCGTACACCCTCTTTTCCACCGACTCGATGAAGTGCTTGCACACGATGGCCGTCGGCTTGTTGAAGTTCTTCTCCCGTCCGTGCTTCTGCTCAATCACCTCGCGCAGCTTGTCCTCCTCCCAGTCGTCCATCGTCTCCTCTCGCGGGTCTTTCTTTTCGACGGCTTTTCGCTTCCCGTACATGAGGTTGAGGTCGTGCGCAAACTTGCACGTCTCTGCGTTTTTGGCGCAGCATCCGTGCTTGAAGTACGCGCACAGGTAGTCCTTGGGATCGTCGCCCTCCGGGACGTTCGGCTGCTTGATTGAGATTCCCTGCGTGCGCATGAGGAACTCCTGCGCCTCCTTGGCCTTTTTGCGCATTTGCCTGATGTGCGCTTTCCCCGCCTCTGTGGTTGGGTCCCTGAGGTCTCTCTCCCGCTGCTTGTGAATTTCCGCCCGCGTCGCCATCGCCGCGCCCTTCACCTGCCCGAACGTCTTGTTCTTCTTGTCGAGTTTGTCGAACTGGTCAGCTTCCTTCTTGTTGTCCTGACGAATCTTGTCGTGCGATTGTCCCTCCTTTTTCGCCGCGGCGCGCGCCTGCTGGATGGGCGTCTTTCCCATGGCTGTGGTGTTCTTTCTCTCTCTCTGTATGTCTCTAAATATAACAAGGTTGAACTCCAAGACAAAAACTAGATGGTAACGATAACGAGGAGTGCGTTGAGTGGCGGCGGGCCAGTCAATGCAGTGAAGGGAGGTGAGGGGCCGAGGCGATGTTTCAGATGGGGAAATCGGGCGAGAGAGGGAGAAAAGAGGGGGGGAGGAGCAGGGAAGGGAAGGGAAGGGAAGGGAAGGAGAGGCGGCCTGCTCCGGGGGCCGGGGGGCGCGCAAAGCAAACCCAGCCTCAAACTCCAATTTTCAGATGCGAAAACGGCGGCTGATGAACTGATCAGACATTATTTCAGGAGGGGAGGTCAGGGCCTCAGGGGGGTGCAGAGGATTCGAGGGTGGGGAGGGGGAAGGAAAGGGAGGGAGTCGGTGAGGCCGCCTAGAATTCCCGTTTTCCAGCAGTAAAATGGGGATCCGTCGTATAGGTAGCCTACAGTGAGAAAAGCAGGGGAGGGGAGAGGCATCCAGCCAAGCCCACCTAGGGGGGATCCTCCTTCCCTAATCGCCTGGTGTTTCTTGTGCCCTGTTTGTTGTTTGTTGTTATTTTCCTCGCCCTCTCGCCCTGCAGACCAGACCAGACCAGAACAAACGAGTGGGACAGTGGTGGGCCCCACCCTATTTATACGATAGTCTGGGTAGTTCGCGCCCACCCCCCTGCCACTGGGTCTCGCACTCGTCCTGAGTTAGTTAATTACGGTGTGCACGTACGGGAATCCATGACTGCACAGGTTGCTCTCACTACCTGTGCTACCTGTGAGACGTCGTCTGCTGCTGCTACCCTTGGTGCTTCGGTCCTCCTCGAGTCGCCTTCGAAAAAACCGCGTGTTGGATTAATGGACAATTCAAGTGCTCCTGGCCCTGGGGGGGAAATGCACGGCGAGGAGAGCACACGATTACCAAACGCGTGTTTCACCGACGTCGAAAGACAGGACGGCGACGACGACGGCGGCGACGACGGGATCTTGGCGGGAGCGCCGTGCAAGGAAAACGACGACGGAAAAATACACACAGCACAGCCGGCTCAAAAAGACGCTCCTGGGTCGAAAAAGACACCTCTCGTCGTGTCGACGGAGAACCGCAACAACAACAACAACAACAACAACAACAACAACCCGCCCACCGTCGACTTCTCGTCCACGCACGCCGCGGCGATACGAACGCTCGCGAAAACGCCCGCGAGGTCGGGACTCAGAAAAAGCGTCGTCAGCGCAAACGCACAACAACCTCCGCAGACGACGACGGCGACGAAAGGCACAGAAGACGGACACATCTACTGGCACGGCACAAGAGAAGACGACAAACCGGACGACTCCACAAATGCGTCGGCACAGCCGAGTAGGCCGCGAAGGAAAGCTGCGCTCAACGGAGAGACGAGGCGAAGGACCGGACGTGACGCCGAGGACGCGCCCACCGATGCGAGGTGTGAGATTGCACATTACGTTGCCGACGACGTCGACCGCACGCCCGCGGATGGACTAGACGCACCCATCCAAAATGCCAAGGTGGATCGAGGGAATACTACTGCAGCGGCGGAATCCAGCTCCGCCACAACACCCGCACCTATTGTCAGCGGACAGGTGCTTTGCGACCACTGCGGCGATCGGCTCATCGTTGGACTGGACGTCGTCGCGTCGTGCGTCATGTGCAACAACACGGAAATTCCGTTCGACGTCTGCGAGATTTGCATCAACCAGCTCGTCGAGGCACAGAGAGCTGCTGCCGCAGCGACCACGGCAGCAGCGGCTTACGATAGCCAACAGAAGGCGACGTCATCGAAAGACAAGGGCACGCGAAAGCGAACACGTAAGCCACCCAAGCCACGACGCGCGGCACCGTTCCACGCATGCGATGCGGCGCAGTTTCAGACGCACTACGTTGACACGTGCCCCGATTGCGGTCAGCCTCTTTTGAGTAGGAGAGACGACAACGAGCTGGTGTTCACGTGCACCTGCTCCGACTGACGCGACAAAGTCTGCCTCCTCCAAAAAACACAAAAATTTCTTAAATTTTTTTTCTCCTCTTATGTTATATCATTCAACCTTTATCTTTACCAAGCTTAAGCACGACGAGATCGTCGTTTGCAACCGCACGCGCTAGCTTCTTTCCCCAGAACAGCTCAGGTTTGATGGGACGCGGCACGTCCTCCTCCTCCAGGCGTTCGAACGTCAGGCCAAGAGGTGACACCGCCTGGCGGTAGAACTCAGACGTTCCAGCAAGCGTCAACAAGACGAGATTGTCATTCTCAATGTCATGTTGCCGCGTGATGAGCTGCCGCACAAGCTCGGAACCCACACCTTTGCCTCTGTGCTTCTTTGCCACCACGATGCTGGCCATCTCGTAGAGCTCCCCGCTCCAATCTGGCTTGAGGTCAAGAGCCCTGACAACCGCACCAACGGCGTTTTGCTGTCGATATAAACATGGCCAGGGCTTGAGCTGCCCGAACGCCGCAATCTCACCCGAGTTTTCGTCATCCTCTACTACGAGAAACCGATCCGTCTTCAAGCCGAGCGGATTCATAGCCTCTCGCAGCACCATAGAGGCAATTTTGCCAGCGTCATCTTCGCCTGCGGGACGTGCGCGGTAACCCCTGACGCCAAAGGATGACGACGACGCACACGTCCGAGTTCGATTCTGAAGCGCAAGGCAACGCCGAGGAGCACGCGCGACGAACACGCGCGCGTGAACGGAGTGCCCCGTCGTGGACATGCTGAGGCTGAGCGTGCATTATCCCGGACGAATCTGATTCAACTGGGGGATTGAAAAAGTAGTCGGGGTTTGTTTCGCACTTCACTTTCTGCGCCCACTCCATTCTTCGAGATCGCGTCGTTGCATGTCCACGTCTAATCCGACGCACCACCTGCGACGAGCGAAGGTCCACTGGAGAGCGAGGGCGCGAGTACACCGGTGCGGTTCCACCATGACTACTTACGCTTCCATAGCCGACAATCTCGAGGCGTGCCGCCAAGCGTACGCAAACTCAACCAACGCACAAAAGGCATTCACCGTGCCGTTGTTCGACGAGGCGGCACAACACGCAGAGAGACTGGACGCGACGCCTGCCACACGACCGGCACCTGCGCTGTGGGGTTTTCCCATTGCCGTGAAGGACATCTTCGACATGCACGGACATCGCACGTTCAACGGACGGCAGAGCACGCGCACGGTGGAGCCTGCTGAGAGCGACGCCGCGGTCGTATCCGCCATCCGGCGAGCGGGCGCGGTGATCGTCGGAAGGACGCACCAGACGGAAATGGCGTTCTCTGCGACAGGGTACAATCCGCACTACCCACAGCCCCACTCGCCGTTCGGGAAAGGCCTCATGCCAGGCGGTTCGTCGTCCGGCTCGGCTGTCGCGGTCGCTGAAGGTGTAGCGACTGTCGCACTGGGCACCGACACGGGTGGAAGCATACGCGTGCCTGCAGCATGGTGCGGTGTAGTGGGATTTAAGCCAACGAGCGGGCTCATCAGCCTCGAGGGCGTCGTTCCGCTTGCACCCAGCCTCGACACGTGCGGTTTCTTCGCGCGCAACGTTGCAGACTGCGCTCGCATGCTCAGCGTTTGCGCCCCTCACCTGGATATGGCGGAGGGCACGATGAAGCCGACGCCTCGTGACGTCTGGGACAGTGAAAGCAAGAGCTGGGCCATCCCATCACCGCAGAACCTACGCATCGCATGCCTGGAGGGTACTCTCACGAAGGACATTGACGCGCCAACGGAGGCAAGCTACCGCGCGGCGCTCGACGCGATGCGCGGCGCAGGCATGTCCGTCGAGCCTCTCGAGCTTCCGTTTTTCGACGAGATCATGGAGGCGATGCGCGTGATTTTCTACGTCGAGGGGGCGCACTCGAACCTCGCCATCGCCAGAGACGCGGAGGAGCTCGCGCAGGTTGACGAGACTGTGCGCCTGCGCATCGTGGACGGCAGCGCCATTCCCGCGACGGAGTACGTGACGGCATTGCGCACGCGCGCTCGTCTCCAGACCGCGATGTCCGAGCTCACCGCAAACGTGGACGCGATCGTGCTTCCAACTGTGCCCGTGGCTCCGCCGGATGTGGCTAAGTGCGAGTCGGACCCGAATGCGATGGCTACGGCGGCGCGTATGTCAAGTAGAAACACGCGGTTGTCCAATGTATTAAACGTACCGGCCATCTCCCTTCCCTGCCATAAGGTCGGCGCGGAGTTTCCCGCCGGCCTTACGGTGATGGGCAGGACTCGCGGAGACGGCGCGCTACTGGCACGGGCAACCGCCATTGAGAGAGTATTATTGGCGTTGTAAATAAAATAAGAAAAAAATCCGGGATTCCTTCATCAAGCAACAAGAATTCATGATTATTTTGAATTTTGATGGACCGCGTCATGTATGTACCTAGCGGCAACGATGAGAGAAGCCGCTGGCGCGTCAGATACGACGCCGCTCACGTACGTAGAACCCGCCTCGTGACCCTCGTCTCGCTCTTCGCAAGCATTATTAGCAAGGGGCATGCCGCATGCTCGCCGGCTCGCCGCGCAACGAAAATCGCCGATTAGTTAGGGTTTTTTTGCGTGACGTGTTCCCGAGTCTCGACCACTCAAACCTGATTTTGAGCTCAAACTGTGTCGGCGACTCGGCGTGCACGATGCACGTCGAAGACAACGCGTGCACCACCACCTCGCCGTACGGAAAAGTTTTTAAAATAAAAGACTAAAAGTGGAATTTTGATTTAATCAAGCAAGAGCCAAGAACCACGGGCGTTTAAAAATAATTCTGCGTTTACACATGCTAGCTAGGAAGAGCACGCTTACTTATAAAATTCGAACATGCGAATTATGTTATTATACATACATTGTTTTTTTGATTGAGATCCGTTCAAGTTTGTTACGTCTAGTACATACGGCCGGCATCATCTATTCATCTTAGTACAAGCATAATTAGACAAATTAATAGTAGAAGGTGTCGGAGTGTCGGACGTTGTACACTCAAAAACTAATAATGGTCCACGTCGTTGAAACTTGAAAGCAGGTACATGTACTTAAGGCTGTAACGGCGCGCAGGATAAGTGGATAACGCAATCTTCTCCCGACTGCTCACTACTAGTCACTGCTCACTGCTCACTGCCGTTCAGCCCTAGAGGTTAGAGGTAGTGACCGTAGACGTAGGCACGTAGCCCAGCCCTAGCCCTAACCCTAGCCCTAACCCTAACCCTAGCCCTAGAACTGGTCACCAGGCACCACAACAACCACAAACAGGAACCACAAACAGGAAAGGAAGTAAGGCAATAAGGGCGGAGAGAGGTGAGAGAACTACGGTAAGCCGGTAAGATAGGCCATAGGGTACGATAAGGACCAATAAGGGTGTGAGACTGTTTGTCTGAGAAGTAAGGCCGCATAAACTAAACGAATTAGACCCGTCTTACTGTACTGTACTGACCACCCACCGGTCCGGCATCCGGAACTCGAAGGGCCCCCCCTCCCGGCCTCCCCTCCTTCCCGTCCGTGTTCTCTCCTTGCAACAACTTGCAGAATACGCCGCCCACTCAGACATGTCCGCCGACGCCTCGCCCGCCGCCGCGCCGCTCTTCCCGGATACAGACGCGCGACTGCTCGACCTCACGGCGCGCCTTGCGGCGGTCCCGCTCGCGCTACAGCTGTGCATGCACTCCTTCTACGTCTGCGCTCGCATACGAGCAACGTGGATACACAGGCCGTACCTGCAGTCTCTACTTGTCTCCTTCCTTGCGGCCTACGGGGGGGGCATACTGTCGTCGCTCCTCTTGGGTGAGGCGTGCTCGCCGCTGAAGATGGACGCTCTCATACTGGCTCACATCGTCGCGTGGTACGCGTACGGGTACTTGCCGCTCGTGCGCGTCTTAGTTAACCTGCCCGTCATTCGGGTTATGTTTGGCATTTACTCGAACGTCCTGCGTGCGGGACTCATCAGCATGCTCGTCGACGAGGTGAACGAGAAGCTCGGCACGTCCTCAAACGCCATGGCCCTCATCGTTGCAACCCTTGGCGGCTCAGGTGGAAAGTTTCTGCTCGACGCCGCGCACAGGCTGCACTTTGGACAGGCTCGCACGCACGGCGCGTCTGGCGTGCCGAACGTCGACGACGAGAGCGCGCCGGCGGCTGACGAGTTCGCGCCCGAGCTGCGCTGTCCCTCTTACTCAAGCCGCTCGGCTCTGTGCTGTGCCGTCACACAGCTGACTGTGGTGCACCGAATGAACTTGCTCAGTCCCGCCGCGGGCGCCGCACTCAACGCCACGCTGCTCGTGGTCAATAGCCTGTACGTGGAGATGTACGGAACGGAAGCATACGACGTCACCGGCTACCTGAGCGGCATCTTCCACGCACTGACGGGAATTCCCGATCCTGCGCCTACCGGCAAGTCGGCCATTGCCACGCAGACGGACGCGCCTGGCGTCTTGCAAACGACGGAGGTCTCACTGCCGGCTCTCACTGCCACCGCTCACACGTCGCCGATGGGAAGTCCGCCGATTGACTTTTATGACCCGAATGCGCCGCTTTTCCTCACGACGCCAGTATCGGCCATGCCATCAGCAAATCGCGATGCACGCGACTACGGCCTAGGCTACCGCGAATCTGCCACGGTCGCTTCGACACTTCGATCGCGCTAAATCATGACCTGGTGTTTGTGAAAAAAAGGAAAAGAAGAAAAGAAAACATGTGATCGATTGTTCTATCTTACACCTTGCGTATGCGAAGCTTCGACGGCGTCACCTCAACAGTCTCGTCGGCACGAAGCGTACCTAGCACCTCCTCCAAGTTAAGAGGTATGACGGGCGTGAGTTTAATATTTTCGTCGTTGTTTGCCGCACGGATGTTCGTCAGCTTCTTCTCGCGCACTGGGTTCACCTCTAAATCTTTGTCGCCGCCCTTGTTGTATGTACCAACAACCATGCCCTTGAATGTGTCCTCGCCAGGAATCACGAACAGCTTCCCACGAGCTTCGAGCGCAGAGAGCGCATGCGCCGTGATCTTGCCATCTGCCATGCTAACGAGAGCGGGCTTGGCAGAATCTGCCACCGTCACCGCAGATCGAGGGCGCCACTCGTGCACCTCGCGACTGGCGATGGCCGTGCCCTTGCTCGCCTCCGCAAGACTTCTGGACAAGCCGAACAGCGAGCGCGACGCCGCGAGGAAGGCTAGGCGCTGCGTGGTGCCGCTTGCACTCCCCGTCATCTCCTCGAGTGTGCCACCCCGGTCGCTCATCGCGGCAATGATCGCACCGCCGTACTCGGTATCCACGTCGACCACAACGCGCTCCCACGGTTCTGTGATCGTCTCGCCGTCATCGCCGACGCTTGTGAGCACTCGCGGCGGCGTGACATCCACCTCGAAGCCTTCTCGGCGCATCTGCTCGAGCAGCACGCCAAGCTGCAGCTCGCCGCGAGCGCGCACCTCCACGCCGAGTTCTTTGCTTTTGTCAGCGCCAGCGTATATCACCTCCAGCTCGATGGCGGGATTCGTTCGCGCCTCCGCTCGCAGTCGTTTGCCGATATCCGCCGCGCTGAACTTGGTACCCTCGCGTCCCGCGAGAGGTGAGCTGGACGGCTTCATGGTTACGGACACCGTCGGTGGATCGACGCGCGGCGGCGGAATCGCCTGCACTTCCGACTTCGCCGCGGCAATCGTGTCCCCCGGCCTCACCATCTCGGCAGAGTGACCGAGCATGAATGTTACGATATCGCCAGCAAGAACAGACTCGTCGCCGCCGAGTCTCTGCTTGTTCAGTCCACCGGAAGTGCGCTCGATCTTGATAACTTTCATGTTGGCGCTGAGCACCTCGGAACCTCTGAGTGCCTGTACCGCCACGCCCTCGCTTGCCGAGCCGGTGTACAGTCGTCCCGTCACCGAGACGCCAAGATGCTCGTCGTGCCCAACCATCGTTACGAGCATGCTCATCGGGCTGTCCACCGCGCCAGGTGCGCAGCGCGGTGGTGGGATGCGAGATATCAGCGCATCGAATAGCGGCTGCATGTTTGCGGACGGCACGGTGTCCCCTGGATGCTCGCGAACGCACCAGCCGTTCTTGGCGGAGCAGTACAGCGTGGGAAAGTCGAGCTGTTCTTCGGTTGCTCCCATGGTGTCGAGCATGTCAAAGACGTCGCTCTCCACCTCTCCACACCTCGCCTCGTCCGCACCCGGCCGGTCGACCTTGTTGAGCACAAGGACGGGAAGCAAGTTGAGCCCAATCGCCTTCCTCGCCACCGCCTTGGTTTGAGCCATGACGCCCTCGTAGGCGTCGACGACGAGAAGCACGCCATCCACCATGTCAAGGACGCGCTCCACCTCGCCGCCAAAGTCCGCGTGCCCCGGCGTGTCTACGATGTTGATTGCCGTGCTGCTGTGCTTGAGCGCCGTCACCTTGGAGACGATTGTGATTCCACGTTCTTTCTCTAGCGGGTTGTGGTCCATAACGCGTTCCCTGTTATCGCCATCCTCCACCTGGTTCTCCTTCTTGTGATCGGCTGGCAAGCACGCCTTCAGCATGCAGTCTAGCAGCGTCGTCTTGCCGTGGTCGACGTGCGCGACGATCGCGACGTTGCGCATACCATCGGAAGACGGTGATGCTGACGAAAGGAAACGAACCACGGCAGGACGCAGGTGGTGACGAACAAACAAGGGGTGGTTATGACCAAGGGGTGAAGAGGCCAAGGCAAAATAGCCAGCAGACCAGGACGCCGACGACAGAGCGTAGACAGAGCCAACAGAGCGACGCCAAGGCCACCACGCCGCCATGTTACTGGTGGATGTGAACGCCAACAAAAAGAGGGGAGTGACAAGCGATCCGGGCCAGGCCCAGGGGGGGGGAAAGAACCAACCAGAGAACCAACCTTCAGAACCAACCTGGGCAAAGTTCAGATTCGGGGTTCCAGAATTCGGATGTTTTTTCCGAATGGGGGTAAGACCTCAAGCTCTCATCGTTCGCTGGAAAGTTACTCATGAGTCTTACTTACTTCATTTTGTCGTCGGCAGCGGCACCTCCTTGCCCTCGTTTTTGAGCGTCTCCCACGGATTCGAAAAGTCGAAGAACCGGAACTCCTGCGCCAGCTCCACGGGCTCCTGCACGACGCGCTTCTCCGTGTCGTCGTAACGGCACTCGACGTAACCAGTCAGAGGGAAGTCCTTGCGAAGAGGGTGGCCCTCGAACCCGTAGTCCGTCAAAATACGACGCAAGTCGGGGTGGTTCTCGAACATTATGCCGAACATGTCCCAAGCCTCGCGCTCGAACCAGTTGGCGCTCGGGTGCACCTCGTGCAGGCTAGGGACGCTCTCGCCCTCCGCGCACCGCACCTTCAGACGAAGGCGTGTGTTGTAGTGCACCGACATCAGGTTGTACACCACCTCGAACCTCTGCTCGCGCGAAGGGTAGTCGACGCCGCACAAGTCGCTGAGCACCCTGAACTGCGCTCCCGTGGAGTCCCGCAGGTACGTCGCCATGTCGACGATGTGTTCCCTCTTGACGTATATGATGGGAACGTCGCTCGTCAGGCAGACTCCCTCCACCCACTTCGGCACGCTCGCAACGACGGACCTCACGAACGGGTCGCTGAGTGCGGGTGGTGGCGGCGGCGGCGGTTCCTCCTCGCCTTTGGGAGCATCTGCTGACGAAGCGAACCCCCTCACAGGCGAGCTGAACGAAACCTTAGCAGGAACCTGAAAAGCGGCAGGTGAGGTGAGTGAGGAGGCGGCACCTTCAAGCGCGACAGATGACGCCAGAGATGTCAGCGTGCGTGCTACGATACCCCTGCAGATGGGAGAAGAGCAGCGGAGAGCGGAGAGCATAGCGTATACGACTAAGAGGTCTAAGGACGCCACAGAATAAGAAAAAGAAGAAACCAAAATGACGAAGGAAAGCGAAGGAATGGGGAGGAGAAGGGGCGGGAGGGGACACCTCTCCCACGACAACTCACACAACCCTCAGGCGAACAGGACTTCAAGAACCCTAGCAGCTAACCTTAGCGAGCCCATCCCTAACCCTACCCTACTCCGAACCCTAACCCTAAACCCTAAACCCTAACCCTAAACCCTAACCGTACCGTAATCGTCCTTGTTCCTTCGTTCGCGCGCGTCATTCCATTCTTGGCAGAGTGGTGGCTTGTTCGCTTGTCATGCGACGTGCTGCCTCTGCTCTGCTCTTGCCTTGTTTTGTTGTTATTAAGGCCTTGGTCTTGACGGCTGCCTCGTCGTCGTCGTCGGCTTCGGCTCCACATAGGGAAGCTCCGGGAGATGAACTTCCGGATGTTAGGCCGCCGCCCGTGCAACGCACGTTCACCTCAGACGCCGTCGAGCACGCCATTACAAATATTTCCGCGAACATCGCGTCACCACAGCTCGCACGCCTCTTCGCCAACGCGCTCCCAAATACGCTCGACACCACAGTGAGGCACTTCGACGAAAGCAAGCCTGACACGTTCATCATCACCGGGGATATTGACGCAATGTGGATTCGAGACGCTGCGAACCAAGTGTGGCCGTACCTGCACTTCATCAACGACGACGCGAGACTCGACAGACTTCTTCTCGGCGTCGTCGCGAGAATGTCGAAGCAAATAAAGCTCGACGCGTACGCCAACGCGTTCCAGCCAAACGCCACGTGCGCTCCAAGCCAGCACGCAGGCGACCGACGGACGCCTCCCATGCAACGTGGGGTGTTCGAGGGAAAGTTTGAGCTCGACAGCCTTGCTCATTTTCTGCGCCTTAGTGCGGCATACGTGCGTTTCTCCTCGAATAAGGCCGAAGCCGCTCAACGCGTCATCAACCTGCCAGACTGGAACGACGCTCTCGAGGCACTACTTGGTGTTCTCGACGAGCAGAGCAAGTCATCGGACGAGCAAGAACAAGAACCGTCTCCCGCATACGGATTCGCGCGAGTGACGGACACGGCGTTGGATACACTTGCCATTGCAGCGAATTGCACGGGAAGCAAGGGACTTGGAGAAACGACGCCAGGAACGCGCACGGGGCTCGTAAGGTCGCACTTCCGTCCGAGCGACGATGCGAGTACATTTCCCTTCCCCGTGGCGGCGAATATCATGACGAGCTGCGAGCTGTCGAATGTCGCGGCGTACATTCTTCGCCCGACGGGAGCTTTGGACGTCGCCAAACGGTGCGACGCCTTCTCGGCCGCAATCGCGCTCGGCGTTCTGAATTGGGGCGCTACCAGCGTCGACGAAGCTGGCGAGTTGACCTTTGCTTACGAAATTGATGGCTACGGTAGTCGCCTGCTCATGGACGACGCGAACGTCCCAAGCTTACTTGCGTTGCCCCTCTACTGGCATGCTGACGGCGGATCGTTTCGCAGCATCTACGACGTCACAAGGAGAAGAATCTTGAGCAGCGCCAATCCGTTTTATGCATGCTCGACGACGGGGCGTCGTCTGTGTGGCGTTGGGAGCCCACACGTGGGAAGACGTTGGATTTGGCCTCTCTCGCTCGTCGTGCAAGGCTGGACGGCCGTTGCTTCGCGCAATGCGACGGAGATTTGCGAGGTTCTCGACGCTCTCGTGCTATCGTCTGCGGGAACTGGGCTGCTGCACGAGTCATTCGATCCGAACGATCCTGCACACTTCACGAGGTCATGGTTCGCGATGGTCAACAGTCTCTTCGGCGACTTGATCGTTAAGACGTCTCGCGAGATGCCCGACGTGCTGGCACATCCCGATGTGGCGTGTAATAAAGAAAAGATGTTTTGATGCAGAAATTATAGTCTAGGTAGTCGTGCCAAAATCTTCCCAGCCACGAGCCGGGGATCTGTCGTAGGATCATACGCCCAAATGCGGAGCACTCGAAGCGCCCAAAACCGCGAGTCCATGAAAATAGCCCAAGTTGTTTCGCGGTCAATCGGAAAAAAAGTTGGATCGTGCGGTTCCTTCCTCATGATTCCTGTTAAAATACAGCATGCGTGCCAGCATATTAGTACTTATTTATTTATGTAAACTGTGCAGTACGTGGTAATAATGGTAACTGGTAAGTCGTCTGCATGTGTTGTGTGACGCACGCAGGTGGGGGCAACAACGTGGTGGAATGGTAGGTAGCCGGGGTGACTCCCCCTCCCTTCCCTTCCCTTCTCGCTGGACTTGCAAGCTGCACGGACAAGGTCACAAGGCCCCGACCCAATGAAACGCCGAAGACACAGCCGCGAGAACAAGCGGCGAGAACAACATGGGTTCATCAGGCAGTCAGAGGCCCGGCCTTCCCATGGGCCATGGGCCATATTCTCGCGTCGCGCCTGAAGGCCGGAAGCCCTGAAGCCATGCAAGACTGGTTATTCATGCCTAAGCTAGCTACGATAGGGTAGGTGGACGAGTGTCTAGCTAATCTTAGCTACGATAGAGTGCGCGGTCGCGACCCTCCTTCCTACCTTCGCGACATTGGTCGTCAAGGGAAGGGAGGGGAGGGGCAGGGAAGACCGGTTGCCTCAGTCCGGTAGGGTAGGTTGCCTGTTCTCGCTCTTAGACTACGATAGTACTAACGAGTCGTCTAATAATCTCTTGCATCCAGCATGCAGGTCGGTGCGAATCATCTCATCGTCCATCGATCGCGGTCTGGTCCAGACTATGCACTGTTCCTGTACTTTTCCGGGGGCCTGTCACCTGTAATAGTGTAATGCCCTCCATGCATTTTGCACAAGGGTCCCTCTCCACCGTTATGCCTGGTATGTAGTTCTATATAATGGGGCCCTCGAGGTGAGGTCTTCCTCGGACATCGGAGGTCGGGTACTGTACTGGTAAACCTTCACGACTTGCAAGGTCTTAGTCTCTCTCGCTGTGCTCCCTCCTCGCTCTCGTCGCGTCGCCTCCGCCTCGGCCTCCCAGCCCTTCCCTTCCCTCTGTATCCCAGCGAACCATGGCCGACGAAGGCGAGGCACCTCCCGTCGAGTGGTCAGGCGCACTCAACGACGACGGCGTGCCCACAGGAGATGGAACCATGACGTACCCGGACGGCGCGTCCTTCGAGGGAACGCTCGTCGACGGCGTCAAGCAAGGCGCGGGAACCTACAAGTACGCCGACGGAGCCACGGTGTACGAGGGAGGCTTTGAGAACAACCTCAAGAGCGGAAAGGGAACGCTCAGCTTCGCCAACGGCGACAAGTACGAGGGCGACTTCAAGGACGGGACGATGGAAGGATACGGAGAAATGGCGTACGCGAGCGGCGACATGTACTTTGGAAGCTTCAAGGCTGGGAAGAAGGATGGGGAGGGCAGCTATCACTTCAAAAGCGCGAGCTGCGAGTTCACCGGAACGTGGAGCGAGGGCGAATTCGTGAAGGGTGACTGGATTCACAAGGATGGCACCGTCTATCGTGGAAGCTTTGCAAACGGAAAGCCAACCGGTGTGGGCGTGTACCACTTCGTCACCGTGGGAACGCTGCAGACGGGCGAGTACGACGTCAACGGGAACTGGAAGGGTGGCACCATCTCGCCCGCACCCGCGTAAACGGTGTAATTTCTGCCAGCTTCCATTCATAACGCACAAACGAACCTCTTCACACGCCACGACCGCATTAGCACAGACGACGGACGACACACGTAGCAAGATGTTGAGAGCTTCGTTTAAGACGTGCTACCAGAACGTTCGTTTTCACAAGAGTCCAAGAGGTGCGTAGTTACAAGTTTTATGGCTTACCTGGACCCGGCCAGTCGAATTTGCTCCACCTGCGTGATAAGCACGTGCGTGCATGCGTGTGTGTGTGTTATTTCCTTGTTAGCGTTCTGTGTGTTTGTGGTTTTTCTCTCCTCAAGTCATCTGATAAGCTTTTTTTTGTGTGTGTTTTTGTGCGTGCAAGGTGTGTGTTCTCTATTTGCACACATACGCGCACAGCGAAGCAAACGCCAGATGATAAGAGTATATGTACGCACCTGTCAAAGTTTGGGTTGTGTTCACTTCCAGGCTTGAACTGAAGCACGGGAACGGCGTGTCCCGTAGGAACCTCCCACGGTTTCTCGCGCTTCATTAGCTCAAGGACGCCAAGTTCGTCCTCCGCCTGCTGCAGGAGCTGCTCCACCTGTCCGCACGCCACCGCGTCCTCGAGCGCGCTGTAATCTTCCGCCTTGCCAACCGCGGCGAGTCGTTCGTTCGTCAGCGCCACGAGAAGTTTCTTGTACGCCGCTGAGTCGGGCAGCATGGACGCCTCCGCGAGTGTTTTTTCATAAACCGCAGTCAGCTTCGCGCGCCAGTCCGCTTCGGGTTTCAGGCCCACGATTCCCGTCGTTTCCTAGAGGGTGAATGAGAAGGAGTGAGAACAGAGCGACGAAGAAAAGCAAAAAGCAAAACCCAAAACGTGAAATAAAAAACCAAAACCAAAACACCAAAAGCAAAATCAACGCACCTTGGCTGACGCGAATGCGCGAAGATGAAGATGAGGAGTGGAAAAGCCGCACAGATGCATGGTTTTGAGCCCCCCTCGCAGCTTGGTGCCGCAGTGACGCAGCAGCACGGCGGCCATTCTTTAGACGATGCGGCGAAAGATGAAGAAAACCAAACCAAAGAAAGAGGGAGCCAAAAACCCTAAAGTAAAGTCTAAACCCTAGCTACAAAGATAGCTACAAGCCTACGAGGGGTCAGGTCGCTAACCCTAACTGCCTAAAGGTAAATCCTAACTGAATTTCTGAAACCCTAACCCAGGGTGGAAAGGGGGGGAGCGAAGCCGTGGAGGCGATCGGAAACAGCGTTGTCGGCGTCCTCCCCCCCCAGACCACAAACCCCCCGGTTCCCCACAGGTGTAGGTGGTCCCATCACCAACCATCGCGCACCACCAACGTTCCCCAGACGTGTGCTTTTGTGTCTACCACAACAACTCCTTGCTCTGCTCGAGATAAGATGTCGTCTTATCTCAGGCGCAGTGTCGCGTCCCGCGCTCTACTTCCCTACTCTCGATTTCCTCCTTTGGAGATGCCAGACCTTAGTAGTCCACTTGCCTCACTTGGTTTTGGTTCAGCACGCACGTTTACATCGTCGTCGTCGTCGTCCGGAGAACCTGCGCCGGCAGCCAACACAGCAAGTCAGGCGACGTACATACCAGGCGTGCCGCAGCCGTCGCCGTTCACGCACGACCAAGCCACGTTCGCATCGCAGCAAGATCTCAACCCGCTCATCACCGCCGACGAATTCGCGAGAAGAAGGCAGGCGCTGTACGCCATCATGCCGCCGTACAGCGTAATCGTCACCATGTCCGCAAACATACAGTACGTCGCAGGAGTCATACCCAGACACTGGAGACAAAGCGCGGACATGAGGTACCTCACCGGTGTCGACGCGCCCGGGGCGGTCGCCATCTTCGAGGCGCCTTCCCACGGACACAGTGGAAGGTTCACGCTGTTCCATCCCCCGGACGACGCCGACGGGTTCCGGTGGAACGGAACCGCTCTCGGCGACCGCGCGTGCATAGAGTTCTTTGGCGCGGACAACGCCGCCTCCACAGGCTCTTCAGGCGACGTGCACGCGACGAGCATCACCGCCGCGGCGGCTGCACGAGGAGGGTCCATAATGCTGTGCCCCGAAGCGAGGCATGCCATGGCGCTGGCGGCAAATGTCGACGCCTATGCTCCGTCGTCATCAGCTGGAGCTACGACGTCGCACGCGAGAAGACTCGTGAGAGCGGCAGTCGCAGGTGCGGGTGGCGTCGCGCGCGTCGGAGGGTGTGAGCAGCTCGTGCATCGGCTGCGCTGGAAGAAGAGCCATGCAGAGGTGGAACTCTTGCGTCGATCGTCCGCGGTTGCGTCACGCGGCGTCGCCGCGGCGGCGGCTGCGCTTGCGACCGGCCAGCCGCCCGACGAGCGCGTCGTTGCTAGCTCCTTTGAGCACGCGTGCAAGACGCGCGGCGCGGACCTTCTCGCGTATCCCACGGTGTGTGGGGCGGGATACCGCGCAGCGTCCGTGCACTACGGACGCAACGACGCACGCATCTTGCCTCACGAGGCGACGTTAATCGACGCAGGGTGCGAATACCACGGGTACGTGAGCGACATCACGCGCACGTTGCCCCCTCCACGCATGGATGCCGGTTCTCGCCTCACGTTCACGCGCGCTCAGCGGCGTGTGTACGATGCCGTGCGAAGGGTGCACAAGACGTGCCTCTCGATGCTCGGCCCGGGCGCACTGCTCAGGGATGTTCACCAGCACAGCGTCGCGGCGCTTGCTGCCGAGCTCGACGCTCTAGGCTTGCCGTTCGCCACGAGCGGACGTGCACCGTCCGCGCAGGCTCCGTTGCGTCGGAGTGCTTACCCGCACAGCATTGGGCACTGGATTGGCCTTGACACGCACGACTCTGCGTCCATGCCGCACAGCGAGCCGCTCGTTCCCGGCGTCTGCCTAACGATTGAGCCGGGCTTGTACTTGGACGACGTCAGCGTTCCCGGCGGCGTATTTGCGGACGACGAGTGCTTCTTCGGCGACGCGGCGACGGCGCAGGCGGCTCACGCAGCAGGTTGGCCTGCGGCGCGTGGAGGTCCTCGTGGCGTGGGCGTGCGTTTGGAGGACGTTATCGTGATCACCGAGGATGGCTACGACGTGCTCACGAGGAGCTTGCCGATCGATGCTGACGAGGTGGAAGAGTGGATGCTTGGACTGTGGAGAGGAGGTGGTGCGGAGGAGGCTTACTTTCCCAAAGATGGCCCTCCCGCGCACTTGCCCGCGAGTTTAAGCTAGTTCTCCATTTATTATTGTTTGCATTAAAAAGATAATGTTAAAGTTACTTAGTCTTCGAACCGTTCGTTGAGCCACGTCGTGATGATTTGCAGCGCCTTGATGGTATCCTCCTTCACGTTAGGTTCTGCAAAGTCGCCTCTTGCCGTCCACCCGTGTTTCATCTGCGGGAAGGCGACAACTTTCGACTTGTTTGGGAATGCTTCTCGTAGGTAGTTGGAAGCCTCGCCATCTTCCTGAAATTCTGGCGGGTCATTTCCTGCGGGAAGGAGGAGGGTGGGACATTTGATGGCTTTGACGAGGTCGAGTGTATCTCGCTCGAAGGCGAATCCTTCGATGTGCAAGGACGGGTGTGGTCCAGCGATGGCGATGAGAGGGTAACCTTTTGCAGACATTTGAGCTGCCGCCCAAACGCCCCAGCACAGTCCCACGGCGGCAATTTTCGCGTCCGACGCGGCTACCTGGTTGGCGTGTTCAAACGTCGCGTTGACGTCTTCTTCGATGGCTGTCCATGGAAACTGTTTGATGTACTCCTTGATGTTCTTTGCGTTTGCGGCTGTTTGCGAGCGTTGAAAGTCAACGAGCAGCACTTGCGCTTGTGTTGCGTGTGCGATGTAGTCAGCCAAGCGCGGCCTTCTTCCCCCGACACCGAAGATGTCGGACGCCATGACGACGACTCGTGAATGAGGAGTTCCAGTAGGATTTGCGGGCGTGACGTACACGGAGGTTCCCGTATGGAGAGCCAGTGAAGTTCCTGCTTGATTGGCTACGTCCGAGGAGTCTTGCAAGTCCCCCCACGACCCAGGCGGACAGCACGAACCGGCGTTGGCGTCGGACGCCATCGTCGAGTGAGGAGTGACTTTGAGTGTAACGGAAACCCACGAGAATCCAGGGTAACTAACACCTGTAACTAACCCCCAAACAAACAAGAAACTTTTTAAAACCCCTAAACGCCTCACCAAACCGGTATCCCCTTCCCTGTTTTTTTTTTCTCTCTTTCACGTCGTCGCACCTTGTCGCTCGAAGAAGGGTTTTTGCGACGCCCAGGTTTGGTCTGCTCATTGCCGTCGTTGCGGTGTGCTCTCCTCGCTCGTACACACACACGCACACATACACACACCATGGGAAAGACGCCTTTCCGACTACGCATGGTCCAGTACATGTACGTTTCATTGTTCATGTTAGTTTTACAAACAACGCAAAGGGGAAGCAAGCACGCAAGCGGGAGGGAGGGAGTTTGGGTCATTTGGGATTTTGCGCCGGCGGCCGAATCGTTTCGTTCGCGGGAGGTCCTTAGGCTTTGATTTGTGCTTTCTTTTTTTAACACACTGGCTCGCAAAAGGCAAGCGCGTTGTTCACAAGATGGATTTTGGATGGTTTTACCAAGAAGGAAGGAATCGTTCACTCAAAGACTCACAAACCAAACCCCACCAAAAACTTCGTCAACACAGGCTCTCGCCGAACGAGCAGAATGTGCTCGGCGGGCTCGTCAAGGACCTGCCTTCGGTGATCCAGAAGAAGCTCAGCGACAACCTTTTCGAAATCACAGCCTTCTGCCTCGTGCCTGGCTTTGGAACGTACTACTACGCAAAGTCCACCGTCGAAAAGGAGAAGATCGCACACAGATACTAAACGGCAAACGCTGTTTCGTTTTGTTTGTTTTACTTCCATCCCCCCCCTTTTCTTGCTAGCATATGGAAGCAGTGTTCACAACTTACTGTAACCAGCCAAAACGAAACCTTAAGGTTCTCGACCTTCATCGTCGCTACTCTCCTCACCCTTGCGCGCGTCGTCCTCCGCCTCCGTTGCAGCCATGTCTAGCTCTGCCGCAATGGCGGCGTTGGCAGCCACGAGACGCATGCTCGCGTCGTTGTACGCGGCACCGCGCCCGCCGTACGTTTGGCCGATGGCAGGTGCCGTGCTCTGTATCAAGCCGGCGCCGCCACCGCGACCTAGTCCCGTGGTTTGGCCCATCGACGCCGCAGCCGCCCGCAGGCTCGCAATCGTCGCGTCACGACGGTTTCGACGAGCAATCATCATGCTAGCGGTCGACCGCTGACTAGCTTGACTGTCTTGGCTCCGCTGACGCATCCATCCAGGTGAAACGCCCGTCACGCTCGCCCGGTCGCTTCCATGATCGTCTGGGAAGCGCCTGGGACTGAACATCATGTCCAAGGACGTGCGACGAAGAGATGCATGTGGCTTTGCGGCAGCCTCCGATCCTGGACGTGTTCGATAAACAGAGTCATCAAGCGAAGTACGACGCATGGTATTGTATAACCCCTTCAGGGGATCCGCCGCGACCTCCTTCAGCAAGTATGCATCCCTCGGGCTTCCCACCGCCATCGCGCTTGACGGGTGATCAATCTCGTCCTCTTCAGTCGTCATGTACCGCGCACGAGACTCCTCCTCCGTCTCACCCTCGCCAATCCACGAACCGGCCAAGTTGTCCGTCTGACGCGCGTCAGGAATCATGAAATACACGAGCGGCCACGACACGACAAACGAAAGGGCGATGTTAAGCACCGGATTCACCCACAGGTTCTCAAATTGCTCTGCATCGCCGCGCTGCCCCGACGGATTCACATCCAGGTACGCATTGACCAACGTGCCCATGTTCTTTCCCATGTTCTGACCAAATGTCTGGCAGCATGTCATGATCGCCATCGCGGTTGCCTCGATGTTGTGCGGTGTTAGCTGATTCATCAGAATGCTCAGCGGCATGTTCGTCATGATCACAAAGGCGGATGGCAACGCCTGCGCGCCGAGCAGAAAGACGATGTCCGGTATGCCCACCCTCTTGTTCCATCGACGAAAGAAAATCACATCCAAAAGGTTCAGCAGGCTCATTAGGATGATGTTCAGCGTAATGACAAAACGATACTTCCAGTTGGGCATAAACTTCACGTACAGAAAAGATCCCAGGAAGGAGAAGACGAGGCTGACGATTGGCAAGGCGGTTGCCAGAATGTAGGGGGAGAAGTGAGGGCCGTCGGGATACGCCTCTGGGTCGTCCGCAAGGAAGTAGAAGGTCGCCTGCCCGGCGGTGGGTGCGCAAGCTGCATTGATCATAATCCAGATATTTGCCAGAGCGACGCGGGTGGGAAGCATGAACACCATCAGGGTGATGACAATCCCCAGAAAAGACGTGCTGACGAGAAACTGCACGAGAGAGAGTGTGCGAACGTCCGCGTTGACGAAAAGCACGAGAAACAGGCTGGTGAGCGCCTGCGCAATCCCGAGCAACCCGAGCAGAAGGGCGAACACAATCGTCTTGCGGTGCTTCTCCAGCTTGTCCCATCGAAAGCCGCGCTTGCCTTTCTCGAGGCGCCTCTCGCCGAGTGAGTTGCGCCAAACGTTGAACAAGATCAGGCTGATCATGAACGCACCAATGATGTATCCATAGCGTGCTGGCAGGTTGTCGATGAGCGCGCCGGAGAACGAGTACTGCACGAGCGAAATGAACAGGAAGAATTGCACGTTAAACGTCGCGAGATCAGGTCCGAATGCGGGGATACGCTTGATCTTAGCCGCGGATATACCCTGGATGATGTTGTCAGGCACCTTGGCAGAGAACACGACGAATGTCGCGCAGATGGATATGATGATCGTGCCTAGAACGGACTGTGGGAGCAATTCACATTCCAACGCAGGCATCATCGTCTCGTCGCTTTCCGGAGAGGGAGCTAACGACGACGCTACTGCTGCTGCTGCGTCGTTGAGACTCTGCTGGAGGAATCGTCGCCTTGTGGGAACACCGTCGTCTATCGGCGGTTCGTCGACGAGATCCAGAGGACTCATCTCCGGACCAGGTGCGAGCGCGTCGTAGTAGTCGTACGGTGGAAAGCAAATTTCGCGGAAAATGTTTCCCCGCTCAAAGCCTAGGTACGCTGAAGCTGGCACGAGTCCGATGACGAGGTATCCGATGACGCCAACGAACGTGGATATGATGATGTACGGGTTGAAGTGCCAACCTGCGATGGGGCAGAGGTTCACCATGAGGCCCAAAAGAGGGCTCAGCAGCTGCGGCAGCGCCTGCACGTTTTCCAGCGACTGCACCAAGATGGACGGCGCGTTAATGCTGCGGTACACGTAGTCGAGGATGGTGGGAATGAAGTTCCCGAGCATGAAGATGATGATGAAGCTCATGTAGTTCCAACCGTAGTTGTCTCCCAGCAGACGAAACCACGCGACGACCGTGCGTGGTGGATAGAGAAGGTAGTCGCAGATCGACGGTCCTTCGTCAGGCCACGTGACATACCACCTCGGGTTGTACAGCGGTTCTTCTGGCGCCGCTTCTTGTGTAGGCATCTTTCCGTCAGCAGGTTTGGCGGCAATGCCCATTTTCGTTGTGTGAACATCCGCCAGTTCGAGCGCGGAGTCGTACACATTCTCGTCGGAGTCTGTGCGCTGCTGCGGTGTAGCATCTTCTATGGTCTCATTTTCTTCTTCGATCGGAACAGGCGCACCGAATCCGCGCCACGTGCGCGTCGGCGCGCGCAGGAACCGACTGTTCCTGGGGGCGGAGGAGCCGTTTCCCGCGGGGTTGTTGTTGTTGTTGTTGCTGCGAGCAGAACCATCCTCACCACCACCCCCGTCACCACCACCACCACCACCGAACGACACCATTCTTCTTTCACTATTTGTGATATCACATGCACAGGCACGTGCCCCACTACGGTACAAGCTGGTTTTTTCGGTTCATTTGATTCCTTGTTTTCCCTATGTGTACGCGGTGTTCTCATCGTTACACATTTTCTCACCTGCGTCGTGTGTCGGTCCGTATTATAACCGGGCCACAGATGGTTCCCCAAGAACAAACCTCCCTTTCCGGGCTTTTCTTCTATCCCAGGCTGCCAGGGGAGTGAGAGAGCTCCCATGGCGTTCCACGAGCTGGGAGTGTGTGTGTGTGTGTGTTTCGTTGGAGAAAGAGGACACAAGATTTCAGCCTTTTACAAAAGCCTAAGCCTCGTTCACCTTCGGCAAGTCGTATTTGATCGTCATGTAGCGAACGATGTTCTTCTCGTCGCCGCCGACGACGGGTGCCGAAAGCATATCCTGCAGCGCCTTGGGCACGCGCGGCATAGAAACGAAGTTCACCATCACGTAAATGCCCTCCCACTGCTCCTTGATGGGGTACGCCATACGCTGACGTCCGCGGTTCATGACGCTGCACTCAATTGCGCCCTCCGAGTTGATGAACGACTCGAGCTTGTCCATCTCCTCCTGTACCTCGTCGTCGAGCGTGTCAGCCTTCAGGATAATCACCGTCTCGTACTTTTTCGCCGCGCGCGGGTACCCCGTGCGCGGGTCCACCACCTCGCCGAGCGTCGCGGGCGCCGCCGCGGAGACGCGCACGGCGCGTGCGGAGCGCCGCCGAGGAGTAGGCGCCGCGGTACGACGCAGCGAGGACGTGCGTGCTGCCAACATTTCCAACAGGAATGAAGCACTGTATGGAGGGGGCGGAGGTCGATTTGTGGTTCCGGCGGCCCCCGTTGAGAAATGTGGATAGAGTGGAAAAAAAGAGAACCCCTTCCAAGGCCTGGCGAACAGTTCAACAACGGAACCCAGTGCATCGTCCCCGTGAATCTACTCGGGGTTATCAAAATATGGCAAAGTTAGCAATTAGGAATTTGTTCACAAACCCCTTTTGACTTTTTCTGCCCTTTATCCACTTTTGGTCGCCCCTTTTTCCCACACGCACAAGCGGCATTGGCAAGGAGCTATGTCGGCGGCGGCGGCGCATTCTCTCAAGCACGCACGGCCAAGCCTCGTGCGACGCCAACGCACGATAGCGTGCTCGTCGGCGTTTCTGCACGCACGCTCACCAACGTGGACACCGGGATTTCTGTCAGCAGAGCACTCCCGAACAAGCGCCGCTGAAACCCACGAAGTGCCGCTGCCTTCTGAGGACGTGCTCGCTCGCCTGCCGGCACGAGCTCAGCTTGCCGTCACAGAAGCACACGCAAACCCCTGTGCTTCCGTTGAAGTCAGCGAGCAAACGAAAGAAGTGACGCTTGTCGCAGGTCCCTGCAAGTGCACAGTATCTCTGAACGGCGCACGTGCCGAAGCCACCTTCAACGACGAAGCTGTCACGGCGAACGTGTGCTTTCCGCACGAATCCAACGACGTTGCCTCTGACGGCGTATGGTCGCTCGACGCAACAAATATCACAACACGAAACGCCGCGTCGGCGACGTTCGTCCTGCAAGATACAGAGCAGACGATGGAAAGGTGGCCTTACGCGTTTCGGCTGGAAGTTACGTACACGCTTTCGTCGAATGGCGTGCTGCACGCACGCGTCGTCGTCGTGAATGCGTCTGCAGACGAGTCGACTTCGGTCAACGCCTCCATCAACGTAACCGTTGACAACGTGCCTGCTGGTGCGCGCGTCGTCGGACTGCAGGGCGAGGCTTTCTTGGACGAAGAGAGCCGGACAGTGGGCATTGACCCAACAGCGACAGCCTTCATCGACGCCGGGGCAATAGAGAATCGACGATTCGTGTTTCTTGACGCCGCAAGTGGGTCGACAACAGGTGCAGGAACGCTTGCACGGCGCGTGCGCCTTCATGCAGGGGCATACATCTCGCCACGCGATCATCACGCACTCGCGGCGGCACGCACTCCCGGCGTGGCTCTCGTCGATCGCGACGGAACCGCCGTCGCGTGTCTGCGACCGTGCGATGCAAGCGGCACGTCGTCTCATCCTGCGTGGGGTGCCTCGGAGCGCACCTCCGCGTGGCGCGATGTTGGCGTGCGTGGCAGCACGCCGAATGGCCTGGTGCTTTCGCTTGGTCGGCAAATGAATGCCAAGTCGCTCGCACCAGGCGAAGTGTGGTGCGCGACTGCCGCGTTGCACCTCCCCGGTGCAGGTGGCGTCGTGACATCGAGCATTGCACAGTCTGCAGCAAACGCATCGGCTGCTTCGGCTGCACCCACCCTTCGCTCGCCGAGTGCAACAGCGCGCGTCGCGAGCTTGGAGCTTCGACGACAGATGCGCGCTCTCGTCGGCATGCCGTCGCGCGAGGATGGCGTAAGGCGCACGGAGCTCTACGCACGTGCATCGGGGAAAGCTGCTGGCGACGGAGCGGGTGAGCACTGGCGTTGGCACCCGTTTGGCGCATCCCTGCGACCTCCGTCAGTCGCGGACGTGTGGGAATCGCGCCTTCCCTGGGGCACGGAGATTCGTACGCCGCCAACCGGCTGGATGGACGTGGGTTCCGTCGACAGCAGTGACAATGCCGATGAAAGTGAGGCTGCACCGTCAGGTTTCCTCGAGGCTCTCCACGTGCAGCTTGGAGGCGCCCCGCCCGCCGCCGCCGCCGCCGCAGCCGCCGCCGCCGCCGCGGCCTCTGCTGACGGAGCTGAAGGAGGAGAAGGTGAAGCTGCTACTGAGGATACCCCTCCACTCTAGATCAAATTGTAAAGATTGATTCACTCAAAAAACCATGGGGGATTTGGTGGCGACAACGGAGACGACAAGAAGAGCAAGTGCAGCTCCCACGGCGTCAAGGAAAAGCACAAACGCACCAACCAATGAGTGGGCTGAACGACGCTTGTCAACGACGCGAATGAACGTCTGTTTTCCGATGTAAATTCCATTCCATTACTGAATGAGCACTCGTAGTCTTACTTCTTCTCCTCCTTCTTGCCACCGCCGAAGGCTGCCTTAGCCGCTGAGAGCCCAACCGCCCATCCAGCAAGCACTGTGAACACCACCTGTTGTTGTGTTTGTGATATATTGAGTGAGTGTGTTGGCGAAGTGTCACGCACCAAGAAAAAAAAAGTTGATTCGTACGTGTTCACTCTTCCACCTGGATGGCTCTGACGGCGCCATCCAGGGGTAGTCGACAGGCGGCGGTCCGTCGGCGGGCGCTGCGTTAAGTGCAAAGTGTGAGTGTGTAATACGTGGTGGTTAGACATGTTTCCTGATGTACATCCTCTTGCATGTGTCGTTTCTTTCATGGAGTGAAATGTCTAAACACGAGAGTTGTGAGGCAAGTTTTTGGCGTGGCACGTACCTCCGTAGGCGCGCTTTGGCACGACGCGCGCGCACACGGCTTGTGCGCGCTGCTGTGTGGTGCGGAGTGCGCTGGCTGCGAAGGACATGACAAGCAGAAATACGTCGAAGAAAGTGAGGCGAGAAACCCTACCGGTGCCGCTTTGGGGGAACAGCGGGGGGGGGACGATCGGGGTTTGGAAAATCGCATCCCTCGGCGAAGTTGTTCGGGGTTAATTTTCCGTTTCTCCACTTTTTACCTCCCTGTCACACGCCCCCTCCCCTCCACGTCCACGCCCATGTCGTCTCCGGCCGCTCCCACAAATCTTGGCGCGCGAGACGGCGCAGGAGCCGCGGCTGCGGACAGTGCTGGCGACGCGGATCCAGGGCGTGCGTTCCTGTACAGCCCAGCCTCGGCGGCGGCGCGACAGGCGTCGGCGGCTCCCTCTCCAGCGACGCAGGAGCAGGGCAGGCAAGCGTCACCAGCAAAGAACGCAGACTCCTCCTCCGCTGGCTCAGCCGTCCTCGCCAACTTTGGAACGCTCGAACAGTCTGTCCAGCAAATCACTGCGCTCCTACGGGACGCGGCGTTCGTCGACGACGAAACACTCACGGCGGCGCAAAGGCAGAACAGCCACGACGCGGAGGCTATTCTCCTGCACAGGCGAATCATGGAACTCGAGGCTGAACTCGAGGGATCGCTCACGGAAATTGCAGAGCTGCGTGCCAAGTTGTCTCTGGAAAAAATGGCAAAGGAGGAATTGCGGCGTGACTATGACACCGCCATGAACAATCTAGGCAACAACGAGGTGGTGTTCAAGATGCACTACGACGAGCTCATTGCAAAGACCAGTCGCATCGAAGAACTAGAAAGAAAAGTCGAAGAGCTCGCCGGGTCAGCTTGACGTCGCCAAAAGTATCACGCTTCTTCTTCTGTAACTGCAGTATAACAACAAAACATTTTTTACATCACGCAACACGACGAAACGACACGCAGCGACTACACCCCGTCTCCTCGAACGACGGGCGATCCAAACAGCACAACTGCCAACGACTCACGGCGTGGATGTCGACACGTTCCCAACCCTCTTGCTCTGCGGGGGAAAGCAGGGTATCGTCGCCTCGACCGCAGCCCCAAGTGCGCCACTCGTTGCCACACATTCCGCTGTCAGGTACGCCAATCAGAACATACTCGCGAACGCTCTCTTGCGATCGCCAACAGCTCGTCCAGTCTTCGCCGCCTGGCATCCAGCTGCAAAGCACTAGTTTAGGTGCATGCTTCTGCACGGCAGCGGCGTGGTCGAGCATATCCATTTCCACGCCAGGGTGTGTTCGTGGCGACGATGCATCCAGCGTGAACAGCGGCGAGTGCAATCCTGGCACAGCATCCGCACATCGCATGTCCCATAGTGGCGCAACGTCTGGATCCGGATCAGGCTCGAGCACCATGCTCAAACTGAGCAGTGCACTCTCAAATCCACCGTCCGTGAGTTCCGGTGGCGGAGCTCGCCTCGCGGCATCCACAGATGCAAGTTGGCGAAGCTCGTCACGAAGGAGGGCGCTGAGTCTCCCGTCACCCGCACCAACCTCCAGCAGAATCGGTTGATTGCAGGAGTCGCCGTCCTCGGCTTGCAGGTCCTTCGCGCGGCTGTGCAGGTACCGCGCTAGGCTCTGAACAAACTCCTGTGTGAGAACCTCGTACACCTGACCCTCAGGCTTGCCGTCCGCCACGGCATTGTAGCAAAGCCGATACCACGGGTCGAGGTGCTGCCACTCAGCGCGATCACGCCTCGCATCCAAGTCGCCAGAGGCAAAGTCAACCGCCCGACGCGGCTCCCATGCCATGACGTTGGGAAGCCGCTGTCCGAGCGTCGCGCTCAGTGCGGCACGCGACGGCGCGCCTTCGTACGAGAGTAGACGCCCGAATCCAGCGATTTCGTCGGGCGTGATGTCGAGGCGAATACGTGTGTGCATGCGTTTCGCCCTTCGCGTCATCACCGCACGGTACTTGGCATGGAAATCGTCCATCAGCGCCATCTTGTCGGCGGGCGCCATCTTGTCGACGCGAGACGCCGTCTGCCGTCGCGCGGACGGCAGCATGAGCTGAAAGAAGACGCGCGAAAACTCGGCGTCATTTGCGAGGTATCGCTCGATGTGCGCCTGCAGCTTCGCACTGTGTGCGTCGCATCCCGGCGGGTTGAAGAGGCTGCACTCGCCTACGACGGTGTCCATGTCGACGGACGCGCTAACCTGCGCCTCTCGCGCCTCCTGCAGTGCCTCGACGAGCTGGCTGTTGCCAGGCTCTAGCGACACAGCAGCCTCAAGCGCGCTCACCGCCATGGCGTGCTGCCCCAGCGCTTGTGCTGCCATTCCCTCGCGGTATCTCGCCTTGGCGGAATTCTTGTCGCGCTCGACGGCAGCTTTCGCGTCGGCAAGTGCGGCGTCATGCTTTCCTAGTCTGAGGTGGCACAGCGACCTGTTTGCGAGTGCGACGCTGTCTCCCGGCACGAACGTATGCGCGAGCGTGTACTGGCTGACCGCTTCCTCGTACAACTTTTGTCTCACGAGCTCGGCACCTCGCGCGCGCGCTTTGCGGTGGTTTTCGGTGACTGCCATAACGCGTCGAAACGCGTGATCGTGTATTTCCTGCGCGTCGGCGCTGAAGTCGGCGCACTCGATTGCCGGTTTCAGCACGTCAACGATCTTCATGTACTTCTGCGATGCTTCTGCGAAGTCTGACGCGGCGTACGTGGCGTCGGCGGCGTGCAGGAGCGCGCGCACATCATCGCCCGAGGTCATGGAGGACCACAACTCTTCGCGGTGGGGCGTTTCGCGTGACAATAGTTCGATCAGGGGAAACGGAAACGAAACGGCCTCCCTGAGAAGTGAGAGGGGACCGGGCAAAAAAGGCGGGGTTACTTACGTTCCCAGGCGTGCACCGTTTCGGGGTTCGCCTGCACGTGAAAAATGGTCTTTACACACAATTCTTACATAGTCAATAATATATGACACAAATAGATGAGTTAAACGCGTTCGTCCGTCGCAGCCGTAAGGATTGCCTGAACGTCGTCGTCGCTGAGCAGGTCGCCGTCATCAATCCTTTGAACTGCGCGTAGGTCGGCGTTCCAGTGCGCCTCATCTCTTGACCCAGTCAGAGTGACCATTCCAAGCTGGCGAGCAAACGCAATCAAGGTTGCGGCTGGCGTTTCGCCGCGACGTGCCGCAATTGGCTGCATGGTTTCATGCTTAAGTATACGCGAATTAGCAGTCAGGAGCGAAAATGCCTGGTAAGTGGGCGCGGTGCCATCGTCATGCTTGCACACGTCGCTTGCGAGCATGTTTCGCATCTCCTCGTCGAAACGGGTTGTCGCGTAGCATCGATTCTGAACGACGTGTGGCTTGACGACGGCTTTTTCGCAAAGTTCGAGCACGTGCTGTGGCAGAACGTTGCTCAGGCCGATGCGCAGCACGTATCCCGACTGGTACAAGTCTTCCATAGCTCTGTAAATGCGCCAGTCCTCGTCGCTAAGTGGCACTTTCCACTCCGTCAATCCGTGTATGAGGTAAGCGTCGAGAGGCCGTCCACGCCAGTTCGACGCGTCGTTGCCTTGCTCTTCCTCCGCAAGGCCAAGGTGCGCCATGGTTGACCAGAACGACGCCTTCACGCGTTCCTCCGCGGACGCGGTTTCGTCGTATGGCTCAGTGCCTCGTGCGTGCCCGTTCATCGGCGTGTATTTTGACTGCAAGTATACGGCAGTTTTAGTCGCAGGCAGGCTTTGCACCGCACGTCCGACGGCATCTTCTCGGTAGTGTTTCCTTTGGTTCGCTGTATCGATACCTTGGAATTTTCCCGGTTGCAATGCGCGCCTGACGAGCGAGTATGTCTCTGCCTGCTTCCACGCCGTTCCGTAGATGAGCCACGGCATGTTCGGTTTTAGCACGGTGGTTCTGCGGTCGACAAGCCACTTGGTTTTGCTCGCCGACGTGACGTGGTGTCTGTGTGCGACAGCACATAGTCCAATGAGCGCGGAGCATGCGAGTCCCGTGGCAATGAACCGTACGCATGCGACGGCGATGCGCGCGGGTGACGACCTCGAGGCGTTGTGGTTCCCCAAATACAAGGCGGATTTGGGTCGGTGATGTTTCTGCCTTAACATCATATTCACGATGGAGAAGTTTTCCAACCCCCCCGCACCACTACTTCGCGAGTTCTTCGACGACGACGACGACGACGACGAGGAGGAGGAGGAGGAGGCGAGCGGAACGGACGGAGTGGTGGTTCCCTTAATAAGGACGCTGGACACGAGCATGTAAGCCGAGAATGCGAATGGCCAAGGGAGGGCACGAAGGGGGGAACGAGAACCCGAATGCAAGGATGGCGTAACCCTAACCCTAATACCAGAACCCGAATACCCTAACCCTACTCCTAACCCTAGCCCTAACCCCGCATGCCTGGACTGTGCAAGGGAAGTGTGTGCGCCTGGAGCGAGCGAGTGATTGGCTGCTGTTGTCTCTGTGGAAGTTCCCCTTGCCCTCTCCCTCCCCTCCGGACAAATGCGTGCTTCATTCTCACGCCCTTTCTCACTCTCTCGGCGGACATCTGGGAGCGGCCTGGCACCTGGCGTTCGTTTGCGTTTGCACTTCTCGCCTCTCCTTCCCTACCCGTAGTCTAGGATGACAAGAGTGACAATGTCTCAGAATCTTGCAGGTAGGTGTCATCAGGTGTCATCTAGGTGTCATTCACGTCCGGTCTCGGCCACTCGCACTCGACTTTGTTCGTCAGGACAAAAGACATATCAGCGTCTGCAGACAACTCGTGTGCTTGCGTCGTCCAACGATAGCGAGCAGGAATCGTCCAAGGAGATCCTTGACGCGTTCTTTCTTGGAAAAGCTGTCGCGGAGACCATCTCAGAGAGGATCGGAGACACCATCGGCGAAGTGCTCGCAGAAGTCGCGCGCACGGATGCGGAGAGAAGGAGGTTCGTCAGAGAAATACAGGAGGAAGTGCAGGCGCGGGCACGAGGAGAACTCATGGACTCTGTCGAGGCAACTGCACCTCCTCCGCCGCCGCCGCCAACAACACCACAATCTCCACCACCACCAGCAACAGCAGCAGCACCACCAGCCGAGGACTTGAAGTCAGTTGCGGCGCGTGCACGCGGCGAACTCAACGACGCAACGGAGGCCAAATCATCGAAAGACGATGGTGAAGAGTAAAACAATTACTTTGTCCATTGATCGTACACTCACACCACTCACTTTCACCCCTCACGCCCATTCCATGGCGCTATGCACCAGCGCGTTTGTAGACGGCGCCACCACGGTGATTTCGTACCTACGAGCCAGCGAGAAAATTTTCCGATTTCATTACTCTTAGTAGGGGATCCATCATAGCCTGGCAGAGCCGAGTACAAGCGGGTCCCGCCCCCCGCCCAACCCCCGCCCAACATTCGTGGCCTGCTTTGGCGCAGCAGGCCAGGAGCACCGCGCCATGGACAATCACGGCGGCGGTGGTATGAATGGTGGTAGTAACCATAACCACGGCAACGGCGGTCATCGCAATCCGTGGGCCGCGCCGTACGCATCGGTGCACGACGCAACGGGAAACTCGCAATACGCACTGCCTCACCATCCGTTCGCCGCTTCACACCGATCGATGTCGATGCCCGCGCAGCACACGCACTACAGCCAACACCACAACGGCTCGCTGCACGCGATGACGCAGCCGCACGATATCACAGCGGCGTACAACGCGAGCGACCTCGAAGGACTCGCGCTCGTGCCGCTCAGCGGAAACGCCGCCAACGCCAACCGGCAGACGACGACGACGACGACGACGCCGGCATACCCGCCTCAGCATCAGCAGACGAACCACAACCAGTACTATGCACACAGGGCGGACGACCAGAGCAGGTACCCCAACCTCACCAGGGCGTGGTCCGCAAGAGCCGAGCCATACCACCAACAGCAGCACAGCCACCAACCGACGTACCCGCCGCATTACCCGCCGCCGCCGCTGCGACCTGAAACGTGGTATGATCCACCACCGCGGCCGCAGCCACAGCCGCTACCGCAACCACAACCAACGCAACCAACGCAACCAACGCCACAGCCACTACCAGCACCGAGAGTGCAGCAAACAGTCCAGCGATCGCAATCAGCATTTAATCAGCCGCCTGTGGGACGACCTCCGCAGGCATCGGCATCAACGGCAACTGCGTTCGCACCTGGTTCCGACGCCGCATACATACAGCAATGTATACACAGCCTTCGCGTGGTTGATCTGAGCAGCATCTGCGAGAAGCTAGGTCGGCCCAAGTCTGGAAATAAAGCGGAACTGCAACACCGAATTGTGGCATACCTGCGGAGTCCTAGCCTGACCAAGGAGCGACTGGCGGAGGTGCGCCGAATTGTCTCACAAATTGGTCGAAATCCTCCGTATAATTCGCACTCAGAGCAAATACAATCAAATGGACACACAGTGACGGACGTGGATGTCTGCCCGGTTTGCAGATTGGAGCCAAACAAACTCCGTGGGGAATCGATGCTCACCTGCCGCGTCTGCGGAACGCGCGAGTGCACGAAATGCGCGGGCGATCCGACGCCCGACAGCAAGCGTGCTTTGGCGGATCCGGCAAAATTTGCTTGCGGACCGTGCCGAGTATCCGAGGATCCGTGGCTGCCCCTCATCACACCAGCGGCAAGCTGCCGGGAGGCCAGCCTTCTAGGTGTCAAGACGCTTGCCCTGCCACCATTCACGAGCGGCGAACTTGCTCCGAGCGGGGCGAGGTACTGCAAGGCGCGTGTGGAATTCAAGATCAGCGAAGCACTGTGGAGTCGCCTGATTAGCCCAGATGCGGCCCGCACCCCCAGTGCTCCCAACCGCGTGCTCTGCGTGCGAATTTCTAGCGCGCTGCGCAATGACAAGGTGCCTAGGTGCTACTGGCCTAGGCACGTGATCATCAAAGTCAACGGGCAACAGTGGACGAGCGCACGGCTAATGCCTCGAAATGCCAACGCACCACTCGGCGCAAAATCAAACGACGAGCCGATCGTTCTCGTGGGCAATACAGGACCGGGAATCGTTTCCGACTCAGCCGAGACATTCTCAAGCTCCTCTGAGACGAATGTTGTGCCCGCAAAACACGTGCTCAAGCAGGGTATCAACATCGTTGAGATGTTTGGCGCTTTTGACCGGGGCAACGTTCCCGAGCACGCGTACGGTGCCGCGCCAGGTGGCAACGCTTTCCAGCTCGTCGTACAGCTTGTGAACGCCGCAACATTCGACGACATCATAAAAGGGTGTCGTGCCGATGAGACGAAAGACGAGGCTGTCGCACGCGCCAAGCGCAGCTTCGTCGGTGGTGACGATGACGATGACGATGACTTGATGGTGCTGAGCTCGAAACTTCCGCTGAAGTGCCCACTAACGGGTAAGTATGCGGGCGTTCCCGCGCGCACTGTGAAGTGCCGTCACCTTGCCGTATTTGACCGCGACACATTCCTGCTGATGGAGAGGAGAGCACGCAAGTGGAAGTGCCCAATATGCACCAACGCCGTGAAACTCTGCGAAGTGTTCGTCGATGGTTACGCGAGTCACGTACTTGAAGAGCTGAAACGGCTTGGGGAGGAAGATGCGGAAGTTGAGGTTGACCCCAATGGATTCTGGCGCTATGGCGGCGAGAAAAACAAGTGGCGACCCATCGTCTACTCGGGGACCGCTGTTGATGATAGGGATCAAAGGAATGACAAAGCTGATGCTGAACAAAACAATGTTGAGAGCACGGTAGCGCAGCCGTCGGCACCACCTCAACCATCAGCTCAGCCAACCGAACCGAAGATGGAGCACACAGCTAATCATGCGAGTATTCCTGAAGCTTTAAGTCCTTCATATTCTCCTTCCTATTCCGACGGAGGTCCGCCACCGGGAGTGGAGGTGATTGACCTTATTGATAGTGATTGACTGTGATTCACGATGTAAGAATTTGTTGTTCAATTTATACTTCATTCTTGGACCACTCTACGAATTTCTCGTAGGATACGCATGCGCTCGAGCTCCTCGTCCGTCAGAAGCATGCCCGCACTCGCCTTCGCCTCCAACGCTGCCAGCTCTTCCTCCGTAGACGGAGGCTCGGCGGCTTGAAGGTCGCGCATGCGCTCGAGCTCCTCGTCCGTCAGAAGCAAGCCCGCACTCGCCTTCGCCTCCAATGCTGCCAGCTCTTCCTCCGCAGACGGAGGCTCGGCGGCTTGAAGGTCGCGCATGCGCTCGAGCTCCTCGTCTGTCAGGAGCATGCCCGCACTCGCCTTCGCCTCCAACGCTGCCAGCTCTTCCTCCGTAGACGGAGGCTCGGCGGCTTGAAGGTCGCGCATGCGCTCGAGCTCCTCGTCTGTCAGAAGCAAGCCCGCACTCGCCTTCGCCTCCAACGCCGCCAGCTCTTCCTCCGCAGATGGAGGCTCGGCGGCTTGAAGGTCGCGCATGCGCTCGAGCTCCTCGTCTGTCAAGAGCATTCCCGCACTCGCCTTCGCCTCCAACGCTGCCAGCTCTTCCTCCGCAGACGGAGGCTCGGCGGCTTGAAGGTCGCGCATGCGCTCGAGCTCCTCGTCTGTCAGAAGCAAGCCCGCACTCGCCTTCGCCTCCAACGCCGCCAGCTCTTCCTCCGCAGATGGAGGCTCGGCGGCTTGAAGGTCGCGCATGCGCTCGAGCTCCTCGTCTGTCAAGAGCATTCCCGCACTCGCCTTCGCCTCCAACGCTGCCAGCTCTTCCTCCGCAGACGGAGGCTCGGCCGCTTGAAGGTCGCGCATGCGCTCGAGCTCCTCGTCTGTCAAGAGCATTCCCGCACTCGCCTTCGCCTCTAATGCTGCTAGCTCTTCCTCCGTAGACGGAGGCTCGGCCGCTTGAAGGTCGCGCATGCGCTCGAGCTCCTCGTCTGTCAAGAGCATTCCCGCACTCGCCTTCGCCTCTAATGCTGCTAGCTCTTCCTCCGCAGACGGCAGCTCGTCTTCCGCTACATCCTCACCCATCACCGTATCGTCCTGCGCTGGAGGTGGGGCAGCGGCGGCAGCAGCAGGCGCCGCTGCTCCACCAGAGCTAGCCCCGCCGCTGCCACCATATAACTTGTTTTGGATTTTCTCAAGCTCATCCGGATCCACGTGGCGCTGCAGCAATCCAACCTCACGTCGCATCATCGTCTCCTCTCTTCGCATCTCTGCCACTCTCTCGCGAAGTTCCTCACGCTCACCCGTCAGGCGATCAACCTTTGCCTTTTCGCTTGTCAGTGCACGTTCCGCTCTATCGCGTGCCTGCTCAATTGCTGCCAGCTCGCGGCGCTGGTCCTCCGCGGCATATTCTGAATGTCGCTGCATCTTTTTAATCTCTTCGCGCAGCTCCTGGCGCTCCTTCGCGAATGCCGCCTCTTTGTCTGCCATCACTTTGGCGTAGTGCACATCCTTCGCCGCCTCGGCGTCACGGACCATGCGATCCGCCCGTCTTCGCCATTCGCCCTCCACGTGCCGCACGGCAGCATTCTTCACCTTTTGTGCCGCATCATCCGCGCCGCGAAGTCCAGTGGTGAGCGTAGTAACGAGTCCACCCAGCAGCTCGATGAGCGCGAGCGAATCCTCGCGTCCGCGTGGCCACAACCTCGCCGCATACTCTGCAAGTTGCACAACATCGCGGCGCGCCACGGGTGACGCCTTCACGAAAGCACCCTCAGGATAAGAGCTGGAGCGAACGTCGTCATACCCCACTCCCGCTACTGCCACAGGGCCGCCGCCATGGTCCAGCGCAGCGCGAGCTCGCTTTGAGCCGCTCGCGTGGGGCCATCCGCCGGCGGTCGGCGTATCTCCGACGTGACACTCGAGCGATGCGAAATGTAGGCGATCCCAATCATCCTGCAGGCTAGTCGGCACCTGCATAGATCTGAGCGCCTCACCGTACACGTGTGCACCGAACGATGGCGCGTCGCCATCCGTCGTACTTGGTGCGAAGCTCGCACTCGGCGCAGGCTGCGCGCCGTCGCCCGAAACCATAGACACGGGTGCCACCACATTGCGATGCCTATCGTGATGAGCCCTTAGACGAACGTCGAGGTGCATATACAGCCACGGGCCACCCACCCCACCGGGTGCTGACGCCGAGGCGCCGGCGCCGGCGGCTGTTCGTGCGCCAAGCGCGCGCTGGATCTGCTCGTCGTTGAAGAAGTAGCGCGTCCAAGCGACAGGCGCCGCCTGTATGCCCACATCGGCGCGGGCGGGCTCCGCCGGCGCGCTCGGAGTCTGCTTGGGCAGCATACCCCGCCGACCTGCCGCGACGTTCTCTGCGGCAATGTTCAGTCTCGTCATTCTTGCCGCCGCCTGAGCGTCCGTCGCTACGCGCTGGCTCAGAAGCTTCGCCGAATAAGGCCTTGGCTTTGGCGCCGTACCCAGCGGTGCCGCGGCGGCATCCGAGAACCCTGCCGAACCTCTCACCGCCGCGGCTGTCACGGCCTGTTCGTGAGGTAGCAGCGCCCGTCCGCTGTCCGGCTTACTTCCTGCCGTTGCACTTCTGAGCCTGATGGCCCTCGCCGAGTGCGCGATCGCCGACGGCGTGGTTGGCACACAGCTCCTTGGCCGCGTGTGTCCTGAGACTGCGCTTCCGTACAGCCTCTGGTATCTTCCAGGCGGCAGCGCGGACAGCGGCACGGCGCTCTGCGGCCTTGGCTTGAGTGTGCGTGTTCCCACGTCGTCTTCGTGCTCCGCGAGTCCAGAGAGGCGAGCGGACGTGGTCCCAACACCACCTCCTTGCAAGTCTGCATCTCCCCCGTGCGCCGCGGTTTCGAGCGAGGGAATGCGGTGCGACGGGTGCGCCGACTGCGGCCGCGCTCGCGTGGCGTACGCCGACGCGCCTTCGGCGTACTTCTCGAGGTCCGCCATATCCGCGTCGTCGCCTTGCGGGTCGTCGTCGTCGAGCATGGCGAGGAGCGGGTCGGAGCCTTGGTCGGACATGGTCGGTCGACCTCCTGTGCGACAGAAGCGAAAGGCAAAACGGGCACGGTCAAACTTTGGGTCCCGAGGCGCGCGGAGTGATGAGGAGGTGACCGTTGGTTTGGTGGGATCCGCACAACGAACGGATCCCCCAGAAGACACTCCTCACCACTGGCAACTACCTTATGAGTAGCGTTCCGAAGCATGGTCAATCAAGCGAGCTCTCCTCTCGTTGGCCAGCGTCGTCTTTCTCCCAGTTGCTAATGATCGACAAGTACGACAAGTACGACGACGTTGAAGACGACGGGGAAGACGACGGCGTTGAAGACGACTCCATGGTCAGGTCCCTGAGGGCGAGGTAGTTGCTCAAGAGCCTCCCCCTCCTCTCTGGTTTGGTTTTGATTTTGAACTCACAAACGTTTGTCGGCAAACAACCTCCATTGGCCATTGCACTCGCACGCGCACTCGCACCTTTGTGCTACTTTGTCGTCGCTTCTTGGGCACAATAGTCTAAGCTGGAACGTTTCCTTTATTGTGCACGCACTTATCTACGTTTGTGATCTTAACGAACGAAGTGCAGAGAGACCACATGGCGCGCGTGTTCAGCCCCGCGTTCAAACCGCCTCCGCCCGCGTCCGTGCGAGAAGCGTGGGGAGTCGCGGAACAGGCACAGGGGGACGCACACGATACGCTAGCAAGCATGACGGCACCTAGGCCGTCCACCGCGCCGCCGCCGTGGGCGACGGCGATAGACACGGACGCCGCGGCCAACCAGAACGCAACTTCACGGAGGGAAAGCAGGCGAGGTGCCGTGCCGAACGCGCCGAACAACGCGTGGGCTACAAACCGCAACCCGATCCTCATTGGCGTGCAGGCAACCCCGGAGGAACCCGCGGCGCTCGTAGGTGCAGAACACAGAATCAGCCGCGGAAGCGCGCCGTACACGTGGGCGAGCCGACGCGACCCAATCCTGGATGGCGACGACAAGTATGGTGCAGTGCGGTACGGCGTGAAGCGCGTCGAACACACCGTCCGCGCCCCAGGACCCGTGGGCAAGGCGGCTCCGCGGCCACCGCCGAACATGGCTGGCCTGCCCTCCGGAGCGCGGTGGGGTGGGAGGCAGCAGCCTGCGCTAGGCGCGGGTTCTGCGAGGCCGCAGGACGAGATGTACGAAGACGTGTCGCGGAGGCACAAAACCTTCACGGCGAACAGTCATATTCTGCAGACGGTGCACGACCGCGACGTGCTCGGCCAAGCGGGGTACCACGGAATTCCTGTCGACGCCAGGCTACAGGCGCAGGCGGCGAGCAGTGCCATCGCCAGGGATGCGGCAAGGCCGTACACGCCGCTGCACCTGAGAGACCACCTGCGAACGGACGGCGACGCCGTTCTGCCGCAGGAGGGTGCGGACTACGTCGTGCCTCGCCAGATGGACGAGCACGCCATTGCGGGTGGAAAGCCGCACGAAGACCACCTCGTGGGCGCGGCGTCCCTCGTCAACGCCACCGTGCGCGACATGAGGATTCCCAACCGCAGAGGAGTGGGCCCGCCGAGGAACGAGGTGGGCGTTGTGGTGACGTCCAAGCGCATTTGGGGCGACGTCGACGAAGACTTCCGCCCACGTGGGCGTGACCACCACCCGGAGTGCTTGCCTACGTCGGACTTCGTGAACGTGGTGAACTACCGCTTCTCGGGCGGGATCTGCCCGCAGACGCGGCACACGGACGACTCGAAGCGCCGCGAGCGCCGCGCGATCGAGTCTGCGCTGTACGAGCGCGCCGCGGCTTACCACGCGGAGCGCGCGGGTCGCATCCAGGTGGCGGTGGGTGTGCGCGACGCGCTGATTGCGAGCGCGCGCAGGTAACAAATCCCTTGCACATAAGTTTAGTCACATAAACTTTACGGGATATCCGGATTAGGGTTAGGGTTAGGGTTAGGTTGCGATCTTCGAATTCGACAATTCGTGGCCCTCCTTCCCCCTCCCCTCCCGTCACCTGTGACTGCCCCTCGTGACGCCGTATTTTTCTAGTAACGTAGTACTCCATTCATTTCTCCTCACAACGATGATGTCCTCGCTTGCTCCTCGTGCTCCTTCTCGTGCTGCTCCTTCTCGTGCTCCTTCTCGTGCTGCTCCTTCTCGTGCTGCTCCTTCTCGTGCTCCTTCTCGTGCTGCTCCTTCTCGTGCTGCTCCTTCTCGTGCATCGGCGTCCTTGGGTGTTGATGTGGAAGCGCCAACTTCGTCAACCATCATCCCTAGCATGCCAACCGGGCCGATCGCTGTGGTCATAGGAGGGAGCCAGGGAACAGGACGTGCTGTGTGTAGGCGCTTGTGTCAGCAAGGATACAATACCATCGTCGTCGCACGCAACACAGCAAATCTTGACAAGGCGACGCAAGCCTTGCAGGGCGATCTCCAGCCCAGTCGCGTACTTGCTTCCGTCTCTGCGGACATAACGAACGCGGAAAGCGTGCAGTCTCTTGCCGCCTCTGTCACCGAGGCGACTGGAGGCCGGCTTGACCTCTTGGTGAACGTCGCCGGCGTGTGCTTGACAGCACCTTTTGGCGCGACGACTGAGGACGACTGGCAGTGGATTATGGAGAGCAACTTTATGGGACACGTTCGCACGACGCGCGCATTCTTGCCAATGCTTCTTGACGCGGATGCGCGCCGCGGATCGTCGCCTGCACCCATGCCGCCGACGATCGCCTTCGTAAACTCGTTCGGTGCAGTGTTGCCGCTGAAGGGCATGAGTGCTTACACGGCGTCGAAGTTTGCGCTTCGTGGACTCGCCGAGTCGCTTCGCCCTGAGCTCGCTCCAAAGGGTGTGCACGTCACCAGCGTGCATCCTGGCGTCATCAAGTCGGATTTCCTCGACCGAGCTGTGTACAAAGAGAGTGCTATGGACACAGAGAAGATGCGCGAGCTGCTTTCTTCGTCTACTCCCGGTTTGCAGACACCCGAGGAGGTCGCGGACGAGGTGATAAGCGCCATCGAGCGCAAGAAAGAGGAGGTGATGGTAGGCCTTCCCTTCCAGGCGGCGGCGACGACGTACCGCGTGACGGGAGCGAATCCGTTCGCGCTCGCTGGGCCAGACAACGTCTCTTTGTAAAGTTGTAACGCGTTCGTGTGATGAAGTTGACTTATGAGTGGGTGGGGGATGTCACGACTGACTGCTCTCAAACTCAAAGACGAGGAATTCATGCTCAATGTAAATACCACCATCTTGCACAGGAACAAACAACCACTGGCAACTGGCATTCTGGCAACTGGTGAGGTGGTCAGGATGCGAAAGAAAAGAAGTTTGAGTTGGCAAGCGACGAAACACAACCTTGACCTTGCAAGCGCTCACCGGTCCTGTTGAGACACCTTTCGACTATCCGTAGTCTACTGTAGTCCCACGGCCAGACGTCCACCTAGGTCGACTTTGGCCTCTCCCTTTTGGCTTTTGGTAAAGTTACCCGGTCAGCCGGTAGTGCCATCTGTCGAGCAAGCCAAAAACACAAAAAGCAAACCTCCCCCTTTTGGGATACCGAGAAGAAAGAAGAGTGTGTGTCGGGTAAGCTTACCTTAACCAACTTTGTATATATATATATATATATATATACTTGCGCTGGCCAGTTAACTGGCCATACACGTTGTTTGGCTCTAGTTGGCTCGGGTTTTTGCTCCACTTCCGCAGAGCATGTACTCGTACAACACGCCAGGAGGACCGGGCACAAGTGGCGGAGCAACGCCAGGTACAAGTGGCAGGACGGCGCGACAAACAAGTTCCACGCCACTCTCCTCTACCGCGGAAGAACAGCTGAAGATCGCTGCAAGCCTCGCGAACAAGGCGGCGGCGACCAAGACGGGAGCGGCGTCGACGAGCACGCTTCCCGCTGGCGCGCTGCTTGCAACGGGCGTGGAATCGCGCGCCGTACAACAGGTGATGGTATCCATGCGACAGCGCGTGCAAGCGGCAGAGCAGAAGGCGAACAACCTCGCGGACGCGAACGCAGCGCTCGCCGCTGAAGTCACGGCGGCACGCGCAGATGCAGAAGCTGCGAGGATAAAACACGCCAACTTGGAGGTGGAGACGGAGAGGTTACGCACGTTCGTGGCACAGGAGAAGGAGACGAGCGCGGCGCATCGAGCCGTGCGTGAGAACGAAGCGAGGCGCGCAGTGGAAGAGGTGGCAGCCTTGAGAGCAAGCGGCGAGGAGACGAGGCGTCTCCTCCTCGAAGAACGTTCGAGACGAACGGTCGAAGAGGCGGTTGCCGCAAGCCGAGGCGTGGAGGCGCGCAGCGCCAGCGACACGAAGGAGCTCGTTTTGGCGCACGAGAGCGCGATTATGCACGAGCGGCATCTCGCCGAGGTTCAGCTTCTCCAGCGCGATTTGACCCAGCAGCGTTCACGCGCGGATGCACTGGCGGAGGAGCTGTCGCGCATGCGCGAGAGAGCCGCGGCCGTGGAGGGCACCGCGAACGCGACGGCGAATGCCATTGCATTAGCCGCCGAGGCTGCGCGTGCTGAGGCTGAAAAGAGGTTGCAGGCTGCGGAGAAGAGGGCGGAGGATGCCGAGAGCACTGCAAAAGAGTGCTCCGTGGGTTGGCAGCGTGCGGAGTCACTCTTGGCAGAAATGAGCGTGCGACGTGCAAGCGCTGAGGGAAAGAGGCTCGAGCTACAGCGAGAGCTAGATGCATTGAGAGAGAGCGACAGAAGAGACTCGAGTGCCGAGGTGCAGGAGCTGAAGCGCCAGCTCGTATCGATGAAGACTGCAGCCTCCCCGACAGCGACAGCGACAGCGACAGCGGCGGCGGGATTGCCAGATGCACGTCTTCTGTCGCAAGTCGTGGCGGCGATGCACGCTTTCCAGGGCACAATCACGAAGAGCTATGAACGTCTGGACGTGCTCGTAGAGCGCCGACTTTCCAAGATCGAGCAGCGCCAACGAGCGATTCAACACGCGGCTGATGAAGCGGCGCAGATTCTGTCGGAGAATAACAAGGCGCAGGCGTCTTCGCGTCTCCTCACGCGTCTTCGATCCGACAGCGCCCCCGTACACCAAGCGCCGACGAGAAAGTCGTCAGTGATTGTCAACAGGCCAAGGTCGTCATCGTCGCTTTCCGAGGCTGTTAAAATGGCACCCGCACGTCCGGGGACATTCGCAGGTGGCTTAGATCCGAAGTTCACGCCTTTTGGCCCTGTCGATGACGCGAACGCTCGAGAACCGGTAGATGCACCACCGGCACGCGCATCCACTGGCAGAAGCAGATCTTCAAGCACAGCTACCCGCGCGAGATCTTCGAGCACAGCTACAAAATCAAAGACGGTGCATGCAATTGACGAAGAAATGGAACACGCCGACAACGACATCGTCGGTGACGACGGTCTCGACGGAGACTCGGCTTTCACTCGTCGCAATGCTTACGCGAAATCGCTGCGAACGGTACAGCCGTCGCGCGCTCGCGCGTCGACAGATTCAACGTCGAGCAGTCTGCTCGCAAGGATGCCTTGGAATTACGACGATCGTGAGCGTGCCACAACGATTGATGAAACGGCATCTCATCGCGCGAATAGGGCACTGTCGTCGACGACGTCATCATCGCCGGCCGTCAATCTGACTGTGGCCACGCGTCGTCCTTCTTCCGCCCCCGCCGTGAGACGCAAATCGCTGCGCAGCACAGCTCTGGCGATTAGAGCGACATCTCGCGCGGAGTCGTCGGCGATGGTAGCAACGAAGAAATCGGCGGCAGCGAATGCCGGATGGGCGCCTGGAAAGTGGCGAACATCGGAATCGACTGCGCCTTATCATCCGCAGACGCGCAAGGGTCCAATTTTGCGCCACTACATTGGATCCATGGCAGGATCATCGTCATCCACAAGTGGCGTGAAGCGCAAGTTGATGCGTCGCAAGGCTGTGGCAAACGTGCCCACCGCGGGAGATATCCCGTCGCTTGCAGCTGCCGTGGGAGGCGCGGTGCTGTCTGCTCCGAATGATGACCCCTCCTACGCCCCCGAGGGGGAGTACTCAACGTCGTCGGTGCTCGCGAAGCTTGTCGAGGAGTATGCTGAGCTGCGCGCCAAGTATACGACAGTTGCAGCCTCCATCTCCCAGCCAAATTCCTTTAGCGTCGCCGCTGAGCATTTCGATGGCGGCAACACGACGCGTGAGAAGCACATCAAGCTTCAGGAGGTGCTCTCCGCTCTTCAGGCGAAAGGCGAACACATCGAGGCGATCAAGGCGGCAATGCAGCATGTTTATTAAGGCTGATTTCTCCTTGCTCCGCTTGCGTGGCCCATTTGTAAACGCTATTACGTGAAATGTTTTGTTTCATGACGAGGGGGCTTTGGTGGGAGTCGCTCTCTCTTTTGCCTCTCCCCTCTCCCTGTTCCATACACTATGTATGCTCGTATGCTACTCGGAAAACTGTATTTACAATAATGTTGTTTGAATGTGGTATGCGCAATGAATTTTATTCTTAATACACAATCGGTCACGCGGACTCGCCTGACTTCTGCTCAGTCACTTTTTGATTTCTTTTCTTCTTGTGGTTGTGGATGAAGTGCTTCACTTGCGCGAGTGTGATCTCCTTGAACTGCTCGGCGTGCGGCGACGTCGACCAAGCCGCCACGTCCCTCGTTCCGCTCTTCCACTCGATGGACTCCGCGAAGTCTCTCATGGCTCTCCGCTCATCGTTCGTCGACTTGCTCACGACGCGCCGCTTCTCCACTCGGCCCGCGTGCACACCGGTACTATCTTGGTGATGTTGATGCCTTTGAGGTGGATGTTTAAGCGTGCTAGTCGTCGGCGGCGGAGGATGCGGCAAAGGAGGCGGTGGAGCTTCGAAAGCTTGGTCGGTATGTGCGACGTCGTCGTGATCTTTCAGGTTTCCCAACTTTGCCCCGCGAAGTTGTGCAAGTTCGTATCTTAGAGGTTGCACCTGCTTCGTCACCTCGTCTCGAATGAGCGCGCATAGGATGTTCCACAAGGCGGGATCTGTTGTACCGAATAGCTGTGCAAGCTGTGCTGGAACTTGGGACGAAGTCGGTTGCACTGATGACGGCATTGTTGGCACCGGAGGTGGCGGAGGTGGTAGTTGTGCTTGTTGTGACGGTGCAAGGCTCATTGGAAGCATGCTTCCCATACCTGCACATACACCGCCACTCCCCAGCAGGTATTGTCTCGCCACCGCCTGATTCTGACGAATTTGCTGCTGCTGCTGCTGCTGCGGTTGCTGCGCCACGGCCATGTTGATCAGCATTTGCTGCAGCTTCGCCGCAACGATTCCCTGCTGAGCGCCTTGCATAGCCGTGAGCGCCGCGTGTTGTGCCCTTTCCGCGTCCGCCGCATTGACGTACTTTCTTGTGGCGGCTGCTTCATCTTGCCCTATCTTCCCCTTCTGACTCTTTGCGTCACTTTGCATCCCTGTCCCCTCCCCCAAGGCCCACCTTGTAGGTGTGCGTGTTGTGGACACTGTGACCACGAACAGCGGGTAATAAGGTGGCCGTGGCCCGTGATAAGAGCTATCACTGAGCGTCCACGTGCGAGAGCAGCCTGCGGTGCACAAGGCTTACTCTCGTTGCTATATCGTTATATGATGTGAGATGTTGTTCAGTTTTGTTTACGCTGGTTACTGCAACAGCGGTGCGTTGGTTTTAAGGCGTTCCTTATCGTGATGTAGTCGTGACGTGATAGATATATATAATATACGAGGAGTGTATGTTCGTTTTATGTTTCTGTCAAAAGCCGTCGGCGGGATGGGTCACCAGATGTGTGTGTGTCTCTCTCTCTCTCCGTCGTCTTGTGGTGTTGACTTTCGCGCGTGTGTCAGGGTTTTGTCAGATCACGTGATTTTTGCGTTGCGAAAGAGTACCGTGACGAACAAAAGTTGAATCGAATGTTGATCGAAGTTGATCATTCCTAAACCTTATTTGATTATCCGATCAGCCACTCATTTCATCACATTTCCACATCACGTGAATTCGTGAAAAGCATCAGCCACCTGCATTCCCGACGACTTTTCCATCGGGAAAGAAACAGGGGGTGGCGGCAAAGATTCCTTCCCAGACTTCTCCTACCCGGTACGATAGAATCCTCCGTGGAGGAGAAGCGCCACCCTCCAAGGTGAAGGAGAGCTTGTCATGACTCCGCATGAGCTGGATCCATCCATGCAAGGCAGGCAGGCACGAGAGAGAGGTCCGGTCCGCGGGTCCGGAGGAGGCATGAGCACCTGGCATGAGCTGCAAAACACCCCGAAACAGGGAACTCAAACCCCGAACAAGAACTCAAACCCAAACCCCGAACTCCAAACCCGAACCCCGAACTCCAACACCAAACCCCGAACTCCGACACCAAACCCCAAACAAGAACACCAAACCCCGAACTCCAAAGAACTCCAACCCTAACCTTTTCGAAGCTGCTTTTCGAAGCTCAGCGGGAAGCCCTTTTCGAAGCAACCCCCCCCCCCCCCCCCCCCCCCCCCTCCCTCCCTCCCTGAGCTGTTCCCCCCACCTAGGGGTATCGCCCTGTGAGGGGATCCCTGTACGGGATTCCTTCACACGCCCTCGGGACGGAACTCTCAGTAGTCTCTCCCCGAACTCTCCCCCGAACACGAGCGTGAGTTCTGAGCGTGAGGGAAGCGAAGGAGGGTTGGAGCAAGGAAGGGGAAATATAAATATCATCCCCCCCAAGTTGGTTGGAGGGTTTCCCAAGAAAGAAAGCAAAAAACAAAGGGGACGAAGCAGGCCGAGTTCTCCCTCCCCGTCCCCTCCCCGCCGCCTTGTTGTGTGTGTGTGCACTTTTTTATCCAGTCATGTCTGCAGCACGCCCTTCTTCTTGCCCTTCTTCGGTCACGCCTCGCGGTCACTACACTCTTAGTAGGACTCATCGTAGTTCACAGGTTCCAGGGCAATGTAAGGAGACATGTAGTCGCCGTGCTGGTGTTTTAACGCGTGTCGCGCACAAGGATCTCACGGATATGACGGATAAGAATGGGGGAAGGGGGAGTACCAACACAAACGACGCCTCGTTGGAAAGTGGTTGTTCAGAAGGGGACATGGCAAACTTTGAGACAGCTGTGGTGCCGAGTCAACAAAATTCCAACGAAACTCGGAACGGGACGCACGATGCTTCCACATCAGACGACGACGCCATAAGCTCGTTTGACATGTTCCTAGCTGGACACGTACCGCACGACGAAGAAGAAGAAGAGGAGGAAGAAGACGCACACGCGACAGCGCCTTCGCCACCACCGCCGCCGCCGCCGCCGCCGCCGCCAAGGCAACCGCCACGCCGACGACTGCAGGAGCTCGTATCGTCCTCCGCCGACTCCGACGACGACAACGACGACAACGACCCGATATCACGCATCCTGCTCGACGCCCTCTCCTCCTCCCCCTTTGGCGGCACGAACGACGACGCCGCTGCCGAAACCAGCAACAACAACTTCTCTCTCGAAGACATACGACGACGTGAAGCGTCCACAACAGCGTCGTGGATTGCTTCCTCCCCCCCGTCGCAGTCAACGCCGCTTCCAGACGCGCTCGAGAACCTCACGGATATCGCGAGTGCGTACGCGGATGCGCTTGGTAGCATTGACGACGAGCTCGCGCGCGCGACGAAAAAGAGGTGGAAGTCATTTGCGGCTGACGCCGCAAACTACCGTGCGAAGGTTCCGCCGAACCCAAACGTGCACGCTCGCTACGTGCTATCGCGCACGCCGGCGCAATCCATGGGCATGTTCCCCGTGTCGCGCGCGCTTGAGGAACATGAAGTACTGAATGACATGGACCGAGCCGAGGTGGCGCAGGGTATACAGCGCATTCTCTTGCACGCAATGCCATATACGGAGTCTAGAATGCAAGGTGAGCAGTCGTCCTCCATGTCAACGTCCTTTGCACGCCGATTCCTGCTCACCGGGCACAGCATGCTCGCGGGGATCACCGTGATGCTGTACGGCCACGGGAGCGGTCAGCGCAAGCACGTCGAAGCAGCGAGCGCTCATGTCAGGAATCTGTGCGGAGCATCGGTGGAGAAGCTTGCACACGCCGCACGCACGGCGCCGCCAGAGCCGCTCGACTTGAAGGCTATCCGCGTTGGCGTAGACGCCATGGACGTTGCACAGGGTCACGCGAAGAGCGCCGCGGCGGCGTCAGGAGAGGCGGCGGAGCTGCACGTGCTTGGCATGCTCGGACGCGCGACGAGGGCTGACCTTTCCATGAAATACGACGACGACGAAGGCGGCTCTTCGGGAATTATCACCGAACGCTGGGAGCGCCGCCGTGCCCTCGCTCGGGATCAGGTTCGTCATATCGACAATGCCATTGACATCTTCCGCGACGCAAGAGCCGCCGGTATTGCACTTCTGGAGCGCATCGCGATGGAGCTCAAGACGATGCGCGAGAAGGAAGGTTTTGGCGATGCATCCGAACGCCAGCCATCCGCCGCGTTGGCTGAGATGGAGGCGGCTGCCGAGCACGTCACCTCGCTCCTGTCTAGCGCGGGAGCGGAGGAGGCGCTGGCAATGGAGATGGCAATTACCGCAAATCTTCTCGCAGACTCGCCAACTGCAAGCCTCGATGAGCTGCAAACACCCGCCGCACTTGCGCAGCACGATGCCATACCGCTGCAGTCGCCTGAGCCGCTCAACGCGCTCAAGTCCGTCGTCGAGTTGGTGGAGCGGGTCGTGCTCCCAGCAGCCGACGCTGCTAAGGCTGCTGCTGCTCGCGACGGTGGCGATGCACAAAGGGAGGCCGCGGATGCGGGCCGCTCGCACATGGCAACTCCGCTGGCGGCTCACTGCATGCTGTCCACTGGCGCATTGCTCTTCGCGCTCAGGAGGTACTCCGAGGCTGCAGAATTTCTTGGCGCCGCTCACGAGGGATTCCATGCGTGGCACTACACTCCCCGTGCGTCGCCGTACTGCGCCGCGTACATGTACGTAATACTCTGCGAGCTGCGCCGTCGGTCCGCGTCGCCAGAAACCCATCAGGTGCATCCACTTGACGGCGAATCGGCAAGCTGCGTCGCTCGTCTACGCCATCTTCTGCTCGAGCCACTTCAGGAAAAGCCGGAGTCGCCCCTGTCTGCGCCGCTGGAAGATATCCAGAGCTTGCCCACCGACGAGCTGCTCGATATGATGCGCGATGCAATTGGTTTATGTGAGGCGGCGTTCGGGACGACACACGTGCTTACCGTGCAATTTCACGTCGAGTATGCGACGACAATGTTGGGTATGCTTCTCGACCCTTCCGAAGGAATGTCACGAATGGCCGAGCGCTTCGTCCTAGGTGGCGACGTGAGCAGCAACTCGTGGGCACTTGGGTACCCCACCAAACCAGGCATGGCGCGCATGTCGCGAGCAGGTGCCCGTGCCGCTTCCGTAACTCAGTGGCTCGCACGCCCAGATCAGATGAGATCATCTGAGCAGCCGGCACCTCGGTGGCTGTCGCACTGGCAGACGGCATCGGGGAGCCTGCTGTTTGCCGCGCACGCAAGTGCACGCCGACGTGCCTTCCGCGCGTCGGCGGATAAGTCCATGGCAGGCTGGGACGACGTGATGACGCGAACAGTAGAACACCATCGCCAAGCACATGCAAAGGATGAAGGCATGGGCACGCTCAACGGCGCGCTGTCAAATGACAGCGGCGACAAAGAGGCTGAAATTGGCGTGCCCATGATAACGCGATCGACGGCGGAACAGCAGTCGTCGGAGCAGTTTGCGAAACGGCTCGATCTGGATGTGAAAGACATGCAAGAATCTGACAGAAAAATGTGGCGCACATTCCCGGAGCAGATTGTCAGCGAGGATCTTACGAGCGCTGGATCCGCGGAGATTCTCTGGAGGCCCACGGCTCACATTCATGTGCACGAGTCGTACCACGCTCTGCAGTGCATCACACTCATTCAGGAAACGCGTCGATTTGCGCTTGCCAACGGCTGGCTTCCAGGCGATCATAAAGAGACTGACCAAGACACCAGCACAGTGTCATGGCGAACGTGGCGAACGCTCGCCGGCCGACTCGAGGGATCACTAATCTCCCTTCGGCTCGATCTTCAGCAGTGGAGCCAGGCTGCGACGATGTCGTCCTACGACGCCGCTTCGATGTACGGAACCAGGTACGCTCTGGCTGCGGCACGCCATGCGAATGCGTACATCGAGGCAGCATCGAACGTGATAGAGCGTCGCGCCTTGAGGCCAGCCAGCTGGTCACCTAAGGATGCGGATGATGACCATCCTCGCTCGATAGCGTGGCGTCTGCTCGCACGTGCAAATCGTATCGTGTGCGGCAAGATGTTCAGTCGCGTGCTTGACACGGCTGCACGCGAAGACGCCAAGGAAATTCCCAAAACCATGGTTCCCCTCCTTCTGCTGAGCAAGATTCGCGTATCCGTAGAGTGCGCGCGCACAGCAAGCCTCGCAGAAAGTGCAATCGACGGGTCAGACTACCGCGCCTTTGCGCGTGTGCAGGGCATTGGCAAAACTCGCACAGATGCCGTGGCAAGGCTTCTTGGTCCGGACAATGCGCAGGAGCGCGCATTTGCGGGCCTGTACGAGTCGGCGATGATTTGGGATGAAGAGCCGAGCTTTCGAGATCTTTGGCGAGATGCGCGCGCAGCCGTTGGCGAGCCAATGGCGGCTTCTAATGACCATGATCAGGCTAGCACTAGCGCGGAAGAGCTGCGCGATTTGTCGCCCGTGGAGGTACATCTGCTCGTGCTTCGCGCAAGATGCAGCGGTGAGATGGGTCTTGCGCTGCTTCGCAAGGCGCGTCGTGAAGCTGTGATGCACTTCGAGCGCGAAGATGGCGGCGAGGATGGCTCTGACGCTGAAGAAGATAACGCAAGACGCGAGCAGGGTATGGCGGAGCTGCAATTTGCCGCGAGCCTGCTGGAGCAGGCTGCTGAGGTGCTTTGGCTTCTGCGCGATCGCGTCGAGTCTGTGTGTGCGCAGCCTGGCGATGCATGGATCACAGGATTTGACGAAGATGCCCCGGAGATTGTGCAAACCCTCGCCAAGAGCTGCGGTGGATGCCTTCATTTGCTCCCTGCAATGCACGACGTTGATATTCTCCTGCCGTCTATGCTTGTGGACGTGAGCCGGTACTACGGCGCAGCTTACACGTGCTTCCGTGACGCAGAACGGTTCGTGGGAATGCCGCTCGTGCTCGGCGAGCACGGCGGTGTCTCGCTCACGCGTTACTTGTGGCGTGCTGCGGAGGCTGCGCGCATGGCGGATGAGTCGGTTGATGTGCAGCGCGGGGAATCCATTGACGCGTACGCGATTGGTACCACAGGCGTCCAGAGGCTGATTTGCAATCGCTGGATGGTAGAGTGGCTTGGCACGTCTCTAGCGCACGTGCCCGCGCATCTTGGTGTCAAGCTCGAGCCATCTGAGGCAAATGACATGGTTGTTGACGACTACGCGCGCAAGTCGCTGCTCCGGCAAAAATACCAGCGCGATTACGTGCGCTGTCTCGATGCGGCTTTCCAGCGCACGACCGCGGACATTCCCGCGCCAGTGTCAGCTGTGCGCTCCGGTGCAGCGAGCCGGTTTGCAGTGGAGGCTGCTCTCCAACTAGCTTCGCCGCCACCGATGGCGCACCGAGTCGTTGATCACAGCCTGTATGCGTCGATTGCCGACGTGGTGCCGCTCATGCTGCACGCTGGCGTGGCACTCACGGAGCTCGGCTTTGAGTTGTGCACCTATGGCGGCTACGCCGAGAGCGCCGAAGTGGATTCCTCTCGCTCGCGTTCGAATGAGGAGGAACTCGACGATCCTCTCGAGGTGCTCGCGCTCGCGATGAAGTCATTCGACAAGGCGATGAAGACATTGCGCGATCGTGATGGGGACCTACCACCCGGGGAGTCGTCGCCCATTTTGCGACAGCAGCGCCGTGCCCGCGTTATCTACGGCATTGCGCTTGGCCTGAGCGGCTTTCCCGAGAGCTCAAACCGTGCGCTCGTGGATGCTGTTCCTCAGCTGAAGTTTGCAAGTGAGGAGGAGGACGACGAGGCAGATCTTATCATTGAATTTGCCAAGGAGAGGATCTACTTCAACGACCAATACATCGCATCGCTGGAGAGGAAACGAAGAGACATGGAAGAAATGCTGGCGATCGAGAAAAAGTATGCCGTCGACGGCGACGAACTAGGCTTGGCGCTCACGACCTGCAAGCTCGCCGTGATACTCGTCAAGACGGGTGACGTTGAACGCGCAAAACAACTTCTCGACAACTGCGGCGGAGAGATCGCGGCGGCGGGTGAGCCTTACGTGAACGAGCTCAAGTATGCTGTTGACATGTGCGAGTCCTATGACAGATTTTCACAAGTGTAATATCGTAATTAAACTGCGAACCACAAAAAAAACCTCCGTTGAATAAAATAGAATTCTCCATATCTCCCCATCCGCAGACTAGAGCAAGAGGGGTGGTGGTAAGTCGGATAAAGAAGAACACACATATTTCTACATGACGACGCGGCTAACGGCATGTTTCCAAACAATCTTGCTAGCCTCGTACGCCCAAGCTTCTACGAAGAGCGCGCATGCTACGGCATTTGCGTTCGCAGCTCCGCTCTCCACGATGTCTGATGCGCGTGTGGGCGCGTCAACGCTAAGAACATTTTCCTTTGGTTTCTTTCCAAACGCCAACGTCGTCCTTCCCAAATTGGCGTCATCGTCGGGTGGCGAAACATAGCGCTTCATTTCGTTCATCATCTCCTTCGTGAGCGTTCGCGGCGGCTCGCCCACAGGTACGAACGCCGGCGCTTCTCCGGGCGTCACTTCGCCAGCGAGTAGACTAAGCAGCGCGGCTAGGCATTCCGCCTCCTCTTCCTCAGCCACCTTCCCGCCAGCGCTAGCCTTCTTCGTGTCGCGCGCACGCCAAGCCACACCCTTATCGGATCGAAACCACTTCAACTGCTTACGAGCCAAAGTACGCGTCGCGGTACGCACCGACTCGCGGCAGGCGCGTAATGCCTCGATTGATGATGGTTTGAGTGCGCACGGCACGTCGTCGTCGTCGTCGTCGTCGTCGTTGTCGTCGTAGGCGGCAGCGCGCCGTCGGAGATACCACCTGATGCGCTCGTCAAGGTACGCGAGAGCCTGCCGGTATCCAACCGCACGCGCAACAGGCTGTGCATCCGCCTCCGGTCCAGCTGCGGACTCCGCATCGTCTGCGGTGACAGGTGCTGCCCAAGGCGGCGATGCGTCGCACTTCGCCGCCTCATGCACCCACGAACCTAGCGTCCAAGAACGTGAGATTTTTGCAGAAATGAGCTCGCACGCGGGTGAGTACGAATCGACAGCGGTATCGTCGAGTGCCACGAGCCGTTCGTATATAAGAGCACTCTCGCCGAGAAGGGCTCGTCTCGGATCCACCGCCACGCCAAGCTCTCGCCACGTGCGAGCTGCCTGCACAACTTTCGTCGCATGCTGCCGCAGGCTACCGTCATTATCTGGCGTGCTGATTGTATCTCCTCTCTCTGGTCCAAGGAAGAGGCGATCCACACGCCTGTCTAGGCTAGCGTACAGATGAGGGCGATCGACGGGGCACAGCTGCACGCAGTGCCATTTAATGCCATCTGTGTTGTTATTGACCTCGTCAGTCGACGCGCCGCCGTCGCCGCTGTTTCTTTTACCCTGCTCAACACTTCCACCCGCTTTGGACATGGCCCACGGCTTCCCAGATGCCGAGACAATCTGCACGGCGCGCTCGAGTCGGTAATAGTCGTTTCGCCTCACTTCGCGAAATAGCGCCGCGCTGTCCGGGTCGCCTAGGTCGTCGAGCACGCGTGTTACCGCGTCCCACTGTGCGTTGGCGTCGCCGCCAGCACGCACAGCCTCCGCTTTTGCAGCCTGAATCAAGTTTCTCGCGTGCGCAGCACTTTCCGCGGTTCGTTCCGGGCCGCTAGGCGGTCCGTGAAGCAGAAAGTTGACGTAGAACGACGTTCCTCCCACCACCACGGGCACGCCACCTCGCTCGACGACTTCGTTGGCCAGCGTTGCCGCTTGTTCGATGAAAATACCGGCGGAGAAGCGTGAGCTAGGGTCCGTCGCCGTTTGTCTTCTCGGAAGGTCCATGACGTCGATGAGATGGTGCGGCACGCCAACGCGTTCTTCGAGCGGCATCTTGTTCGTTCCGACGTCCAGCTCGCGGTACACTTGCATGGAGTCTGCGGAGATGACCTCGCCGGGCACGCCTGCGTGCTCTCTCAGCAGGAGGCACAGCCTAACAGCGACGTCGCTCTTGCCCACTCCGGTCGGTCCAGTGATGATGACACCTTGTTTTGGTGTTTGTTTGATGCGCGACGCGAGATGGGCGCAGGACGCTGACGCTGACGCTGAGGCGGAGTGACGTTGCTGTGACGTAGCCGCTGAGCTGACGCGTCGCAGGGCTGAGAAGAGCGCGGAGCAGAGGCAGATCCTGGACGTGCACTTCTTCATGAGACTTCGAGGTGACATTGCTGGGCGAGACGACAGACCGACGAGGCGCGTCATTCTTGATGGCAAGGGGAAAAGCCCACTCAAAATGGGTAAAAGGTGGTGCGACGGGGTGCGGCCGGCGGCTAACCCTAACCCTAATGATAGCCCTAATGCTAACCCTAACCCTAACATAAACCCTAACCCTAACCGCTCCAGAATCCAGATGTCTGCTTTGCCCTGAAATGGAACCGATGAACCTGGTAGGGTAGAATTCGCAAGATGAGTTTTGGAGGCTGAAAAGGTTGCGGAACTCCACCACGGGACGGACTCCTTCCCCTAGCTAGGTGACTGAGTTCCGGAATGGCGGAATCCACCGGCGCAACATGAGGTATTGAGGTTGGTTTTGTGTGGCATTGTTTTAAAACCTTTATTAGGTGGATTCAGGTGGTCAATTGTGATTAAGAGAGGATCGTTTTCTTGTACTGTCTGACTGTGGAGGTGCGTGAAAACTGAAAAGGCGGGTAACGATTTACTCTATGGATAGTAGGAAGGCCTTCCTACTATGCATTACGACACGTAATAAGGGAGGCTGGTAGGAAATACTGGTGCCCATAGTTCTCTACCTATACGAGAAGGACGCACGTGGTCACGTCAGTTGTCGTGCGGGCGAATCCACGGAAAAAGGAAAGTGACGCCATCGAAGTGAAAAGTGACGCCACGCATCACACAAGCGTGATGCAGGTCCAGTCACCCATCTCATCCGGGAACCTGTCTTGCATGGGCCGGCTTCCCCCCAGTGAAACCGTTATCGCTTCGGTGCATTGGGAGTGAGGAATTAGCGCTGAAGCATTTGTATGGGACTGGTGCAAGACCACTGGTGCAAGACCAGGGACAGGTCCCCACTCCAACGGAGGGTTTACTACCTGGGCAAAAACTGGTGCAGACTAAATTCACGTTGCAAGAGTTGAATATTTCTAGGAAGTACGACCTGAGTGCCCGTATTCCCGTACCGGGCCGTGTCCCATTCCCGCCCATTCCCCTGCCATTCCCCTGCCATTTTCGCGCGCGTCGACCGCTGTTGACGCATCCTTCCTGGGCACGTCGTCATCAAGCCGAGCAGATTTCGCGAGCCATCACGCAACCTCTCGCCGACGCCGTCGTCTTTGGGACAACCGATAGCGTTGCAGGCGTCGTCAACGGCTAGTCAGGAACAGTCGCATTCAACCTCCTCGACGCTCAAGCAACAAATGTACAAAATTGCGCCGCACCTGCCATCAAATACGAGTACGTTGTCGAGGTGTGCCGCGGGAAGATTGACGCCGATATTCGCACCACCCTGCCTCCTCGCGGGAGCCAGACTCTGGAATGCCGTCGGCGGGACGACGTACTCGGCACCCAGCTGTGCGGAGTTCGTGAGTAGGAGTTCGTGATGGTGGACAGCTTCGGCGTGAAGAGCGTGAAGCCTGGAGTGGTGTCCATCACCGTAACGCCGGACAACGACGCTCCTATGGTGATGTTCGCATCCAACCCGCAGGTGGTGTACGACAGCATTGCTATCTTGGCGCCGATGACGCTCGTGGACGTCGACGGCAAGAACGATCGCTTCACCGTCACGCTGTCGAGCCCGAACAGCCACCTCGCGGCGTCGGACTCGGACTGCGCTCCCATATTGCCGGACTTTGACGCGTTCGAGACGTGCATGTCGTCGAAGCCTGACAAGCTCACGATCACCGGGTCGATGCTTGACATCAACGCGAAGCTGACGAGCGTCCTGCTGTTCAACCCACTCAAGCAGGACACCGTCGTCGCGGTGACGGCGACCGACAGCGGTTCGCCCGTGCGCTCGAGCACGACGGAGTTGGGAATCACCGTGAACATTTTGCCCATTCGACTGGCAATGTTCTCACCCAACGGATTGGGTATGGACCTGTACTGGAGGTACCCGTCGTCGTTCGTTGCGGAGAACCCTACGAAGGACTGCTCGGCTCTCTTCGTCGCCGAGACGGTGGGCAAGCTTGGATACGCGCCAACGTGCGAGTTCACGACGAACAAGGTGCTGCACGTCCAGTTCGGGCTACGTGCGACGGTGCTGCCGTCGGACGACCTCGTCACGTTGACCAACTCCGTGCAGCTCACGTGCAACAGCGCGGAGATTTTGGACGGATGCGCGAACGGCCCGGTGGAGAACTCGATGACTGTTCAGGCACGTATCCCGTACAACGCGATTGTGCCAACGGCCATCATCACCGCACCCGAGAAGGTGGGCAAGTGCGACTTGGCGGAGATCTCCGCTCGCCTCAGCCAGGGCTTCGCCGGACGCTCGATGAAGTCGTCCGCCGCCTTCTCCGTTTCCGACACTCACTGCCTGCCGTCAGAAACGGCGTCTGACCTTGTTCAGTACGGCAACCTGCGAACGCAGGGTGGCGAGACGAACTTCGCGATGCGCCTCGAAGGCCCGAAGGGCGTTCCCGGCTCGTACTCCGACGACACGGACGGCTCGTACACGTTCCGCTACACGCCGGCAGTTGCCGGACACTACCGCATGTACATGGCACACGGTGTTGAAGTCCCGTGTTCAGCTACGGCGGATACACGTGCGTCGGAGGAACGAAGACGGGACGCGACTACTGCACGCTCGACCTGACGTCGTCCGACGGCGTCGAGAAGCCGTTCTGCGTCGCCGTTTCGGAGGACAGCTCGCTCTCCACGTTTGCGGGATCGACGTACGCGATGTGCTGCGAGTGGCACGTCGATGCTCGCCGAGGCGGTCGTAGCACGCCCGACCGCTCGTTGGTCGATGCTCGACTTGGACGACACGCTTTGGCGAAGTGTCTTTACGGCATGGAAGCCGCTTGCGGACAGCACACTCACCCTGCCGCGATCGATCATGCCAACCAAGGTTCCTGGTGAGACTGAAATCATGGCGAAGCTTGCTACGGCGGCGTCAGCCGCAGCCTCGGATGCCACATGCAATATTCGCGCGCCGTGCTCAGCACGTTAACGCCATGGCTATCGGAAGATGGCGAGATTAGGGCAGCTCTCGATGTTGAGGTGCGACAAGAAGAGGGCACCTCAGCTGAGTGGGCAGCTCGCCTTCTTCGCCGCAGGACAGCATCGGCTGCCATGGGTTCACTCTGGTCTGACGCATTAGAGACTTGGCACAAGGCAAGTACTGGCATGTCTGCCAATGCTGCCGATCCAAGATCGGCAAGCGCGACACCTGGACGGCGCGCGGCGTGCATGCTGAGCGCTGTGACGCGAGCTTCCAGCTGGTGGCTGTGGACTTCTTGCCTCCGCCGGTACTATGAATTGTAATTAATTGTAATTAATTACAATGGTAATTCGAATTACTTATTCCCCCTACTGCTCATCCCTAACCCTGACAATCCTTCACTTGAAGAGGTGCGCACAACGTCGCTGTACGCCATTGCATCTGTGCCTGCCGTTGTTGCCTGCGTAGAGTAGCTTCTCGCATTTGTCGCACTGGACGGTTCTTTCACCGGCGTGCCTCTTCGCGAATGCGTCGTGAGCAGCCGCGCATGCCTTCTTGGCGAATCTGCCAGGGTCATCCTTGACGGCGTTGGCGAATTTTCCATCCTTCCATGCGTCGTGAGCAGCCGCGCCGCCCTTCTTGCCGGTTCCGACAGGGTCATCATTGACGGGGTTGGTCTTGGCGAATCTGCCAGGGTCATCCTTGACGGCGTTGGCGAATTTTCCATCCTTCCATGCGTCGTGAGCAGCCGCGCCGCCCTTCTTGCCGGCTCCGACAGGGTCATCCTTGAGGGCGTTGGCGTATTTTCCATCCTTCCATGCGTCGTGAGCAGCCGCGCCGCCCTTCTTGCCGGCTCCGACAGGGTCATCCTTGAGGGGGTTGGCGAATTTCCCATCCTTCCATGCGTCGTGAGCAGCACGCCCTCCAGCACGCCCTGCGGCTCCTGCAGCACGTCGAGCCCGCTCGGAGTCGACATTCCCTTTTAGCTCTTCAGCAGAAATGTGTAAGTTCACCCCGGCCATCCGCGCCCACTGCGTCATTGCACCAGCGTCGTGCGACGTGCGTTCGTCCACGTCCGCCATGCGCCCAAGTCGCCGCCTGTCGACGTAGATGCAGGGGTGAGACATGTCAAAACTCACATCGTGATCCACCTCCAGGGGGCCTCCATCGCGCGTCATCCCGCACCGAAGGCAGGGCACGCCGAAATGCTTCAGCACCATCGACAGGATGCTCGCGCGTGCTTGAACTGTCAGTTTGAAGGCTTCGTCGTCGCGCAACCACCGCGTGAGCAACTCCTTGAACTGCAATCCTGACGGCATTATAAAAGGAAAGAAGTCAATCCACAGGAAATCCATCCCCGTGATGGCTTTCACCCATTGCGGCGTGACGCCGTCCATCACGTCATTCACAGCCTCACGCCCGCGCCCGCGACCATATGTGCCCAGCACGCACGCGCCTACGGCCGAGGTGAAGGCAGTATGCGTCTGAAGCAGGAACGAGGATGGCAAGTCGCGCTCGACTTCTTCACAGGTAATGCAGTTTTCCACTAACAGCTTCTCGCGAGTGCGCGCCGCAAGCTCGAGGGCATTCTCGATGTATCTGGGTGCCACGCCACGTCCGAAAAAACTGACAACGCCGTCTCGCCAACCCGCGGCCTCGCGCACGACACCCGTCATCTGCTAGTTTTATTGGGGAATTTAAGGGATTAAGAGATTTAAGGGATTTAATTTAAGGGATTTTTTTTTTGGTTAAGGTTGTTAGTTCAGTTCCCTTTGGTTCCGCGTTCTCGCCCCTTCAAGCACCCGCCTCTCCCCCCTCGCCCTTCTCCCATCCCCTCCATCCCTGCAGTGCTTCTGGCATGTCCGGCGTGAATGCACATGCTACACTGCGTCCTCATGCCCCGGCGTCTTGCAGTTGGCGTCGTGGCGTCATTGGTACACACCGCCGCCTCACGCATGGTTCCTGGGTGAGCGTGCGCCCACCGTTCCGTGCGCTCGTCGGTTCGTTCGAGTGGCGTGCTGAGACAGGAGCTACTGCCGTGCGTCCTTCGACCGGCACACCTTTCGTGACGTCGCACGTGCAGAGAATCGCGCTGCAGCATACGCAAGCCACGAATTCGTGCGTCTCCACACAAACGATCTGCGTGCAACGTGCGTCAACCACGCGTCCCATCGCATCCGCACCTTTCTACCGCGAGTGGTTACCTCCAGCCGGGCTACAGTATGGGCCATCGTTTGCGGTGGCGACAAGCCTGCGTACCTGTGGCACTCGCACCAGCGCACAGGTCGTTGGTGACGACGAAAGTGCTTGCGCATACACAGGATTGGCACCAGGCGTGCTCGATGCGGGCTTGCACGCATCTCTGGCGAGAGATGTGCGACAGCACACCGACAAGGGCGCCACTGGTGGCATCGCGCCAGCATCAGCTAAAAGTTCCTTCCGCACTTCGCGCAATCGTTGCGATGCGGCGGAGCATGGGGCAAGCACTGCACACGCTGCACGTGCAAGTCCACGACGATGGATCGTCTGATCACGATTTCCGCGACAACGCCGATTCGACGATTCCTGTCATGATAGTCGGCGGACTCGTCACGAAGTCCGTGGCAACAAAACATTCCGCGACAGTTGCGGATGCAGATGCCAAGGTGACATGCGCCTACGAGGTTGCATGGCGCACTGCTATCACGTCAGTTCCTCCATCAACGAGAGGTGTGAATCGGCAAGACGAATCCGCCCTTTCGCTCACAATGGGGAAAAGGTGTGGGCACGTCTTCAACGTGCAAGCTCATCGTCTCCTCCTTGCGCTGCTGGATGTGGTGCAGACCCGTGATCACGGATATCTGCGTATGCTTACGCATGGAGCATTGCTGACGCCGATCTTTGAAGTTACCCGCAAACGGAACCGGTCGTCATCGTCGGCAGTTTGGGCGTGGGCAGCTCTTCACACGGCATCGCTCGAGCTTTCGCTAACAACCACCGCGGTGGCGTGCGATGGCGACGATCTATCATCCGCGAAATGTTCTGTGCATAGTGCACCTCGGCTGATGTCGACGCGAGGAGGATTCGGCGTCGCAGTACGAAGCGGGTCGGTGAGTACTGCGCAGCTTGTGAATGGACCAACGGAACGCTCCGTCGCGAGCGTGAGCGATTGGCAGGATGCCTTCCATCTCATTGCACGTCCACGAGGGAGCATCGCTTCCCTTCGCGCGGTGCCCGTCACCAGCGCGTCGCCATCCAATCCTCGTCACGCCATTCATCTCAGCGTGTTCGCAGTGGGCTTGATTTTTACGCGACTTGCTGAATGTGCTCGACTTGTACCCCGGTGATCCCGGCGCACCCGGCGGAGATTGCGCAGGCGCCGTTGCCGTGTCTTCGTCGCTACCCTTGGGTACCGCGCTCTTCGGCCAGGCATTTGGCAGCTTGGGTACGCGCGTTGTGGATGCTGACGCACGCCTGCTCGCACCAATGCCAGCGTCACTATGTGTAGGTGAAGCTGCGTCCATTTCCACCGTCACACTCACGGCGGATGCTTGCCTTGCGCTCATGACGCGGCGCACTGCTGTGCCATCTGCAATGATTGTGCACAGCGTATCTGGAGGCGTCGGCCTAGCGAGTGCGAGGCTTGCACGCCACCTGCACCTCGCCATCCACGGATCTGCGGGAACGTCGACGAAGCGATCAGCAGCGCGCCGATGGGACTCCTCATTTGCATCTCCGTGCGACTCGGTTGCGGTTGCAAGCAGTCGCAGCACGTGCTTCGCAGAAACGTTCGCCACTTTACAAACTCCGACGGTGCTCGCACTGAACAGCCTGACCAGTACCGGATTTGTCGCAGCCACGATAAATAATAATAAGTAACCCAAAAACAAAAACCAAAAACAAAACCCAAAAAAAAACACCCCACCAACACACACAATTTAAACGTACCTGTTGTTGATGTTGTTGATGTTGTTGTTGTGAGGTTGTGGTGAGTAAGGGAAGGTAGGGTGGTGTTAGGTTACGGGCAGGTAGGGTGGTCTTAGGGAACGGGTAAGGCAGGCATGTCTAATGGCCATGGTGTGTGCACCCTACTCCCATCATCACACAATGACACGCACGAACAAACAAAAGGACACACACACACAAAACAAAACAGCTCACACACACACACACGCGCGCGCGCGCGCGCGCGCGCGTACGCACACACAGACAGACAGACAGACAAGCAAAGACAAACGGACAGACAAGCAAAGGCATACATACCTGCACGAAAAAGTAATGGCGATGGGTTAGGGATCCCAGTGACGAGGATGATGATGCCGCAGGGCGGAACGAGTTTACGTTCCGAGGTACAAGTTCACAAGTGGCACGCGCCTGTGTGCTTGTACTCGTACATCCACTACAGTAAGACTTGTCCAGGTGGGAGGTTCGAGCGGTCTTGAACGTGAGCCCCGAGTTTCCAGATCGTGCAAGTGCCTTTCCAGGGTGGCCTTTAGGTTGTGCAGGTTCTTGATATTTCTCGATTCTACTCTTAGTTACTTTTTTCCAGTCTGCAGTCATGGTTACATACCAAGAAAAGATTTACATACCATCCGATTTACATCCGACCTTAACACTATTCGTTCCGGGCAGAATCAGGGTGCAAGGAAAACCAGTACGGGGGGAGGTTGATCGAAAAAAACCTGACCGGGGGATTGATCTCCCACAGGTCGGGAAATGAAAAATACCATAGAACCCTAACGTAACCCTAGTTGTCAGCACAGCCTTATGGAGACGTCGCCAGGAGACGCGGCTTGGCTCTAGAGTTAGCTCTAGTTTATACCAGTTCGATAGAACCAAAGATCACTAAATTCTGACCGGTTATCACAAAGTTATCACTGTTCCCATAGGGAAATTAACTTTTTGCGACCCCTGTACTTTCCTACTCTCCGGATAAATCCTCCGAGGAACAAGTTTACTCCCGGCCTTCACGAGTGAAATGTCGGGCCATGGCACCTGGCAGCGTGGTGGTCAACATTTGTCTCGGCATCCTTCTTTGGATTTCAATCCTTCTTCTTCAGGGAGAACTTGGTCAGGGAGGGAGCCTCAAGAGGAGGCGGCGCACCGTCATGAGGCTCCTCCTTATGATGATGCACATGCTCCTCCTTATGATCCCACAGGAGGAGGGATCAGCCTGCTTTCAACCCATGCCCATGATGAGTATGAGTCGTCTAACCTTAGGTTGCGTCCTTGGAGAGGTGCCAGTCATGGAGTCTATGGTCACGGTGGTCGACCTCTTGTTCCTCTTACTCAGCAGGGAAGTCAGCAGCAACATGAGGGGGGGATTCAAATGTCGTCAATGTCGTCAGGAGGAGGAGGAGGAGGAGGAGTTGGAGGAGGAGGAGTTGGAGGAGGAGGAGTTGGAGGAGGAGGAGTCGTGCCTCCTCTGCAGCAACATCATCCTTGGAGGAGTCCTGGTGGTGAGCACTTCCCTTCCACATGTGGTGGTGGTCACTTCATTCGTTCCTCCGTCGTTACACCACCTGTGGGCCTGGGAAGCAAACATACGTTTCCTAATCAGAATAGTGTCCGCTCAGCAGACCGCACGGGGGACAGACCACCTTTACAGCAGATGTTTCAGGAGGAGTCACACCTTCTTCAGCCTCAGGCTCACCATGCCGGACTACGTGGCGACGACAGTGATAAATCCAAAGATGTTCTACCCGCCGACGGTATCGCACCAGAAGAAGTTGAAGAAGAAGAGGAAAGGCTACCCCGCGAACTCTTAGGAGAATTCCTCTCCTCATTGTCGTTGACGCACCTCCTTGACGTGTTCCAAGCACAAGATATCACGTACGACGTCCTGCCTTTGCTGACGGATGACGACCTCTCTGAACTCGGAGTCACGTCATTAACGACACGTCAGCTCTTCATCAAGGCGGCCCGTTCGCCCAAGTCAAAAAGTCAGAACAACAACAACACAGCCTCTTCGTCGCCGCAGAAAAAGAAACTCAAAAACACAACAACGACAAATACAACCATACAAATGCAACTTGGGTTTGGAGGCCGGCTGGAAAAACCGCCGCTCGCCCCTCCTCAAGCACAACCCGCCGCTGCCACCACCACCAACAACAACAACAACAACAAGAAGAAGACTAACACATCACAACAGCCTCCACCGTGGTGCATGCCACTCGACGGAACACGCGTCGTCGTCGACTGCTTTCAGGCGAAACAGAGGAGGTGGCTGAAAGCACACTTCGGAGGGACACAAGTCACACCACTCTTCTTCCTGACGCACTTTCACAGCGACCACTACGGGGGCCTCACGAAAGGATTCAACGAAGGCACGATTTACTGTACGCACGCCACCGCGCAGCTCGTCACCAGGAAGGTGGGCGTGAATGCCAGCTATGTGCGCTCTTTGCCGCTAGATACGCCCACGCCTATCGACGACGGGATCACCGTCACGCTAGTCGATGCGAACCACTGCCCAGGGGCAGCCATGCTGCTCTTTCGGCTGCCGTCAGGACGGCTTGTGCTGCACACCGGTGACATGCGCTACGACGCCACGGCATTCCAGGCGAATGCGCACCTCGCCGCCGCCGCACAGGCATCGGCAAGGGGAACACGCATGCGCGTTGTGCTTGACACGACGTACGCCGAGCCCAAGCACACGTTCGCGCCACAGCGTGAGCTCGTCGAGTACGTCGTGAGTGCAGTACAGATGGAAACTTTCAGGTCGCAATCGACCCTTTTCCTATTTGGAACGTACGCACTTGGCAAGGAGCGCGTCGTGCGGGAGGTGGCTCAGCGACTAGGACGCAAAGTTTGTGTGACCAACGACAAGAAGCTCGTCTGCGATTGCGTCTTTGGAAGCGAGGAGAAGCCGTGGTGGACCACCAATGCCGGGGAAACGAATCTTCACGTGTGCCCAATCTGGCGTCTCAACTTCAAGAACCTCGCCGCAGAGCTGAAGAGCAAGCGGCACACGTACTCCACCGTAGTTGCATTCGCGCCGACGGGATGGGCACTTGGAGGGAAACCAGGTCAGGCGGCACCGACAGCGGCGAACAACTCTTTGGGAGTAACGCGCGAGCAAAAGGGATCTGCCATCCTGTATCGCGTACCGTACAGCGAGCACAGCAGCTTCCCAGAACTACGCGCCTTCCTGCAGTGGCTCAAACCAAGCGAGGTACTTCCGCACGTGGGTAACGATGGGGCGTGGAAGATGCAGCGCATGATTCGTGCGCTCGTCGCGCCTGAGACATCGTCAAAGAAATAGACAGTCAAAGATATAATGTATAAATATAAAATGCATTCTGTTTCGAATGAATCTGTAATAACAAATGTAATCAAGGATCGATTGAAAGAATTTTGGATTCAGCCGCCAGCTCAGCGCCGAGAATTGGCGCTGGGCCGTGCATTCGCAAAGCCTCCATGAATACACCGTGAGCGAGTCGGAGTGGATTTTCATTGTTGTAAGAGGAGACAAGCGTCGTGAGGCTCACGTCGGAGAGCGGGTATGCAGAAGAAGAAAGAGAAGAAAGCTCGTCGCTGCTCATCTTGTTTTGTTCCGCCGGCGAAAGACGGGCGCGCTTCTCAAGTTCAGCCTCGATCCATGTTGCAATGCGAGCCTCACGCGACTCGTGCGCGACGCGACGCTGCAGATCTGGATCAGCGGCGAGAAACAGCACGCTCCACGCGAGGCCTATCGCCGTGGTGTCGATGATGCGCTGCAACCACGAAGTGGAATCGTCGTTCTCCTTCTCTGGAAGTTGCTCCTCAGGCGTGTCACCTTCATGGTCACGTTCTGTGCCCTTGCCGCCATCATCATCGTCATCCGCGAGTCGCGCCCAAAGGAACGCCGATTCGATGGAGCTGTCGCAGAGCCGTATCGGTAGAACCTGAGCCTGATTGGGAAAGCGGGAGGCGAAGGAGATGAACGATTACTACTTCGACCAGCACGCTCAGGCGGAAGCGGAGAAGGAGGAGCGGGCGGCGGCACTGCGAGAGCAGGAGCGGGTTCGCAGTGTTGCGGAGGGTACCGGCACGATCGCTCGGGTACTTTGAAAAGCAGTACTCGTCGACAAGCAACCTGCACGCACAGGACGTTGCGAAGAGCGCCCCCTCCACCTCGCACGCCGGACTTGCGCACGGGTCGCTGCAACCTTTCGCCTCAAACGCGCACACGCCATCCGGCACAGCCACGCTCTGGCAGAGTGGATCGGTGCTCAGAGACTTACCTCCCGCCATTGTGCAGTGTTGGAGTGCAAGCTCGTACGGACAGAAGCCGGTTGGCAACGGCAGCGGAAGGAATGGGTGGCACTCCGCCTCGCCAGGGTGCATTAAGCAGAACTCGCTGATAGCGGCAAGGCAACTGCCCGACGGCGATTCGCCTCGCCAAACACCAACGCCGCACGCGCTGCATGGCACGCTATTCGATGACGCAAATGGACATGCCGGCTCGGTGGATGGACGGCAGCACGTCTGAATCTTCGGGAATGCGGCGCACCCGAGCTCGTTGCCGTCCGATACTCCGCTGCCGCACGCCAGACCCTGCGGGAGTATGCCGTCGCCGCGATTCAAGTTGCCCTCATCTTCGGTATTCAGCACGAATGTGCCAGCATCGAAGCCCGCACGGCACGTCCCATCGAAGGACAAGTAGCAGTCACCCTGCTTTCCGCTGCAATCACGGCCATCGTAACCAGTCGCGCACACGCACGTTCCTGGGAACTTATCGGTACGGGAATACGGGCACTCAGGTCGTGCTTCCTAGAAATATTCAACTCTTGCAACGTGAATTTAGTCTGCACCAGTTTTTGCACCAGTTTTTGCCCAGGTAGTAAACCCTCCGTTGGAGTGGGGACCTGTCCCTGGTCTTGCACCAGTGGTCTTGCACCAGTCCCATACAAATAATGTATTCAGGCTGAAAAAGGCAGTGTGTTTCCGGACTGTTACCAGGTACCCGCCAAGGTACAAATCAGTACCCGCCAGCTCGTCGAACTCCTTCCACAAGGACATCTCAACGTACGCTATGGCGGCGGCTGTCGACGACGTCGTCGGCGTGTCCAAGAGCCAGAACAAGGACTGGAAGGTCCAATTCTCGGCGGGTGATGTCGAATATTACTTCCGCTGCCCTAGCCGTGAGCTCTGCATCTACCTTCGCCTCTGCGCGGACCGCGCTTGCTTGTGCTCCCAGGACTTCGCCAACGGAAGCCTCGGCGGTCTCCTCTCGGTGTATGCAGACATGCGACCATCGATCTCCCCGGCGGCCAAGGAAACCTTCAAAAAGGCGCGGAATGCCTTTGCCTCCGCGGCAAAAAAATGGCTGAAGAAGTCGTCAATGAGCATTGAGACCGCGCGGTCGTACGAGCTAAACGAGCTGGACGAGTCTCATAAGCCGAAGATGCACACCAAGTGTAATGGTTGCAGACAGAGCATGGAGCCCCAGTTCAAGACCTTGTGCACGCAGTGCAGCGAAAAGGCCAAGCAGAAGTACCAGGAGGAGAAGCGAGCGAAGGCAGCCAAGGACGCCAAGTAGGAATGCAGTACAGTCAAAAATCACCAGTTAAGAAGAATGAATAAAAGTTACAAAGCTTAAAATTCAAAATAGACTCACAATTACATCTAGTACATACAAATGTTTCTTCTACAAAGACGAGCGAGCTGCTTCAAAATCCACCGACGACGTTTCTGCCGTAGAAAACGCCGATTGGCATATCACGACCACCTTCTCCACTACCACTGCCGAGCCCTCCTAGCAGATCCTCGAGACCAAGGCCATAGAAAGTCATCTCGCCCACGCACTCGCACGCGAAGCGCAGGCTTCCCCTTGGTGTGAGCATCACCGCAGGGTCATCGCGGTATCGGCATGCACAGTCAGACTCTCTGGAGGGAGCTGAGGGGATGCCGAAAGGGCAGCCGCGCCAAAATGGCCTCGCGTGGGGATGTTCATGGCGGCAGCGTGTGGCACTTCTTCGCCTGTCGCAGCCTCGGCATCAACTAGCAAGGGTGTCGTGATCGACGGCTGCGTGACGTTAGCCTCCATGACGTCCACCGTCTCGGGCGATGGTGTGTAGTCGAAGCGCCACGCAAGCACCGTGAAGATAAGCTGGTTGAGCGCCATGAGTCCAGCAAGGCTGAAGAAGTAGTACTCCGCGTTGCCTTTGTTGAGGTTCTTTTCCGAACCGACACTCAAGGCCTTTGTCGTCGAGGTGGTTGACCGTGTTATAAAATTTCGAAAAAATTATAATACGATTAACGAACCGAACGCCATCGAGGGTACGATAAGGAATTTTTTTGAATCTCACTCTGCCGACTTGCAATCACGAAAGCAAATCGCCTCAAACAACATGGGCGAATTTTGCGCCATTTCGACTGAAATTCAAGAATTCAGCATGCCATCGATTTTCACCTCATTCGTGTATCGACTCATGTTGGTTTCATACACAGAATCCGACGAAGCTCTCCTGAAGAAAATCGGACCCGTTCTTTTAGAAGCCCTCAAGAATCTCGGCTATACGGATGATGGGGAAGACTTACAGTCGACACGGTCCTTTTACCAATGTGGTGGGCCAAGGTCCGAAAACGCTCCTTACGGTTCGCATGCTATCCGGGAAACCTTGAGTCTATATTTAAGCGTGTTAAGAGGTTATTCGACCATGCCAAAGACCTTAAAGGATGATGCGCCCATCTTCATTCCTTTCATTCTCGAATTCATCCGAACCGACACGAATGCAAATGGCGCTATCGTAAGTCCATACGGCGGTGCTCAGCTTGTATTCATGCCTAACAAAAGGCAAGACAGGGTGGAACAAGCTAGTCAACGGCTTGACGATATGAGTATCGCGGAAATGCGAGAGGATAACGAAGCAATTTCACAAATTCTTCGATGCGACAGCAAGAACTTCGACTGGACACTGTTCAATCTTGTAAAAGAAGTCCTCAGTTCCTTGCCGGACCATTCGTGGATAAACTCTATTTTCATGACATGTGATGAGTTCAATCGTCTGAAAAGCGCACTTCCTCCTAGCGTCGACGTTACCCGCATTATGGGTATCGACAACAACGTCGGACAGTGCACGGCGTCACGTCTTCACGTGAACCCGACAGAGTTCCGCTTTGACTTGCGGCGGCGGCCGTTCGTGAAGCCGTCGAAAGACGCGTGGAACAAGAAAAGTCCGATGGCGCGCCAGAAGCACAAGACTGTGTACGCACCGGCCAAGCGACACAGTGTTCTTCAAAAAGCTATGGTCAAGCTTTTTTACGGCGAACAACCCCCCTCGGCAATCGTCATGGGAGAAGCTTTTGACAACCCAACGATGGCAAACTCGAAGAAGACTGGTGGGTACGGTGCACCCGAACAACTGCGTGACTCGGTGCCTGATTCTGTGCCTTTCATACGTGTTCCAGAGGTGTTCACTACGCGAGTGCGTGTGAGCAACGACGGTAAAACCACGGATGTCCTCAAGAATGTCACGACGTTTATGCCCCAGGAGCGAAAAACGCCGGTTGGAAACGTGATCGATAGCAAAGATCCGATCCATCCGAAAAATGGCACTTACCTCCGAGGCTCGTTGTTCAACAACTTCGAAGTGGAGGTACACGGTGACCCAAGCTGGATTGGCACAGTCAAGCCCAATGCACTTGACGCGAATGGAGACGTTTCTGTACCTGTGGATGTACCACGACGCCAAACTCGTTCGGCATCAACATCACGAGTGGGAGGACGAGCAGGGCGAGGAAGAGGACGAGCAGCACGGGGAGGACGAGCACAACCGCCTCCGCCGCCACTGCCACCGCCGTCTCTACAAGTGAATGTCACCGAAAAGGTTTATGGCGATGACACAGCGAGAGTTCGAGATTGGGCAGCGCTTCGAGGACACGTTGTGGAAAGCCATGTGCTGGATGTGTTAAAGTTGCGCTTAAGTGATAGCCACACTGCGAATGCAGGCAATTTTGTCGAAGACGAAGAAAATTTCGTTTGCGGCAATCCTGACATCATCGTTACACCCTCGGACAGTGGCCTTTGCGGCACTCCTACACTACTCGAGGTGAAGTCGACGTTGAAGACCATCGAAGTCGGTCTTTTGTTAAAGTGGTTCTGTCAAGTACAGGTTTACCTCATGTTGATGTCCGACGTGCATGATACCGCGTATCTCGTCGTCAAGAAATTCGTGGTTGGTAAACCGTTTTGGAAAGTGAAGGATGCACGTCCATTTCGCGTTTGGGCGGTGAAACGCATGCCAGCTTTCGCTGAACTAGTTCGTCAATCAAGAGACACACAGCCAAAGGAGCGTGCTGCATTCATCCTGAAAGAGCTCTTCACGCACAAGTTTTGGGCATGCAGTGATACGACGGAACGTCTATCCTGTTACCTCAAGGAGGTCACAGACTCCGACTTCGAAACTACAACGTGTCTCATTCTGCAAGAGCTCGGGTCGTCAACTCTTCATAGGGGGAATCGTCAATTAAGAGCCGACATCGGCAAAACTCTTCACCACAACAACAAGAAGAATCCGTTGCCGTTGATATATGAAGATTTGACAGAACTTGAAAAATCGTTCGTGTACGTCAAGCACGGCGTGAAGTGGAGCCGCGCACAGAAAAGCTTTTTCTCACGCGACGGGTCGGCAGCCCGTTCAATCGCCGCGCAGGCCCACCACTTCGCGAATACACCTAATGTGGTGGATCTTTCTTTCGTCCCACACGGTGGTGACGCCGCTAACGTGACTAAGCTTGGCCACTTGGTCGAGTGTAATCTCGCACGCGCTGCTCGAGATGACGATTATGACATGGCGCAATTCGAGGCGTATCAAACCAAGATGATAAAGCGGAAGTTTGTGTATGCTCTAATGGCTAAGCTCAGTTCTGAAAAAGAATTTGAAAATGTGTCGAACTTCGACGGGCGTTGGAATTTGCGTGCGGAGACGACTGGTCCACATCCACAAACTTCGACATCCGACGCGGCTATGTTCCAAAAGGTGGTACAAGACATTAAAAATTTGGAACAAGCGCGGAAATCGGAACTCGCAGCGAAGAGGGTGAGCTCGAAAGTGCAAAAAGCCGCGGCATCGGCTAGGGACACCTTGACTCGTGAATTGACTGCCACTAAAGAAACAAGACCGAAACAGCAAAATCGTGGCGAGTCTCTTCGTCGAGGAACGCGCAAGAGAACCAAGTCACAAGTTGCTTTAGAGCAAGATGGCAGTGGTGACGATGACGGATCTTCCCCATCGCGGATGAAGACGTCGTGATCGGATTTCGCAGGAACCATTACGTGAGAATGGTTCCGCCTGTATTTGTGTGAACGTGTGCTGATGTGGAGAGACACAGACACACACACACACACACACACACACAGAGAGAGAGAGAGAGAGAGAGAGAGAGAGAGAGAGAGAGAGAGAGAGAGAGAGAGAGAGAGAGAGAGAGAGAGAGAGAGAGAGAGAGAGAGAGAGAGAGAGAGAGAGAGAGAGAGTCAAAGCGTGTTACTTCTTACCACAATTTTCCACCTTTTTGTTTTGGACTGCTCGCGAAATATCTTTTCAAAAGTTTTTTTATCTTGTTGAACTATACGCTCCCATTCCTCTCTGTACTTTTCCACACCCACTTTGATGAGGATCCTCCTTGCAGATGCTGCCACCTGACCATCCACGCCTTTTCCAGTCATGAGCGCCTTGAGAAGATCCTCGAGGCTTCCCTCGAGATTTTTCACCACCCTTAGCTTGCTCGCCTCCAGAGGCAGCGACTCCAGCGCCATGAGCGTTTTGCGTGCGACGGCGACGACATTTGGATCGTTCCGATGCGACCAGACGCACATCACCCGCTGTCTGAGGATTAGAAAGATCTGCTGAAGGATTCCGGCATCCATGAGCTCCTGCCGGTGATCGTCGCGAGGGATGATGATGATTGCGTCGAGCAGTATGATCAGGTCCTTCACGGAGAATGGCAGCCGCTGCGTTTCTGTGTAGGCATCAGAGTCTATGCGCACGGCGGTTGTGAATAGCGGTACGATCGTGCGCAGGCTTGCTCGCGCGACGTATCCTCTTTCCATCATTCCAGGCTCGGCGAGTCTGCGCTCAATCTCCGACTTGCGGTTCTCGACAAGTCGGGGTGCAAGTTTCGCTCGCTTCGCTGCTGGCTGCTTTGGCGTTTCCCGCTCCCTTCGTTCGCGCCTTGCCGCGCCGTCGTCGTAGTCCAAGTCGTCTGAAGAATCTCCCGCGCGAGGCGGTCGCCTCGGAGCGGCAGCACCGCTGCTTCGCTTCTCAGGCATCTTGAGAAGGCGGCGCATTCCGAGGTGCTCGTCCTCCTCCTCAAAATCAGCAGCAGTGAACTCCACCTCCGGATCGGCGTGCAGTTCGATGGTAGGCGCGTCATCCAGCTCGAAGTTCTTCGCCGCGTCTGCGCCTCCGCCGACGAAGCCTTTGCACTTGGACTCGCCACAGTGGCAGCGCATCGGACGCTCGTCGTAGCGTTCGAAGTTGTAGTCCATGGTGATTTCCTCGCCAGGCTGGATGTCACGCGTGGCGAATATGCCGATGCACACCTCCCCGCGCACAGTCCACTTCTGCATCTCGCAGTTGGGTGCGCAGCTGTGGTTGGCTAGTCGCGAGAGGTTCCCCATGCGCGACGCGTCGATCACCTCACCCGCGCTCAGGCTCATGAAGTAGGTGTGCCTCGAACCCTCGCGCGTCAGCCACGCGCTCTTGCGTTCGACGTACGTCGCTTCGTCGAGCACCTCGCCCGTGTACTCGATGACGAATCCGCCCTTTGGAATGCTCTGCTTGGTGAAGAGCCCGTGTCCCTTCTCAGGAATGCCCGTGTGCTTGCACTCCAGGTTGGCGTACTGCCTTCTGCTGAACATCTGGTTCGTGCACGTCGGTCCGCAGGGGCAGTATCCGGGTATGCACTCCATGAACACTCGTCGGTTGAGGCACGACGTTGCGGAGCACCCCGATGACGCCGTGCAGTCGCAAGGCAAGACGTCGGCTTCTCGGATCGACGCGTGGTGGCGTCCGGGTATACTTCCGAAGTAGTTGCGTCGCAGCAGGTAGACGTTGAGCACTGTGGGGTTTTGGTTTTTGCCAGCAGCAGCAGCGGCAGCGGCAGCGGCAGAGGCGGCTGCTCCATGGCACAGCGGCATTGGAGAGTGGTGTCGTTTGGGAGAGGAGGGGGGGGCCCTTGAGAGGTGGGGCAGAGCGAGAGGTTCCGGCAAGGGAGATAAAAAAAAAATCATCAGGTTTTGTTATGATGACCCACCCCCCCTTGTGCCTTGGTTGGAGGTTCCTCTATCGTAACCTCTTCGACTTTCTTACCCCTTCTCCATCCTTCCAGCCTACGGGGCCCCTACTCTTTTTCCGACATCGTCCATTTCCAAATTCATGACCCACCCCCCTCTTGGGAAAAAAAAGCAGCGGAGAGAAGCAGCTATTGCTCGTGCTGCTGCTGCTGCTGCTGCTGCTGCTGCGGAGCACCAGCACCAGCACCAGCACCAGCTCCAGCAGCAGCAGCAGCCTGCTCATCGTGCTCCTGCTAATCGTGCTCCTGCTCATCGTGCAGCTCCTCCTCCTGCTCATCGTGCAGCTCCTCCTGCCGCCGATCCTGCTGCAGCTCCTCCTGCCGGTGGTGCTGCTGCATTTCCTCCTGCTGGTGGTGCTGCTCCTGCTCCTGCTGCCGATCCTGCTGGTGGTGCTGCAGCTCCTCCTGCTGGTGGTTGTTTTCGCCGGGTCGCGGCGGACGGCCGGCGCCGCTTTCAAAAGGGACCTTCTGAGATGTCGCGCGAGTGGCGCGTTATGGAGGGGGCTGCGCGTAGTGAGTATGTGCGCCTCCGCTGGAATGCGCGTGCTCAAAAAGAGGTCGCTTCAGCGCGAATGAAGAAAGCGCGCGCGACGCGCATGGAGGCGCACGCCTCCATACTCCAAGACATCGCGACGTGCACGCGGCACGACAGTGATTTTTGTAAGAGGCTCGCGGTGCAGCTCAGCGCGAGCAAGCGTAGTCTAGCGAAAGAGATCGACAAACTCGTCGACGTCGTCGAGGTCGACGACGCAGACGACGATGACGAGTTCGACGACGATGATAGCAACGGTTTAACAAACGAGTGTTCGGCCATCTTTCCTTACGAAGAAGATGACGCCGATGGTGGCGGTGGCGGTGGCGCTGGCGGTGCCGATAACGCGGTTATGGTTTGATGTTTTTTTTGGGAAATTTTATTTTCTTTTATTTTTTTTCCAAGCACATTCAAGCCCAACTCAGGCGTCACGACGCCCACGCCCGCACGCTCCGCGCGACCGATCGTGATCTTATCATTCGTCGCCATGCCCCCGCCGATCCACGCGCCCCACTCCAAGATCGGCACCTGCTCGCCACTCGCATGCGCGGCGTGCGCGGCGGCGTCGAGCGCGGCATTCTCGGCGCGGTAGTTGGACTGCCCCGGCGAACTGAGGAACACCGCCAGCGACGAAAACGGAACCTAGAACCTGTGCCGATACCGCATTCGAGCGCCGAACTTGCGCAGCATCTGGTGCATCTCAAGGTCGGCACTCTCGCCCTCCTCAGCCTTCGCCGAGTACAGGTACGTGCACGTCGCGCGGTTCTTCGAGTACGACTGTCCATCGAGCGACACGCGCAGGTCAACCACGCCCACGTTGACGACCGCAGGTGCGACGCACTTGAACTTGGAATACACACCTCGTCGCCTTCGAGGATCTCGAACGTTGCACCAGCCGCCGTGAACTACTCGCCGTCGAGCGAGAAGAGAAGCGCGACGTTCTCACGTGCCGTGCCCGGGTGCGCCGTGCACACCACTGCCAGGCTTGCCGAGTCGGCGGTGAAGTAGAACGAGTCGGCAGGAACGACGGAGCTTCCGAACCTACACAAGAAAAGCTGCTGTCCCTCCGGCACCGCCGCGCGCCAGCTTCGGCGTCACGCGCGTTCCGCCCGTCGCAGGGCCCACGGCGGGAGCCAGCGCCACCATGCAAAGCTCCGAGATCTTGATCGTCGTCGACGCCACGGGCAGCTCTGAGACGTCGTTCACTCCATTGCTGTCGTCAGCATCCGCCGCGTACACGAGTCCGTAGAAGTCGTAGAGCGAGAACTCGTAGAAGCCGTAGAAGTCGTAGAACGTCGTCTGGTAGACGGTGTGAGCCACCTCGGTCGGCTCGCCGAACTTTGGGGATATCCCCAAGTGGAAGTACCGCAACCAGGAGAAACCCGAAATCAACCCTGACATACCACGAGCTCTGGACGAGCTCCCCCATCTTCGGGGGTGCCAGGAAGGTCCACGGGGACCAAGAAAATCCACATTAATGTGGATTTTCTTGGTGATACGTTATCTTGATAACGTGATCTTTTTTTTCTTTTCTCTTTTTTTTCTTTTTAGACTTCTTTTCGTAAGAGGTGTCAGTCCTCTGTTTGTTTTTTTTAGGATGTTTTTCTTCATCCATATGCAAAAAAAAATCTTTCTTTTTATTACAAAGTTACAAACCACCCACTCACTGCTCTTGCTCTCACGTGCGCGCTGCGTTCGATGGCATCTGCGACGGTAGCGCCACGACGACCCGGCGAGGTGCACATTCCTCACCGACGCCGACGCCGACGGCACCACCACCATCACCGTCGTCGTCATCAGCGGCAGCGGCAGACGACAGTGGGAATGACACGGGAGTGGGGGGGGGGGGGGGGGGGGGGGGGGGGGGGGGGGGGGCGAGGGGATGCGAAACCCTAGGCTTGCCTAGATTGTGCTGCGCCGCCGCGTAGCCCCGCGCAGCCGCCTGCTCGTAGCAGTGTGCCGCCAGCGCAGGATCAGCGGCCACGCCCAGACCGTGCTGGTAGCAGTGCGCGAGTCCTGCTACGCGTTCATGACAGGAGCAATGAAAGAATGAGAAGGAAAAGGAGGGGGGGGGGGGGGGGGGGGGGGGGGAGGGGGCGAGAAATCCTCCCACGAGCCAAACTAGGTCGGAAGGAGGGAGAGTGAGAGAGTCCCGATTCTGCTGCTTCGGGAACGACTTTTCCTTTTTGTCGGGGAACTTGTTGTCGGGAACTTGTCCCCCGTTTTGTAGGGGCGTACAGGTCGAGACGACTGAAGACGCTCGATCGGTTTCGACCTTTTCTTGATAGATCCACACAGGTGACCCACACCCCCCCTACTAAGATACCCTACTTGGTTGTCGGGAACTTGTCCCCCGTTTTGTAGGGGCGTACAGGTCGAGACGACTGAAGACGCTCGATCGGTTTCGACCTTTTCTTGATAGATCCACACAGGTGACCCACACCCCCCCTACTAAGATACCCTACTTGGTTGTCGGGAACTTGTCCCCCGTTTTGTAGGGGTGTACAGGTCGAGACGACTGAAGACGCTCGATCGGTTTCGACCTTTTCTTGATAGATCCAAACCCCTTTTTTCTTCCTTTCTGGAGAATGGAATAATTGAGTTTTAGCATGGTCCTAGTGGTGCAAGACCAAGGGCGAATCCCCAAAGTGGTCGGGGGCGTGCCGACCAAAAATTAGTGGGGCAGTTAGTGGGGCAGACTAAATCGCCCGTTATAACAGGAGAGTATTTCTAGGAAGCACGACCTGAGTGCCCGTACTCTCGTACCGGTTTGGTGGAGGGCCGACCTATCGCCCCGTTGTTCTCCGCCGACCTAACGCCCCGTTGTGGAGAGGTCCTCCTGGAGGTGATCGTTTTTTCGCCACCTCCAGGAGGACCTCTCCTGGAGGTGGCGAAAAAACGACACCATCTCCGCCATCGCCATCACCACTCACCACCTAGTCACGTATCTTTTCGCCGTTCCGTACTGCGTGTCGCTGATGGTCATATCGTACGCGCTGACGGACTTTGCGACGGTTCCCGCGGCACCTCCGACGCGGAAGAACCACCGCGCCACCTCCGGTGTGCACAGTTTTGTCAATATAGGCTTTAGATGTAGTAGTGGACAACAGTTGAACGCCGCAATACAATGATGAAGTCGGAGGAAGGATGGTTGGTGTTTGCAAGCCTCAAGTCAACACGCACAATACGATCAATCATCGCTGGCGCCGTGCCTCTCGAGGTGAGAGTGTGGAGTCACCAAAACACGCAACACGCTGCCGCTGTTCTTCAGGATGATGATGGTGATGAACTCTGCTGCTGTGATGTCAGCCGCTATTTCCCTTATCATCATGCTCACATCATCACAAGCCACGCTCACTTTTGCGGCGGACATGAACGAACCAGTCATGGCCAACACGCCCGTCGCACCAAGAACGGATACCATGATCAAGGCGATCGTCAACGGAGTTACCACGCCACCTGACAAAATTCAACTCGCCACGTGGGACAATACCTTGCTGGAGTCGAATGCGCGTGAAATTGAGAACGACATGGCGAGGCACACGGAGCTCGAGGAGGCGTCGTCCGCGAATGGAGGTGTCGAGGCGACGAACGGACAGGAGGGAACGTACGTGCGTGGTGCGTCTAAGCCACCGATGGCGTACGGCGTGCCTCTGGAAATTGGACCGAACGGCGTGGGGTCGAAGGACAACGGAACGCACTACCAGCTGTTTGACGGCGCACACATCCGGAAGATGATGATTGATGCACCACAGACTACGTCGCTCACGATCCACTTCAGCGTGTTTTATATCCCACAGTGCGCCGATGGCGCGTGCGACCTGTTCATCTACAGCAACGAAGGGACGACGCTGTACTACACGCACGACGACATTCGCCCTGATCGCAAGTTTGTTTTGTCACGCCGCCCATCCACGGCGACCGCGTGACGATCGAGTACTACGAACGATTCAGCCACGATCCGCCGATGCGCTTGCACATCACGAGCGTTATGCAGGGATTCCGCGACGTGAGCGTGCGCAGCGCTTCGTCGACGACGGAGGAGACGTCGACGTCGATGTCGATGATACCGCGTCTGCAGGATGTGTACAACATCACGGACGACCAGGACGGGGTGATCGCGAAGGATCCTCACGGAGACAGTGGACTGTGCAACAACGACATCACGTGCCAGCTCGGCGACGGCTTTGACAAGGAGAGGCGTGCCGTCGTTCAAATTCTCACGGGAGGCACGAGTGGACAGGCTGTGTGCACGGGAACACTGCTCAACACGCAGGATAGCACGAAGCAGTACGTCATCACCGCGCACCACTGCCTCGGCGACTCGGGCGGGCAGAGCGTCGACTACTGGGGATTCCTCTTCAATTACGAGCGTGAGTGCAGCCGCTTCGCCGCACCGCGCCGCTTCGACGAGTTTGTGCAGGGTGCGCGTCTGCTGTTCGCGGATCGACCGAGCGACACCATCTTGCTTGAAATCACGAGCCCGATTCCGAGCCACTACCGTCCATACTACCAAAGATGGGATACAGAGGTGGACAACATGCCCCAGAGCAGCTTCGCAATCCACCATCCCAGCGGCGACTACAAAAAGATCAGCCTCGATCGCCACCGCGCGTCTCTCACAACGTGCACGTTCTGCGACCGCGTGCCGAACACGCACTTCCTCGTCAGTGGGTGGGACGACGGCACCACGGAGCGCGGCAGCTCGGGATGCGGACTGCTTGACGCCACGACGAAGCGTCTCGTGGCCGTGCTCAGCGCAGGTAGCGCGAGCTGCCCCGACAACAACGGATACGACTTCTTCGGGCGTCTCAGCCGCGCGTACGACAGCGGGCTTGGAAGGTGGCTGATGCCCGTGAACACCGGCGTGCGCAAGATGGACGCGCGAGATGGTTCGTCGACGTACGCCGTGAACTCCGTTGCATCGTCGACGCCAGCCATGACCGCAGATCGCCTGCTTGCTCTGTCACCCGACGGGTCGGGTGCGGGAGTCGTCACCACGGAGGGTGGCTCCGCGGGACTGGTGCAGGTGAAGCTGAATGCGTGGCCCGAGGGTGCGCGCACCGTGGAGGTGATTGTGGCCACCTCCGATACGACCGAGGGCCAGGTGTCGTGCATGGGAATGGCGGGTGGTCTGGCGCTCAGTGACACGAGCGTGCGCCTTTCGGACGAGAGCGCCCTTGCCGCGCAGCTCGGTGGCACGACCTTTTCGGAGCGGTGCACGCTTCGCTTCACGTCGTCGACGTCGTCGCGCCAGTTTGCGGGCGGCGTGACGAACGGCGCGGCGTGGTACCCTGTGAGTGGGACTTCGCAGGACGCCCTGTACGCGTCGACGGGCGCGCTCGAAATGACGATTGAGGTGAGCGACACGAAAGCTCCGTCGGCACACCAGCTCGATCGCATGGCTGCGGACCACGAGCGTGCGCTATCAGGCTTTGTGATGCGAGCTGCGGGTGCGAGCGGCGCGCTCGCGGGACGTGTTGTGGATGCCGCAACCAATGCCGGGATCCCCGGTGCCGTGGTGACTGTGAACAATGGCGTGCCGATCCTTGTGGGCGACGATGGCACGTACCACAATGCGCTCCTTCCAGGTGATTACAGCGTGCGCGTGTCTGCGCCAGGGTATGCGCCTGGGACGAGAACCGTTCGCGTGATTGGCCCGGTGAGCCAGTACGCAATTGCGCTTCCCATCGCAACGGCAGACTTTGCGCTGGGAAAAGTGTCCTCCGTGGAGGTGGAATCCAGCGGCGAAATGGGTGTGGAGGTGCATGGCACGTGCCGCTCGCTGACGGTGCGTGTCACGAATGCGACGCCAAACGGCAGGGTTGTGATTGCGCGCGGTCCAGGCGGGCGTGCTGGTGGTTTTCTTGGAATTAAAGAAATACAAATTAGAACTTCTTAGAACTTAGAACTTAGACTATATTTGCATCACACGTGTTGATTGTAAACTTTCAGGTGGTCAAGATCCCGAACGCCACGTGTGGTCAATCTGCTCCGCCGCCGCCGCCGCCGCCGCATCAATCTGCTCCGCCGCCTCCTCCGGGTCAAGCAGCGTCAATCTGCTCCGCCTCCTCCTCCGCCGCTCCCGCCTTCCCTTGCACAGCCGTCTCCACCTCTTCCACCACCTTCGCCGACGATGCCGGATATGACGTGGCAGTACGACGACGCAATGGCGCGTCTTCTCGGCGAGCCGGTTGCCCCGCGCGCACCTGCCCCGGCACAAGCGCTGCCGCCTCAACCTCGTCTTGCTTCACCGCCCTCATCACCACGTCATCGCGCTAAGCTATCGGCAAGGGCACGCGACCTCCTTGCTGACCTGAGCGACGACGACGACGACGACATGGCCGCGGCCGCGGCTCTTGCCCGTTTGATTGTGCAGGAGGGCGTTGCCCCAGGTGCCTGTCACACAAGCGAAGGAGGGGAGTATTGAAGGGTGGTGAGTGGTGATGGCGATGGCGGAGATGGTGTCGTTTTTTCGCCACCTCCAGGAGAGGTCCTCCTGGAGGTGGCGAAAAAACGATCACCTCCAGGAGGACCTCTCCACAACGGGGCGTTAGGTCGGCGGAGAACAACGGGGCGATAGGTCGGCCCTCCACCAAACCGGTACGAGAGTACGGGCACTCAGGTCGTGCTTCCTAGAAATACTCTCCTGTTATAACGGGCGATTTAGTCTGCCCCACTAACTGCCCCACTAATTTTTGGTCGGCACGCCCCCGACCACTTTGGGGATTCGCCCTTGGTCTTGCACCACTAGGACCATGCTAAAACTCAATTATTCCATTCTCCAGAAAGGAAGAAAAAAGGGGTTTGGATCTATCAAGAAAAGGTCGAAACCGATCGAGCGTCTTCAGTCGTCTCGACCTGTACACCCCTACAAAACGGGGGACAAGTTCCCGACAACCAAGTAGGGTATCTTAGTAGGGGGGGTGTGGGTCACCTGTGTGGATCTATCAAGAAAAGGTCGAAACCGATCGAGCGTCTTCAGTCGTCTCGACCTGTACGCCCCTACAAAACGGGGGACAAGTTCCCGACAACCAAGTAGGGTATCTTAGTAGGGGGGGTGTGGGTCACCTGTGTGGATCTATCAAGAAAAGGTCGAAACCGATCGATCCGATTAGCGTCTCCCTTGTCTAAGACCTGTACGCCCGTCCACAAGGGGGGACACGAGCCCGACTACCATAAGGAAAGGAAAGGAGACCTCAAACCTCTCCTCCTTGTACCTTTAGCCCTCCTTAGAATAGGGTTGTTAGAACCCTTAACCCGAATAGAAAGAAGAAAGAGCACCGACGACGACGACGACACACGAAGCACCACCACCACACAGCACACGAGAGTCCCGGCGGGAACGCTGCCGTGGCTTCCACGCGCAATGCACAAGCATCGCGTCGGCGCCTGCTGACAGACTGCGCGCAGACGTGCTCACCACACTCGCTACCAGTGACAGCACGAACGAGCACGTCGAGCGTGCCGCAGCGCAGCTCATTGAGGCGGGAGGCGATGCCGCTGTGCCACTTGCGCTCGAGCTTGGTGCGCACGCGGAGCGCCTGCTAGTAGACGTCACCGAAAGGGTCGCCGTGTACAGGTATGCGGAGAACGCCGCGGCCGCGCGAAAGCAGCAACGCGAATGCCAACATTTCCGCGGATGTGTCTTGGCTGCTCGTGCCGGAGGCGGATGGGGGTGGCGGCGGCGTATCACGCTTCCTGCGACGGGAGGCGGAGCGTGCAAACGCGGCACGCGCCGCGGCGCTCGGACCATCCGCAAATGGCGTGCGCAGTGCGCAGCAGTTTGACGCGCTGTTTGGGTCGACGCCGAGCACAATTGCAAAGCGAGAGGATGGCATCAAACTACCCGCGAATTCCACTCGAATGCCACACGAAATTTCAAGCCAGGACGAGAGGAAATACATGTGCCAGCACGCGAGCGACACAGTAAGCCACCCGCTTCAACACCCGTGGCGATCGGTGATCTTGAGCCATGGATGCAGACGGCTTTCGACCGAGGGATACGAGACGTTGAATGCCATTCAGAGCACCATCTTTCCCATGGGAATTGGGAGCTGCGAGAACATCCTGGGTGCTCCAACTGGTGCGGGCAAGACGAACATCGCGATGATTGCGGTGCTTCGCGCGCTCGCGCCGTACGTAGAGTGCGGACTGATTGACGTGCGTGATGAAGACGAGAGCGAGGGGCAGCAACAACGTCGGCGCAATGCCAGTGGCAAGGTGGAGGCAGCAGCAGTATCAGGAACAGACCGGCGAAGAAGATCTTCTACGACTGTAATTACATATGTAAACAACTCATGGTGGTGGCACAACACAATATATCAAATTGTTTTTGGTTTTACACGTAAACAAAATTTAGAGAGAAAGAAAATCAACGAGCTCCAGCACCGCCCGCAGCTAGTGCCTCCGCCGCCGCCGCCCAGGCATGCATAGCAACCGCGCGAGCCTGAAGCACATCTTCCTTATGTGTGTGACCCTGCTTGAGACCGCGATAGTCGTCAGCGAGGTCCACCGCGAACTGTGCATTCTCCACAGACACGAAGTCGACCGCAATCTTCACACAAGGTCGCAGGTTACGCACCTGATGCGGGCATCGCGATGGCACGAACACGGCGTCGCCCTCGCGCTGGTAGATGCGCCACGGAACAATGCCCGTCTCCTGCTTGAGCAGCGCCAGGTCATCCTTGCGTAGGTATACCAGTTGATCGTGAATCGGATGGTCGAGTACAGATTCGTCACGCACGGCGGCGTCTGTCTCGTTCTGCGTCGCTGTGAGCACCACCTTGGTCGGGCCGTGGTACCAACGCCCTTCCGCTGCTTTCTCCTTGATCCACAACTCGAGCTTAGCAGCATCATTGCGGTGGAAGAGGTCCCAAACAGCCCCCACTTCGTCGTGCTGGCAAGGAAGATAGCTGAAATCCCTCTCCCCCTCCTCCTGAGCCTTCACCATTGCATCCGACTGAACATGCACAAGCAGGTTCACTGCATCTGCCATGTCGTAGTGCATCTTCGTCACACTGTCGCCACGGTCCTCGAATCCGTTTTTGCCCTCGCACGGCGCCTCGTCCGGGGACCCGAAGGCGATGTAGCACTTTGGCCCGAGGTCAGGTTGGCTCAAGTTCTGCGGAAACAGGCTGACGACATTGAACGGACCCTTCGGATTCGTGTACTCTGGCACGGGACACATCTCGTAGAAATCTGCCGTGTGCCGTGGCGCAAAATCGCGCATGTCACCATCCGGCGGCCAGTCCTTCAGCTTCAGCAGCTCCCTGACTCCATTTTTGCGCTTCACACCTCCTTGAAGGTAGTTGGTGAAGAACTCGCCCACCTGCATGCCAGTCATCTCACAGATGTCACTGCACCGGATGATCGTCAAAGAGTTTCCCTCCTGTCGTGTCTGGCCTGGACGCGATTCGCGCGCCATGCGCCGCAGCACCCTCGGCGCCCACGACATTCGGCCGATGCACCGGCGCATGAGGATGGGCTCACCCTGCATCCATCTTTTGTGAAAGGCGGCAAACATCTCCGGATCAGTACGCTCGACGAACTGCGGTCCATACTTCACGCCATCGGCGGTGCGTAGATTGCTCGGTTCCGGCTTGCCTTCGATGCCGTGCCGCATCTGCCACATCGTGGGTGAGAAGATGTTTTTGTGCAACTTCGCAGCATCAGCTGGCAAGCTTGCGAGAACGACGTTGCTCGTGTTGTCCACTTCCGGCGATCCCTCCTCGCCAGGATTGATGTTAGAGACAGGCGTACAGATGGACGGCATGTCCGCGATGCGCTCACCGCGTTGCAGCACCTTCTTCGCCAGCGGAAGGCGGGGAAGTGTGGCAGGATCCGTATGTTTCGGCAAGGGTAGCTGAAGAGCCGCATCGAAGCGGCTGGCAGGCTCCAGTCCGCATCGCTTGAGCGACTTGACGAAATCCACCTCCTCCTGATCAGCGTCCATTGTTTCTTGCATCGCTTGGACGCGTCTGATGAAGCAATCAGGACACAGCTCAGTATCAGGCGGTCCCTGCCCTTCCTCTTCCTCCTCTTCCTCTTCCTCCTCGTCGTCATCCTCGTCGTCGTCGTCGTCGTCGTCGAGGCCTTTTGCAGCCGGTGCTGCAGCCGCCATCGCTGCTTTCTCCTCCTCCTTTTGCTTTTGCCACGCCTCGATCTCCTTTTCGGTCGCCGGTGCGGAGTAGTAGTCGTTCCACAGCGACGTTCCACACGCGGGATTGCTGCAGATGGCGCGTTCGCCGTCGCCAACCGCATTGATTGTGCGCTCCGCAACCTGGTCAAGCGCATGGAGCTTTTGGTGCGCCAGCGCCGCCTCGTGCGCGCTCCTGGCAATTCTGGGAACGCACGTCGCCGCGAGCGCGTGTGCGACGTGTTTGGCGAAATCCTGTTTCTCGCCTTGTGGGATGGGCGGCAGTTCGCCGATGACGCCGTCTGCATTTTCGTAGTACAACGCCGTCGCACCTGTGTCACGATCGAGCTGTTTTCCTGGAACGCCACGAAGGCACACGCGGCATGAGCACACGGCACGGCACTGTGGACAGCCTCCTTTCATGAATTCTATCCACCTCTTCTTGAGTTCTTCAGGTGTTTTGATGTTCCAGGCGTCGATGAGCGAGCTGTGGTGCAGGTAAATGCACTTGGGGCAGACACGTGGGCAGGGCAGCGTGTAGACACGTAGGTTGAATTTTGACTTCTTTGACGTCGTCGTCGTCGCATTTCCAGTTTTCTTCACCTCCTTACCCTGGTTGGGGCACACGGCAAAGACGGGTGCCCGTCCTCTGCACCAGTGGCAGCAGCTCGTTGCATCGGACAGGTTCGCGTAGAGTTTCGCATTTTCGTTGATTTTCTCCGCGAGAGCTTTGCGTTCCTCTTCTGTGTTGTTTGATGTGTCGCTGGCGAGAATGTTTCTTTTGGCGCGTGCGAGCGGCAGTGGTGGTGGTTGTTGTTTTTGTGACTGCGACTGCGACTCCATTTTTTCAGCCATCCTGATGTGTTTCTCGCAGTACCTTTCACCGAATTCTGACTCCTTGTGGCACTTTTTCCCGTTTGCCGCAACGAATTTGCACCTGTCGTCTTCCTGGCTTGCGTACGTGTTGAATGCCTGATTAGCTCGTGCAGCTGCGCGTCGCGTCGGCGGCGTGGATGTTTGCCATGTTTGTTGTGTCGACTGCTTTTGTGCTTCTTCTTTTTCCACTTCCGGCTTTTGAGAAGCTGCTGCTGCTGGTGCTGCTGCTGCTGGTGGTGGTGCTGCTGGTGGTGGTGGTGCTGTTGGCGGTTTGTTTGTTTTATTCAAACAACCTACTTTTTGGTCGAGCAGCTCGACGCACATCCGCACTCTCAAGTTGGGCATATCCCGCTGATCGAAACCGAAGTGCTTCGGCCGACCCATGCAGCGGCTCTCCACCTCAGCGTATGTCGCGGCGAACACACCGCAATCCCATCCATTTCGCTGCTCCGGAATGTCCTGAGGGAAGAGGACGGGCCAGTTCTCGACGTCACTGATGTGCGTGTTCTCGCGCGTCCTCGCCTCGTCGATCGCGAACTGCTTCATCGCCTCGAGACAGTCGTGGTCCTCGCTCTTGAAGCTGTCGTAGTACACGAACGCTTGCGCCTCGAGGTCGATCACCGCGCAGCACCAGTGGTTGCCCTTGTGAATTGGCGCGATGATCTTGTCGCAGCTGTCGAACAACGTCTTGCCACCGTGCACCTTCGCGAGCTTCTTCGCGCGCGTCCACCGCTCAAGGTACGTGTACTTGTGACTGTCCTGAAAGAGCTTGTTGTAGAAACACGTATTGAAGAAGTGGCACCGAGGTCTTCTTCGACCACCGGGGTCACCGTCACGGCGCCAGGCGAGATCGCGATCCTGCAGGAGAGCGACGTAGCAGTTGATCACCTCGTCGTTCAGCCACCCCTGCTTGTGTAGCGTCGATAGGTCGCGCCGCGTCAAGTCAAGGCGGTCGCGTTCGTGAGAGCACATAATCTCCCCCCCATTGTTGGCGTTGATCGCGTCCAGGTAGCGCTCGCGGGCCACGTCATCCAGGTTCTCGAAGTCACGCAGAATCTCGTCCTCGAGCTCCGTCTGCTCCTCCTTTTCCTTAGACAGCGAGGGCGTAGGCGGCACGCCAGTCCCAGCCATGCGCTCACGCGTCAGAGCCTCCGCGCGCTCCTGCGTCAGCTTAATCTCCTCGTCGCGCGAACGCACCGTGGCTTTTGCGTCCACCTCTTGGCGGTGCAAGGAGACATTCTGCAGCCGCTCGAGGATTGCGTTGATGCGCGCGTTCGTCTCGTTGAGCTTCCGTTCACTCTCGACAAGCGACAGCTCAGCCTCCGACGATCCCGCTAATGGCGTCCACGTAGTTGGCTGCTGCTCCTGCTGCTGCTGCTGCTGCCTGTGTCTGCTGCTGTTGTTGGTGTCGTCCATGACGTAGCTCGCGAAGTCGTTGTAGTACGAGTACGGCGTTGTTGCTGCTGCTGTCGTCGCTGCCGGCGTGATTGTGGTTGGTGCAGGCGTGCGTGACGTCGCCCACCTCGACGCCAGAAGGGGTCTCCCAGAGTCTATAGCCCGCTCTCTTCTGTTCCTTTCGATGTCGCTTACCGGCTTGAGTCGTTTGCACACGTCGACGTCCACCGCCGTTCGAGGGGGACACCTTCGCGTCGACGGCGCAAAGTCCAGCCTGGTACCTGAGAGTGCTCTGTCAGTTGTCGCCACCGCCGCCGTCGTCGTCGCCTCGTCAAAAAGCAGGCGCCTCTTGCCCAACGATTGCCTGTACGAGTCGTCCGCGCCGCGCGCCTCCCCCACGGCGTCTGCGGCGCCCTCCTGTGGTGCTATTGGCGTTGGCGGTGGTGGTGGTGGTGGTGGCGGTGGTGGTGGTGGTGGTGGTGGTGGTGGTGGTGGTGGTGGTGGCGGTGCCGCAACCAACGCGGCGTCTGCGGCGGCCTCGCGGGCGGCGCGCTGGCGGGCGCGCTGGCGCTGCTTCTTCAGCGCCTCTTTCGATGGTGGAGGCTTGCCAAGTGGTGGCGGTGGCGGAGGCTTGTATCGCACCATAGTTTGGTATGAGGAATGAGCGTCTGTCTCCCTTGTCTAAGACCTGTACGCCCGTCCACAAGGGGGGGCACGAGCCCAACTATCAAGTAGGGTAGTACCTTTTCCCCAAGCTCGCCGCCCTTTCCTCCCGCCTTTCCGGCGTCCGGAAAACCGGGGAGGGCGTCCGGAACTTACGGATTTTCTTGATAGATCCACACAGGTGACCCACACCCCCCCCTACTAAGATACCCTACTTGGTTGTCGGGAACTTGTCCCCCGTTTTGTAGGGGCGTACAGGTCGAGACGACTGAAGACGCTCGATCGGTTTCGACCTTTTCTTGATAGATCCACACAGGTGACCCACACCCCCCCCTACTAAGATACCCTACTTGGTTGTCGGGAACTTGTCCCCCGTTTTGTAGGGGCGTACAGGTCGAGACGACTGAAGACGCTCGATCGGTTTCGACCTTTTCTTGATAGATCCACACAGGTGACCCACACCCCCCCCTACTAAGATACCCTACTTGGTTGTCGGGAACTTGTCCCCCGTTTTGTAGGGGCGTACAGGTCGAGACGACTGAAGACGCTCGATCGGTTTCGACCTTTTCTTGATAGATCCACACAGGTGACCCACACCCCCCCCTACTAAGATACCCTACTTGGTTGTCGGGAACTTGTCCCCCGTTTTGTAGGGGCGTACAGGTCGAGACGACTGAAGACGCTCGATCGGTTTCGACCTTTTCTTGATAGATCCACACAGGTGACCCACACCCCCCCTACTAAGATACCCTACTTGGTTGTCGGGAACTTGTCCCCCGTTTTGTAGGGGTGTACAGGTCGAGACGACTGAAGACGCTCGATCGGTTTCGACCTTTTCCCCTAAACCGTAAAAAGTAGTACTTATTCTCCGGACGTCTTGGCGAGTTCTCCGGACGCTGGGGAGAGGTGACCTGTGGGGGATCCCCACAATAGGAAGGGAATGGAAGGCCTGTTGCCTCGTGCCCTGGTCTTCTACTTCGTCGCAGTCTTCGTAGTCTTCGTCTCCGTGCTCCGTGGTTCGGCCTCGCAGTCTTCATCTCGTCCGTCTCTCCTTCAACATTCGTCTCTCCGTCAACACCAAACGCCATGGCCATGGCAAGTCAAAGGTACGTCGATGCGCACTGTGTCGCACAGAGGTGGCACTGTGTCCCACAGAGGTGCATTTACGACGAGCTAAGGAATGTTAGCTAAGGAATGTTAAGCTCAACAACCTATGTTATAACACACTGAAACTAACAAACCTCCCACCATGACCTACCAGGGTATACTGTGCTGTCCGTGCACGGCGTCGCGGCGACGAACCACAGGCTGCACCTGCAAGCGCCGGACGTCGAGGAGGTTGACTTGCAGAACATTTGGGACGTCATTCCACAAAACAGCTCGCAACGCAGAGGCAGGCATCGTTGACTGAGGACGACGACGGCACGCACGTGAACATCCCGGCGTTGAGAGCAGGAGCGTCATCTTCCGCAAGTCTTTGTGGCGCCGGCTGCCACGGCGCAACAGACGGCACCACTTGCCTGTGCACTGCGCTCTTCTCCGGCGTCAAGTGTGACGAGGGCCCGGAGATGTTCGCGAGCCAGGAGTTCGACGTGCGCTTCCAGGGAAAGAACACAATGCCTGACATCGACGACAAAGCGCGCCAGCTGCCCGCCTCGTTCGACGGGCCATACCTGCTGAACGAGCAGGATGTCGAGCGCAACCAGGCTGAGGCGATGCGCATCTATTTGCCTGGCAAGCAGCCTCCATGGCGGCGCGTGGGAAAGGTGGACTGCCGCTGCTCGCGCTCAAACCGCCCACGGACCACGGGACGGACGTCAGTGCCCGCCTGGATGCGGAAGGGCCGTCGGCGACGGCAGCGCTAGCTCTTGGCCGAAGCTGCCGCGCGTTTCTCGTGCGCACCGCGAGCGCGCTCAACTCACTGCCCGAGCCTGGTGGGCTTGGCGCCGCGGCAAAAGCTGCCTCGCGAGCACGTCGGGCGACGCTGGCGACACGTCGCGTGGCGACGAAGCCGAGCTTGAGTCGGCGGGATTCATGCGCACCGTTATCCGTGGGCTGACGGTCGTGCTGAATGCGTATTACGAGCAGGGGGCGCGACAATTTTGAATGTTAATATGATCATTTAATTCATTATTTTTCCCTCGCACAGACCCGTCCAGACCCCGTCCATTCCCTTATTTGCCCATCTGAATGCTTTCCTCCTCACCTCAATTAGCCAAAGGTGGCGGAGGCGGAATATCTTTCTTGGACCGCTTCGTCGGCGGTGGCGGCGGCGGCGGTGGTGGTGGCAGTGCTCGCTTATTGGAATAGGTGGTAAACTGTCAAATATCACTGAAATTTATGATGGGAAGACCCCATTATCCTCCCCTAGAAACCTGCGAAAGCCTCCCGGAATTCTGACCTTTTCTTGATAGATCCACACAGGTGACCCACACCCCCCTACTAAGATACCCTACTTGGTTGTCAGGAACTTGTCCCCCGTTGTGTATGATATCTCGTTGCGAGATCGACAAGATCCATGGCAAGTCCATGACGTGAATGCTGCGACATGAGCGTGAGAGTGCGCGTTTGCCGCGTTATGTCGTCCCGTTACCCACTCCACACAGCGTAGCGACAACACAAGCTGCGAGCATGCGTCAACAACGACAAGAAAGGAGGGCCAATAAATGCGCGAGCGCGGGATGAACAATCGTCCGGCTATCAGGGCAGCCGGGAACAGAACTGGGGACCCACCAGGCAGAGAGAGACACAACGCCCGGAAAAATATCCAACCAACCCCTAACCCGTCCCCTCCCACCAACCCCTAACAATGAACGTCTCAGAAAGGAAGAAAAAAGGGGTTTGGGTCTATCAAGAAAAGGTCGAAACCGATCGAGCGTCTTCAGTCGTCTCGACCTGTACGCCCCTACAAAACGGGGGACAAGTTCCCGACAACCAAGTAGGGTATCTTAGTAGGGGGGGTGTGGGTCACCTGTGTGGATCTATCAAGAAAAGGTCGAAACCGATCGAGCGTCTTCAGTCGTCTCGACCTGTACACCCCTACAAAACGGGGGACAAGTTCCCGACAACCAAGTAGGGTATCTTAGTAGGGGGGGTGTGGGTCACCTGTGTGGATCTATCAAGAAAAGGTCGAAACCGATCGATCCGACGAGCGTACTATATCCCTTTCCTCCACGTGAGGGAACCCATTGCGCTCCACCCAATCCCCTAACCACCCACGTAGGCTCCTCCTCTCCCCTCCCCCCTCTCCTCCCCTCTTTTCTTTTAGTTTTCCGAGCGCGTGCTCGCTCGCCCTGCTTTCGGCGTTGTTCACCACCGCAGAAGCATACAGCGAGCGAAAGCCGTTCGAGTCTCACGAGAGCCACATGTGGGCAAAGAACAGCACGCACAAGATGTGCAGGCCCGTTGCGAGCGTCTCGCCTCTCGTGGGTCCCGCGAGCGGAGGTACCAAAGTTACGCTACAGCCGTTCCAGCAGCTGCCGGAAGACCAAAAGTTCTTCTTCTGCCAGTTTGGAGACACAACCCTCATCGCCGACTCGTTCTACACGATGCGCGGAAGGCCCGCGATCGTGCGCACGGATCCCCAGGGAACGGACAAAGAGTCCGTGCCGTTGCGCCTTAGCTACGATGGCCTGACGTTCACCGACACCGGCGTGGACTACCACTACCACAGCGAGCTGTCCATTGCCCAGGTGAGCCCAGCAGCGGGAACTCTCGCAAGTGGCACCGAGGTGATGCTCGAGGTGAGGGGAAAGCTTACGCACAGCAGCTTCAACGACACGTGGGCGACAACCGCGACGTGCCGTTTCGATGAGACGGAGGTGCCCGCAACGTTCGAGATCATCGAAGGCGACGAGATGTATTCAAAGTTCAAGTGCGTCGCACCTGCGGTCGTCAACGTGGGCGTGGTTGACCTGCGCGTGTCGCTCGATGGACAGTCGTACTCGAAGAACCGCGCGACGTACACGTACCTGTACTCGGCGAAGGCTGAGGAGGGCGAGAGTGCCGACCTTGAGATGAACCAGATGCCGCGCAAGTTCGGCGAGCCGACCGAGGTGGCTCCCACCGTCTACCAGACGACGTTCTACGACTTCTACGGCTTCTACGAGTTCTCGCTCTACGACTTCTACGGACTCGTGTACGCGGCGGATGCTCACGACAGCAATGGAGTGAACGACGTCTCAGAGCTGCCCGTGGCGTCGACGACGATCAAGATCTCGGAGCTTTGCATGGTGGCGCTGGCTCCCGCCGTGGGCCCTGCGACGGGCGGAACGCGCGTGACGCCGAAGCTGGCGCGCGCGGTGCCGGAGGGACAGCAGCTTTTCTTGTGTAGGTTCGGAAGCTCCGTCGTTCTTGCCGACTCGTTCTTCACTGTAACAAAACATGAGGAAGGTATCCTCAAAAATCCACCTATAATGGAGGAATGTAACCTCCTAGTCAAAAATCTCGCGATTCTCTACCTCCTAGTAGGCTACTGCCGAAGGGAGAAGTCGACGACCCTGCCACCACCAGCAAGATGGGTGGCAGGGCGGCGATGGCGTTTGCTGCGCCGCCAGCGCGGGGGAACCATGATTGTGGTGAAGACGCTCACGGGAAAGGAAATTCCAATTGACATTGAACCCTCGGACACCATCGAGCGAATCAAAGAGCGTGTCGAGGAGAAGGAAGGCATCCCGCCCGTGCAGCAACGCCTGATTTTCGATGGAAGGCAGCTGCACGACGAAATGACGGCAACGGAATACGGCATCGAAGGTGGCTCTGTGCTTCACTTAGTACTTGCGCTGCGTGGTGGCGGTGGCACCGCCGCGAGTGGCTCTGGAGGTGGCAAACCCAGCGCCGTTGTCATAGGAGCCATTGTGAGTGGACTCGTACCAACTGCACCCAATGAGTTCATAGTCAAGACCGCGCGTGGCATAGTGGAGAAACATACAGTACAAGGAGTCATAGACGCGTTCAATGGGAAACTCCTTGAACAGACTGTACTCAACACGATAGCTCTCGCAGCTATCGTGGGAAACGTGTACATCATCCTACGAAATGATGTTTCCTTAATACAGTATGTCACAGAGTTTCACAGTCAAAAAATATCTTTTGCCGAAAGGGATGCTTTCATTTCCAACCAATTTATGCATCTCGCGAAAACTTTGGTAGATAGTTGTCTACACTTTAATTCCTGGTTCGAGAGTAGGTGCGCTGATTATATGCGCAAGCGCGCTGTATTCAATAAAATGGTTTTTTGTGCGGAGGTTCACTCGCTCATTGAAGATGGAGCGCATTCAAATTTCTGGGATAAGGTGAATGTCTTCGCAGGCAATAACACATGGAAAACGCTTTATCACAAATATGATAATAGCGATAATGATGATAGTAGCCCTAACCCTGATAATGATGATAGTAGCGTGCCGTTGCCGCTACTCGTGGAGTTGCCGCCACCAAAACCTCGCACGGCCCACCCCAGGTTTGCGCCGGCGGGTCCGCAGCGCCAGGGTGCATCTGATACTTTCGAGCAACGTGAGGCCAACGAATGGTCTTTCGTAGCTATTGCGAACAGGAACCATGAAATTGGAAACGCAAAGGAGGCACTTGGAGAAGCAAGTACGACATCAGCCGACATCGTAGCGGAAGCGAAGGAACGCCTCAGCAAACCAAACAACACGACGCTTCACGAAGTCGTAGAACCGGCAGTAATCGCCCTTAAGCTCGCTGACGCTGACGCCGATAACATGAAGAATCTCGCTTTGCGTGTCCTTCGACACAACGTCAACGAGGATGGTGCCGGTGCCGGCATCCGCCACGCCCATACCAGGAGCAATCGACGCCAGGCGGCGTTTACGCGCGTGGGAGTCGCAGACGATGGGCTCGCGTACTTCATCGGCCAGAGCGCGAACAATGGAGAAGGTTATGCAATCACGGCGCTCGCTCCTACCACAAGTGACGAGAAAGATCTCGTCGCTGAATTGTTCAAACTACGCGACAAGGCTGTTGCGCTAATGACGGACGTTGATCTGTGGCCGGATGATAAAGGACGTTTGGACAACATGGTGGTGATCCAAGCTGACCTAATGAATACCATCAATCGGGGCGGCTTCGCCATGCACAGGGATCATGCTGGTAATGATGGCGCTGCGCAGACGCTAGAGGGCAACCAGGGGGACATGAACGTGGTCACCATCACTTTTACTGTGAACGATGAGGAATCACATGTCCCGTACCTTGCCGTCGACGATGACAAGAACAACCAATGGGTTGTGCCACTTGAGGGTAAGGTGGTTGCTCACGCACAGCTTTGCTCGCAGAAGAACTTCAAGCACGGCGTGAAGTTGACTTGCCAAGGCGGGTGGAGGGTGACGTTCACGTTTAGGTGCTGCAAAACAAACGGCAGCAATAACCTCACATGTGCACGAAAGATGTTACAAGATAGCAAAGATTCTTTTTTGCCGCAGCCACCCGGATCTGGGATCCGCACCAAGTCTTCCACTTCGAAAGCGAGGGTGCGTCCAAGCTCCAGTACGGAGGCTGGTGACTACGAAGAGATTCTCGTTTCACGTGCCCGAGGGAATGTTGATACACTCCCGAGTGGTCTTAAACCAGCGGCAGCTTCAAACCGCAACGGCTCGCGGGAGACGACTGCGCTTGTGGGGATGGAGAACCGTTTTCTGTTTGACGTGGACAAGGCAACCAAGGCACTCGCCAATTCAGGTTACGTCATGATCGTGAAGAATGACGTGCTGGAACCTATTTCGGGCAACCAAGATCGGCCTACCGTTTACGGGTGGCCCCTCACAACGCCATTGCCGGGCTCAATTTCGCTGGGGAAGAGTGGTGTCGAGCCAAGCGACGGAGCAAGTCAGCTGTACCAATGTGTCGGTTCAGGCGGAGTCACCTGTGTCAGGCTAGGCGTGTGTGACACGCGGAGCGAAGCTGCTAGCGCCACCGCGCTTGCATACGCGCTCAATTATGCGGGCGTGTTGATGTCTCCCGCGACGGAAGCCGACATACGTCTTGCCTTCGCCCCGCTACTGACTGCTGCTAAGGCCAATGGTGTACGTCTAATCTTAGGCCAACCTGGTGGCACAGACCAAACTGAGAAGATTGACAGCGTTGCTTCTGGTATCGTAGAGTCAACGCTAAGCAAACGTGACATCCAAGATGACAAAATACGCAAATTCGTCATGAATCAGCGTCTCGATCACGTCCGCACAAGGGGGAATGCGGAGAAACCACGAAACCGCGAGGTCGTGCACAACAACGTGGACAGTGGGATGCCCATTCGTGTGTTTTCTTTCATGAGAAGTGAAAAAGAAATGACATTAAATGCACAGCAACTAGGTGTGGCTCTCGCCGTGTGCGCCGAGGCGGCACACATCATCCGTAGTGGGAGGTTGCCGTGTGCTTTGCCAAATTCTGTTGACAAAAAATTCTACGACAACTTGCATGCCTTGTTTAATGGCATCGACACGAAACGAGTGTTGCAGGAGTGGGGCGTCGATGAAGCACCCGATGAAGCATCGCTCGTACAAGCGAGAAATTCGATCAACACAAGTTTGTGTGACCACAATTGCGTGCGGAAGGGGCGGCTCCTCATCTCCACAGGAGCGTGGAGGGCGATGGAGGTGGTGACAGCTCGCCGCGACGATGACACTTCGACTGGCGCATTAACCACGACGGTGCTCGAGCCGTGGATACAGCCAGTGTGCAGAGACAGCGCATCGCACGGCAAAAAGGACAATCAACCTTTCCACGATCAGCCATCTCACCCACCACCTCCAGATTCAACTTGCACACTTGGCGCCTTCACGGCTGTCGTGGGCTGCGATGCCGCCAAATGCGTCACGTGCAAGGAGCAATTCGACGGAAACCCTGTACGAGACGCGAGGGTCGGCCTCTTCACACACCCGAATCGCGGATGTCTACTCTCTCTTCGGAGTTCGTCCGATGGTTGCCACGGGTGTGTCGTGTGCGACTCTAAGTGCGTCCGAATGTGCGCAAACAACACATGTGCGTGGGGCGCGGCTTGCACCGAGCACGCCGACGTTATCTTCGACAAATCAGGGTTTTGCGTTTGGTGCGGAGGCGGCTCAACACTCGCTAGGGCGCACTGCACGGCGGCTCACGTGTTACGAGCAGCCGAACTCGATTTCGGGCCGGTAGTGCCGGCTAACGTCACGGTGGCTGATGACGTCGCGGACAAGCTAGTTGAGACACTACAGAGAGTAAAATCCTCAGACTCAATCTTGCCCTACTTGAATGACAATGTGGGCAGCACACTGACACTCTCGATCGACCAGGTGATGCAAAACCTAACATCACCTTTGCTGCGCCGTAACCTACATGACGAACAAGACCTGGCTCCTGCGAAGGTTGCGCTGCAAGACGCTAGCATCTTGGAAACGTGTTCGTTAACCCTGCGAGCGCTTGGCCGTGACAACATTAGGGGTGTGAATATACTCACTGCAATAAATGAAACGGCGAAGGAACTCGCTGACCAATTGGCAAATATTTACGGTTCACTACATAGGACCGAATCGAACGGCAAAGTGCTCGCCGCCGAGATGGACACTATGGGCAAGGTTGCCGAGGCTGTGGAGAGAAAGCTCGCCGGGCATGTGGTGGATGTGATGAACAAACAGCTTTCAATCCGCGCAACCGGAAAATCCGATCAAATCGAGTACGACAAGACATGTCTTTTTCAACAAACGACACCCCCTCAAATTGGAGATGTTGGTGTGCCGATCTTTAGCAAAGCCGATCCTGTGATGATCTACGCCAAGGAAGTCCTGATGAAGTACACGAAAAACTGCGAGCCATCTGAGAAGATTGCGGTAGCCGCGATCGTCGCATCCGTCGCCACGTACCTTGGCGTGCACGACGGAGACTACGGTATGAAGGAATTCATGAAATCCGTCGAGTCCGACTCGCAAAACGCCGGCAGTGCCGGGGCGGCAAGAGGAGTTGACTACTTGGCCAAAAACGTCTCTCGAGCCATGGAAAATGAGGGCGCCGAATGGAGTTGCGCACCTGGGTACGCCAAAAGGTTCAACGACAACACTGTTAACGGCGGTCTTGGTAGGAGCATGCGAGCACAGCTCAAACCAGGAGCAGACAACCTTTTGAAAAGGGTGGAAAAGGTGTACAAGGTCAATGAATCGGTGCCGTCGCATAACAGTGGTGTCTGGAAGGACGTCGCGAGCGCCGTGGGCGCCACTGGTGAGACGTTCGTCCAGTTCAAGGTACTCAAGGCTATGGGTTGGCTGCTCGAGCAAGCCAATGAATACGACATCGCGGGGGCAATCCGGCGATCGTGGGAGGGCCGGAGGGCCGGATCAGGCGCCGAGACGGGCGCTCTGCACCTCGTGTACAGCGGCTTTGCAAGCACACCCGTGGGGCGGACTACGCCTCGGACGAGCCTCGACAAGGTGAACGGCAAAGGGGTTGCCCAATTGCTCGTGCCACTCTGTGCTCGGATCAACGCAATCCTACGTGGCGCGGGGCTATTCGACCCGCATACAGAGTTGCGCCCAATCACACCAGGTGAACTCGAAGAGTTCCTCTGCGACGCTAGAAAAGAACGCGTAGAACTAGCGGTGCGCAACGGGTACGCTGTCGAATTTGTCACCGGGAAAATCGCATCGTCGACCTCGGGGTTGAAGCGCACCCGAGACGATGAGGTGAATGGCCTCCAAGAGAAAAAGTCGCGTAGAGACGACGATGAGTCCGAAATGGAGGAGGACACCGAGACGGAGGACTGCTGAAAAGTAACGAAATTTTATTTTCTTTTATTTTTTTTCCAAGCACATTCAAGCCCAACTCAGGCGTCACGACGCCCACGCCCGCACGCTCCGCGCGACCGATCGTGATCTTATCATTCGTCGCCATGCCCCCGCCGATCCACGCGCCCCACTCCAAGATCGGCACCTGCTCGCCACTCGCATGCGCGGCGTGCGCGGCGGCGTCGAGCGCGGCATTCTCGGCGCGGTAGTTGGACTGCCCCGGCGAACTGAGGAACACCGCCAGCGACGAAAACGGAACCTAGAACCTGTGCCGATACCGCATTCGAGCGCCGAACTTGCGCAGCATCTGGTGCATCTCAAGGTCGGCACTCTCGCCCTCCTCAGCCTTCGCCGAGTACAGGTACGTGCACGTCGCGCGGTTCTTCGAGTACGACTGTCCATCGAGCGACACGCGCAGGTCAACCACGCCCACGTTGACGACCGCAGGTGCGACGCACTTGAACTTGGAATACACACCTCGTCGCCTTCGAGGATCTCGAACGTTGCACCAGCCGCCGTGAACTACTCGCCGTCGAGCGAGAAGAGAAGCGCGACGTTCTCACGTGCCGTGCCCGGGTGCGCCGTGCACACCACTGCCAGGCTTGCCGAGTCGGCGGTGAAGTAGAACGAGTCGGCAGGAACGACGGAGCTTCCGAACCTACACAAGAAAAGCTGCTGTCCCTCCGGCACCGCCGCGCGCCAGCTTCGGCGTCACGCGCGTTCCGCCCGTCGCAGGGCCCACGGCGGGAGCCAGCGCCACCATGCAAAGCTCCGAGATCTTGATCGTCGTCGACGCCACGGGCAGCTCTGAGACGTCGTTCACTCCATTGCTGTCGTCAGCATCCGCCGCGTACACGAGTCCGTAGAAGTCGTAGAGCGAGAACTCGTAGAAGCCGTAGAAGTCGTAGAACGTCGTCTGGTAGACGGTGTGAGCCACCTCGGTCGGCTCGCCGAACTTTGGGGATATCCCCAAGTGGAAGTACCGCAACCAGGAGAAACCCGAAATCAACCCTGACATACCACGAGCTCTGGACGAGCTCCCCCATTCTTCGGGGGTGCCAGGAAGGTCCACGGGGACCAAGAAAATCCACATTAATGTGGATTTTCTTGGTGATACGTTATCTTGATAACGTGATCTTTTTTTTCTTTTCTCTTTTTTTTCTTTTTAGACTTCTTTTCGTAAGAGGTGTCAGTCCTCTGTTTGTTTTTTTTAGGATGTTTTTCTTCATCCATATGCAAAAAAAAATCTTTCTTTTTATTACAAAGTTACAAACCACCCACTCACTGCTCTTGCTCTCACGTGCGCGCTGCGTTCGATGGCATCTGCGACGGTAGCGCCACGACGACCCGGCGAGGTGCACATTCCTCACCGACGCCGACGCCGACGGCACCACCACCATCACCGTCGTCGTCATCAGCGGCAGCGGCAGACGACAGTGGGAATGACACGGGAGTGGGGGGGGGGGGGGGGGGGGGGGGGGCGAGGGGATGCGAAACCCTAGGCTTGCCTAGATTGTGCTGCGCCGCCGCGTAGCCCCGCGCAGCCGCCTGCTCGTAGCAGTGTGCCGCCAGCGCAGGATCAGCGGCCACGCCCAGACCGTGCTGGTAGCAGTGCGCGAGTCCTGCTACGCGTTCATGACAGGAGCAATGAAAGAATGAGAAGGAAAAGGAGGGGGGGGGGGGGGGGGGGGGGGGGAGGGGGCGAGAAATCCTCCCACGAGCCAAACTAGGTCGGAAGGAGGGAGAGTGAGAGAGTCCCGATTCTGCTGCTTCGGGAACGACTTTTCCTTTTTGTCGGGGAACTTGTTGTCGGGAACTTGTCCCCCGTTTTGTAGGGGCGTACAGGTCGAGACGACTGAAGACGCTCGATCGGTTTCGACCTTTTCTTGATAGATCCACACAGGTGACCCACACCCCCCCTACTAAGATACCCTACTTGGTTGTCGGGAACTTGTCCCCCGTTTTGTAGGGGCGTACAGGTCGAGACGACTGAAGACGCTCGATCGGTTTCGACCTTTTCTTGATAGATCCACACAGGTGACCCACACCCCCCCTACTAAGATACCCTACTTGGTTGTCGGGAACTTGTCCCCCGTTTTGTAGGGGTGTACAGGTCGAGACGACTGAAGACGCTCGATCGGTTTCGACCTTTTCTTGATAGATCCAAACCCCTTTTTTCTTCCTTTCTGGAGAATGGAATAATTGAGTTTTAGCATGGTCCTAGTGGTGCAAGACCAAGGGCGAATCCCCAAAGTGGTCGGGGGCGTGCCGACCAAAAATTAGTGGGGCAGTTAGTGGGGCAGACTAAATCGCCCGTTATAACAGGAGAGTATTTCTAGGAAGCACGACCTGAGTGCCCGTACTCTCGTACCGGTTTGGTGGAGGGCCGACCTATCGCCCCGTTGTTCTCCGCCGACCTAACGCCCCGTTGTGGAGAGGTCCTCCTGGAGGTGATCGTTTTTTCGCCACCTCCAGGAGGACCTCTCCTGGAGGTGGCGAAAAAACGACACCATCTCCGCCATCGCCATCACCACTCACCACCTAGTCACGTATCTTTTCGCCGTTCCGTACTGCGTGTCGCTGATGGTCATATCGTACGCGCTGACGGACTTTGCGACGGTTCCCGCGGCACCTCCGACGCGGAAGAACCACCGCGCCACCTCCGGTGTGCACAGTTTTGTCAATATAGGCTTTAGATGTAGTAGTGGACAACAGTTGAACGCCGCAATACAATGATGAAGTCGGAGGAAGGATGGTTGGTGTTTGCAAGCCTCAAGTCAACACGCACAATACGATCAATCATCGCTGGCGCCGTGCCTCTCGAGGTGAGAGTGTGGAGTCACCAAAACACGCAACACGCTGCCGCTGTTCTTCAGGATGATGATGGTGATGAACTCTGCTGCTGTGATGTCAGCCGCTATTTCCCTTATCATCATGCTCACATCATCACAAGCCACGCTCACTTTTGCGGCGGACATGAACGAACCAGTCATGGCCAACACGCCCGTCGCACCAAGAACGGATACCATGATCAAGGCGATCGTCAACGGAGTTACCACGCCACCTGACAAAATTCAACTCGCCACGTGGGACAATACCTTGCTGGAGTCGAATGCGCGTGAAATTGAGAACGACATGGCGAGGCGCACGGAGCTCGAGGAGGCGTTGTCCGCGAATGGAGGTGTCGAGGCGACGAACGGACAGGAGGGAACGTACGTGCGTGGTGCGTCTAAGCCACCGATGGCGTACGGCGTGCCTCTGGAAATTGGACCGAACGGCGTGGGGTCGAAGGACAACGGAACGCACTACCAGCTGTTTGACGGCGCACACATCCGGAAGATGATGATTGATGCACCACAGACTACGTCGCTCACGATCCACTTCAGCGTGTTTTATATCCCACAGTGCGCCGATGGCGCGTGCGACCTGTTCATCTACAGCAACGAAGGGACGACGCTGTACTACACGCACGACGACATTCGCCCTGATCGCAAGTTTGTTTTGTCACGCCGCCCATCCACGGCGACCGCGTGACGATCGAGTACTACGAACGATTCAGCCACGATCCGCCGATGCGCTTGCACATCACGAGCGTTATGCAGGGATTCCGCGACGTGAGCGTGCGCAGCGCTTCGTCGACGACGGAGGAGACGTCGACGTCGATGTCGATGATACCGCGTCTGCAGGATGTGTACAACATCACGGACGACCAGGACGGGGTGATCGCGAAGGATCCTCACGGAGACAGTGGACTGTGCAACAACGACATCACGTGCCAGCTCGGCGACGGCTTTGACAAGGAGAGGCGTGCCGTCGTTCAAATTCTCACGGGAGGCACGAGTGGACAGGCTGTGTGCACGGGAACACTGCTCAACACGCAGGATAGCACGAAGCAGTACGTCATCACCGCGCACCACTGCCTCGGCGACTCGGGCGGGCAGAGCGTCGACTACTGGGGATTCCTCTTCAATTACGGTGGAGTACGTGTGCCGCTTGCTCTTCAGCTCTGCGGCGAGGTTCTTGAAGTTGAGACGCCAGATTGGGCACACGTGAAGATTCGTTTCCCCGGCATTGGTGGTCCACCACGGCTTCTCCTCGCTTCCAAAGACGCAATCGCAGACGAGCTTCTTGTCGTTGGTCACACAAACTTTGCGTCCTAGTCGCTGAGCCACCTCCCGCACGACGCGCTCCTTGCCAAGTGCGTACGTTCCAAATAGGAAAAGGGTCGATTGCGACCTGAAAGTTTCCATCTGTACTGCACTCACGACGTACTCGACGAGCTCACGCTGTGGCGCGAACGTGTGCTTGGGCTCGGCGTACGTCGTGTCAAGCACAACGCGCATGCGTGTTCCCCTTGCCGATGCCTGTGCGGCGGCGGCGAGGTGCGCATTCGCCTGGAATGCCGTGGCGTCGTAGCGCATGTCACCGGTGTGCAGCACAAGCCGTCCTGACGGCAGCCGAAAGAGCAGCATGGCTGCCCCTGGGCAGTGGTTCGCATCGACTAGCGTGACGGTGATCCCGTCGTCGATAGGCGTGGGCGTATCTAGCGGCAAAGAGCGCACATAGCTGGCATTCACGCCCACCTTCCTGGTGACGAGCTGCGCGGTGGCGTGCGTACAGTAAATCGTGCCTTCGTTGAATCCTTTCGTGAGGCCCCCGTAGTGGTCGCTGTGAAAGTGCGTCAGGAAGAAGAGTGGTGTGACTTGTGTCCCTCCGAAGTGTGCTTTCAGCCACCTCCTCTGTTTCGCCTGAAAGCAGTCGACGACGACGCGTGTTCCGTCGAGTGGCATGCACCACGGTGGAGGCTGTTGTGATGTGTTAGTCTTCTTCTTGTTGTTGTTGTTGTTGGTGGTGGTGGTGGCAGCGGCGGGTTGTGCTTGAGGAGGGGCGAGCGGCGGTTTTTCCAGCCGGCCTCCAAACCCAAGTTGCATTTGTATGGTTGTATTTGTCGTTGTTGTGTTTTTGAGTTTCTTTTTCTGCGGCGACGAAGAGGCTGTGTTGTTGTTGTTCTGACTTTTTGACTTGGGCGAACGGGCCGCCTTGATGAAGAGCTGACGTGTCGTTAATGACGTGACTCCGAGTTCAGAGAGGTCGTCATCCGTCAGCAAAGGCAGGACGTCGTACGTGATATCTTGTGCTTGGAACACGTCAAGGAGGTGCGTCAACGACAATGAGGAGAGGAATTCTCCTAAGAGTTCGCGGGGTAGCCTTTCCTCTTCTTCTTCAACTTCTTCTGGTGCGATACCGTCGGCGGGTAGAACATCTTTGGATTTATCACTGTCGTCGCCACGTAGTCCGGCATGGTGAGCCTGAGGCTGAAGAAGGTGTGACTCCTCCTGAAACATCTGCTGTAAAGGTGGTCTGTCCCCCGTGCGGTCTGCTGAGCGGACACTATTCTGATTAGGAAACGTATGTTTGCTTCCCAGGCCCACAGGTGGTGTAACGACGGAGGAACGAATGAAGTGACCACCACCACATGTGGAAGGGAAGTGCTCACCACCAGGACTCCTCCAAGGATGATGTTGCTGCAGAGGAGGCACGACTCCTCCTCCTCCAACTCCTCCTCCTCCTCCTCCTCCTGACGACATTGACGACATTTGAATCCCCCCCTCATGTTGCTGCTGACTTCCCTGCTGAGTAAGAGGAACAAGAGGTCGACCACCGTGACCATAGACTCCATGACTGGCACCTCTCCAAGGACGCAACCTAAGGTTAGACGACTCATACTCATCATGGGCATGGGTTGAAAGCAGGCTGATCCCTCCTCCTGTGGGATCATAAGGAGGAGCATGTGCATCATCATAAGGAGGAGCCTCATGACGGTGCGCCGCCTCCTCTTGAGGCTCCCTCCCTGACCAAGTTCTCCCTGAAGAAGAAGGATTGAAATCCAAAGAAGGATGCCGAGACAAATGTTGACCACCACGCTGCCAGGTGCCATGGCCCGACATTTCACTCGTGAAGGCCGGGAGTAAACTTGTTCCTCGGAGGATTTATCCGGAGAGTAGGAAAGTACAGGGGTCGCAAAAAGTTAATTTCCCTATGGGAACAGTGATAACTTTGTGATAACCGGTCAGAATTTAGTGATCTTTGGTTCTATCGAACTGGTATAAACTAGAGCTAACTCTAGAGCCAAGCCGCGTCTCCTGGCGACGTCTCCATAAGGCTGTGCTGACAACTAGGGTTACGTTAGGGTTCTATGGTATTTTTCATTTCCCGACCTGTGGGAGATCAATCCCCCGGTCAGGTTTTTTTCGATCAACCTCCCCCCGTACTGGTTTTCCTTGCACCCTGATTCTGCCCGGAACGAATAGTGTTAAGGTCGGATGTAAATCGGATGGTATGTAAATCTTTTCTTGGTATGTAACCATGACTGCAGACTGGAAAAAAGTAACTAAGAGTAGAATCGAGAAATATCAAGAACCTGCACAACCTAAAGGCCACCCTGGAAAGGCACTTGCACGATCTGGAAACTCGGGGCTCACGTTCAAGACCGCTCGAACCTCCCACCTGGACAAGTCTTACTGTAGTGGATGTACGAGTACAAGCACACAGGCGCGTGCCACTTGTGAACTTGTACCTCGGAACGTAAACTCGTTCCGCCCTGCGGCATCATCATCCTCGTCACTGGGATCCCTAACCCATCGCCATTACTTTTTCGTGCAGGTATGTATGCCTTTGCTTGTCTGTCCGTTTGTCTTTGCTTGTCTGTCTGTCTGTCTGTGTGTGCGTACGCGCGCGCGCGCGCGCGCGCGCGTGTGTGTGTGTGTGAGCTGTTTTGTTTTGTGTGTGTGTGTCCTTTTGTTTGTTCGTGCGTGTCATTGTGTGATGATGGGAGTAGGGTGCACACACCATGGCCATTAGACATGCCTGCCTTACCCGTTCCCTAAGACCACCCTACCTGCCCGTAACCTAACACCACCCTACCTTCCCTTACTCACCACAACCTCACAACAACAACATCAACAACATCAACAACAGGTACGTTTAAATTGTGTGTGTTGGTGGGGTGTTTTTTTTTGGGTTTTGTTTTTGGTTTTTGTTTTTGGGTTACTTATTATTATTTATCGTGGCTGCGACAAATCCGGTACTGGTCAGGCTGTTCAGTGCGAGCACCGTCGGAGTTTGTAAAGTGGCGAACGTTTCTGCGAAGCACGTGCTGCGACTGCTTGCAACCGCAACCGAGTCGCACGGAGATGCAAATGAGGAGTCCCATCGGCGCGCTGCTGATCGCTTCGTCGACGTTCCCGCAGATCCGTGGATGGCGAGGTGCAGGTGGCGTGCAAGCCTCGCACTCGCTAGGCCGACGCCTCCAGATACGCTGTGCACAATCATTGCAGATGGCACAGCAGTGCGCCGCGTCATGAGCGCAAGGCAAGCATCCGCCGTGAGTGTGACGGTGGAAATGGACGCAGCTTCACCTACACATAGTGACGCTGGCATTGGTGCGAGCAGGCGTGCGTCAGCATCCACAACGCGCGTACCCAAGCTGCCAAATGCCTGGCCGAAGAGCGCGGTACCCAAGGGTAGCGACGAAGACACGGCAACGGCGCCTGCGCAATCTCCGCCGGGTGCGCCGGGATCACCGGGGTACAAGTCGAGCACATTCAGCAAGTCGCGTAAAAATCAAGCCCACTGCGAACACGCTGAGATGAATGGCGTGACGAGGATTGGATGGCGACGCGCTGGTGACGGGCACCGCGCGAAGGGAAGCGATGCTCCCTCGTGGACGTGCAATGAGATGGAAGGCATCCTGCCAATCGCTCACGCTCGCGACGGAGCGTTCCGTTGGTCCATTCACAAGCTGCGCAGTACTCACCGACCCGCTTCGTACTGCGACGCCGAATCCTCCTCGCGTCGACATCAGCCGAGGTGCACTATGCACAGAACATTTCGCGGATGATAGATCGTCGCCATCGCACGCCACCGCGGTGGTTGTTAGCGAAAGCTCGAGCGATGCCGTGTGAAATGCTGCCCGCGCCCAAACTGCCGACGATGACGACCGGTTCCGTTTGCGGGTAACTTCAAAGATCGGCGTCAGCAATGCTCCATGCGTAAGCATACGCAGATATCCGTGATCACGGGTCTGCACCACATCCAGCAGCGCAAGGAGGAGACGATGAGCTTGCACGTTGAAGACGTGCCCACACCTTTTCCCCATTGTGAGCGAAAGGGCGGATTCGTCTTGCCGATTCACACCTCTCGTTGATGGAGGAACTGACGTGATAGCAGTGCGCCATGCAACCTCGTAGGCGCATGTCACCTTGGCATCTGCATCCGCAACTGTCGCGGAATGTTTTGTTGCCACGGACTTCGTGACGAGTCCGCCGACTATCATGACAGGAATCGTCGAATCGGCGTTGTCGCGGAAATCGTGATCAGACGATCCATCGTCGTGGACTTGCACGTGCAGCGTGTGCAGTGCTTGCCCCATGCTCCGCCGCATCGCAACGATTGCGCGAAGTGCGGAAGGAACTTTTAGCTGATGCTGGCGCGATGCCACCAGTGGCGCCCTTGTCGGTGTGCTGTCGCACATCTCTCGCCAGAGATGCGTGCAAGCCCGCATCGAGCACGCCTGGTGCCAATCCTGTGTATGCGCAAGCACTTTCGTCGTCACCAACGACCTGTGCGCTGGTGCGAGTGCCACAGGTACGCAGGCTTGTCGCCACCGCAAACGATGGCCCATACTGTAGCCCGGCTGGAGGTAACCACTCGCGGTAGAAAGGTGCGGATGCGATGGGACGCGTGGTTGACGCACGTTGCACGCAGATCGTTTGTGTGGAGACGCACGAATTCGTGGCTTGCGTATGCTGCAGCGCGATTCTCTGCACGTGCGACGTCACGAAAGGTGTGCCGGTCGAAGGACGCACGGCAGTAGCTCCTGTCTCAGCACGCCACTCGAACGAACCGACGAGCGCACGGAACGGTGGGCGCACGCTCACCCAGGAACCATGCGTGAGGCGGCGGTGTGTACCAATGACGCCACGACGCCAACTGCAAGACGCCGGGGCATGAGGACGCAGTGTAGCATGTGCATTCACGCCGGACATGCCAGAAGCACTGCAGGGATGGAGGGGATGGGAGAAGGGCGAGGGGGGAGAGGCGGGTGCTTGAAGGGGCGAGAACGCGGAACCAAAGGGAACTGAACTAACAACCTTAACCAAAAAAAAAATCCCTTAAATTAAATCCCTTAAATCTCTTAATCCCTTAAATTCCCCAATAAAACTAGCAGATGACGGGTGTCGTGCGCGAGGCCGCGGGTTGGCGAGACGGCGTTGTCAGTTTTTTCGGACGTGGCGTGGCACCCAGATACATCGAGAATGCCCTCGAGCTTGCGGCGCGCACTCGCGAGAAGCTGTTAGTGGAAAACTGCATTACCTGTGAAGAAGTCGAGCGCGACTTGCCATCCTCGTTCCTGCTTCAGACGCATACTGCCTTCACCTCGGCCGTAGGCGCGTGCGTGCTGGGCACATATGGTCGCGGGCGCGGGCGTGAGGCTGTGAATGACGTGATGGACGGCGTCACGCCGCAATGGGTGAAAGCCATCACGGGGATGGATTTCCTGTGGATTGACTTCTTTCCTTTTATAATGCCGTCAGGATTGCAGTTCAAGGAGTTGCTCACGCGGTGGTTGCGCGACGACGAAGCCTTCAAACTGACAGTTCAAGCACGCGCGAGCATCCTGTCGATGGTGCTGAAGCATTTCGGCGTGCCCTGCCTTCGGTGCGGGATGACGCGCGATGGAGGCCCCCTGGAGGTGGATCACGATGTGAGTTTTGACATGTCTCACCCCTGCATCTACGTCGACAGGCGGCGACTTGGGCGCATGGCGGACGTGGACGAACGCACGTCGCACGACGCTGGTGCAATGACGCAGTGGGCGCGGATGGCCGGGGTGAACTTACACATTTCTGCTGAAGAGCTAAAAGGGAATGTCGACTCCGAGCGGGCTCGACGTGCTGCAGGAGCCGCAGGGCGTGCTGGAGGGCGTGCTGCTCACGACGCATGGAAGGATGGGAAATTCGCCAACCCCCTCAAGGATGACCCTGTCGGAGCCGGCAAGAAGGGCGGCGCGGCTGCTCACGACGCATGGAAGGATGGAAAATACGCCAACGCCCTCAAGGATGACCCTGTCGGAGCCGGCAAGAAGGGCGGCGCGGCTGCTCACGACGCATGGAAGGATGGAAAATTCGCCAACGCCGTCAAGGATGACCCTGGCAGATTCGCCAAGACCAACCCCGTCAATGATGACCCTGTCGGAACCGGCAAGAAGGGCGGCGCGGCTGCTCACGACGCATGGAAGGATGGAAAATTCGCCAACGCCGTCAAGGATGACCCTGGCAGATTCGCCAAGAAGGCATGCGCGGCTGCTCACGACGCATTCGCGAAGAGGCACGCCGGTGAAAGAACCGTCCAGTGCGACAAATGCGAGAAGCTACTCTACGCAGGCAACAACGGCAGGCACAGATGCAATGGCGTACAGCGACGTTGTGCGCACCTCTTCAAGTGAAGGATTGTCAGGGTTAGGGATGAGCAGTAGGGGGAATAAGTAATTCGAATTACCATTGTAATTAATTACAATTAATTACAATTCATAGTACCGGCGGAGGCAAGAAGTCCACAGCCACCAGCTGGAAGCTCGCGTCACAGCGCTCAGCATGCACGCCGCGCGCCGTCCAGGTGTCGCGCTTGCCGATCTTGGATCGGCAGCATTGGCAGACATGCCAGTACTTGCCTTGTGCCAAGTCTCTAATGCGTCAGACCAGAGTGAACCCATGGCAGCCGATGCTGTCCTGCGGCGAAGAAGGCGAGCTGCCCACTCAGCTGAGGTGCCCTCTTCTTGTCGCACCTCAACATCGAGAGCTGCCCTAATCTCGCCATCTTCCGATAGCCATGGCGTTAACGTGCTGAGCACGGCGCGCGAATATTGCATGTGGCATCCGAGGCTGCGGCTGACGCCGCCGTAGCAAGCTTCGCCATGATTTCAGTCTCACCTCACCAGGAACCTTGGTTGGCATGATCGATCGCGGCAGGGTGAGTGTGCTGTCCGCAAGCGGCTTCCATGCCGTAAAGACACTTCGCCAAAGCGTGTCGTCCAAGTCGAGCATCGACCAACGAGCGGTCGGGCGTGCTACGACCGCCTCGGCGAGCATCGACGTGCCACTCGCAGCACATCGCGTACGTCGATCCCGCAAACGTGGAGAGCGAGCTGTCCTCCGAAACGGCGACGCAGAACGGCTTCTCGACGCCGTCGGACGACGTCAGGTCGAGCGTGCAGTAGTCGCGTCCCGTCTTCGTTCCTCCGACGCACGTGTATCCGCCGTAGCTGAACACGGGACTTCAACACCGTGTGCCATGTACATGCGGTAGTGTCCGGCAACTGCCGGCGTGTAGCGGAACGTGTACGAGCCGTCCGTGTCGTCGGAGTACGAGCCGGGAACGCCCTTCGGGCCTTCGAGGCGCATCGCGAAGTTCGTCTCGCCACCCTGCGTTCGCAGGTTGCCGTACTGAACAAGGTCAGACGCCGTTTCTGACGGCAGGCAGTGAGTGTCGGAAACGGAGAAGGCGGCGGACGACTTCATCGAGACGGCGTAGATCTCGCCCTGGAAAATTCGCTTGTCCTCGGGTGCACCAGTCACCATCTCGGCGGCAAGCTCGCGTCCGATGGCAATGCCGCTCGTCGACTCCTCGGGGAAGAGAGCCTTCTCGCTGAAAGGCGCTTGCGTGAAGTGCTTGAACTGGCAGACGTATCCGTCGACGTTCATGTACATCGACGATCCGTCGTAGCGGCCGCTGACGAAGCTCCACTTCCCGGCTGTCACGGGACACTTGTAGCCCGTCATCTCGCGGTAAACTCCCTCCTCGATGCACACGGCAAAGTTCAGCTGGCCATCCACCGTTCCGAGCGAGATTCCAAAGGCGCCAGCGCTCGACGGCAGCGAGAAGATCGTCTGGAATCCGTCCGTCTTTTCGGGTTTGACCCACGCATCCACGCGCGCTGGAACTGGTCCCGTGCGCATGTACATCGTCGGGATGGTTGCCATCGGAACCTTGCCCTCGACGGACCACGAAAGCGAGTACGACGCGTCGCCCGTGTTATCGCTGTAGTGCATCGTGATGGGATACCATCCAGCCGTGAGCTCGACGTTGCCCGTGAGCGTGCGCGTGGCGCCAGTGTACGCGGCATCGTCGATAATCAGCTGGCCGTCGACGACGAGCTGAACGCCGTCGTCCGCCGTGACGTGGAAGTAATACTAGTCAGAGATGGGAGCGTAGATGTAGCCGGTGATCTGCGCGGACCAGCCGTCAGTCGGTGCCCCGCCGAAGGGGGTTCGCACTGCCAAAGTTCTCCGTGCCGGTGAACTTCTTCTGCGTCTTCAGGCCGTTCGCGGCGTAGAACGTCGTGAGCAGGCCAGCGGCACCCTTGGGCGCCGTGAGCGCGGGCACCGACACCGTCGTGGACTTGCCGGTGCCGAACAGCGCGGCGTAGCCCCAAGTCTTGTCCAGCTCCTTGATTTCCTCCGCGCACAGCACGCGGGAGTATACCGCCACGGAGTCGATGACGCCCTAGAAGTAGAGGCCAATCTTCTTCGCGGTGAGCACCTCGTCGATGACGTCCGCGTACTTGGACGTCGACGACACTTTCTCGCCATTCACGAATGTCTCCAACGTCGAGCCGGGCATGCAGCCAGCCACAAACTTCCAGCTGCCAGCCTGGAGGGTATTCTTCGTGGCGGCGCATGACGGGTATCCCGTCGTCGCCTCCCACGAGGGGTAGTCGTCCGGCGTGGAGGGGAAGTCGACGTCGTAGTTGTACGCCCACATGGCGACAGTCGATCCCGTGCATCCTGGGATGGAGATGTAGTCCTTCGCGCCGAACGTGTAGGCGGTGTTGTTGTATCCGCGCATGCCGGCGACGAGATCCGCGCCAACAACGGTTCCGTGGTTGGACGACGCGAGGTCCTGGGCATCGCCGTTGAACGGGTAGAAGCACGACAGGTCGGTGGACAGGTCCATGTTCGACACCATCTGGGAGAATGCGGTGGAGCCAAATCCGCCGGCAGGGCCATTGGAAACGGTGAGCGTCTTCGCGCCCTCCACGCACGCGGCGTTTGGCAGCGTCGCCTTGATGGTCTCGTCGTCGACGATGGAATAGTCCAGCGATGCGCCATTCAGCGTCGTCACGGACGTCTCGACGAAGTTAACGCCCTTGATGGTCACCTCGCTTCCCACAGCCATCTGGGCGTAGCCGAGCGGGTGCTTCACCGACAGCGTCTCCGCGGGGAACCACGGTGCCGTCAAGCGTCGACTTCGTGGCGTCGGCTCCGTACGTACCGCACGTCGAGTTTGTGAACTGCGTGAAAGGCATGCCTTGCGAGGTGACGCTCGCGTCGCCGTACTGCGCGAACCACGTGTTCTTCGTGTCGTTGGCAAAGTTGTTCATCTTCGACGCCGTGGCAACCTCAGATCCCTTGATGTCGAAAAACAACCACCCCTCCTCGCGCACCCGCCGGGCTCCCGAGGGAACCCTTCGGCCGGCGGTGAGCAGGCTATTATCGCCAAACTCACACGCCACGTGGCCATTGCAGGGCGGTGGCGCGCCCGAGGGCGCGCCGTGTGCGCGAGGGTGGGGTGTGGTGCGACCGTCATTTGACATGAAGGTGGGGAATGAGAGGTCGGGTGCGCGGGGAGGTCGGGACTCTCTGCACGGGCTGCCGGGGCTGGGGACCACGAAGTTAACAACGAAGTTAACCTTCCTCAAGGACTTGCTCGTGTTTGCACTTTTCCTTCAGTGGCCCGGGACAACGGGCCGAGGCCCGAGGGGCTCCGGAAAGGCGGCACGCTTGCTCGAGGCCCCCTCTGGCTCGTCCATTCAGGTCTGTCTTGCACGACGGGCCGAGGCCCGAGGGGCTCCGGAAAGGCGGCACGCTTGGTCGAGCTCGCACAGGCGTGCAAGGTTGCACGGAACTCCATCAAAAGCGTATCCCCAGGTGGAGAGCTTTGTGCTTTGTGCTGCACAAGTGCTTGTGCTTGTGCCTTGGTCCACTCAGCCACTAGCAACAAGAGAACCTTTACCCTACACCACAACAAGGTTAACAAAAAGATGAAAACGGTTCGGCAAACCCCCAAAACGTTCTTTCTCTCTTGTCAATCCTGGCAGCCTGGGGGGGGGGGGGATGAGTTCGGGGATCCTCCCCATGAGGTCAACGGAGAACAGCCCAGGGAGGTCCCGTCACTTCGCCCTGCTCCCCTCCGCACCCTCCCTCCCCTCGCGCGATGCTCTCAAGGCGAACGGCGAACACATGCAAACGTGCATGCAAGACTAGCAGTGGCGACGGTGGTCATCGCTGCGGGCACTGCGATGGCTGCAAAGGCGGAGCCGAGGATCAATCTGCAAGGACTCGCGTACATGCTTACGTCCATGGTCGGCGAGGCGGCGAAAATGGTTCTCACGCAGAGCTTGCTGACAAAGACGAACGAATCGAAGAGCAGTAGCACGCCGAAAACAGCAACAGGCTGGTCGTACCAACAAGCTAACAGGTACTTGGATACGCTGGGCTCATCGTCGTTCGTCACCTCCGCCTTTCTTGGCATCGGCGCGCACGTCTACGAGGCGGACGGCTTGTACCGTGCCCTTCCCAACCTCTTCCTCGCCAAGCCGATGTATACCGTCGTCAAGTCATCTCTCGCGTTCTTCGTCAACCTCAGCCAGCTCGCGGCACTGTCGTTGTGTGGAAGCCTCGTGCTGAAAGTGGCCGGGTGCGTGAAGAGCGCTCTGCTTGTCTACCTTGGATGGCTGCTCTTCAACGAGGAGGTGAGCGCGCAGGGCATCTTCGGATACGGAGTGTCGCTCGTGGGCTTCTACTTCTTCACGCAGTCGAAGCAGAGCGCCGCTGTGCCGCCAAAGGCGGCTGAAGTATCGTAATCTTGTATTTGTCTTTTTACATGTGTATTGTCGCGTTCACCTTCCCGCGCCTCGAACAACGCGTAGAGGTTTACACAGGCCTGCAAAATCGACGCGAAGGCGATTGGCTCGACGTAGCGCTTCTGCCGCTGCACCGAGATTGGGCGCGGGAAGCTTCTCACCACCCGCAAGGCGCACCTGCGCGGTGTCTATTGGCGTCTCAGCGAGAGAGCCACGCGCGAAGACGCGCTCCCAGAATGACGCGGCGCTATGGGATCGCAACGCCTTGAAGAGCGTCACGGCGAGCTCCGCGTTGGAGACGGTCCACTCCCACGTGACATACGAGTCAACGTCTTATGCAAGCTCTCCGTCGACAAGTGTCATGTCGCCGTGCTTCACCACGAGCCTGCGTCCGCGCGAAACGGTGGCAGACACATGTGCACTCTTACTATCTTCGCCAGGTGGTGACGACGAAGCGAGGCTGACCGTGACAGTTTCTGCATCCTGCGCCCACCGGAAAGCGTCGTTGTCACCGCCATGCGCGTCGTTTAACTGCTGCGGTGTTTCCACGAGTGCAGTGGAAACACGCCACGGCCCAGAGAGCTCGCCACCAGGACTCGTCGCACGTGCACGAAGGGTGAATGTCGATCTTGCTGGCAAGTTTGACAGGTCGACACCACATCGTGACCCTTCCCCAAGGTTGGGTTAGGCCTGCCTTGCTGCCTGCTTTGCTCTCCCCACCTCCTTTGCCCCAGGGATTCGACCAATCTTTTTCATGAAGGAGGAGGCGGAGATGTCGCGGCAACCGCAACCTCAACCGGGTACCTTGTGGTACGAGTTGACCGTCATGGAGCAAAAGAAAGACGAGGAAAGAAGGAGGGAGGAGGAAAAACAAAGCGAAGAAATGATAAAAAAAATACAGCAGGAGGAGGAGGAGGAGGAAGCGAAAAAGAAGAGGGACGAGGCGGCGTCGATCGCGCTCGCAGAGAAACAACACAACTCCTGACGCTGGTTTGGGCATGTTTAGGCGTTGACGACAGTGTGAAGGACGGTGACTTGTCACTTGACCAAACGCGGTGGTCAACCACCACGCGCCTTGCAGCCTTGCAGAAGGCGTTGCCCACCACTCTACCGGCTTCCGGGCAGTCCGGGCAGTCCCCAGGGTAAGGTGTGGTGTCTGGTCAGCCTTAGACTTTTTTAACCTCCTGGGCTCGCAGTCAGTCAACCCCCAGGCAAGTCCTCATTTCCACTTTTCATCTCAACCTTAAGTACATATGTCCTCCTCGAACTCGCTCGAGTCCGTTGAGGCGGTTGCCTCGTACGTAGAGGAGTACATGCAGTACCACGACTACGCGTCGACGCTCGCGGCTTTCACCGCCGAGCGAAAACTGAACCTGTCCGCTCGCTCATCGGGGGGGGGGGGGGGGGCAGCACGCCGCGCTTGGGTCGGGACTCCACTTGGGACTCGCGGCACGTGGCGGTGTGGGTGCGAAGCCTTCCTTCACGCCCTCCGAACGAATCAACCTCATTCGCGAAAATGATGCGGTGCTTCTCGTACGGGGAAAGAGATTCCTTCTTCAGGCTGTGGGAACGACTTGTGCCCGCAGCCCTAAGGAGAGCTGACGACGCGACGAGAAGACAGGAGTTTCGAGCGCACGTCTACTTCGCACTCTTCCCGGGACTGCCAGTCACAAACGGAAGTGGACCGGACGCGCAAACGCCGTCGAGGGCTGACGCTCTGCGCGCTTTTCACACATTCCTTAACACGAAAGGCGTCGGCGAGATGGACGCGGACCCGGAGTTTGTGCCGTTCTACGCGCTGCCTTACGTCGAAGACCCGAGAACACACCCGAGCTTCAGGCTCCTCTTCACAGAAACTTGGGCAGACGAACAGACAAGTGCCATGGCAGAATTTCTGAACAACGTCCCTGCCGCTCCGCCGAGACCAACCATCTACACCGCAGCGGCAACGCTCGCAGGGCACAGGTGCGCAGTCACCGCGCTCTCCGTGAGCCCGGACGGACGCCTGCTCGTCAGCCAGTCAAACGATAGCCTCATCCTGTGCGACGCGAGGATGCTCGCGCGCCTTCGCGTGCTTGGCGCGGGGCCGCACGGCGCGCAGTGTGTCGCCTTCTCGCCGCGCGACGAAAGCATCGTGACCGCTTACCGCAACGGAGAATTCTGGGTGTGTAACACAAGAACAACGTTTGTTAGTCAACGTGGTCAACGCGCGGAGCTCCGCCCACCCCCCTTCACCTCTCCCCATTTCAACCGTCCGATCCCATGGGGCGAAAAAAAAACAAAGAACTGGCGGAAAACGCCCCAGCTGGCGCTCAGAGCGCGTTCCACCACGTGGTGAACGACGCAACTCTAGACAACGCAGCTGCTGCTGGAGACGCAGCGTTTCAACGCGAACTGGGCGCGCGGGGAGTGTTAATTGTGCAAGCTAACGAGGCGCGCGACGACGACAACGGCCGCGCGGTCGCAGCGCAGGTGGAGCTCAGCTCGGCGTGGAGCCAAGCAGGACTACGCGCGGTAGGGAGGGGAGGGGGCGTGCAGGAGTGCGCGGGCGTCATGGGCGCGGAGTTCGCGAGCCACAGCGCGCACGTCGGCTTGGTGAGGGCGCCAGTGGAAGAGGGGCCTTGCTGGGGGAAGTCCCGCCCCCACGTGGTGAGGCAGGCGAAAGCTTGGGGGTTGAGGGAGGAGTCCGAGGAAAAAAACAGGCAGGGTGAGAAGGAGTTTGCAAACGAGAGGAAGGCCCTTGCCAGTTCGGTGAGGCTTTGCGTGCGAAAGGCGAGCGAGGAGAAGGAGGGAGCGCGAGGTGAGCTTGCAAGGGAGGTGAGGACCGCCCACGAAAAGTTGCTTGGCCTCGCCCCCCCCCACGTTCCGCACCGCAGGTTCGAGATTTGCCCTTTTTCCCGTTCCCGCTCTTATTTATGACTTCACAGTTACCCCACCTCCAGACACCGAGAACGCGCCATCAACCATCCGCGCGTCTTCCGATCACGCCTGCTCTGCTGGCTTAATGCGGTCCTCTCTCTTCATTATTCCCATCATAGTGTCCTCATAGTCACTCAGGAAGTCGGTCCTCAACTCTTCATGGTCGAGCACGTCTTCTGCCTGTCTTCTGCTTCACACGGGGTGGCAAGACAACACGGTGTGACACCTCCTTCATCGAAGGACATCATCAACAAAGAGTTCTCGTCTGCAATCAAACTTGCACTGAAAGAAAGCACTGAAAAGCGAAAATGCGACGCGGAGGAATACCAGTCGGAACTCGCGTCGAGGGTATTCTCGATGGTGTGGGTACAGTGGGCGCACGCTCGGCGCATTTTGCGCGAAGAGGAGCGGAGGCGCAAGGCGCAGAAGAATGCGCTGCTTGCGACGGGAGGTCTGCACAAGCTGGTCATCGCAGATGACGGGCGTCGCGTCAACTGCTGGGGCTTGAACAACCACGGACAGGCTCCTTGCGAAGGCTTGGACGCAACCACTGGCAAGTGGACTGCCATAGCCGCAGGACTCAGACATAGCCTACTTCTGCACGATGACGGAAATATTTTGTGCATTGGAGACACGGAGGATGGGCGTATACCCGCGCACCCACACACTGCAGCTGGAGACTTCGTGGGGGTGTCAGCGGGCAACGTGCACAGCGTCGCGCTCCGCAACAACGGCAGCGTCGTGTGTTGGGGTTCCAACACGTACGGGCAAGCACCTCCGGAAGGCGTGGCTGGTGACTTTGTGATGATCGCAGCCGGCGGCTACCACACGATCGCTCTCCGACGGGACGGCTCGTTGGCGTGCTGGGGCCAAAACCACTATGGCCAGGCGCCCCCGGAGGGCATTCAGGGCAACTTCGTGGCGATTGCGGCTGGCGGCGAGCACACTCTCGCCATCCGAACGGACGGCCGCGTTGCGTGCTGGGGCCTCAACTTGTGCGGCCAGGCTCCTCCGGACGGCTTGGATGGAAATTTCGTCGCGGTTGCGGCTGGACATCGGCACTCGCTGGCGCTTCGTGCCGACGGTTCGTTGGCGTGCTTCGGCTACAACGCTTTCGGCCAAGCGCCGCCGGAGGGCATGCAAGGCCCGTTCACGTCGATCGCGGCGGGCGGTGACTACTCGTTGGCGCAGCTGCAACAAGGTGACGACGGCACTTCCGAGTTGCATGGTTTCGGCAAGGAGAAGTGCTACCACGCGTACATGCTAAGCGCAGTGGACGGTCCACTAGCCGATCCGTTCCCGCACGCACACCCGTGACCTCACGTGAGTAACGTACCAGAAAGTTGTTACAAATGTTGCTGTTGATGTGTGACCCATTCACAGTACAGTCTGTTCGTTCAACCCGACAGTTGACCAGGAGGACGGGACCCCCCTAGCCCTAACCCTAATCCTTAACCCTAACTCCATTGTGCTCCGAACTACTTTGCTTGTTCGATTTTTATGGCGTCCGACGCCTCCTCGCCGCCTGCTCTGGATCCAGGCGGCAGCGGCGACGACGGCTTCACGGGTGGCATCACGCTCCAGACAGGTGACGTCGTCGCGCTTTTCATCGCTTGCTTGCTCATCGTAGTCACCGCGGTCATTTCGACGTACGCCTACGCGCTCAACGCGGCGGAAAGAACAGCCAGAGAGAGAGCCATCAAGCAAAGAAAGGCACAAATCCAAGCCGTGCAGGAGAACGCCGGCAGAAGCTCGCCGGCTCGGACACAGGCACAGGCACAGGCGCAGGCACGGGCACAGACACAAACTAAGGAAAGTGCGACGATTAATGACGAGCCAACGCCGCCACCAGAGGTGACTGTCAGCAAAGCAAAGGATAACAAGTTCAACGTCACGTCGCGAGCTTACATACGCGCAGATAAGGACCACGTCTATCGACTTCTGACGAAGGCTGAGTTGAAGAATTGGTCGAGCACAATAGAAAACGTCAAGGAGGTGGACAGAGACGGAAACGTTTCGGTCAACACGCAGAGCGCCGTGTGGCGCATACGAATCCTATGGGCGGAGTTCAAAGGGCTTGTGCCCATGTCCATGCGCAACGTCGAACACGCGAGCAAGCGCGCTGTCGAGCAGCTCTTAGTGGATGGCGGGGGCAAGATCAGAAGTTTGGAGGCAAAGTGGCGCGTCGAGGATGACCCAGCGCGTCCTGGTGTTTGTATTGCCCACTGCTCTCAGAATGTGACGCTGCGCCTCGCTTTCTTCCCTTCACCCGTGAGAGGCATCGCGGCACGCGTTCTGCGCGCAAACACGCTCACGGTCATGCGCGAGCTCAAGGGTGCAGCTGAATGCAAAAAATTGATGTAAAAAATATTTTATGTGTGTTCTTTTCGATTTACAGTTTACAACGTTTCCTTTCCAGACAAAGCAACAAAAGATATTATGTCTAGTGCCTTGACCTCGCCCTTGGACGAGGTGCCGCATCAGCCGCCGCGGCTGCTGCGACCACCGCAACGGGGCTCACCGCGGCGTCAGAATCCAGCTCGTTGTCAGCACCATGTAGAGCGCCGTACGACGTCTGTTCAAAATCTGGCTCAGCCTCTGACGCTGAACCGCCTCCCATGGACTTGAAGAACGATCCTGCGGCGTTCAAAAGCAGCAGCGGAAGCACCCACTTGTAGAGGAGAAGCACCATGTCGGCGACGCGCTCGATGGACGCGCGCGCGCCCGCACGCCGCGACAGAAACGCGCGAAACTCCTCTTCCAAGCTCATGAAATGCGCGCCCGTCTGGTTGGTTGCTGCGAGCGTGCACGCCGGCATATGTTCGTTCGACGCGAACGTGTCACCTTGCCTTGCGGCGTCGCAAGCGCGCAGGAACTCGGCGAAGAGTCCTGCGGCGGTGTCGACGTCGGACGTGACGTTGCGCAGTGCGCGTGCCATTCCTGCGTACTGCCGTTCCCCGCCGCCTTCGCCAGCCTGCATCGTGCTCGCCTGCGCCGCGAATGCGACGGCAGACGCGGTTCCCGCCGCGGTCAGCCTGAGCACGTTGCTAGCCACAGCTATCGTAAGGTTCGCAGCTGCCAGTGCCGCAGCACTGCCGTAGTTACCGACCGTCTTCAGGCCGTTCGCGGCGTCGCCGGCGCCTAGTAGCAGGAGCAGCAGGCTAACGAGAGCGAGCGTTCGAAACCACGTCCATCCTGAGTTTTGTGAAGAGCGCAGTTTCTGGTTTTGTGGCGTATTGAGTTTTTTGAATTTCGGCGCCGCGAGGGTTGCGCCCCACACTCCCGCGCTTGCGTTTGCTTTTGCGTTTGCGTTTGCTTTTGCGTTTGCATTGCCCGTTGTGTTGTGCTGCATCGCGTTGTTCGGCGGCGTCCGCAGACCCTGGTGTTGCAGTGTGCCAGGCGAGGAGACGCGTCGGGGCGAGCTCCCAGTCGCCTGCACTTGTTTCGGCGAAACTCTCACCAAGTGCGCCGCCGCATGTGTTCCCCCCCCCTGCTTGTTTCCACTTCCGCCGGGGACATTGCCGGTACCCGCATTGCTCGTTGAAACGTGTGCTGAACCAGCAGGCGGGGAGAGAGCATTCGCGGTTTCCCTAATAGAGGCGGAAGAAGAACCATGAGGCTGCATACCTACAGGTAGAGGCATGGCACGCATAAGCTAGAGGCTATTAATGGAGTGTGCTGCAAGGCCGGGTGCCGGGCGTGGACGTGGGGAAAGGCGACGAACAGAGCCGACCAGATCTACCACTACGCGCCTTGGCCTCTTGGCCTGGGGGGGGGCGGGGGGGGGGGGGGAAGAGGCCTGGATTCCGAGACGGACGGAATGGAATCCAGCGGCGGGATTTTTTAGTTTTAGTTTTAGTTCTATTTCAGTTCGGGTCGGAGGTGGTTATTAGGAAACCGAACCACCCTAACCATCTAACCCTAACCCTAACATCCTAACCCTAACCCTAATACCCTAACACCCTAACCCTAACACCCTAACCCTAATCTTCAGTTCTACTTGTTTAATTGGGGTTTTTGATTGGGGGGAGTCGCTCGCGCTGCTGGTTCTGGGCGGCCGCCAGGAGGGTCACGGCCCCTCTCGAGACCCTCGAGTGGCCTCTCCCTTAGGGCTGCGCGCGCGTATCCACTCTTGCTGTTGGTTGCTTGCTTCGCAAACAACCTAACAGCCGCACTACACACGAGTAGTGGGAGGTCGAACACACGTCGGACGCGTCTTCGAGGGACGTAGTTTGTACACCGAAACGGTCTAAGTATCTACGCTTAGATCTAGGCATCAGCAATCTTCGATTGGAAGTTTACTGTGCAGATCCTTAATCGATTGATTAATGGCTGACGCGCCGAACGAACTCGAGGTTCTGGAAGCTCGTCGCGAAATATTGCAGCTGGAGATTAGTCAGATTACGCTTGCACAGGAGCGCCGCGCAGCTGCAGAAGCTGAGCAGAAAGGCAAGAAGGCTGTCGACGAAGGAGGCGAGCCCACGTTAGATTACGTGGTGCCTGCCATCTACCCGGACGCTCGCCACGCGGAGTCGCTACCTACGGCTGGGATTCTGCGTCGCGGCAAGCCAACCCTGCTTTCTTTGCCGTCGAACCCTGTCCTTCAGCACCTAGAGGCTGAATCGGTTAAACAGGGACACGCGTCGTCCCACAACGCGTGGATTTTCCGATCGATTGTGAGTGTCAGCGCATACCTGGAACTCGGAGTGTTGAGTCTGCAACAAGAGACCGACGACCGAGTGGAGGATTTAGCGACTTACGTCGAAGGAGAGCTGGACGTCGAGCGAGGAGACGACGGGAAACCGTTAGATCCAGACGGAGACGCCCTGGTTCACTTCAACGAGCTGAACAAGAAGATCGCGGAGATCGACTCCGTTCTGGAGCGCACGCGCAACACGCTCACAGGCGTCCTGGAGCTCGCCGCTGAGCTCGAGGACTTCTTCGCGCGGATCCCGGCTCACACCGGGCTGTTCATCCCGGGCCGACGACGGACGGCACACGGGGCAGGAGCGCCTCGCTGGGACGTCGTGGTATATCACATACCACGGCGACCGCCCCGGCATTCGTGATTCCGCGCAGGCGCGTAGCGCCGCGCGTCCAGCGGCAGTACAAGGTGCAGCAGGGGGCGATCGCACCGTGGGCTGGCGCGATTCGAAAACGCATGGAGCGCATTGCGCCGGGCGACCCTGACGGCTTAACCGATTGGATTGGCCAGTCCTTGTCAGCTGGATCGTACCGTACGTACGGAGGAACATGGCGTATGTTCCAGAAATACTGCGATGAAGCTGGCGTCTGCTCGCTGCCGGCTACGTCGTACACGGTCGCATGCTACCTCAAGTGGCTGGGCGAGCGTGGCACGGTGCAGAAGAAATCACTGAAACCGTATCTCTCGGTGATTAACACCGTGCACAAAGACTTGGGTTACCGTCAGCGTCCCGCGATTGGCGCTCTCGTAAAATCCATGAAGCAGGCCTACGGGCGCAAGGTAATTCGCATCAGGCCGGCACCGCGCATCCTGGTGATGCCCGCACGCATCATCCTGGACATGTGGCGCCGCGTGGAGAAGCTCACAGCTCTACCTGATCTCGAGTACATTACCAAGCTCCCCGAGATTCGGGCACTCCTCGCGTGCATTGTCTGCTACATTACCGGGTCGCGCCCGAGTTCCATCGCGTTACTGCCGCTGACGGGTGTCGCGTTCGCACTGGGCTCGGAGCTTGGCATCCAGCGCTCTTACGTCAAGACTGCTCCGGATGCTTGCGACTTCGACGTTCCCGGCCGCAGAACGGTCAGCTGGCCAGTGACTGCCACGTGGCAGACGCTGGGCCGAATGCTCATGCGCTACGACCGGATGCGCCGGCGGGTGTGCTCGCGGGCGACGTACTTCTTCAACCTTGGGGAGAAGGCGCGCGGCGACGCGTTTGCGCGCTGGCTGCCGGTAGCGCTGCGAGCTGTGGGAGCTGCAGCCCCGCCCAACGGACACTACGCGCCCAAGAGCTTTCGCTCTGGGTTCGCGTCCGCGGTGACCGCGATGAACGTCTCACCCGATAGACGAAACTACATCGCGGGCTGGGCTGCAAACTCGCATGCGGTCGGCACTCACTACGTCGACAACAGTGTCGTCGTTGACGACGCCGCCCGCTTCCTTTTTGGCCATCTCATCGGCTTGCCGCCGCCTCCTGTAGAGGTGCCTGTCGCGCCTGTCGCGCCTTGGAGCTCGCCGCTGGCCAATTTGGCGTCACGATTGGTGACACTCGTCTCTCCTCTTCGTGGAGATACGTGACTATGATGGCAATACTGGCCCCCCCTAAAATCTTCAGTTCTACTTGTTTAATTGGGGTTTTTGATTGGGGGGAGTCGCTCGCGCTGCTGGTTCTGGGCGGCCGCCAGGAGGGTCACGGCCCCTCTCGAGACCCTCGAGTGGCCTCTCCCTTAGGGCTGCGCGCGCGTATCCACTCTTGCTGTTGGTTGCTTGCTTCGCAAACAACCTCCCACCCTCCCTCCCTGTTGACTATAGTTGGTTACTGGAGCAGGAGACCTACTTTTGGTTTAATTTCGGTTTGTGTAAAAGATGACCTTCATTGGCAATACTGGCCCCCCCTAAAACCCTAACGGGACTTGGTTTTGGATTTGTTTCCCTTCCCTTCCCTCTCAGCCTCTCGTGTCCTGCTGATTTTTTTGATTTCAAAGTCCTGGTTGGTTGGTTTGAACTTTGAAAGTTTTTTGCATGCCATATGGGATGGCGGCGCCCTACTCACATGTGAGTCTTTTGTGAGATTGTTGCAGTAGCATCAAAGAAGTGCACTGTGAAGAAGATAGCTACCTTAAGATATGTATTCAAGCATGGAGCTGCTCACACACTTAAAAGCTGCCTTGCCGTTCGTATCCAACCTCCCCACATCGGTTCTCTCGGGTCTCGCATACAGCGCGCGCGTCATTGGCGTGAAACCATGTGTAATTGCGTGGACATCTCGAGACAAATCTGACGTCGTCATGCTCGCGGCTGGACGCGCGCGCATCGCAAGACCAAAACATACACGCTCGTCGTCGTCGTCGATGGAAGCAGGCGAACACGTCAAACAAAAAGACGTTGACGTGCTCGCGCAAATACGAACGGGCGCCGTCGTCAACTGGGAAAACCAAGAGCTCGGCGATGACGCCGTCTTGATCGCAGGTGCAGGAGAAGACGAAGAAGAAGGAGAAGACGAAGACGTTGACGACGGAGGGATGTCGCCAGGAGAAGCGTGCGTTCTGCTCATCTTGCCTCGTGCACTCTTGCGATCGAAACTGTCGAGCGATACGGCCGCACAACAGACGATGGACGACGCCGCGCGCGTCGTCGAACAAGAGGTGGCACGTGGACGAAGAAAGGTAAACGACCTTAATGTCATGCATGCTATGCAGGTGGATGCAGTCGGTAGACTCGACGTCGCGCTCACCGACGCCACGGCAAGCGCCGCCGCGACTGTGCAGATCATGCGAGAAAGACAAGAGAGCGCGCCGAGCTTTCCGATGCTAGATAGCGTACCTGATGGCGAGGAAGACTATTTCAATCAAACGCCAGCTGGTTTCGACGAAGTTTCCGCGTTTCTCGCCGCGCAAAAGCAGCAAGCAGCCGAGCAGCCGACTGAGGAGGACGTCAGTCGTCGCGCATCTCGTGCATCGGAGGATTTGACGAGCTACCTTCATGCGCAGCAGGAGGAGAACGTCGCCGACGTTGAGGGTGTGAGGGACGGCGAGGAAGACTATTTCAATCAAACGCCAGCTGGTTTCGACGAAGTTTCCGCGTTTCTCGCCGCGCAAAAGCAGCGAGCAGCCGAGCAGCCGACTGAGGAGGACGTCAGCCGTCGCGCATCGGAGGATTTGACGGGCTATCTTCATGCGCAGCAGGAGGAGAACGTCTCCTACATTGAGAAGGAGGAGAGCACCCCATCGCCGGACGAGCGCGAGAAGCAGTCGGCGCACGCCCACGCTCGGTTTGGGCAGCCCTCTCTGCCTTCGATTTCGCGCGCGATGGCTGAGGTCGAGCAGCAGTTGCTTCGCGCACGCGTGAGTGCGCCCGTCAGACGTCACCAGAATTTTGCTACGCCGGCAATGGCTACGCCGGCGATGGCAGCGGCTACGCCGGTAATGGCAGCGGCTACGCCGACGGTCATGCCTCAGCCGCAACTGCAAGGTGACAGCCACCTCGACCTCGTTCAGCAGCTCGCTGCGCGTCTCGCGGAGGCCGAGGCTAAGCTCGCCAAGGCTGTTTCTGTTGCCGCGGCGTGGAAAGCAAAGTGCGCGGAGGAGAGGCGCAAGTCCGCGCGCCTGGAGGCTGCACTGCACGCGTTAACGTCCACGGGAGGTTTGTAGACCCTGTTACATATTATTTTCTTCTCTGAAACTATTTCCTCAGGCCTATATTCATGTGCGGCTTCTCGAACGTGCCAACGAAGTCGCCCTTCACCTTGCGTCCGATGGTTGCAGCTTGACCGCCCACGGACGTGGGGGCGCACTTATCGCGCTTGGCCGTCTTAATGAGCTCCAACGCCTCCGCTCCGCTGGACGCTGTGGCTGCGAGGCTGGCGCCTGCAAATTCCCTGTTATGCCGCATATCAAGCCTTGCGTTGACCATCTTCCTGCTCGGATACATGGTGTCCACGTTCTCTGGCACGCCGTAGTTATTCGCCTTGGACCCTGACCACAGGTACGTGTGCAGTCGCTTCGCCTCAAGTTTCGGCTCCTGGAATGCGAGGCCTGAGACTGTCGCCTTGTACTCCGCGCCTGGGTTGCGTCCGTGTCCGAGTATGTGAGGCGCGGGCACGTTCTGGAATCTCCCGTTGTTTTCGTAGTAGTCGCGTCTCTCGTATGTGCTGAGAAGCTCGTCGCCCGCCTTTCCCACGGCGGTGTACGACGCCTTGGCTGTCGACGTGAACTGCTCTGCGGGCGAGGGCGTTCCGCACCCTCCCATGAGCGTGTTAAGGCCGGCGAGGCTGTCGGTGTGCGTCGCGTGGTCCTCGACCCAGTTTTCGATGCACACTCCGAGGCGGAACTGGTTCTTGTGTCCGGAGAGGCCGATGCCCGTGCCGACGTGTCGCGACCACCTATCCTGGCGCGCCATGGTGATGCTTGCTGTGCAGGAGTGGGACGAACGAACTGGGGTGCAAGGCCGAGGAGGAGGAGGGGCGGGGATGTGCAGGCCTCGCACGTTGCAACGACAGAGGAATAGAGGAACAGGGGCAGGAAAGCAAGGCAAGGCAACAACGCGACGACGACGACGCACAACCCAAGAAACACACCGACTACTGCCCGACCAGATGAGCCGACCTGGATTGGCCCGGATTGGCCGGGTGCTCGATGTGCAGTGCAGTGCAGTGCATGATTGCACCAGTGCAGGCAACCTCGTTGGATCGGCTGATTTACATATTATTATTTTACGCGCACATCCTGCGTCCTGCCTGTCGCCTGATTGAGGTAATACAGTACATAATCATGTAACGGTGAGCTGTGGCATAAAAGGTTGGGCTGCCATCACCGCTGTGGCATAAAAGGATCCGATGAGCCTCGCCATGATGACAGGCCGGTCAATGTCCACCTCTCTCGATGAGAACACGGTAAGGTTTTAAGGTTACGTGCTTGCCTGACCTGACCACCTCAATGGACGTGCGCGTAGTACGGGACCCGTACGATTCACGATTGGCATTTGGAATTACATAGCCTTATTACACAATTGAGTGACGCCTCTCCTCGACTTCTTTGTATGGTTTGTATGGTTAGTCTAAGGCGTGTTGTGTTTGGTTCTCGTCTCGGCCATGTGAAAAAAGTCACACGCCCACGCTGCCAAAGATTGGCACATTCAGGCAAATCTCGCCTTGCGTCGTCGGGTCAAAGTCGCCGTGAGTCGGGACCTGTCGTCAGAGCCTGTGAGCCTTTGCGCTGCCTGCCATGGTAGCCTACCACAACGGCCTTTTCGATGCCGAGTTCCAGGTTCCAACGCTCGTCCAACTATTCTTTGTCATTCAGTGCATTTGGACCGGCGTCATGGGATTTCTCTGCACATACGAACCGGCATTCTCGCCAATCAATGATACTGGCGTGTTCACCCGCAAAGGGTCCAAAGAGCAGTTTGTACACCCCAACGTGCGCGGCGCGTGGAGCGTCAGGGGCGGTTCGATGTTCCTCGTGGCGGCGGGCGCACTCTACTTTGGGACGCGAGAGACCTACCTCGTGGCGATGGCGGCGATCACATGGAGGGAGGCTTATGACTGCATCGAGCTGCAGCTCTACAAGAAGGACGCCTACAAGATCCTGAGCCGCGTGTGGTTCTCGCCTATTGGCCCCATGCCGCCGCTCTTGTCCTTCAACCTGCTGAACGCGCTCGCCTTGTGGGCTATTCTGAAGGCGAGTTAACCCCGACGCATCAACGAATAACGGGTTACAAAATGGAAGGTCGCCTAGTCGCCGCCGCCGCCGCCATCTCCGTTCTCGTTGCTCGCTTGAGTAGGAAGATGGGGCGCAATGGCGTCCGCCAAACCCTGCCAGCTGCGCGTGTGGCAGTACACCGTGCCAGGTCCCGTGAACGTGCACACGAAACCTTCGCCGGACAAGTAGCTCTGGCACATGTTGCCAGGAACGGCGAAGTTAATGTCGTAGTCCATCCCAGAGGTCCAACACAAAATCTGGCCGTTGTCGATCACGCGCTGCTCACCAGGTTGCAGGTCGTAGCGAAGAATGCTGCCGTAGGCATCAACGCAAAGACGCCCTGTTCCCGTAACCTTGAGCAGAAAGAAACCCTCGCCGCTGCAGCAGCCCTTCTTGCACATGTCCGCACAGTCGCGACCTTGCGCAGTTGCGCCGATAGTCAGGCTCGAGTCGGCGCAGAGAAAGCTTCCGCTCTGAATGAGCCACTCCTCGTTGTTCATGTGCAGCAACATCACCTCGCCCGGCCCGCTTGGCGTAATAAACACGTCCAGGCCGTATCCTGGCGGCACGTGGTCCTTCGGTTGGTAGTAGTTGGCGAAGAACGACTCTCCAGCGCAGCAGCACGCGAGGCAGGTCTGTCCCGTGCTTTTATTCAACATCTGCGCCTTGAGCGAGACGTCGTTGTGCATGGTGGTCATGGCGCCGGGTTCGGACACCAGTCCATCGCCGTGTGATACGAGCACTTCGATACCCGGGTACGCGCCTTGGTACCTCACCTTGTACTTCCCCGACGGATCGTGAAACTGGATGGCCTCGTTCGCCGCCATTATCGCCTCTGTGAAGTCTGAAGTTGTGCTGTGTTGTGCTGTGCTGTGGAGCGCACAAGTCGACGCCAAAGCGAGCAAAATGGAGGCGAAGCGAGAAAGAGGAAGAGGACGAGGTGAACCCTAACCAAAGCAAGGCGACGGCGAGGCAACGCAAAGAAGCAACGCAAAGTGCGAGGCAAGGCAACACCAACACAGAGCACAGAGCACAGAGCTCAGCACGAGACGAAACAGAAGGAAACAGGCACGACGAGTTGAGTTGCTTGCTGCTGTGCTGCTGTGCTGTGCTGCATGCACGAGAGAAGAAAACGAGAAGGAGAAGGCTGCACCGCGCAGCTCTTTGCTTCGCTTTGCCTTGGCGTGCACGCTACGCTACCGGCCTACCCGACCATGCTGCATGCACACTTGCACAAATGCACAGCATGGGTGCATGCTGCAACTTGCATGGGTGCGTACTCTGGTGCGTACTGCGTTGCGTTCCAGCGTTGCATCATGCATCATGCGTGCACTTGGTAGACCGCTGTACTCCAGTACTCCTCCTTCCTCGCCCCTCTGCCCACTCCTTGTCGGCGTCGCTCCGGCCTGCTCCTCCCTTCTCCCTTCTCACGCACGTCGCACACTCGCAACTCGCACTCCCTCAGGAGTCGCCGTGAGGAGGAGGGCTTTCGTGAAGCCGTTTGTTGTTGCGCCCATTGCCCCTTGCTGGCGCCCGGCCCTTCCCCTTTCCTTGTTGTTGTTTCTCCACTTGTTAGTGCTCAGTAGTACTACGATAAGTGTTTGTTTCACCACGACAACAAGTTACCGGCCGGCGACATGAGCAAGTTTGCCGACCCGTCTCTGTACGCGGTGAGGGACCCGCAGGGGAAGTACACGGTGAAAAAGCAAGGGCCGTACGCGGTGGTGGAGTGCCAAATCAGGGATGGCGACTCTATTAAGGCGGAGCCTGGTGCGATGATGTCCATGCCGCGAAGCGTGCAGATGGAGAGCAAGTGCGACGGCGGTTGCGCCCAGGCGTGCATACGGTGCTGCTGCGCAAAGGAGACGTGCTGTCTGACATTCTACACGCCCACGGCGGGGCAGGCGGACGTGCTCGTTGCGCCTCCCTACCCTGGGAACATCGCGTACCTGAACTTGGACGGAGTGAAGAAGTGGAACTGCCAATCAGGGTCCTTCTTAGTTGCGGACGAGAGCGTCTCGGTGGGAACCAGCTTCATCGGGTGCGTAAGAGGGTGCTGCGCGGGCGAGGGGTTCTTCGCCGTGCAGCTGAGCGGTGCTGGTCGCGCGATGATCCACTCGTACGGCGCAATTCTGCGCTACGACTTGCCGGCTGGTGAGACGCGCATTATCGACAATGGGTTTTTGGTTGCTTGGGACGCGGACATGCAGTTCGAGGTTGGTTTCCCGACTGACTTGTGCAACAGCGTTCTGAGCGGCGAGGGCGTGATAACTCGGTTTACGGGGCCGGGCACGGTATACATCCAGACGCGCACTCTCGCCAACTTGGCGAGCGCGCTGCTCCCTCACTTCGAGACCATCGGCGGCAAGCACTAAATCTCTGTTACACAACAACAACAACAACAACAACAACCAACTTGCACAAAGCAGGCGACGGAGCCTCGAGGTGGTGTGTGTGTCGCCCGAACCCTAACCCCTAACCCCTAACGAGTCCCCCTTTTTTAACAAAACCCCCAAACCCCTTTGAGAGGACTTGTTTGTTTGTTTGTGAGGAAGAAGGTTCGTTGTTTTTTTTTTTTCTCCGCCCCACCCGCCGCCACTCTTTCCCCCTCCCACTCCCCCTCTCTTGTTCGTTTTGTCATGCCCGGCTCGCTCGTCACTCGCTTATGCCGACTGCGGTTCCCGCGAACGCTGGGACCGCAGCTGGTACTCGGACGGGCGTCGTCCTCCCTGTCGTCATTTGCTCACGTGCCTCTTGTCCGCGTCTCGTGTGCCAAGCCGCGCTCAGGTCTCGTCGCGCCGGGTTTGCTCGCGTCGTTCTCCCCCTCGTCGGCGGTTCAAGCGGCTGGATCGGCGCGATCGTCGTGGACGCACGTGCGCCTCTACGCGTCTGCAGCCGCGCGAGGCGCAGGCACGCTCAGCGACCCCGACGAGGACGAAGGCCTGGACGACGACGTCGACCTGGTCAGCGCGCTGGAGAGCGAAATTGAACACGAAGACGAAGCTGAGAAGGATGGAGACGGGTCCGAAGATGAGTTTGAAAGTCTCATGGGTGTTCTCAAGTCCGAGTTCGGATTCACGCTCGCGAAAGACGACGCAGGAGACGCCGAAATCGTTCTCACGAAGAAGGAAAATGGAGAGGAAATCACGCTCATGCTGCAGTCGGACGGTGACATGGACGCAGGTGGCGAGGACGGCGAGGAACCGGAAGACGAAGACGATCTCGCGTTCGAAACGGAGGGTGTGACTGCCGTTCTCGCAGTCAAGAAGGGAAAGGAGGAGGTGCAGTTTGACGTGGCGTTTAAGGGCGACGAGGACTTCCCTGAAGTTCGCCGCGTTGCGTTCGTTGAGTCGGGCAAGGGTGGCATGATGGGAATGATGGACATCAACGCCATCACATCCTCGCCGTACAACGGACCCGATTTTGAGACGCTCGACGAAAGACTGCAGGTACGTCGCTGACAAGTGATACTTATGCCTTTTTTTGAAAATTTTTGTTCGTCTTGTGGAATGAGAAGGGACGAGATAATTTGCGACATTTGCACGTCAGTCGAAGGCGTCACGCGCACTGCCGACAACTAAGCATCCAAACATCAGTCTTCAAAGTTTTCCGATCTCATCGCAGCGCACGTGCTCACGGGTGACAACACAAGCAAAATCGCACGACCTAACCAAAGCCACCCACACCACCACTTCACAGGAGGGCATTCTGTTCTATCTCCAAGAGAGGTTGCCCAACGATGCGTACAAAACCTTGATCGCGGCAGCCAACAACAAGGAAAAACGCGAATACAGGCGCTGGCTGAAGAAGTTCAAGACAATCGCCTCGTAGATTACCTTCCAGTAACAAATTTTCATGTGTGCGTTCCACAAAAACAAAAAGAAACGTTGCGTTGTCCCTAGTTAGTTGTTACTACTGCTTTGCAACAATTGCAGAAGGAAAATGAAAATGTTCAGTATGTCCAGGTACAGTGAGAGAGCTGCAAGCACGTACTCATCTGGATCGAGCTGCATACGTTTCCCTGAGAGCAGAATCTGCACGTCGTACACCAGGTAGCAGCTAAAGAGGATTGCGCCGATGCTTGCATACACGATGTTGACGATGCGATTCGCTGGGAAGAACGATGCGAGTATGCCGCAGAAGAGAAGGCCGAAGAGTGTCACGAGCAGTGCTCCGCCCATCGCGGTGAAGTCGTATCGCGTTTGCATGGCGTACAGGACAAGCACCGCGCACAGCAAGCCAGTGATTGCAACTGCCGTTATGGTAATTTCTACGGGCGTGATTGCCGCAATGCAGGCGACTAAGTACGCCTCGCACAAGGTGAACAATCCAAGCATGACGAGATTGATCGGGTGTGATCGGCGGAGGTGGTCGCTGCACGACAAAGCGATGACGACGACGAAACTGAGTACGGAAGCAGTAATGAGCATTGCTGGCGATGATGCGCAGTACGCACGGACAGCTGGCGCAGTGCCGACGACAATTGCAAAGATGGCGGTGACGATGAGCTGCGCTGCCAAAATTCCAAATACCTTGCGGACGAAGCCACGACGCACGTCGACGTCCCATCCTAGTCCCTGCGAGGATACACCGTGACCCATCTCTGGATCGAAGTTAAATGGACCTCCGCTCGAGGAGGTGCCATAGTAGTAAACACTCGACCACGACGATGGGCGCTTGCTGTCAGACTGCCACATGGCTGCAGCACGTGTACAATTCACCTGATGGCGCCTGCGCGGGATTTTGTTGCTGACGCGATAGGCTCTTTCCCAGCTCTTTCCTCATCGATTCTATATTAAAGTTTATGGGGGTTTCCACGATAGAATGTTTAGTTGGACTTTTTTTGGTTACTTCTTACTTTTACATGTACAATTGTACAACAAGTCTTCACATGTCTCGCCTTGCGTACGCGACGCGGCAGACGCAACACTTCAAGTCGGGATCCTTCGATACGCCGTCGACATCCTGCGCGCGACGAGAGCGCTCCGACTTGGCGCGCGCGAAGGATTCGCACGTGTCAAGGCAAGCGACGTGCATGACGTGCGTGCAGCTCAGCCACGCGAGTGGCTCCGTCGAGGATGTGGAGATGCCAACGGATAGTGAGGCCATGCAGATTGGGCACTCCAGCCCACCAGTCTCGCGGGCGCGCCGCTCAGCCTCTGACATCACGTATTCCCAGTCCACGTCGGCGATGTGAGGTGCGACCGTGGAGTCCATGCTCGGGTGAGGAGGAGGAAGGGAAGGTGCCGACGTCGATGAGGCTTGCGCGGAGGGACGAAATGCACGAATTCCACGACCACCAAGCCACGTAAACCCGTGGCCAAAGCTCAGATCGCCTCCGTCGACGTCGACTCTGTTGTTGTTGTTGTCGTCGTCGTCGTCGTCGTCGTCGTCAATTCGACGACGGTGGAGATCTGGGCTTCTGCGTGCCGAAGGCTGTGTGCGATGCTCTTCAGACACTGCACGGTTCGGCGTCTGAGCAAGGCCGAGCCTTCGCTCGAGCTCCTCCATCGCACGCCGCGACGCCTCAGCGCCAGCATCTAGTTCCGACATCAGATCATCCACCTCACGGTCCGCATCCTTGAGTTCTTTCCTGATGGCTGCCCCTTCACGCCCCACCACCGCCGCGAGCCACGCGAACTGTCTCAGTTGTCCACCTCTCACGTCCCCTTGTGCGGGTGGAGGCCTCTTCGCGAGCACGTCACGCACAAAGCGCAGGCGCGCTGCGTGGCCTCTCCACGCCGCCTGCACTTTGGTTGCGCAGACGCGTCGCCAGTAGCTCGCGCCAACGCACACGGTGACTCGCTCGTAGTGCGCGGTTCGGCAGAGCGGGCACGCGATGGTTCCGCTCGCATCCGCGAGGCTCTGTCCCCTCCTCTGGAACGCCTCGAAGGACCTCAGGCACTTGAGGTGGAAAGCGTGTCCGCAGCTGGTGACAGCCTGCGGTTCGTCTTTGAACGTTTCTCTGCACACGGCGCACTTCGCTGGGTGCGTGAGCAGTCCTCGGTCGTACGCTTTCTTGAGGACGTCGAGCCACACTTCGTGCGTGAGTGCGGGCGCCGGTCTGTCTGCAAGTCCCATTCTCTGCGCGAGGCTCATGGGCGCGTGTCCGTGCGCGAGCGTCGCTGAGTACTGCGTGACCATACTGCCGCTTCCCGATGCGTCCCCTTCGCCTGCGTCGTCGTCGAGCTGCTGGCTCCTCAAGCTCGCTTGCAGGCTTGAGTGTTTCCGTCTGACGCGCGGGTCCGAGAGCGACGCGCGGTCTGGCAGGCTGTACTTGTGCGCCTTGTGGTCCTGCAGAGCCGCGGCCGCGAGCAGAAGGGAGCGGGCGTCATCACTGTCCTTGCCAGAGCTCTTCCTATTATTTGTGCGTGGCATGACGCCACACACACCTTAAGGAGGTGAGAATGAGGTCAAACGAAGCTTTGACTTCGAACGGAACGGAAGAACAGGGACGGGAAGGGAAGCCTCCACCTGAATTCTCAACCTGAAACCCCGACCACCCGAACCTAACTAGACTAAGAGGAACCCCCGACCAAACCACCCGACCAAACCACCCGACCAAACCACCCGACCAAACCACCCGACCAAAACCAAATCCCTCGGTAGGAAACGAGCTACAGGGTAAAGCCTTCCCCCATACATACCCGTAATCTAAGGAAGGGAACAAAGGAAGGGTCCCGAGGTGGGAGGGACCCCCGGGCAGCCGGGCGTGGGCGTTAGGGTTAGGGTTAGCCCACCACATGATGCCCTGAGCACCACAAATTCCGTCCCCTCCGAACCAACTTCAACCTCTCCCTGTCGTTGTCAGTTGTCGTCCTGAACTCCTCCTCCCAACGCCACGTTCCCCTCTCCTTCTCCTCTCCTCCACTCAACAACACAAAAGATGTCCATGTCGGCTCTGCGCTTCCACCCGCTCTCTGCTCGTCCTTCTCCTCGTGCCCCTCATCGTGCCCCTCAGGCTCGTGCCCCTTCTCGTGCTCCTGCAGTCACTTCTCGGATGTCCACTTCCACTTCCACTGTGACTCCTCGGCTTAGGAGCACGTCTGGGAGCTCTCAGAAGTCGTCGTCGGGGAACGCAATAACTGATGAACCAGGTGTGACACAGCCAAAACAAACAAGTGGTGTGTCGGCTGAGAATAGCAGCAGTTTGGATACCAGCAGCAGCAGCAGCAGCAAACGTGCGGACGACAACAACGCGACTTCAACGACTACAGCAGCAGCAGCAGCAGCAGCGACGACGACGACGGCCGCAGTCACGTCCACAGCCGCCGCGAAAGCCAAACCACAAAACAACCGCCGACCTTCGCGCAAAAATGCACCAAACGACGACGAAAACGAAAACCAACAACCGCGAACGCCGCAGACACTCATACAACTCGCCGTCGCCGCCGTGCTACGCATGTGCGCAATGCCCGTACTCCTCCTCACGCGGTTCATGCACACAACCGCGCACTCGAGAATGCACCCGTTCGCGCGGTTCGTCGTGCAGGCAGCGGCACTCGCGAGCGTCATCGGCGCGACGGCTGCTCTGCCGAAAATTGTCACCGGAAAACCTCCCGTCGCAACAAGCAGGCGCAACGTCGCACCCAAGGCTGTGCCGTACTCGACGCTCATGCACCTAGCTCGGCAGGGACGTGTCGAAGCAGCCGTGTTCGACGCCGCCAGCGATCGCGTCACATTCCGCGCGTACGCGTCGCTGCGCGAGCGTGCGGATGCACACAAGGCGCTCGCCGCAAGGCTAGAGTATGCACTGAGAATTGAAGAGCAGAAGGTGCGTGGCTCGGTTGACGGCGCTTCGAACACTGCGCTGGAGCGCGTCGTCAACAACTACATGTCATGGGCACGCAGCAACCAAGGTGCGACGCCGCAGGTGCCATCCGCTCCGCAGCCGCAGCCGCAGCCGCCGCCGCTGCCCAAGCCTGCTACGGTGTACTCGACGCGCCGTCTCCCTGGCGACGTTGACGCAAACCTGCTCGCGACGTTGAGCAAGGAGTATCCAAGGCGCTCGGTGGGGCCTGCTTCCGTGAGCGTCGCAACGCCAACGTTTGCGCGCAGCTTGGGCAAGGCGCTTTCGTACGCCTTGCTTCTCTGGCTGCCTCTCATGCCTCTGTTCTTCATCATGAGAAACATGACACGCAACATGGGCGATCGCAACGGAACGAATGCTCGGCGCAACAACGGCACGAAGGCTGCCGACGGTGCCGTCGACACCGTGCCGCAGCAGACGTTCGCGGACGTGGCTGGGTGCGAGCAGGCTAAGGCTGAGCTCGCGGAGGTTGTCGCATGCCTTCGTTCGGACGACGAGGCTTACGCTGGTCTCGAGCATCTCATTCCTCGCGGCGTGCTTCTTGCCGGACCCCCCGGCACGGGTAAGACGCTGCTTGCCCGCTCGGTGGCGGGCGAGGCGGGCGTCGCCTTCTTCTCCATTTCCGCGAGCGAGTTTGTTGAGATGTTCGTTGGACGCGGCGCGGCGCGCGTGCGAAGCCTGTTCGCCGAGGCTCGCCGCAGTGCGCCGGCTGTCGTGTTTATCGACGAGATCGATGCCGTGGGTGGAAAGCGTGGCCGTGGCCTGAATGACGAGCGCGATCAGACGCTGAACCAGCTTCTTACGGAGCTCGACGGCTTTGACACGTCAGACAAGCGCGTTGTCGTTTTGGCTGCTACAAATCGCGCGGATTTCCTTGATAGCGCCCTGACGCGATCCGGGCGATTCAGCCGTAAGGTGTACGTCGAGCTACCTTCGCGAAGTGATCGCGAGCAAATTGCCGCGCTTCACCTGAAGCGCGTTCCGCTCGCCGACGACGTCGGTGCTCTGAGCTATCTGCTTGCAGATCTGACGAGTGGTTGCTCGGGCGCGGATCTCGCGGCGGTGGTATCTGACGCCGCTCTCCTGAGTGCGCGTCGTGTACGCTCGTCGTCATCGCCATCGCCATCGCCGCCGTCGTCGTCGTCGTCTGAAGATGAGTCTCCCTCGAAGTCGTCAGCTCCTCCCCGCGGCGTGACTTTCTCCGACGTCCGAGAAGCTTGCCTACGCCTTCGCCGCGGCGTCGATGGACGCGGGGGTGCCGACGCTCCTTGGTTCCGCCGCGGCTGGCTTCCCCAGGACAACTCGCCAAATAACTCGAACATGCCCAACTTCACCACCTTGTAAAACGTTGACTTTTTAAGAGACTTTTTAATGTTATCATTTTTTTTCTTTGTCAAGTATGGCACTACCCTAACATATTGGGTACAAATCACATGACAACATTTGAGACAGCGTGAAAGTGAATGATTACTGGACACACACACACGCACGCAACACAACACGAAGAGCCCTCATGCCGCGTTGACTTCCTCGCACGCGTCAATCCACTCGCTGTACAGATCTATTGGGTCCGACAGCGGCGTGATTCGCCCGACGTGTGACTTTCCGCACCGCCCGCACTCGACGATGCCGAGTCCTTTCTCGAGGTCCATCTTCGCGACGACGGACTTCTCGTGGTTGCAGAAGGGGCAGTTGAACGTCGTCGAGAGCTTCGGCCTCGGCTTTTTCGGCGGCGCCTTCGACGTCTTACGCTTTCCCATAGTCTACTGCCTAGTAAGTGTGTAAAGACCACTTACTGGTTCACCAACCGGGAGAGGCGTGTGGTGAGGTGAGGTGAGGTAGGTGTGGTGTGCACACGAGAGAGAGAGAGGAAAAGGACAGTCCTGAAAGAAAGAAATGGCGAAGAATGGAATGGGAACGGCGCCGTGAAACAGAGAGAGAGAGAATTCTGTGGGAGACTCTCGGCGGTTAGGGTTTAGGACTAGGACTAGGGTTACGAGAGATGCATGTCTGCTTGGCCTGCTTTGCCCTCCTAGCTAGGTCCTGGCTCCTTCATTTTTCTTCTCAAGGTATGGCCTCCTCGCTCGCCTTCGCGCGATCTCGCCTCTGCGCATTACGCGAAGCGCTCAACGCCGCGCAGCAAGCGCACGATGAACAGCTCCTTGTCGTGAAAACCCTCGAGGAATCCGTCGTGCAGCAGCAAGCAGAAGCGCAGGTGGCGGCGCGCGCAAAGGCGTCGCTTCAGCAGGCGGCGCAGGGAGCGGCGACGGACGCGGGGGGGGCAGCAAGCACAAGCGGACGCGTTCAGTGGGCGGACCAATTCGCTTGGGAGGCGCATATGCGAAAGGTGGCTGTCGATAAATTCGCAATACGCGAATTTCGTCCGGCTCAGCGCGAGGCGCTGAACGCGACGATTGCAGGAGCTGACGTCCTTGCGGTGCTTCCCAGTGGAGGGGGGAAGTCGCTCATTTACTTCGTGCCAGCGGCTATGGATGCCGCAGATGCCGCAGAAGGAAGCAAACATGCGAGCGTGAAGCGCCGTCGAGGCGTTACGTTTGTGATCTCACCACTCGTTTCGTTGCTGCTCGACCAAGCGAGGCACCTTCAAAGCGCCGGCATTCACTCCGTCGCAATCACGGCGAATACGCCACGTGCTGTCGCCGAATCATGCTGGAAGGCTCTCAACGGCCATTCCGCCACAGACGCCGGCGGCTGTGATGTCCCGCGCGTGGTATTCGTTACGCCCGAACGAGTTGCTAAGTCGAAGAGACTCATCAGCACGCTGACTAGCTTGTACAAGAAAGATGCGCTTGCACGTCTGGTCGTGGATGAGGCGCATTGTGTCTCTCAATGGGGGCACGATTACAGGACCGACTACCTCGAGCTGAGCAAACTGAAAACCCTCTTCCCTGAGGTTCCTATCCTTGCCGTGACCGCCACAGCACCACCGCGAGTTGCAAACGACCTAAAGCGGCAGCTTCGCATTAGTGGTTGCGTGGAGCTTCGTACCAGCGTCGATCGACCGAACCTATTTTACGAGATCGCACGTAAGGATTCAAGCCCCAAGGTTGCGCTGGCGCAGCTGTGCGCTCTCCTCAAGCAGCAACGCTTCTCTGGAACAGGCATCGTCTTCTGCGCCACGCAGAGCGAAGTACACACCGTCGCGAATGCGGTGCATGCGTCTGGCACGAGCTGCATCGCGTATCATGCGGGAATGGACGCGGCAGTGCGGGAATCTGGGCAAAGCCGATGGTCGAGCGGAAGGGCACGCGTCGCCGTCGCTACCGTCGCTTTTGGACTTGGCATCAACAAACTTGATACGCGCTGGGTCGTACACTACTCTCTACCCAAATCTCTTGAGAGCTACTACCAAGAATCTGGACGTGCTGGCCGCGACGGACTGCCCGCTCGATGCCTCTTACTATGGCATGTGAAAGATGTTCCTCGCTGGTCTTCCATTGTCTACGCGCGTGGCGACCTTGGTTCGGACATGCTCGTCGAGGGTGTGTCTTCGCTGTACGAGATGGCGAGATACGCAGCGCACGGCGCATGCCGGAGAGCCGCCATTCTGCGTCACTTCGGCGAGACGACAAAGCCACCTCATGCGCGTTGCTGCGACGTATGCGCACGATCAGCGCGTGGCGATGCAACTGCCGCGAGTCCCTCCGACGTTGCAGTCAACGCGAACGTATCGCGTGCGCTGACTGTGATAGGAGAGTCGACGGAAAAGCCGCTCACGCTCGCGATGGTTGCCGATAAGATGGGATCTGGGAGCAGCAAGGAGAACCGCATCACCAAAGAGCAGCGCGAGGCTCTCGCACTGGACCTGCTTTTGGAGGGACATATGCGAGAAACATTCACCGCAAACGCATATGCGGTGAATGCATACGTCGAGCTGACTGCATCTGGGAGGAGGATGCTGCGCGACTCGTCTCGTCCAGATGCGCGCTGCCTTTCCGCTGTCTCGTCGATACCTAGTGTGGAGGCGTTGGCCGATATTCCTCCCGCGGATGATGGCAAGGCGGCGGCAGCGGCAAGCAGCGGCCCCTCACCCTCGCCGGCGAAGCGTGCGCGTCCTTTCGTTCCAGTGGAAATTTCACCTCCACCAGTGGAAGTTGTCACGATTCACGACGACGACGACGACGACGACGACGACTTTGTTCGATAGACTGTAACTTGTGATCCCTCATTCAGTAATGAAGTGTACTTTACTCTGTCCAGCGGTTGTCCGTTCACACCATTCACTTTCACCATTCAGCCCATTCACCGGTGCCATTCACTGCACGTTTTTGTACATTGCGCAGGTGATTTCGAAGTTTGTATCACTCTATCAGGGCGCTTTCGTTGGCGTAGTGAGGTCTCCGGTTGCGACTTATTTTCGTTGATGTCGTTGCCATCGCCACCAACCGTGCACCAACACGATGACTCAAGGGTCACACTTAACTAGTCTACTCTACGTACTCTACCTAGAAGAACCCCGTGGTGCAAGCCTGGCACCACGCAGGCCAGGTCCTAAGGGTGGTTGCCGATGTGGCAACGAGGTCCCCAATCAGCGAATCTCCCAACCAAGGAAGCCTCCCTTACCTCGTCACGCCTATGCTCCCTCCCCACTCTCCTACGATACTGTAGATGTCGACGTCCAAACCCGTCCTCTTCGTAGACTAGACTATGGACTGTATGAATACACGTCCCTCCTCCCTCCACAGCCTCAATCTTCTGCTCCCATTTCACCAGCCATTTCACCATACACAATTTCCCTCCCAGGCCGTCTCAGGCCGACCAGATTGTGATCATCTTGCGGGAAGGGAATTGGTTAAAATTGGTTACTTGAAATCGTTAGACTATGCTCCATCTTTCTTTCTGCGTCTGCTGCGATCAGTGCGATGACCAGTCGGAGTGGTTTGATTGCCTTCGCCTTCGCCTTTGCATTGCCGCGTCCTCCTCCGACGCGTTGCGGTTTCCCCCCTCCAAACGGGGGCCGGGGGGGTATTCTTACCGGAGGCCCCTCCTTCAAGGCTCCAGCTCATCATCCGAACCTCGGACGAGCAGGCGGAGCAGGCACGCACACGTAGTACGTAGTTTGGGCCTTTTAACTTGGCCCTTAAATTGGTTCGTGTTGGTTATCTCGTCTGGTTATGGCGTCTCTGCATTTGAACTCGGAGGAGAACTCGGAGGAGGAGTGGGAACTTGTTGACTACCTTGTGGACAACGACCTTGGGCTGGGGGGTGGTGAAAATGTTGTGGAACATTACGAGGAAGTTAAGATGCCCGTTATCGGCGCATTCGGAGCGGGGGAGCAAACCAGCGCACTGGACAACTTAACTTGTGCTGAGGGGGAGGGACAGGAAGCTGAGGAGGATGTGGGGGAGGAGGAGGAGGAGATTTCGTCGAAAGATTCTCCTCACGACAACGTGCAGCAAGCGTCCAACGTGGAACGCACAAGCACAAACCAAACGCAGCAGAGAGATGACCAACCGCAAATGGACACGCAGGATTTTCACAGCGACTGCGTCATGTGCAGGTCGACGTCGGCTTTCGTCGCGCAGGTCATATTCGTCGGAGTTGCCTTTGTAGCTGTGATGGCTACACACGCGCCATTTGCGCAGCCAGCTCGGCCGACGCTGACATCACCACCGACGTCGTACCACAACGCACCGGAAGTCGCCGCTATCCCAATGCCGCCCCGTGCACCGACGAGGAGGCCGAAGCCAACGCCGGCGCCGGCACCGCAGCCTTCACTGGCGCCCGGCCGTGTTCGGGAGGCAATTGCACCTTCACCAGTGCGTCCAGCAATTGCTCCACCGTTGGAGAAGAGGAATCAGACGTCGCTCACAGCTACAGTGTCGTATTCGCTCGTTCCTGTGCCCGAGCACGGAACGCCGGTCGAAAAAGCCGCGAGGAGGCGCGCAAGCCAGCATCAAGCTGCAGCATTGCCTTCCGAGCTCAGTCAGCTCGGACCTGTGCCAGCACCTTGTGTTTTGTGTATTTTGGGACATGCTACGGCGTGCCCGCGGTGTGCAGTCCCGGTGTATGCGATGCTTGGCATTCGCGGTGACGAGTTTCGGCGTACTGCGGCGCTCATCTCGTCAACGGGAGGCACGTTGTGCAGCGCGTATTAGAAGTTGCTTTCGGGAAAGAAAACGGAGATGCGGAGGTTTGGTGGGGAGAGTGTGTTATAGAGAAGCCGCGACATTATCTTCTACTTACAGCACGCGCGTTATGCTTAGTGTGTTTTGCTCCTTGTAGTCAAAGTCGTTCCACCTCAAGGTTTCGCATTGCGGTCAAGCGGCACGAAATTATTCCACTTCACGCATCTTGTAAGAGTCGAGACGTCTTGTTGGCTCACTCACTCACCGCCTCATGTGAAGCAGTGCTTGCCCCCGCCGGCCGCACCGGTCAACACAGCGCCAGTGTCTGTTGTTGTATTTTCCCTCCCAAGTGGTTAAACCTTTAACTGCGCGCGTTGCCCTTACCTCGTGATGCAAGTCGTGCAAGGAGTGGTCGCGGCGAAAGGAAGACCAAAAGGGCAAGTTGCGTGACTTCCCCAAAAGACGAAACCCGAATGTGAACTTCTTGCAAAGGCAAACCCCCAACTCCCTCGTCCAAAAATCCCATTGCAAATTCGCAATGTCCATCGCCAAGGCCCAATTGCCCAAACAAAGGCAGCAGTGAAAGACCGTTCAGAGAGGCCTGAGCAGCATCATCGACAAACGAACCTCAACGCGGGCTACATTCTTGCTTGTAGCCTTGGTCTTCGCTCTTCGTCCTCGTTCTTCGTCTGATGGATGCCTGCGAGGAACGGAACGGCCGCGAGAACAAGCCTCACAGGTCTCACCATATGGCTCGCCTCACCGAAGCCAACTCGCCTGCAAGGCTGCAACTCGCCTTGGCAACTCGCCTTGGCGGAATCGCATCGCATCGCAAGCCTTGGACTTGGACTAACCCTCGTCTACGCCTCTGCGGTCGCGTAGTCTCCCAGTGCAGGAGTAGTCTCACCGGAGGCAACACACCCGGCAACCTCAGGCAACCTCCTAGGTGGTGCAGCTCTCTGTCCTGGTCTTGTCGCCGCTGCTCCGGGTTCCACTCGCACACACTTCTTGGGCCCCAAACCAAACCCGGGGAAGTTAAAGTTAAGGCCGGCCATTATTGCGCCAACGTCGGTCGTTTGTCTTCACTCTCACTCCCTCTCCCTTCGAGGGTCTGCGGCCGCTTAAGCCTTAAGGTCTCTTTGTTTGCTTATTACCTCGTCCGGATGATCCCTCCGCTGCAGTCTCTCGTGAAGTATGACAGCCCTGTGCTCGTCAGCACGAACAAGGACAAGAAGGGCGCCAAGGGGAAGGGAAAACTGCCGCCCGTCGAAACCAAGCCCAACCTCACGCCCACCGAGGATATCCTCAACTCCATTCTGCCGCCGCGCGAGTGGACCGAGGAAGGACAGCTGTGGGTGCAGTACGTCGCCTCGACGCCGGCGACGCGACTCGACGTCATCAACCTGCAGGAGTCGCTCGACCTCCAGCTGCAGCAGAGGCAGGCGCGAGAGACGGGCATCTGCCCCGTGCGAGAGGAACTATACGCGCAGTGCTTCGACGAGCTCATCAGGCAGGTCACCATCAACTGCGCCGAGCGAGGTCTGCTGCTTCTGCGCGTTCGCGACGAGATGCGCATGACCATCGCCGCATACCAAACGCTCTACGAAAGCAGCGTGGCGTTCGGCATGCGCAAGGCGCTGCAGACGGAGCAGGGCAAGAGCGACATGGAGCAACACATCCAGCAGCTCGAGGCGGAGTCAAGGGACCTCGAACGCCAGGTGGGTGAGTGGCGCGTGAAGTGCGAGAGCGTGGAGAAGCGTGAGGCGGAGAGGCGCAAGAATGAGGAGGAGAACCACAAGAAGGAGGTGGCGTTCCTGACCAACAAGGCAAAGCAGCTGCAGCACCAGCTCGAGCAGTTCCTCGCGCCGAAGAAATAGGCGTGCTCGCGCGACGTGTAACTGGGCCATTTCTCAAAGTCTCAAGTGTTCTTCACGAACGCTTACAAAACCTGTGAAACTAGTCGGACCAAGACGACGCGTGCGCTGTCGAAGCAACACACCGCGCGCGCGCGAATCAACGACGACTTAATTTCAATTTTCACCCCACCAAAAAAGAAAGAAAAACCAACGCGCACAAACACCTAATCCAGCTAGAGCAAATTTCATTCTTGCAGATAAGGCTTAGCTCTACGCAGCCATCGTGTCACCGCCGCTGATGTAGGACCACAAGCCTCCGCCTCCGCCACTCGACTTCTCCTCCTCCTCCACGCGCTTGCGAAGCAGCGTCGCCTCCTTCTCCAGACCCTTCGACTTGTCGAGAGCCTCCTTGAGCTCAGCCACCTCCACTTCCAGACGCATCACATGAGCACGAGCATCCTCCAACGCCTCCTTCGTCGCAGCATGTGCGCTTTCCTCCGCGCTCAGCGAAGCCTGCGCAGTCTGCAGCTGCTTGCGCATCAGCGCCACCTCCTTCGTTGCCGCGTGTTCCGCGCGAGTGTCGGAGGACGTCGGCAACGGCTCCGAGGCTGCTGGCTGCGCCTTCTGAGGCGTCGTAGCCTTCCGCGGCGAGGGCTTTGGTGGTGTTGCCACAGGAGTTGCAGAGGTGGCGAGCTTGGCAGGCGAGGCGGCGGCGTTGTCGTCTTTGACGGACATGAAGTGCATGCCCGTTCCATCACCCGTGGGAACAGCCACCATCTTCTCCACAGGTGCCTCCGCGGCACCGTTCTCGTCTACAGCGTCGTCGTACGGCGCCTCGGCGGGGATTTTTAGAACCGCCACGTCGTTGCGGTACGTTCCGTCGTACCCGCCGAATATCAGACAGCTACCGGCAGCATCGTCGAACGCGCACCCAAATCCTTCGCGAGCCACCGCCTCGCCGCGGCATTCCACCAAGTACGTCCACGACGGGTTGTACGGCGTTCCCGAGGCGACGCACTCGAGAAGCGCCTCGCGCATGTTGAAGATTGCCCACACGTCGTCAAGGCTGCGCTTTCCGTCGCCGCCGCCGAGTACGACGAGGTCGCGCCCACCATTTGCGCAGATGGCGGCGTGTCCAGCTCTTTCGGACGGCGCGTAAAGTAGCCGGATGTCGCGGGGCGTGCTCTGAGAAAGCTGAAGCCATGTCATCGTCGCGGCATCCAGCACGTGAAGGTCAGACGAGACGTTGCTGCCTACGGCACCGCCTCCGCCAAAGTACGCGACAAAGCGCGCGCCAATCGCGGCGGATGCGGCGTTGGACAGCGGCGGCGGCGGCTTGGCGCCGCCGCACGGCGGGCTCGACCACTCCGCGAGCGGCGTTCCGCGCTCGTCGACCATCGACCCTCCGCCAGCACCGTGCAGCTTCGACACGTCCAGCACGCAGATGTCGGCAAGCACAGTTCGTCGCGTCGGCTCACCGTTCCTAGCGTCCTTGTCGTACATCGCCTCTCCCCCAAACACAATCACGCGCGCACCTCCGCCGAATGCGACGAGGTTCGCGCAGTGTCCACACCTGGCGACGGGCGCCTCGCCGCCGCACGGAACGCGCTCCCACGAGGGAAGCGTCTGCGGCGCGGGCGAGACGCGCACGCGCCACACCTCCAGCGTGGTTGGCGCGGCGGCGCCACGCACACGTCCGCCGAGTGCGTACACGAATCCCCCGAGCGCGATGAGCCTTGCTCCTGCCGTCGGCGGCGGTCCCACTTCCGGGTCCGGGCGCACGGCGGCTGGCGACCACGTTCCCGTGCCGAGCGTAAGCGCGTGTGCGTCGTTCGCGCGACGGCTTGACCTCGCGCCTCCAAAAATGAACAGCTGTCTCTGCGTCGTTGTGCCAGCGAGCGTGCACCCCGTGTCTGTTCTGGGTGCCGGCGCGATGCCGTTGGTGGTCATCTCGCACCACCCGTCGCTTGCGGACTGGTTCGTCGCTGGCCACCCTGTTCCTGCTCCACCGGAAGTTGCCGATGCAGCTGACGTGGCTGGCGCGTTTGACGACTCGAGAGGAGGCGCCGCTTCCGCTTTTTGGATAGCCTGCGAGATCTGCGAAGGTTCCAAGGTATCGACCCACGATGCTCCTGCATCCTCTTCAACGGTTCGCACGTATAGTCGCATGGCTTCCATGGGTGGCATGTTCCCCAGTTGGTTCCACGATTGCCACTTGGCCGCGTCGACGACGTTCCACGACCACGGCTTTGGTGAGTTGCACGGTCCTGAGAGCGCTTGCTGTGAGAGCGCCCAGAGCACGAGTCTCGTTTCGTCTGAGAGAGGGGGCAGAGAGGATGCTTCATGACCAGCGGGCCAGATGGCGTCAACGAAATGAACGGCGGCGTAGAAGCGCGCGGGGTACGTCAGGGACGACGCCATGGATCTGCTTAGAACTAACGCAGAAGCACCACCTGCTTTACGGGACTTCGGTCTGCGGAATCAATCTGTGCCTGGGATGGCGGAACCAACATAGTCTATGCGCGCGCACACTACTAACCCTAACCCTAGCTAGCCCTTAGGGTAGGGGCGTGCCCGAACCCTAAGAGTAACCCTAAGAGTAACCCTAGCCCTAATAATAAAGTTTATCATTCCCTTTCCGTCTTCAACTCTTCAACTCGTCCTCTGAAGGCCGGCCGTCAGCGTTCTTTTCGTGGTCGTTCACGGTTCGTCCCTTCGTGGTGGTTCGTTCTCGCCTTCCCGCTGGTATGAATCGTTTTTTTGTACTACTCGACCTTCGTCATGGTCTTCTTCTGAGTTCTGACTCTTCTCGCCAGTACTCGTACACGTGCGACAGAATAATATCCACGACCTTCACAAAAACAAAAAAATCGTCCCGATCGAGATCCCACGTTCTCCATGAGAGGTAAAATGTCTCGTAATTTACCGTAGTGTACTACTCGTAGTGTTCAGGAATTACACGTTGTCTTGTCGTCATGTGCTCTTGCCGTCTTGCCGTCGCTCTAAGGTTATTTTCCCTCATTTTATGTAATTTTTCAACTTGATTTTGTTTCTGCACAGTGAACACCCGTAGGAAGTACATGCAAAGAGCAAAGAAACAAAACAAAACAAGGAAATATGTAGAAGATTATTGTGTTAGCTGCGGAATTTTTCCCCAAAGAGATGAAGTTCTGCATGGTCATCATGACGGACATAAAACCGAACCCGACCATAGTTCTTACGAAGTAAACCAGAACGGCAGCCACCACTTTGGAAGTAGGGCCCTAACCAAACCCTTGGCAGCCCGAGAAGGGCACCCGGTTGGTTGGCCGCTGGCTGGTCGCTGATCAATGCCACCTGTCTGGCGCAGCGCAGAGCCCACTTTCTTGCCCGGCAACAGCCTTCGCCTTCCCCTTTCTAGCTAGGGTTGCTCCCAGGGGATGTTCCAGCCCCCTCGCCGCCGCGCCCGAGTCCCTCCCCCCCAGCCAGTTCCCCCAGCCCCCCACCGGTTCATTGCAGTCTCACCACACACCACACAGTCCTTATTGTCTCAGAACCGCTGCCACAAGACACGTGCTTCGTCACTGTCATTGCCATCCTCTCCTTCTCAGGATGCAGTCATCCTTTCAGTGCTCACAACAGAAGTGTTCTTCTTCTCTCCTGAAAACGAAGAAAAAACTTGGTAGAGCACATGGTGGTGTTAGCGCTTCATTCGCAAGAAATGTGTGTGAGAGAATAGCTGTGAACAGTAGTAGTAGTAGGCTGGTGGTAACGCACGCAACTCTGGCAAATGCAGTACCAAACAAAGGTAGGACAGCTGCACGAACGGCAAGGCGCACGTTGGGTGGGTGGCCGCACCAGCACAACGTCCACTCCCCCTCGTTAACAGGAACGCGACAGCGCAGGCGGGCGGCAATGCGCTCAATGGACGACAACGACGGAAGTCCGGTGGCTGAGCCGCCAAGTGGGAGCAAGCCGTCCCCCTCTTCGTCGTCGTCACACGACGCGGCGCCGCTCGGAAACAACGGAAACGGAAGTGCAGCACCGCTCAACTCGACTTGGGCGCCTACGACATTCGACGAAACCGACGAAACGTCAGGAAGCAACGTACTGCTAAGCAGACAGAACGCGACGAAAGAGCTTCTCGCGTACGTCTTAGCCGCCGTTCTATTCGGAGTTGGCGTTGGCGTTGTGAGCGGCGGCGACGCATCGCAGGAGTACTTCGCAGGATACCTGCTCGAACAGAGCCTTTCGGTAGACAACCTGCTCGTGTTTGTGCTGATATTCCGGTACTTCAAGCTTCCCATGTTCCTGCAGAAGCGCGTGCTAAACTACGGGCTGTGGGGTGCCGCCATCGCGCGCCTCGTGATGATTGTCGCGGGTGTGGAGGCAATTGAGGCATTCGAGCCGCTCTTGCTCGTGTTCGCCGCCATTTTGCTGTACTCTTCTTACAAGATCCTCGCCGAGCAGGAGGAGGAGGCGGAAGAGGAGGATGGCCTGCAGAACAACGAGATTGTGAGGTTCTGCCGCAAGCTTTACCTGTTCACACCCACCTACGAAGGCGAGCGTTTCTTTTCATCGACCACCGTCGTCGACCCGGCGAACTCGAGCACGCCTTGGACGGCGCGTGCTCTCAGCAACATTCTCGGGCCCGCGAGATCAGGCGAGCCGCTGTTCGCCGCCACGCCGCTTCTGCTCGTTCTGCTTGTGGTGGAGCTCAGTGACATCGTCTTTGCGGTAGACTCGATTCCCGCGGTGTTTGGCATCACGCGTGACCCGATCATCGTGTACTCGAGCAACATGTTTGCCATCTGCTGCCTGCGCAGCCTGTTCCAGCTGGTGAGCGAGGGCTTAGAAGAGATGAAGTACCTGCAGACATCCATCGGCTCCGTTTTGGGATTCGTGGGTCTTAAGATGGTTGCGGAGTACTTTGGCGCGGAGGTGGAGACGTCCACATCACTGGCGATCATTGGCGGCACACTGACGGTTGGCGTGGTGGCATCGTACCTGGTGAAAGACGACGATAACTAGTGAGGCAGTCCTTACTTCCCCGTGTTTTGGTACAGGCATGACATGAGCCTCAGCCTCAGCCTCAGCCTCAGCGTCAGCCTCCGTGTGTTTTCTTTTTTACTTAACAAAAATCTATGCTTAGACTAGACTAGTCTATCTATATCCATTTCATTTCAGTCGTGACATTCATCTCCGCAGGCACGGCACGGCACGGCATGAGTTGTTCAAGGTTGGAACCCCTCCCTCACTAAGTTAGGTTAGTAACCCCTCCTCCCTGCCATGCGGTATCCCCTCCCTGTGATCCTGTGGTGGTATCTCCCCTTGGACCTTCCCGTTCCTGGGCCCCGGCACTCCCCTGGGGGGGTGGGTGTGGACCACAGCTTAGATATCTGAGCTGGGGCTGGGGCAGTTCCATCAGCCCATCAGCCCACCGCTCCCATCAGAACTTCAGAAGAACCATGGCGCCCGTCATGTCCCGCCCCTGCCCCTCCCTCGCCTCTCGCTCCTTCGCTCGCCCCTCTGTTCGTGTGCAGTCCTCAGCTCGGGGGGTTGTTGCGATCCCTTCCCTCCCCTCATCCCTCGCGTCCCTCGCGTCGTCGGCGATCATCCTTGCCGCGGTCGTCGTGTCTCCCGACGCGGCGCTCGCGGGTGGGCGCGACGACATCGGAGGATCCTCCCCGAAGGCGGGCGGATCGGCTGCGTACTGCGACACGTGCCTCGCAGGACCGGACTTCAACGCGCTCGCCGACCGCAAGAAGTGGGACGGACGAACGAACACGGGATGCGAACTGGGACCCGCGGGGAAAAAGTGCAGAGAGTCGCAGATCTCTGACGTCGACAACTCCGCATACGGAGGTGTCGAAGGACGTGGTGCAGGCTTTGCGAAGCAGGGTGAGGCGAACGCCGCCATGGGTGAGTCGTACAAGCCGGACAGCGTTGCGCTCATCAACAAGATCGAGGCGGTGCTCTCGCTCGACCCGCTCGACCCGAAGCGAGTGGACGACGTGCCCGGCGTGCAGAAGCAGAGCCAGGTGTGGGTCTCGCAGTATGCCAAGGGTGGAGCCGCGGCGAAGAAGAGTGCAGGCAAGCTGTACGGCGCCGTTGACGCGCTCAACGGGCACATCGCCTCGAAGGGGCTTGCGCCGCTGCCGAAGCGTACGACCGAGTTTGTGCTTGGCGCGTGCCAGGAGGCGCGCACGCTGCTCAGCACAGACCAGTAGAAACAACGGGGTGTTATACCGTGGTGCATGCGCGTGTCTTTGGTGGCCGGTGACGTGGTCTGTGTAAGCAAAAAAAAATAATGTCAAAAACAAATAAAAGAATCTCATCTCATCATATTTACTTGTTGTAGATTTCTTCCCGCGTCAGGGCGACATAAGCGCGGCGCAGAGTCGCAGTCACGCGCTCGACATCAGGCGACTTGTGCGCGCTCATTGCACGCCATCTCACGCGCATGCTTTCGCCCACCTCCGGTGTGACGCGCGGATCGAGCTCGAGCTTTCCTTTGCCATCTCCGTCGCCGAGCTTTCCCGTGCACATGTCCGTGGGACGAGGCGAGTCCATGTGATATGCTTGCACCGCTTTCATCACCACGGATGCCATAGAGATAGTCGCCTCCGTCGTCCAGTACGCTTCGCCATTCGACGAGTTGTCAGTTGTTCCCGCGATGGTTGAGCTGCCATCCTCCGGCGAATCCACTCGGCAGTGCGCGAGTTCGATGGGCGCAAAGCCATCCGCGAGCGTGCCAAAGCCGACGATGGACGGTCGTATGTCCACGGGAAGCCGGCTCACCGCGAGAACATCCGCTGGTGAGCCGAGATTGCTGTGCATTAGGCCCACGTCCGCGGGTGGCCCTGGCGGCACATCCTGGTCGCCACGTTTCCGCATAGCCTCCACCTCAGCACGCCTCTCCGCACTGTGCCGAAGCACCGTGCGCGCGACGGTGGCGTAGTCACCCGAGTCCATTCTCCACATGTGAACCAGGTCGAAGACGCGCGTTCGCGGATGGATGTCAACGTTCCACTTGCTCTTCATGTCCTCGACAAACTCAGGGGGCACCTCTGCGGCACGTGCCGCAGCGCAAAACCCGTCCGTGCCATACGTGTCTGGAAGTGCGGTGATGCCGTCACCGCGACCCGAGCCGCCGTTGCACATCACGAAGACGATGTGAGCGCATAGCGTGCTCACCTGGCACGGCGTGTCGGAGCCTCCACCAGCCTCGTTGTCGAAGCGTGCCAGAAGCTGCGCGAACGTGGAGCTCATCTCGTGCGCGTGCGTTCCCAGTAGCGCCTTAATCTGCGCCTTTCTGCCAGCTTCGCCAATTCCCGCGTGGCGCATCGCGCCGTCGACGAGGTTCGCACTCTGCACGGAGCTGGTTCCCACGTACCCGACAAGGTGACGCATGCAGAAAAGGTTCTGCAGAAGCAGGTACGTGCGATCGGAACTGCGTCGACCGGCAAATAGTGCAATCTTCAGGCCATGCCAGCCACCGTTGAGCGTGGAGACTGTGCCCGCAAGCTTTCCAAGACTGCTCGCGAGACGCTCCAGTCGCGAAATGCGGCACCTGCCTCCCGTCTTCGCCGCGAGCTGGCGCACCTGCCCTCTCACCGTGTACTGCTGCACGAGCTGCATGAGGCTCGTTTCAACGTGGCTCGAACTCTCGACGAAGCCGCTCGACATGGCGATCACCTCGCCATGTTCATTCACCGACAGGCGCGTATCCGCCACCGGCGGGAGGTTCGCGTCGGGCATGCCCACGGTGGCGCGCGCCTTCTGCACGTCAGTTGGATGAAAGCTGGCGTACTTCGCGAGGGCATCCCACTCGTCGTTCGTAACCGCGGGTGATGCGTGGTCCATGAGCTTGACAGCGCGTGCAAATTCTCCAAACAGCTCGGGCTGTTCCTGCGCCATTTTTGCGAGCGGGTACACAGACTTGCGCACGTGAAGTGCAAAGTCGACTCGCACGCGCCGCAGGTACGTCGAGAACACCTTGTGCATCTTCGGCTTGTACAGGTCTGCGATGCCTCGTCTCAGCAGCCACGCCGAGGGAATGGCGAGCAGTCTCTTCGCTTCCTTGGAACGCAGCATTTCGCTCATAGCCGCGACGATTGCGTCCGTCGCGCCGCTCCTCCTTGCGTAGTACTCCGTCCGTTTGACGAGCTGGTCAACATCTTCGTCGAACGTTTCCACAGCGTTTCCCTTTCTCAGGTCCTCGTCGTCCCACGAGCTGCCGAACGTCGCGTACAGGTGGTCGTGGAATGCCGACGCTGGCGACCCCGCGTTTCGCGACGCGCGTCGCACCACCTCCCGCACACCCAGCACGCCATCGGATGGTGACGCATATCCTCGTTCGGCGGGTGTGAGCGCCTCGAGTCCGTTGTGCCCATCCGTGCGCATGACTAGGATTCCGAAGACTCGATATAAAAGAAGTCTTATTAATCTTATAACCCAAAAGGGTGCGAGGAGGCGTATAAGGTAATTTTGAAGGAGAGGAGGCGGAGGAAGAAGAGGCGACATGTCTACAGTAATGTGAAGAACACCCAAGCCCAGGGAGAATGACACACCAAAAGAAACAGGGACGGAACCGACGGCCGGAGCCCGGAGGAGGTGCCACAGGTGACACCAGGACCGAGGGGGAAGTGGGACCCCGACAGCCCGACGACCGGACGGAACCAACGACCACAGCCCCCTTCCCCTCCAAGACGGAACTGCCCCTTTGACCTTTCCTCCCTTTGGGCTTTTTCGTCTGGTGGGAGTTGTCTTAACAGCGAGAACGAGTTGTCTTACAAGTCTTCCCATTACGTTACAGTAAGTACGTCAGTCACGGGAGTCCCGCTGCATTGCGTGCTGAGGCTCAACTTGCACCCGCTTGCTTCGTTGCTTGCGTGCACGGGTTTGTAGTTCTATGCAGCCTCGGCCTTAATGCGTCGTCTTAGCCTTAATGAGTTCAACTTAGCGTACACGACGCCGCGCGTGGTGCGCATCCAGGACACCTACCTCAGCCTGTTGGCGCTCCTCCTGAACCTCGTCGTGTTCGCGTACATCGGCGTCTACGAAGTCGTGCTGAAGAAGGGGTACCTCGTGTGCTACCCAGTTAGCGTGAAGGGCAGGAAACTCGACGTCTCCCCCGGAGTACCCGCCATGCTCAGTGTCGAGTGCGAAAGAATCAACAGAACGCGCAGCGATGCAATGAAGAACGCAGCCTCGGTGAACTTCATGGGCACTTTCGTAAACAAAGTTTCAAAGAAGACGCCGGAACACTGTGCAGGAAACGTGCCGGCGGATAACCACTACACGTGCTTCGAAATGGACACGGGAACCAACGACGGAAAGGTGGTGAAAGAACTGCCGAGCGGGATCGTCGAACTGCCGCTAAGTCAGCTCGTCACTTTCAAAAATAAGACGACGGTTTCTTGGCGCGCAGCGACAGTCTCGTCGGCGATTGTCTTTGCGAACGACTTCGTCGCGACCACACAGCCGTACGAAGCGCGCAAGAACAAGGACCCAAAGCTTGGTGGTTCGCTGGAAAACTTCCGCGTGCGCCTTGTGGATTTGGACGGGAATGTCGTGAACGCGTGCCCTCGCTTCGTGCAACACCGTACATTTCGCCTCGCAGACACGTGCGACGACCTCGATACCTTGGAATTCAACCAGCCGTGCGAATTTGAACCAGGCGACACGCATGCTATCCCGCTGATTGCCATCGCAAAGGCTGGGGGTGCCGAACACATGTACACGAAAGTGAAGGACATGCACCCCACAGTGTCGTCGTCCCTCATCGATGGATGCGTCGAGAACTTGGTGGGAAATAGGTTGTACGGCGCATACGTGTACAAGGATGGCTACGCTGACTTTCATGCCGCGGGTATCCCACAAAAATACATGCGCATAGCGACAGGGGCAGATTTCAACGAGGACATATCCACTTACGATCTCTACCTCAAGCGAGCGCGCAAGCTGTGTGCAGACAACGAGTTGATGTTTGGTGGCGTCGCGATACAGATGGACTGGACTCTTTCGAACGTGGAGTTCAGTCGCTACAACGCGGAGTTCGACATCACAGTTCCGAAAGCTCCCGTTGCCGTTGAGATTAAGGTTAAGTTCTCGCCGCCGAGTCGCGCGAACGGCCTCATTGGCGATGGTTATGTTTCACCTAACCATAAGAATTGGCCGAAAACTGATGAGGATGTACAGGAAGCTAGGTGGTTTGGCACGACGCTTTCCACAGCATTTTTGGGCGAGCTCTGTGAGTTTTCCCTTACACATCTCATAATCACATTGACCACCAGCATCGGTATGCTTGCGATAGCTACGATTATTACCGAACTGTTCATGCTGAAGGTGTCTCCACTGAGAGAGCTCTACAATGCTGAGAAGATTGTGACGAGCGGTGACTACACGCAATTGCGCAAGACGATGACGTCAAAAGAGATGGACGATGTTCTGCACAGCGACGACATGCAAATGAGCGCGCTTGGCAAAAGTCTCTCTTTGAGGGCTCGTCAAAAATCAACCTTCGAGAGCGTTGACGAGGAGTCTACGCCCGTCAAGGTTCATGACAATTACACGTCTGTTGCGCTTAGCTCGCCGCATGCGGCGAAGGATATCAAGCGCGCGATCGAGGGAGCGGCCGTGCCGTCCAAGCCAGACGTTGCTAGGACATCAAAGTCGCCGCAGCGCATTCATCCTCTCTCTCTCTCGAGTCCTTAATTCACCACAGACTAGCGGACCAAAGTATGTACACTACTTAATAGGCTTTCTCTATATTTATGATTATTAAGGTGGGTTATGGTTACATGCGATGGAATGGAACTGTTGTTGTAATGTGTAAATACGATCAACTTAGTTTGCCAACCGGCTTGACGGACGAGCAGCCACCGGAGTCATGCCTGGAGTCGACTGCACGCCGGCGCGAACCGCGCTCGCCGCGAGCATCGGGCTGCCCGGCTGCACGAAGCGAAGGCTGCCGCTCACTGTGCTGTGCGCCTCGCGCGACGCGGCGCGCGCGGTGGAGTGAGGAATACTCGTTCCAATCGGCATCGTCGCCTTCAGAACCGGTAGGCCGTACGAAATGCCAGCCTCCTCCTCGTCCTCGTCCCATATCGACGTACTCACCTTCTGCGTGCAGAGGTTCTGCAGGTACTCGGGACAACCAGAACCTTGCATAGGCTTGACCGAGTCGCTCTCCATGCCAATGTTCACGAGCGCTCCGCGAGCCGCACGGCGGCCCTTCTTGCTCTTGCTGTTCGTCATGTACGTCATCGCACCAACACCGCCAGTCTCCAGCATCTCGCGCCGCGCCTCGCCGTCGAGAGACAGGTAGCGCAGCGTCGTCGCGGCGTCCGCCTGCGCCTCCAGCATTCCAGGCGGCAAAGGCGGGTCCTTCTTCTTCTTCTTCGGCTTGGCGCCCGCGGGAGCAACTGGCGGCTTGCACACGTCTATCAACTTCGTGATCGCGCCAGAGTCACGAAGCATGCGCCGTCGCTCAATCAGCGTCGGGTACGCCGCAGCCGACTTGCCGAATCCGACACCCTCGAGCCGACGAGCCACAATGCCCGACGTGGACACCCTGTCGCCGTCTGCGGGTACCTCACCAGGCGTTGGCGACGGCGACGCGGCAGCGCCAGGCGTGCCTCCTCCAGCAGCTCCCGGAGTTGGCGATGCGGAGCCAACGGCGGCGGCGGTGGCTGAGGATGGGGTTGCATCGAAGATGGGATTGTCCGCCTCAGGGTCTACCAGCACAGGCCGCCTCTGGCCCGCCCAGGAATCTGCATGGAACTGGTCGAGAACGCCGCTCTTCATTGCCACGTTGAGCAAGCGCTCCTCGCGCCTGCCACGACCGCGCTGCGTCTCCAGCAGCGTCGTTGGCACCACGCCGCTAGGCGCCGTCTGCCAGCGACTCATTACCGAAATCTCCTTCCCGAGATTGCCCAGGTCACGCCGCAGCATTTCGCTGCGTTCCTGCTCGAGGCCGTCGCGAAGTCCGGGCGGTGCACCGTACGTGCCAAGTCCCCAGCTGATGCTCTGTCCCGCCGCCGTCAGTGCCTGCTGCGTGATGAGCTGTGTTCGAACGTTTGCTGGCAACATGTTGCCTCTTTTCTGAGCAGCTTCGTCGCCGATAGTAGACCTTCTCCTGCTGCCGCCATCCGCAGATCCGGGCTTTTCCGCAGCCGCGACGGCGAGGCGATCGCTCGCTCCAACGGCGCCGTGGCCGCCGTACCCGCCAAGCAAGTCACGAACGGGCTGCGCGATGAGCACAGGCGGCCTTCGACGAGGTGCCGGCATTGGCTTGGGACATCCTATGGTGTACATAATTCCAGCCGCCGCACGGCGCGTCATCGTCGTATTCTCCTCTTTCTCCTCGAGGCAATGGACGATCGCCTGAAGCGCGCCGTCGAGCTTCGGGATGAGGTCGCGGGCTTCCGGGCTGTTCAGCGCCAGCTTCTGCAGGCATACGACCGCCTTCTCGATGGTATTCACGGCATACTGCGCGACGCCGCTCGAGCACTCGGAGCACCGTGTCATCAGCAGGCCGAGCAGCGCCTGCACAGCTCCCTCTTTCACCGAGAGCGCCGCGATCTCCTCGCGGGTCCTCGATCCCTTCGGCTTTGGTAGCGGGCGTCCTTCCTCGTCGTGGGGGTCGTTGCTGAGCACCGACAGGAGGATTTGCGCGCAGTGCATTCTACCCTTCGTCTCGCTGCACCGTTTGAGCATACGGCACAGCCTTCCAAAGGTATTTGGAACGAACATCTCGTCCATGACGACCCACCTTCCCGTTTCATTGTGCGTCGCGATGCTGTCAATCGTCATGGCTGCGGACACCTCGCAGCTCGGGCTCCTTCCGTCGAGGTAGCTCCACAGCGACTTCTGAAGCCGCACGGGCCCGTGAGTGTCGTGCGGCGGCGGCACGCGCGCGTTGTTGAAGTTCTTCGCGAGTTGGTCGCGTCCCAGCTCGTGCTGGCTGAGGCTGGACATGAGCCCGAGCGCGAGAACCTTTTCGTGCGCCGCGACGCCTCCTCGTCCGTCGCGAAAGCAGACGCACGCGACGGACTCCTGCACGCACTGCAGCGATATCAGTTCCTCGATGGTGGACGGCTTCGCGAGCGTCCACTCCCATAGGTAGAATGCCGCCTCAGCGCGCGTGATTGTGCAGTGTATGGTGTTGAATACACACGGTCCGCGCAGGTTTTCTTTGAGGTTTGGCAGGTTGTTGTAGAGCGCCCACTTCTCGTCGGACCACCCTTCCGGCTTCTGCTTCCCGCCCTTGTCCTTGCCCTTCTTGCCCATGATAAGATGACGCCGCCTTTACGACCTCCAATCCAAGTAAGGCTTTCACCAAGCCTGCTACAGAAATAAACGCTACAGTGCTATGTGGCAACGTCAGGGCACACACGAGGAAGAAGGACCAGATTCTTAAAGGGTACACGTGTGGTTACCTAAGCTTACCTTAAGGCGCAGACCTGTTAATGTTAAGCACAGATACACAGACAAAAGAAGCACAACCAGGATTCGCACAGGCCAGTCGTTGTTGTCTCACCTGACGTCCTGCAAAGGTAAATGCACGCCTTAGGGAGGGGGGGAAGTCAAGGAACGCCTTAGACACCAGCACGTCTAAGAACTACCTTAGGATAACAACGCCTTGCAAGTTAAGTTGCAAGGAGGAAACAACACGGCGAAACCTGCCAGAGTACCCGGTAGTTGTACATAAAGTGGGACACGCCTGTTGCCTGTCGTACATACTGTAATATTAGGTCGAAGGCGTCGAACGCTTCTATTAAGTTACCTGATCCGAAGGTTTGGGCAAGACACCTGTGCAAGACTCCAAGAGAGGTACTTTAGAGAGGCTTTTGGCAAGAGACATTTATGTATGTGTCTACCTTTAAGCTTAACTGTCCCTCTATCGTAGTTCTTAGGAATGAACAGGACGAGCACGGATGGGCCGTGTTACTACTCATAGGGTAGAGACGGTTAATAGTTAGGGGTTCGGAATGCTCCGATTTTGACCAAAAAAATCACCAAAACCACTGCAATGAAGCTACATCGTCGTCGTTGACGTTGACAACGTCTCGCGTGCACGCATCTCAACCTCTGCGGCCCATCCGCAGTTGGCGCGACTCAGCTGTGTATCCGAGTGATTCGCGCCAAGCGATCCAAGTCGGCGACGCAACACATCCTGGTGCACCTCTCGCGCGGCGCGAGCGTAGCGAAGGGCGTAGCGCGCGTGCCTTTCAAAGTCGTCGCCACGCACGAGAGCAACGTCGGCGAGTGCCGCGAGCACGTTCGCCAAGTCGTGGCGCGCATCTAGAGTCGCCGTGTCCGCCTCACCGCGCGAGGCGCGCACGCGGAGGCAGATGTACGCAAGGCTGACGCGGCACGCCTCAAGCACGACGCAAGCATCGGACGCCACAGTATGCGCACTCACCGGCGACGCGATTCTCACCTTCTCGTGGGCGAAAGCGCTCAGTGCTGCGGCTACGGTGGCCAGGGCATCCCACCACGCTTCCTCGCGAGGTGAGGTACTGTCCATCACCGCGCCGGCGGCAGCAGCAGCATCGTCAAAGCGCCCTGTCAATCCGAGCGCCGCCGCCAGAACGATGCGTGCTTGCTTTCCACCCTCGCGTGTAAAGCGCGGCGAGCACGGCGGCGGCGACGGCGGGCGCAGAGCTACGTCAGCGGCACCGGCATCCTCGACAGAAGTCGCGAATATCTCGGCATCTCGGCCAGCCCTCATAAACGGCGGAGGAGAGCACGTGGTCAGCGCATGTACGCACCGACTTGCGAGAGACACAGCTTCGCTACCGATGCCCGCGTCGGCTAGAAGGCACGCGAAGTTGTGCGCAAGTGCTCCACTGTACCGGTGCGCGGGCCATACGGCGTTCAGGGCGTCCGACGCGCGCTGCAGGTACCAGTCGCGCACAAGCGCACTGAGGCGTTGGTTCATTCCATCACATCCGCCGTTCGCAAGATCACTGTCAACGCGACTTACGATGCGAATGCGGTCCGACTCGTGATACGCACCACTCGAGCGCACGTCAATGCGCGCGAGCACGGCGTGCAGATCGAAGCAACCTCCGGTGAGCTGTTCGACGAACCGCCGTGCGTCGTCGCGCGCAATGTGAAGCTCAATCTCGCCTCCCAAATTGACGGTCGTGTGCATCTCAAATAGGCACCAGGCGCGGTACAGAGCAACGGGTGCGTCGAATGGCGAAAGCAGTACGCGCGTTCGTCCTATGCGCGCGATCGTGCGTCGAAAGTTGACATCCCACGATGAGTCGTCTGAGCTTGAAGGCGGTCCCTTATTCACAAGCTCGGCAGCTTCTGCAGCAGCCGCATTTTGGTCGACGGCAAAAATGTCGACCCAGAAGACACTCGGAGAACGGCGACGTGTCTGCTTGCGCACCAGCCTTGGCGGTGTTGGGGGAGTAGAATGTGTCAAAGTGCTGTCGTCTTTGTCGTCTATCTCAGCCCAGCCCATAATCAAGTCCGGCTCAGGTGACTCGTAGCGCGTGATGAGGTGTGGAGGCACTTCCACCGCGTCGTCGTATATTCCGTCGTCGTCTTCGCCGTCGTCGTCTCCGTCGTCGTCGTTGTCGTCGTCGTGGACGGCGCATATCGCTTCCACGAGATGGTCGAAGGGTGCACTCCACGCGTGCGAGATGAAAGTGTTGGGCGGTGCGACGAACGGCCGGCCTAGAACGTCTGTGCTGTCGATGCGCCTCAGCCGTCGTGGTGGTGTCCCTCTTCTCCACCTCGTTCGAAAGCTGTCTACGGGCACGTCGAGCGCTTCCCATCCGTATCGAGCCACCGCGCTGGCCATGGACATCTTGAGGCGTGCCGTCGCGCGTCGGACAATCTGCGTGCACACGTCTCGCGTGGTTGGCCATGACTCCGGCGGCAAGTCCTTGAGGTAACGCGCGCAGAACTCGCGCACGAACGCGGGTGTCACACCTTCCGCCGTATCTGGTGCAGCGTTTTCTTTCGCGGAGTCGTGCGTTTTCGTCGTTTTCCGTAAAAGGTGCGACACCTCACTCTCTTCTTGCACGCCGTTCGCCGTTGCCCATTCTTCTTCTACTACTTCTTCGTTGTCATCGTCCATCTGTTGTTGACGTTCGTGTAGATGTTGACTTGCACATGACGCCGCACATCCCATGACGTCTGAAACTGACAGACAACTGCGCAGAGTGATAAAGATATGATACGCAGACGCAGACTGTCAATGTCGAAACCGAAGAGTGCGTGCTGCATGAAATAAGACTAACAAAGTTCCCCTGTTGATAACTAAGAAATCGCATTTGAAAAGCAGCACGAGAGAAGAGAGATACCCAAGAGAAAGGAGAAAGAGAAGGTCCAAAAGCAAAGCAAAGTCATTGTACAATACAAGACAACCTGCAAGCTACAAGCTACAAGCTGCTCTCTATATCTATTTATCTAGGTGTTGTGTTGTTTTCAGATGAAAGCACGTGTACGAGTTAACGCACAGGCGACATACACTGTAACCTGTATAATACCACAAACGTGAACGTGAACGTGTACTCGACCCACATAACCTTACGGGTACATATCTATCTGCATATCTGTCAATTCCGATTTAAAACTCCACGCCTCCATTCGAACGAGTCAAAAATTCCGCAGGGGGGGGGGAGACGAACCGGTGGCGCAGGGTTAGGGTTTGGGTTAGGGTTAGCAAACCCCTACTCCTACCTCATTCTTTTTAATTAGGGGTTCGCCTTCGGTCGTTCCCCCTTTGCCAATCGAAGCTTCCTTGTCACCTGTGACAAGGAAGTTGGTTGGTTGGTTGCCATGGCGTCATCAGCCGCCGGTTTGTCTTCCGGTCATAAGAAAGATGAACCGGGAGAAGATATGGAGGACAACGCGCCGCCGGCGACGATGCAGTTCGCGCACAGCTTCGCGCAGGCGCCCGAAGACGTGTCGCCCGCCATCTACAACCCCGCACTCGACAGCACGTCCGCGGGCGCAGTCACGTCGGCGGCGTCGCGCACGATGTACGAAGCGTCACGGGACAACGTCATGAAGAAAAAAAGGGCGGACGCGGAGAAGCACCACCACAAGCAGGTGTGGACCAAGGAGCCGCACGGAGGCGCGTACAAAAAGAGCGGAAAGGGAAGCACGGACGGGTACGACGCGCTGGAGAAGCCTCTGGGCGTGAAGCCAAAAGAGCATGTGGTGCCGTGGGGAACGCACACCACGGACATCGAGCCGGGATACGAAAAGCCGGCACGTGGACCAACGACCAACTTCGTGGGGAACCACATGTGCCAGGGTGCAATCGACCTCGTGCAGAGCGAGCTCACGCGCCGCGACCCGAAACACGAGCTCAACAAGCTGCACAACTACCAGCGCACGCACTGGCCCCCTATCCTGCTATCAAGGGAAAGCGCCGAGTCCGTCAAGGCGCTGCAGGACGCAACGGGTGCAGCCGCCGCACCTGCTCTTCCTACTGATGCAAAGGTGGCAATGGAATCTGCGGACGGAATGGACGTAGCGCAGATGCGTCGCGCTATCCGATACCAGAGGCGAAACAAAAAGCCGGGTGACGGCAATCTGTTCCAACTGCCACCGGAGGAAGAGGAGGAGAGAAGGCGACGGCGTGCGCTCGCGGGTGCGGCGGAGGCGGCGACCAAGGCGCTTCCTTCGAATCATGTCGACGATTCAGCCGCAGCAGAAGCAACGACGACGACGACGGAGGAGGGAACTCAACATTTGACAACGCCGGATGAGCTCTTGCACCGCGCGTCTGAACTGGTAGAGATGGAAAAGCTGGACGATGCGCTCGTGCTATTTAAGCGTGTGCTTGAGCTAGATCCTGGCAACAAGCGCGCGAGCATAGGCCAGCTTCGCGTGACACAGATGCAGCACGCGAAGCGCGAGTGGGATTTGAAGGAGCGCAGTGGAGACATGCACGTGCCAACAGTAGCGCGTCCGATCTTGCCTCAGTTTGAGGTGAGAGGCAAGAGCGGCACGCCGTTCTGACATCCGTCGTCATTGAGATTATCGTTGCGGCGCTGCTAAAAGATTAGTTAGTAGTGGTCACTCAATCCGTCGTCAGTTGTTTATTGTAAACGTATTCATAGACTAATTCAGGTTAGTTCTTCAATCTCGAAACCCCGACGTACAGGTTGAAACCCCTAAACGGCAAAACGCGTCGGAGGATACGGAGGATCCGATCATGGATGACTGGATCACGTGTTGGCGGTTACGACCGTTCGGACCGATTTTTAGCGGGGCAATGCGCCCTCCCTACAATAATTGGTGATCCCTTTTTCTGCTCTCATCCCCTTTCACTTCATCCCTGCTCCTTGATTGTGCCGTCACGTAGTACTACTTAGAGTCAGAAGACAGTCATCACACTCAGCTTACGAAACAACAACATTTACAAAAACTCAGTCATCAATTGATCATCATGAGTACGTATGAACGTATCGAATTCCTCAAGAGCCTGCCCATGGACGCCAAGGCGATTGCGGAGTACATCTGGATCGATGGAACGGGATCGGGACTGCGATCCAAGGCGCGCACCTTCGACACCGGGAAGAGCGCGCCATCCCCCTCGGAACTTCCCATCTGGAACTTCGACGGAAGCAGCACGGGACAGGCACCTGGAACAGACAGCGAGGTTCTCCTCAAGCCACAGGCTGTCTTCCGCGATCCATTCCGTGGCGGAAAAGACATTCTCGTCGTCTGCGATTGCTACGAGCCCAACGGAAATCCCATCAAGACCAACACGCGTGCCGCGGCGGCTGCCATCTTCAAGGACAAAAGGGTGGTGGATGAAGTACCGTGGTACGGAATTGAGCAGGAGTACACTCTCCTCAACGCCGAGACGCGCTGGCCTCTTGGATGGCCGAAGAACGGGTTTCCTGGACCGCAGGGACCGTACTACTGCGCCGTTGGCCACGATCGCATGTTCGGACGCGACATCTGCGATGCTCACTACAAGGCGTGTCTCTACGCCGGTGTGAACATCAGCGGCATCAACGGCGAGGTGATGCCCGGACAGTGGGAGTACCAGGTGGGACCGTCCGTTGGCATCAGCGCCGGTGACGAGCTCGTTGTCAGCCGCTACCTGCTCGAGCGCACGTGCGAGGCGGCTGGTGTGCTCTGCTCGCTCGATCCGAAGCCAATTCCTGGTGACTGGAATGGTGCTGGATGCCACACCAACTTCAGCACGAAGAGCATGCGCGAGTCTAAGCCAGGAACGCGCAGTGGCTGGGATGCCATCGTCGCCGGCATCGACAAGCTGGCATTGAAGCATGCCGAGCACATTGCGGCATATGGCGAGGGCAACGAGCGTCGCCTGACAGGACGCCACGAGACGGCAAGCATGGAGGCTTTCAGTTGGGGCGTCGCGAACCGAGGCGCGTCCGTGCGTGTCGGACGCAACACGGAGACGGATGGATGCGGCTACATGGAAGATCGTCGACCGTCATCGAACATGGACCCGTACGTGGTGACGAGCCTCATTGCCAAGAATATCATTCTCGGCTAGGATCTGTTGTTCAAGACAACGACAAAGAAGAAGAAGAAGAAGAAGAGGTGGTGTTGGTGGTGGTAGAGAGATGATAGAGGGGGAAAGGGAAGGTGTCCATCATCATAGTGTTGCTGCCAGAAATGCTTGGGTTAGTGTTGTAATGATGATGAATTTGGGTTGATGAAGAAATCTCGGTTGTTGTGTCAATATCTATGCTACTAACTAACATGTTGTACTCACTCCTTGTCGCTTGCACCCTTCACCTGCCACATCGGCATAGGCGTTGACTCAATGCGCCGCGCGATGGAGAAGATTGCGGGCATCGCGACAATGCCGAGCACGAAGCACGCCCAGTTGACTGTGTAGAACGGATCCAGGGGAGCGCTCATCCAGCTAGGTGGCTGGGGTACCGCAAGGCGTCTCACGACGTCGCTCCCGGCAAGGTACAGCGCGGCTGACGTCGTCCACTTAGACCCGAGGTTTGACATCGTGTTCAGCATCGTCATGTAGGTGCCGCCGATTTCCGCGTCGCTGCTCACCGTGCTGAAGAAGGACATTTGAGCGACAAACTGCACGGTCGAGAGTGCGGAGAATAGGCCAAGCAGGATCATGACTGCCACGTAGTACGTTAGCGTGAGATGCGTTGGCTCGTGATCGTCCGCATCCCTGGCTGGCAGTGCATAGATGAGGAACACGGCTGCGAGGCTCATTATCATCCGAGGGATGTATGCCCACCGCCAAGCACGCCATGGACTTCTTGCCGTCCAAGGACCAACAACCACCGGCATGACGATGGAGATGGGCGTGATGCACGCCGAGATGGTCGCAAGCGTTGTTTTCGAAACGCCGCGCTTCATCATCTCGAGCGCGGTGAGCGAATCGGTGGCTGCGAATCCGATTCGATTCAGTATCAGGAAGAGGGCGAGCGTTCGCACGGGCGGCAGGCGCGCGATGCTGAGCATCTCCTTGTACGACGACGCGAGAGCCGCAAGCGGCGCAGCGGCGGCGGCGGCGGCTCGCTTCCTTGCCGCCTCCGGGTCCTCCTTGTCGGCGACTTGCCTCGACTCGGGCGATACGGCGACCCACGCGGCGGACACGAGGAACAGCGCGCCGCACAGCAGCATGAACGAGCCGAGGCTCATAAGTTTCGCCTGCTCAAGCGCGAGAAACCCTGTGAAAGCTGCGAAGTATCCAATCGTCTGTCCCACGGCGTTGATGGTACCCGCGTACCCGACGTTCTTCGCGCTGAGCAGGGTGAGTGCCCACCCGTCAACTGCGACATCCTGCGTCGCGCAGAGGAAGTGCATGACAAAGTACAGTGCCGTCATAGGCTTGACCGCCTGCTCGACGCCGCCGTGCAGCAGGTTCTGGCTGTAGTCTGCGGTGGCAAACATGGCGATTCCGATGATTGTCTGCAGCGGCACAATCCACGACCTTCGCAGTCCAGCGGCTGGCAGGCACACGGTGTCCACGACGGGCGCCCACAGCAGCTTGAGGCTGAACGGCCAGCTGACTAGGCTGAATATGGCTTGCTGTGAGTAGTCCGCCCCTCTTTCTTGCAGCATGAAGGAGACAGCGGCGCCGAGTCCCATGGGCACGCCCTGGAGCGTGTATAGGAGCACTAATAGGAGCACGGCCTGTGCGTCAGGACGTAGGTCGCTGACGGCGGACATTTGTTTCCCACTAGATGAGGAAGAAGAATTCTTATGATTGATACTAAGTTCAGGAGGAGGAGGAGGAGCAGATCGCACACGAGCACTACTCCTAGTCGTCATAATAACGCACACCACCCGTGGCCATTAATGAAGATTGGACGATCGGATCAAACAACAACGCACCTTTTGCAAAGGCACAGAATGTAGAAGCAGGAAAAACGAAAACGGTTAAAAAGCCGGCCCAAACTTGTAACCCTAACCCTAAACCCTGACCCTGACCCCGCCGCCGCCCTCCTCCATCTTCACCTTTTTCCACCGTAGATGGGCGCCGCGAGACGCCGACGCAACCAGGAGCGCGTCTTCGGTGTCGCAGCAACAAACACCTCGCGATTGCCAGACCTCGAGGGTGGAGGCGCCAGCTCTGGGCGTTCTGGGCATCCTTCGTCTAACTCGCGTTATCGGGGGGCGCAGGCCGTCTCCGGCTCGCCATCGCCGCTCTTCATCATCATCGCGACGTCCATTTTGATTTTGATTGCGGTATACGCGCTTGCGCTGCGATGGCTCGCATAGCTCAGAGTTCGATCAGAGGTGGAGGGTGGTTGTGGTCGTCCTTATGGAAGACGACGCGGCGGAACTTGTCGTCGCGTGACTCAGCGGATACGGGCACGCTTCTTACCCGCGAAGTTGCGCGATGGACGCCGCTCGTGTCACACCTCCAAACTCTCAAACAGCGCACTCCTCTCGCCATTCTCGGGCTGTCCGGGGGTGTTGACTCTGCCGTCGCAGCTCTTATACTCAAGCGTGCTGGATTTGAAGTCGCTCCCGTGTTCATGCGGTGCTGGGACGCGGCACACCAAGGAGACCAAGGGGCAAGCAGCGACGACCCGTGGTGCGCGAGTGAGGCTGGCGCGCTCAACTCTGCCGAGAACGTTGCGCGAAGTCTCAACCTCCAACCGGTCGTACGCCTCGACCTCACCTCCGAGTACTACCACCAAGTGTTCCGCCCCATGCTTGACGCGTACGGCCGCCTCGGCGTTACGCCAAATCCCGACGCTGCATTTTGCAACCCCTGCGTCAAGTTCCCTGCGCTCATGAAATGCGCGCAGCGATACGGCGCAGACGTCATTGCCACAGGCCACTACGCGCGTGTCGTGAACCAACGGAACCACGCGGAAGAGTCACCGCACATGTTACGCGCGGTTGACCGTGTCAAGGACCAGAGCGTGTTCCTTTGCCAGCTATCGGCGGAGGGGGGCAGCCTTCCGGCATCGTGGAGAAAAGATGGGGGCGGCGGCGGCGGCGAGAGCGACGCACCTCGCCTCGCCTTTCCGCTTGGACACCTGCACAAGGCGGACGTGAGGCGGCTGGCTGTCGAGATGGGCACACCTGCCGTTGCAGCTTGTGCGGATCGCATTTCAAGCCGAGGTTTGTGCTTTGTGGAGACGACGCGCAATGGGGCGGCGTACCAGCAACGCGCGCAGCTGCAGCAGCATCGGCGGGCTCGAGCTGAAGCAAGCCTTTCGTATGCCAAGCGAGAGAGCTTCGGCGCGTTCCTGGCGCGTCAGCTGACGGATGAACTTGCCATGGACGAGGGTGGTGCTCGCACCGTGGTCGTCGTGGACGTCGACCCGTGTAATTCACGCGTGAATCTATTCGACGACCAGGAGTGCTCCACGGTTGCAGCAGCTCGTCGCACGGCAGAAGAGCGGTATGCCGGTTGCCGCGTCATTGAGATTTTGCGTGATGACGCTGCACGGAATGCATTTTCGCTCACGGTTGGCCAGCGCATGCGTGTCGCAAGCCAGCCTCACGCGTACTACCTCGTCGGGCGTGAGTCCGTCGCCGATGGTGCCGTGAGCATTGCTTATGCCGTTGCGGGACGCGAACACGCCGCTCTACGCTCGCAGAAGATTGCCCTTTGCCGTCCCATATGGCTTGATGGCGTTGGACCCGCGCTCGAAGGTGGCTTGGAGCTCGACGTGGTGGTTCGCTGGCGCCATGGCGTGCCGTACGACGGCATCGCCGCGCGCATTTCGTCGTTTGGGGACGATGTGAACGGCATATCATGCTCCGATTCCACCTCTCGCGGCTTTGCTCCATCGGCAGCACACTTCGCTTCAGCACACGCGCGCTTTTCTAGAGGTGGAATTCACATGCTACTCCAAGCTGCTTCGTCAAGCGAATGCTTCGACGCCGTTGCGCCCGGCCAGGTGGTTGCGTTGTACGAGCATGCGGGCGGGGATGACGTGCGCATTCTGGGGGGGGCTGAGATTGCATTTCCCATCTTGTAAACAAAAATGTCAAATGTCTGTAACAAGAATTGAGCAAACTTCTACACGTTAAGCTGGCTTGCCCATTTTAGCATCTGCCGAAATAGACACCCACGTCCACACGTGAGTAACGTTTGCATGAAGCAGCGTCGTACGCAGCGATCCCACGATGTGATTCCCAGCCGGATGTGTCCAAACATTCGCGACACTGACTTGATGTTCGTCGCGTGCGTCGAACGAGCCGTTTCGTATCGATGTAGAGCTTTCTGGATGTGATGATGAAGATCGTCGTCGTCCGCGCAGATATAGTCAGAGGCATTGGCAGGGGGCAGATGAAACGCCAGGGACCATGCATCGAGCATCGCCTGGTTCGCCCCTTGGCCTAAGAATGGGGTGGTTGCGTGCGCTGAATCACCGAGAAGGACGGCACGCCCGCGCGACCATGACGTACGCATCGGCTCTGACTCGTACAATCCAAGATGGACGACGCGCCCACCATCTGGCGCTGCACGTAGCAAATGCTCGAACAGCGATGGCATGCCCTGGGCCTTGATTTTTGACGAAATCTCCTCCTGTACTGCGGGGTTCGTCCAGTTCTCGTCTGAGGTGGGCGGATCCTCACGAGCCTCAAAGAACACAAACATGTAATGACGCTTCAGATTGAACACGGTGGCAATCGCACCCTTCCCTTCGAATTCATGCAAGCCACCGACAGGAAGAGACTCCAGCAGAGCTTCGGCTTTTTCGTCTTTCTTCAGCGAGCACTTCATCATAAGTTCAAATGTATGCTTGACAACGAGTCCGTACACGCCGCTGATTCCCGTGTACCGGCGTTGGCTCGTCGTCAATGTGCGTCCGTCTGCATCATCGGACGCCACAGTGCGACGAACGATGCTATGAATGCCATCTGCGCCTACGACGAGGTCTCCCGTCAGCCGCGTTCCGTCGCTGAGTGTCACAGATGCTGACGTGCCGCCGTCGGAAATCGTTTCCACGTGCACGACATTGCAATTTAGCCACAGGCTTACATTCAAGGGAAGAGTGCGGTGGAGAAGAGCGTGCAAATGTTCGCGCGTGATCATTGCCATAAACGCCTCGGAAGATGGTCCGCTTTCGTCGTCGGAGAGCGCTGTGCGACTGATGCCGTGCACCGTCCGCCGACGCTGGCTGTCGCTTGCTGCTGCACCACCTCCTTCATCGTGAAACATTTCGTAATTACGCAAGTAATTACGTGATTCACTACTACGACGATCGAGGAGAATCGGCGGTAGTTCAAATTGCGCTTTCTCAGGGATCATCGCCTCTCCAAAGCTCGTCGTCAGCTTTCCCTCAGGTTCCGCCGCTCCTCCTCCTCCGACCAAGCTACTACCTCTGAAGGATCGCATGGGCGTCAGATACGGATCGATTTCGCGCGCGAGTCCAAGACTGCGCATCACAGCGAGTCCCCCCGTGAGTCCGATAGCGGCGCCGAGTTGCGACTTCACGGCGGGTTGTTTTTCGATGAGATCGACAGTGTGACCCCTTTTCGCGAGAGCGTGGCTGAGCGTGAGCCCGCCGAGACCCGCGCCGACGACGACGATGTGCATAAGGTTAGTTAAATTGCAGCACAAGTCTGGACACCACTGAGGCACTCCCTAAGTACTAAGAAGTAAGAACTGAGCAGCTTCACTTGTGACTTGATCCGAAAGAAAGACCCGTGTCACGAACGGGAAACTTCAACCAGAGTTCCAACTCCCCAGTTCCCCCCCCTGAAAAAAGATAGAAAGAAAAAGGGGGGGGGGGGAACCGGGGAGAGGGAAGGGGAACGGCTGAAGGGCTGAAGGGGGGGGAGGGGGGAGGGGGAGTTTTTTGCAAAGTTGGATGTTTTTGCCCAAATCCTTCGCAAAGTTGGATGTTTTTCTAACCCTAACCCTAACCCTAACCCTAAGTCCCTACAACCTGGGTTTAGGTCGGGGCTGGGTGGTCCATTGAGTTGGATTTGGTCGGTATTTCAGGTCGAGAGGCATTTGGTTTGGTCGGTATCCCAGGTGGAGAGTCATTGGCTGTTATAAACCTCACCAACTAGCTTGGGACGGGTGCCCTAACCTTTGGGCAGTCACACGGCTTTGGGCAGTCACTCGACTTTGTCCCGACCTAAACCCAGGTTGTAGGGACTTAGGGTTAGGGTTAGGGTTAGGGTTAGAAAAACATCCAACTTTGCAAAGGATTTGGGCAAAAACATCCAACTTTGCAAAAAACTCGGGGGGAGGGGGATCCCTGTTCTCGAATTCCCCCCCCCCTCCCCCCGCGGGGCAGTCCCCTCGTCGTTGGATTTTTCCCTCCCTCGCCCTCGCCCTTCCCGTTCCCCTTTTATTGGATTTTCAAACTTCAGAAGGCCTGTTCTTTTTCTTTCCTGGCTTAGTATCAATCATGGCGACAGCTGCTGCGCTTCAGATTCATGCCAGTCCTGTCAAAGGTGTCTCGATCTTGGATGACGAGGAGGGTGAGGAGGATGGGCAGCAGGCTGTTGCCCTTGACGTTGACTCCTTGGAGGATGGCTCCTCTGAGGATCATGTTGTGGATGACTCCTCCATGGATAATGTGGAGGTGTTCCACGCACTTCCCACATCAACGGCGCCAATCGTGGACCCGTACGCGCTCGCGCTCGGCATGTCGGGCGTGCTGCCGTCGCAGCAGAACGCCGCCTCTTTGAAGAAAAAACAGACACTCATGAGCGACGTCCTGCAGTGGGCGCCGATGTGCATCGTCAAGTTGGTGAAAAACCAAGTCGCGAACCAGCCGTCAGCCATTGGAGTCGTCATTCACGAGATTGTGAGACGACGCGAGGAGCTTGAAGAGGAGGAGCGGCAGCAGCAGCAAAAACAAAGGAACAACCCACGGGCCAAGCGACGACGACGTGCCACCGCGCCGAAAGATAGGACTGCGAAGAAGAAGGATGCAAAGAAGAAAAAATCAAAGAGGAAAAATAAAGCCAACGGCGACGATGGCGATGACGCAGAAGCCGCATTTGCTGCCACGCAGCAGGAAGCCCGAAACGCCGTAAATGAACTGCTCAACAGCAGCAGCGACGACGAGAGCGACGACGACGGCGGCAAGGACGTGAACAATACGCAGCGGACGACGCACCTCGAGCATCTCACCCAGGAACAAAGGGCGGACCTAGGCGACGCTGGCCTTCTCCACGACGAAAGCGGCAGCGACGACGACAGCGACGACGACGGCGGCAAGGACGGCAACGTGAACAATACGCAGCGGACGACGCAACTCGAGCATCTCACCCAGGAACAAAGGGCGGACCTAGGCGACGTCGGCCTGCTCGACTCAGACTCGGACTCTGACCACCATGGGACCGACAACGAGTTGTAAGTGAGATACACCAAAGTAAAAAAAAAGTTTGTGCTCCTTTCTGTTACTGATGGCGCTCTCAAGCGCCGGGTCCTTCCCACTTGCTCAATCACTTCACGCGTCGCCACGACCTCCTCCACGACCACGGCCACGACCGCGGCCACGGCCACGGCCACGACCACCGCCAAAGGCGAATCTGCTGAGACCCTGCAGCGAACCAAACGTCTCCATGTCCAACTGGCGCTGCTCGGCGGCTGTTCGATGCATGCCACCCGTTGTCATCGCCGCAAGGCGGTTCGCAGCCTCCGCCACAGCTGGGTCTTCGCCACCGTCGGTTGATATGTTTGCCGCCTTGCGCTCGAGCGCCTCACTCGAGAACGTGTCAAAGAAGTCGTCCACCTCCCCACCTTTGCCAAATGTCGTAGCAGCCATATCATCGCCCGTGAGCGCGCTCTTGTCCAAACGCTCGTTAGATGCTGCAAAGTCAAAAGTGTTGGCATGCTGCTTCTGCACCTCCGGATTCGGCCCGAGAGGCGCACGCGGCGCGCGAGGAGGTCCACGCCCTCGCCCTCCGTCGTATCGTCCTCCTCCTCGCCCTCCGTCGTATCGTCCTCCTCCTCGTCCTCCGTCTCCACGTCCTCGTCCGCCGTCACCGCGTCCTCGTCCGCCGTAGCCGCGTCCGGCGCCAAGGACTGGCGCAGGCCCAACGGCGACGCGGCCACTCGCAGGTCGCGCGCTGGCGTCAGCTCCCCCAACTGCGCTGGCGAAGGAAGTAGGCCTCGTTTTGGGCTGTGGAGGCTGCTGCTGCTGCTGCTGACCGCCACGTCCTCCGCCACGTCCTTCGCGACCACCACCCCGACCTCCCCCTCGCCCCCCGGAAACGACGGGTGCAACGCGCGCCGGCGCCTTGGCAAGTGGCGCGGGCACTGGCGCGGGTGCGGCAGGCGCGGGCGCCGCCGCATTTTGCTGCTGCGGAGCGCGCAGCACGGGTGGCATCGGTGTCACTGCCGCGTAGCCCGTCGCCGCCTGCCTCGGCGGCTGCTGGTGCTGCTGCGGCGGCGGCGGCTGCATAGGCGGCGGCGGCTGCTGTGGCAGCGGCTGCGGTGGCGCCTGTGGCGGCGGTGGCGGCGCTCCCGGCTGAGGCGCGGCGCCCGGTTGTCCGAGCACCTGCAGGTCCTTGATGTCCTCCGCTCGGAAGAGAATGTACGGGTAGATCTCCGCGGTTGGCGGCACCTCCGGGGCGCCCATGGCCGCCGCGCGTCCCTCGGTGCCGAACGCGACGACGTTGGCGAGCGCGATTTGCCCGTTGTTTGTGTCTATGGTGTAGAGCGTGCCTTCATACCGCACCTCGGTGAGGCTGATGAGCGAGATGTGGCTGCCTAGGTACGGCAGGCCGCCGGACATGGCGAGAAGGTGAAAAGGGGGAGGGGAGGGGAGGGGGAGCGTCGGAGGGAAGAAAACCTAACAAGAAACGAGGCGAGACGCGAACCCGTAACCCTAACGGTGTACCATTAGGGTTTTGGAAGGGGGGCTAATTAGACTACTATTGTGAGTATAATTACAGTGTCACGCGCACGCGATGGCCAAGCCGGCTCAAACAAAATATTAAGCTCGCCGACTCGTTCGCATCGGCTCGGGTGTGCTCGGACCCATGGCGGGTGACGTCGGAGATGCGCGCGCAGAGCGAATGCGAGGCTTGACCTTGGTGGCAACGGGAGAAGTGGAATTCGGCGAGGCGATCCCCACACTCATGTACGCCTTGCTGATGCTCCGTGAAGAAGTTGGACGACGCACCGTGCCGGCGAGTGTTGTCGTCTCGTGCTCCAGCGCACGAGACGCGTGGTAAAAGTTGCCAGGCACGCGCGCAGACTTCTCATTCCACGGGTTGCCCGGCGAAGCGGAGCGAGCGCGATATGCGAGAAGCTCCTCGCGCATCTCCGCTTGGCTGCGCTGCGCGCTCAGATTGAGCTGCATGGTCCCCGACGACGTCGAAGCGCGCGAGACGACAGTGCGTGGGGATCGGTTCGTCCCGTCGTCCGCCACGAAGCTGGGCATGTCGGGAAGCGTGTCCTTCGGTGCGCGATGTGTCATGCCAATCGGACCTTTCTCACAGCTCAAGCACGTCCAAACCTCGTCATTGCGTGGACCTCGCACGTGCATTGTTGCCAGCGAAGCATTGTCACCGCCGCCGGCTCCGCTTTGCCTCAGCATCATGTGCAGATTCGCAACGTCGCGCTGCAGCGCACGAAGCGCGGGGGCACTTGCCGCGCCACGCGCAACTTCCGACATCAGCTCCTCGATCCTGTCGATGCGAAGAAGGCTCGCCTCTGATTTGCCTAATTCGTCATCCACTCCAGAGTACGCGAGATGACGCGCCATGTGCTCTTGCACAACCATGGTCGGAGTCATGATGTCGTCGAGCGACGACACGCGCGTTGAAAGTTCGTCGTGCAACTTGTGCACTTCATCTGTCGTGCAGAGACCATCGACATTCGGGATGCGCAGATTGCGCACCATGTCGACTGCTTGCTCTGTGGCAAACCTCGACTGTTCGAGGTCCATTTTCATTGCTCCTATCGCACGATTCGTCGCATCTGCCTTTGAGTTTGCCGTCTCGGTCTTCGATCGAACATCCTCAAGACGGTCGAGCACTTGCTCGATGCGCCCGCGCACATCCAAGACGCTAGCATCCACCTCCTCAGCATGCGCGCGCAGCATCAACTGGTCTTCATGCATGCGTAGTCGCAGATTAATCTTCTTAATCATGGAGGCATGGTTTTCCGCCATCTCTTCCAGCTGCGCGGCTGCCCATTCCTTCATAGACTCAGGAGATGCAGCAGGCACAGCGCGTTTCACCTGGCGCTCCACAATATTCCCGCGATTATCCGTCTCGTGCACAGTCTCATACACAGTCTCATACACAGTCTCGTGCACAGTCTCGTGGGTACTCGTGGGTGCCACAGGTTGAGATTCTGCCACAGGTCGCTTGCTCAGCCTGTCAATGCGCGACCTCTGCTCCTCGAAGTCCTCGCGCAGCGTGTACCGCATCAACTTGTCTTCGACTGAGGCGAGCAAGCGCGAAGCCTCATCCCTGCGGCCCACCAAGATCTTGTCAATCTCGCCTTGAAGGAGCGATCGCAAATCAGAGGAATTCTTTTCAATCTCCGCCATGCGCAGACGCAGGTCCTCCTGCATCTTCTCGAGATTTTCGCGCACGTCGGCGGGCAAGCCCTCGTTGAGCGCGCGATTCACCTTGTCGGCGGTGAGGCTGAAGAGATCCTCGAGCTTGTCCACCTGCTGCTTGAGCAGGTTTGCCTTCTCCAGAGCATCTTTCGACGCAACTTCGCACGTGACGCTTAGCTTTTTCACGCCAATGAGCCCGTCGTTCATCGCATTCACACGCTCCGATAGCTCGTTCACGTCCTGCTGGTCAGCCTTCGTGCGCGCCTCGCGCGTTGCCGCCAACACGCGGTCCACCACATCATTCACCTCTCGGCGCAGTCCGGCTATCGCATGCTCGGCATCTGGAAGTTTGCGCTCTTCAATCGCGTCGAGTCGTGACGCGTGCAGGCTTCTCGCATCCTTCGCAACTTGCGCCTCGTCCTCCGTCGTGTTTTTCATTTCGGCGATGACTACCGCCTGTTCGCCAAATCGTGCGAGGAGGTTTTCCACCTTCTGCTCGAGCGTCTCAATGCGCTTCTCGGACGCCGCGAGCATCTTCGCCTGTTCGCTGGCTACCGCGTCGGTGCGCTCAACTCGCCTCACGACGTCGTTAACGGCAAGCTCTAGCTTCGCCTCGAACTCTGCCTTCCGTTCTCTCTGCTGATCCGCCATGCTGGCGTGCTCCTCCATCGCGTCGTGGAGCCACTTGGCTACGCCGTCGAGGCGCGAAGCGGCTTCGGAAATACGCTCACGCTCGACGTCCAGAGCTTTGGTAACGTTCTCCTTCAGAGCTTCGTTTGCCGATACCTGCTGCTTGGAGGTTTCGGCGAGCGCGTCGGCAAGCTCGGCGCGCTGTTTCGACTCGTCCTGAATAGCCTCGTGCAAGGCGTCGAAGCGCTTGCTCTGCTCCGCGAGCGTGTTTTGCGCTTGTAGGATTTGGTTCGTCGCCTGCTGTGCGTCGCCCTGCAGCCTGTCAAGTGTTGATGTGGTATTTGCGTGCCTTGCCTTATCTGCTTGCGTATTCTGCTCGACAAGCACCTTAAGTCTCTCGAGTTCGTCGTGCGTAACCTGCAGCGCCTCTCTGTGGTGTTTGGAGACGCTGAGTTGCATCCTCAGGTTCTGCACCGCCGCCTCCGTGACCTCGTCGATTTCGTTTGTCTGATTCGCTTCCTTGGCGATGGCGTCCCATGCGGAGGAGTGAGGAGTGGAGGGTGATGGCGCGTGAGCACCGTGTTCATCTTCTGAAGGTGTAGGCTCGGAGGTGGCATGTTGCTGATCGTTGGCCACCACCACCTCTGAGGCCGAGGCCGAGGCCGGTGCAGTGCCATGGCCGTCTGCCATCACGAGCGAGCGAGGATATATGTGCGTTGATGACGGAGGAGGTGTGTATGTATGTATGTCGAACGACCTTCCTTATTACCCGCTCAGTTGCACCCCATTTCCCAAATACATTGATGTACCACTCTCTTCCTACCAGTCACACGTGTAGAACTACTGTATGTAGGCGTGAAGTGGAACGAACGAACCAGGGATGCAGTGGGCGACTACTACCCAAACGAGTACATGGTATGATGGTACTACCTTACACTGTCATGCGTGCAACGTTGTTCCCTGCCACCTGATCACGGATTGACGGATGGGACCGGTCACCATCGCCTTCTTCGTGTCTGTCTCTCTTTCTTCGGCCGGTCTGCTGCCTTTCGTCGGCGTCGGCGTCGGCGGCGAGCTCTTACCCACGCTCGAGGAGGTCCTTCGAGGGCGACTCGCACGATCACGCAGCGCATCAGTTGCATGGAAAACATCACGAAGTCACCTCATCATCATGTGCTATCATGGGAGGTCCTCCATAATGGGAAGGAGCGACTCCACGAGGTGAATGAGGCGGTAAGGCTCGTGCAAATTCGTTCAACCGTGCAATTCTCCCAATAATAAACAAATGAGAATGGCCTCCCGTGGTTGTTTCTGTAGGATGGGAGAGGTGGTCACCCACATTTTAGTGGTATAGGTATAACACACCACTACTGTACAGTACTGGCAGAGTGGCAGACTGGTCGAACAACGCTTCGTTAGTCTAGACCACTGTATCATAAAGTGGTATAAAGGTCATACGGCCTTGACTGCTTCATCAATAAATGAAAATGTGAGGCTCTCCACGACCATGCACCTGTTTCTTCTGTTAGAACTAACCAGGCTGCCCACGAAAAAGTTAAGGGTACTGTTGCCCACGAACCCCGAACCCCGAACCGCACCGACTAGTCTATGAACCCCGAACTGGACTCGTCTCGCTCCTCCCAAGGTAAGGCGTAGAACCAAGGCAAGGCGTCCTCAGGGGATTGGGAGTGTGGGTAGGGTAGGAAAGGGATAGGTTTGGTAGGTCGTTTTGTCGGAGTCGTTTCGTTTCTCCACCGACCGATGAAATTTCTCTCCTTTCCCCTCCGCCGCCAAACCTCTTGTCGCCTTTTCCCGTCAATAGGAATAATCCGCACACACTCTGCCTGTTCTCTTCTTTTCTCGGTAATATTAGTAGTACACGATGTGCGGCATCCTCGCGCTCCTGATGTCCAACGAGGCGGCGATGACGCGCAAACGGGTCAAGGAGCTCTCCGGACGCCTGCGACACAGAGGACCCGACTGGTCAGGAATGTACCAGCACAAGGGCAACTACCTCGCGCACGAACGACTCGCCATCATGGACCCCGCGTCGGGGGACCAGCCGCTCTTCAACGAGGACGGAACCATCGCCGTCGCCGCGAACGGGGAAATCTACAACTTCAAGGACCTCTTCGCCAAGCTGAAGCGCAAGCGCAAGCCCAAGACGCAGAGCGACTGCGAGGTCATCTCGTACCTGTACGAGGACTACGGACCGTCGTTTGTCAACATGCTCGACGGCATGTTCTCGTTCGTGCTGTACGACAGCAAGAAGGACTTCTGGCTCGTCGCACGCGACCCGATCGGAATCACGCCGCTCTTCGTCGGCTTTGGAACCGACGGCGCCGTGTGGATCGCTAGCGAGCTGAAAGCCATCAAGGATGAGTGCGAGCGTGTCGCACCCTTCCCGCCGGGGCACGTGCTGACGGGAGGCAACTCCGTCGCCGGCAAGCTCGAGAACATTCCCAAGGGAACGGTCGTCCTTCCTGGAGGCACGGCACCCGTCGACCTCGGCAGCGCTGCCGTCGACAAGGAGGCGAGCGCGCCGTTCGTTCGGTGGTATCAGCCCAAGTGGCTGAAGGACCACTTCGCCACGCCGGAGGTGTTCCCCAAGGAGGCGCTCGACCTGACGCGCCTCCGCGAGTCGTTCGAGCGCGCGGTGGTCAAGCGCCTCATGACCGACGTGCCATTTGGCGTGCTTCTGAGCGGAGGGCTTGACAGCAGCCTGGTGGCAAGCGTGGCGTGCCGCCACATGGACTCCGTGTTCGGGTCGGGCAGCGAGATTGGTGGATTTCGCACGGATCGCTTGCACAGCTTCTGCATCGGGCTCGAGGGATCGCCGGACCTGCTCGCAGCTCGCGACGTGGCAAAATTCCTCAACACGCAGCACCACGAGCTCCACTTCACCGTGCAGGAGGGCATCGATGCCATCTCCGACGTCATCTACCACATCGAGACGTACGACGTGACGTCGATTCGCGCCTCCACACCGATGTTCCTGATGTCGCGCAAGATCAAGGCGCTGGGTATCAAGATGGTTCTGAGCGGAGAGGGCAGCGACGAGGTATTTGGCGGATACCTGTACTTCCACAAGGCGCCGAATGCGGAGGAGTTCCACCGCGAGTGCTGCCGCAAGATTCGCGCGCTGCACATGTACGACTGCGCGCGCGCGAACAAGTCGACGAGCGCGTGGGGCGTTGAGGCGCGCGTTCCGTTCCTCGATCGCGAGTTCTTGGACGTGGCGATGAACCTGGACGCGGATGAGAAGATGTGCAAGGCGGAGCGCAAGGAGGGGCACATCGAGAAGTGGTGCCTGCGCAAGGCTTTCGACACGCCGGAGAAGCCGTATTTGCCGGACAACGTTCTGTGGAGACAGAAGGAGCAGTTCAGCGACGGCGTGGGGTACAGCTGGATCGACGGCCTTCGCGACTACTGCGAACGAGAGGTGAGCGACGCGGAGTTGGCGGCGGCTGCGCACCGCTTCACGCACAACCCGCCGTCGACGAAGGAGGGGTACTTGTACCGCAAGATTTTCGAGGAGCACTTCGGAACGTGCCCTGGCGCCGCTCACTGCATTCCCGGCGGTCCGAGCGTCGCGTGCTCGACGCCCACGGCTGCTCTCTGGGACGCCGCGTGGCTTGCAAAAGGCGGTGGTGGCGACCCGAGCGGACGCGCTGTGCTTGACGTGCACGTTGGCCCAGGCTTGGAGAAGGAGGATGGCGGTGGTGGCAAGCGCGCGAAGAAGTAAGCCGTGTGTCTGTGTTAATGTCTTTTTTTGTTTTTTTTGAGATGCGGAGATAAATGGATTTGGCAAAAGGGGGTTTCGGATGGAATGTTTGGTCGGGGGATGATCCTGGATGAGGAGAAATCCCCTCCCAGCTGTCGTCTGACACTAGACGTGCCCATTTTCACTTGTCACACATGTCGTCGTTCGTATTCGACGACACGGACGACGACGACGTCATGGAGGAGGAGGAGATCGAGCTTGCGCCATCGCCGCCCTTGGCGGTATGGCAGCTCATTGATGGAGTGGCGGTACCTGGTGGTGGCAACGACGACGCTGATGATGATGACGATGATGATGACGACAACGACGCTGATGATGATGATGATGACGACGATGACGATGCTGATGAAGACATGAACGACGACGGCGCGACGGCGCAGGACTGTGGCTTCATCCTGCCCACGTCCTACGTCGTCGCGCCGAAAAAGTCGCTCTGGCCGGCGCCAGGGCGCTTTGTCGCCGTGCTTTGGGACGCCGGCGGCTGGGACGTCGGCACAGTGTCCCGCGTGTACACGGCGACGACGACGACGACGCGAGCTCAAAACAAGCGAGACTTCGAGCTCTGCGTCATCACTCGCCCGCCGCCGTCGTCTTCGTCTTCGTCGTCGTCGTCGTCGTCGCGGAGGAAGGCTTTTCTTGAATACTCGGATTGGGTGGTGCGCTGGGATTCGTATGTGGAGCCGGCGCCGTCGGACAGGACGCGCTACGAGCCTGGCTCGTGGTGCGTCCTGACGATGTGCGCCGGCGTGCCACCACCGCTGCCGCCGCCGCCATCGCCACCGCCGCTCCAAACAGCCGTGCGCCGCCACTTCGGCGGGCATGGCTGGTACGACGGCAGGATTGACGAAGTGCGCATCGTCAATCCTGCCGTCGAGTACGGCATCGACGGCCCGTGGATGGGGCATGTGCGCTGGAGTGACGGCGAGCGCGTCTGGTACGACGCGCTCGCCGTCGTGCACATGATGGCGTGCGCGCAAGCAGCGCCGCCGACGCCCGCGCCACCCACACCCCCTGCCGCTCTTCCTCCGCCGCCTGCTCCCACCATCGTCGATGCAGCGCAAGCAGCCGAGGCGCCTCCTCCGCCCGGTGATGCTCTGCCAGCGGACATCTTGGCGCTCGTCCCCATGATGGAGGAGAGCATTCGCGCGCAGCTCAGGGAGCTGCGCGCGAATTGCCTCACGCGCGTCCTTGCAGAACCAGAGTTCATGCTTTGAACTTTTTAAGGTTGTTTGTTTGTTGCTTTGTTTGTTGCCTTGTTGCTAGTGTAACGATGATTTCATTGGAAAGAAAAATAACATTACAATCTCGCGAACGCACTCAAGCGATACAGGAGCACGCGACCTCGCGCATTTCCAATGGCGAGCGCGCCGCTGCCCGCGCTAAAGCTGCTCGAGTGCACGAAGTGAAGCGGCGTCTTCGAGCTCGGCCAGTTGGAGTACACCGTGCCACTCGCGAGGTGTGCCACCCTGAGCGCGTCGCGTGCTAGCCGACTCCGAAAGCAGAGCAGGCTTCCGTCGCGCGAAAAGTCCAGGCCGTCGACGTCCGTCGTCAGGTTGCCAAAGCGGTGCACCGCCTCTCGCGACGCATCGTCCGCAGACTCGCTTGGCCAGCGGTAGACGTGCACGTAGCCTCCGCTGAGACTCGCGGCGAAGTGCGAACCGTTCGCGGAGGAGGAGACGCAGCCCACGGACGTGCCCTGGCCCACATTCACGCTCGCGACGCAGCGATTCATGCGGACGTCCCACACATTCACGCTGCCGTCGCGGCTCGCGGTGAGCAGCTCCGTGCTTCGCCTGCCTCCGCCGAAGCACAGCGCACGTACCGTGCCCGCGCCAGTGCGCAACACGCCAGCCTGCTGATGACCTCGAAGGCTGAGCAGCTGCACCGCGCCGTGGCTCCTCGGTAGAGCGAGCAGCGGCATAGACTCGTCCTCGTTCACGACGAAGTGCTCGCAGCTTGGTGCATGTCCACTGTCTCCGACGTCCACCCTAGGCGGCGTGACGGCAGTGCACGCGCCATGCGACACGTCCCAGATGTGCACGCGTGGTCGACGCCCGGAAGCGACGACGTGCGTTCCAGCAGGATTCCACGCCGCGGATCGGATTGGCGTCTCCGGTATGCCGAGCTTTGCCATGCACCCCTCGCCACCCTGCGCGTACGATACGCGGAATATCCGCGCAACCTTGTCCAGCCCTGCGACGAGAAGCAAAGGTACGTCGCGCTTTGGATGGAACGCGACGACGTCCGCAGGGCAGTTTCCAATGTCGTCCAAGTTGGCGTCAATGAGGCGCGATATGGCGAGCGTCCCTCGCGGAAGCTGCGCCGCCGCCGCAGCCGCCGTCGTGGTATCTGCAGCCTTGGCTGAGGTACGCACGACGCTCCGCCCGGACTGCAGCAGCCCTGCAATGTCAGCAGCCTCTTTGCCGCCGTCGTCGTCAGCTCGCGCCGCTTTCGTCGTTTTCGGCGCGGCAGTTTCCGCGTCTTCGACCTGTGCCCAGCTTGGCACTTCATTTCGTCCCGTGAGCTTGGCGTGCTGCACTCTGAGTCTTCGTTGGTACTCCGCGCCGTCTATCGCGTGCTCATCTTCCTCGTGCCTGAGTTTTCTCCTTCGTGAAGGTCCGGTTGCGATGTCGACTTGTATGGAAGCGTCTTCCGGGTCAAACCACGCAGGGCCAGCAGCGGCGGCGGCAGTGGCGGGTGGCTGCTGCGCGGAGATGTCACGTTCGATTTCCCCAACATCGTCGACATCCCCAAAGAGCGACGCTTCGAGATCTCGCACTTCGTCGTCCAAGAGGAGATCTCGCGCTGACGCTTTGGCTGATGCTTGTACAAGTTTTCGCTTCAAACGCCGGTCCGCGCCTGACAACCTCTTCGTACCCGTTTTTTTGATCGCATGAGCAGACGACGAGGTAAGAGCGAGGTGACCATCACCAGGAGGAGACTTCGCCTTCTTCGCCTTCTGAGAGCTATTCTGAGAGGCCATGGCAGAGAGACCTTCGAAGGAGCCGAAGGAGCTGTTCCGGAAGGGGAGGGGAAAGAATGAGAATGGCGGCGGGTCAAAACAAGACAAAGAAAAAGGGAAGGCTGAAGGGGGGGGGGGGGGGAGGATTCGATTTTAATTAGGGGTTGGTAGGGGAGGAGAAAGTTCATCCAACAGAGCCATAAATAAGGGCACGGACAAATGAAAACGGGGTGTGACAACTTGTAAGGATGATTCTCAAGACCAGCATGTGACATGTGTGTATGGAACTGCATTACGACATACTGTATGCATAGTGTACACGTGCATGTACTGTCCTTCGTGAAACAACATTAGTTGAGGCAGATCAGATGACAACAACGACTAAGATAACAAGAAGTGTCGTAGGATGGATGGATTTTCTTTCATCATATTTGATATGAGATTCAAAATAGTATGTATTTACAGCAACACGGTATAGTTTCTATTTAGTTTAGGTTTTAGCTTCAAAAGCAGCTTATTAGCTGGCCTTGCGTCGGTAGTTCTCTCCATTTTGGCAGCCTCAAAAAAATCCACCTCTAGGATGATGTCACAGACCTTTTCGTCAGAACCAGCCAATCGAATGAAGCGTCGAGTTGCGCAGGCGCGCTTGCTCCGTGCCCTTGACGTTCGTGCCACCGAGAACGTCAGGCATGCTTCCTATGGCGCACGCAAACGCGCGCTCGTTGGCACCTCGCCGGTGAGGCAGGCTGAGCGCGGCAATCGCGGACATTTCCTGCTGACGCAAGAGTTCGTGAGGAGGAACGAACGTCCTGGCTGAGCGCTTGCTGTGCTGCGCTTCGCACGAGTCATTCTCGTCAGCCGCATGCCTCTTATTTTTCGCAAGCAGGTAAGATGTCGCCTTCGCGACACCGCCACCAGCTGCAGCGTCCTCGATGAGGTCTTCGTCGAACGCGAACGGCTCGTTACCAATCGTCTCGTCGTAGCTCGCGAGGTTGTCTTCGTCCGTCACGCTGTCGTCGTATTCCGACCTCTGATGTGCCTTCTTTGCGGCACCCAAGTCGCCGTTGTCGTGAAAGCCTAAGCGTTCCCCTTCGGCGCCTTCGTCGTCGCCCTCCACGCTGGCGTGGTTCGCCCGTGTCGACCTCCTTCCATTGTTGCTGCTTTCGTGGTACAGCATTTCCAGCGTGTAGTCAGAGTCGTCTGGCTGGTTGATGTTTCCCGTTGCCCTTCGTGAGCTATCGTGTTCCCCCCCGTGCAGAGGTTGCTCGGCGGAGTACGCCGTGGATGCAGCCTGCATAGCGTTGCGGTGGTGCAGCAGCGTGGTGGAGCCGTGCTGTGTGTAGTTATCGTGCTGGTGCGTTTGTGCGTGCTTCAGCGCCGCCCCCAGCGCGCCAGTTCCTTGCGCAGCTTCGTGGAGCAGAGCCTCCGGCGTCGCTGCTCGAGACGCGGTTGCCGTAGCAGTTGTGATGGATGATGACATATGTGGAGATGGACGATGGTGATGAGAGTGCGTGCGTGCGTGCTTATAAGAAACTTCTCACTTCTCACGAACGAAAAAGAACGACGCAGCAGAGCTTTTTTCTTCTTCTACAGGTGAAGTGTTCTTGATGAAGTTGATGTTCTCTTCTTGAGAGAAGAAAAAGAAAGAAACTCACCAGAAAACCCACAAAAAACCCAAAACCACACACAAGGCTGCTACTGACAAGCTAAGCAAGCAAGCGGTGATCTGACAAGCACCCACAGATAGATGAGAGATATCAAAGATGAAAGACAAGTATGCGAAGAAGCAGATGCGAAGTGCTAAGAGCCAGAGGTGAAGATGAAGATGAAGATGACGGTGAGCGAGTGGGTGGAAATGAGCAATTAAATGAGCGAGAAATGAACGCAAACGCAAACACGAACACCTTGGTGGTGCTGCTTCCTAGTTGGTACTTGCGCGCGTGGAATCAGGGTGGAGAATTAGGGTGGGGGAAACAAAACAAGTTTGTCCACGCAAGGCACGTGCACTCCCGCCGTCCCGCGTCTGCGTCTCCCCTAAAGAACAGGGTTAACCGAATAACCGTCGACCCTGATCGACCCTTGAAAGGTGGCGGCAAGGTTTTGATTCCGGATCAGTTTTTGCTCATTTTTTCTCATTTTTGTACTTTTTTTCCTTATCTTCCATGGATGTTTGGATGATTTCTTCTTTAAAAACGACCTCGCGATCGTGAAGAGGCGCAAGAGGTCCCCGAAGCGTTGGCCTACGTTCGTTGTCGTATCCGGTATCGATGGCGGTTGGAGCGGAGGAGTTTTCTTTTGGCATCTTTTTATTTTTTTTTTCATTTTCTCGCATGTTTTTCTTTTCTTTTTTCGTTTTTTTTTGAACAGAATATTTTGCAGGATACTTTGTGCGAGACGCGGACAAAATCCGCGAAAATGCTACCGTGATTTGCATGCGCGAAATATCAAATATCGCTCTAGTGGTATTATCAGCTCGGGCAGTGGCCCAGCAGGTCCACCTCCCAGGAATAATAGTACTAAAATCGAGGGGTTTCGCTTGGACTCCCATGTGGGAAGAAGAAGAAGGACGGACAGAGCCCAACCCCAACCTGATGTCCCTCCCTCCAGGAAATGCATCTTGTGCCAGCCTGGTGTGAACGGTTTTCTTAAGTCCTTAAAATGGTAAGGTTAGTTACATGCCAAACACAGTCAAGCCACCTGCTTCCCAGCCTGCGACGACTCGCGTCGCGTTCGCGTTGAAGCTCACCGCGCGCGCCGCACCGGCGCTCGAGGATGCCTCGGAGCACCACGTGCGCGGGAAGTCCTTCTTCGACTCGTAGATGCTCACCACGCCGCCACCCCACGCGGCGCTCAGCAGGCCGCCATATTTGTCGAAGCGAACGGCGCCGCAGCGCCCGTTACCTTCCGGGGAGCACGTTGCGAGGATGCGCATCTTGCGCAAATCGAACACGCGAACGCCGTGCACCCCACCCGCGGCGAAGAAATAGCCATTCTCGCAGAAGCTCATGCTCACGGTGCCGCCGTCGGCACCCTCCGCGAGCGTCGTCACCGCCTTTCCCGCCTTGATGTCGTAGATGCACACGCTGTCATCGCGCGACGACGCCGTCGCAAACAGAAGTCCGTCCGGGTGGCTTGTGATGCAGGGGATCGCGTCGCCCTTCTTGCGCGCGGCTGCCGCGGACGCGGACACGCTGCGAAGTCCCGCGGTGGTGTCGAGCGTCACCCACCCGCCCGACGACGACGCGGCGAGCAGGTAGTGGCCGCTCGTTGCGACGTGCGCCGCAACCTCGAGATGTGCGCCGTCGCCGAGCGGGGAGGCGGTTGCGCTCGCCGTCTCGCTGCCTGGCTGGAACATGCGCACGGCGCCGTCGGCTCCGGCAACCACGAACGAGCCGGACGACAGCATGCATGCGGACGTCACGTCGCCGCCGGTGCCGCCCACCTGCGTGTACGTCGCGCTCGCCGATCCGCTTGTTCCGTCAACAACCGCCGCGGCTCCCTTCGTGCCCACCAAGAGCACGCTGGCGCTATCCGCGTCGACGGCAGCCACCGCCTCGCCGTCGCCAGCTCCCACGAGCGCCCACGGCGAGAGCGGTCCGTACGCGCGCCCGACGTCCGCGGCGCTGGGCGTTCCCGGCGGAACAGGCCTCTTCTTTCGCGCCGACTGCAGCTGCTGCGCCTTCGCCTCGAGCGACGCCCTGACGTCGTCTGGAAGTTCGGGCGCGACGTCCGTGACGCGCGCACGTTTTCCCGCATCTTCCGCGTTGTCGTCGTCAGCCCCTCGCTTCGATTTCGCCGCGACGTGTGGCTGAGCTGCTTGTACGGTTGCGCTGCTCCTTTCATCGCGTTCCTTGAGCAAGCGTGCGATGGTTCGCACGGCGGCGTCGTGCTGGTAGAGCGCGTGCGACAGTTCCTGGCGAACGGCATAGAGTTGCTTTCTCAAAGAGAAGGTTTCGAGGGCGAGGGAGTCCCACTCGTCTTGGAGAGCGCCGAGCATGGATGGAATGGACGACGAGGTTGGCGCGCGAGGTTTCACGGCGGGGTTGGTTCGCAGCGGAATGAGGTCCTCTGGCGTGAGCGGCGTGGACGTGACTGGGCACAGCGCGCCGTTGTTGGCGATGAGCTCTGTGATGAGTTTGCGCTCGAACAGCAGGCCGGTGTGCTTGGAGACGACGGGCTCGAGCGGCGCTTGGCCTGAGATGGCGCAGAACATGACGATACTGTGTTAAAAAACCAGAGCTTCTTTAAACCGGCACAAGGTGGAGCAACACCAAACGATGTGGTGGAGCCTGCGACGAGAACAAGGGCTGATTGATGAGAACAAAAGACGTCTGAGACAGACACCCGCCGCCGCCACCAGGTGGAGGTGGAGGTGCCCCGGGCGTTCAGGAGGGAAGGGGGAAGCCGGGAAGGGGGAAGCGAAGGGGGAAACCTGGCGAACCCTAACAGAAACCCTAACCCTAATAGAAACCCTAACCCTAACCCTAACCCTAACCCTAACAGAAACCCTAACCCGGCCGTACCATCTCCCTACGTGGAAGGAAGGAGGATCAGCCCCTTCGCCGTTTTGTGTTTTTGATCTAAAAAATCTGGTTTCACATCTTCGTCAGAATCGGGTCCCGAGGGTTCCCTTCATTCTTCTTGAGACTTGTTGGCTTTCGGAAACATGTCGCGTCATGGCGCCCCCCTTGTTGGTGTGTGCACTCTAAGAGGTCTCTCCTTATGGTGGTTAGGGATCATTGATATATGGTTCTTATGTTTACTATGTGGAGGTGTAGGTAACAACAATGTCATGTGTGTTGGTGCAGCAGCGTCATCAGCAGCAGCAGCAGCATCTGTTGATGTCGATGGCCCTCTTTTAGCCTTGGCCCTACAACAGTTAGCGAAAACGTCAGAAACACAGCCGCCATCCATACAGCGCATCGTTTACACGCCCAGCGACACGGACGCGCGCAAAATCGTCAAAAACGCCATGAAGGCGGCCAACTTGAACATAAGGGAAGACTGCGCGGGGAACATTTACGGAAGGTGGAAAGGGGCGGACGAATCCGCACCGGCCGTCTTGACGGGAAGCCACACGGACGCTATACCAGGCTCGGGCACGTACGACGGAACGACCGGCGTGCTTGGCGCCATTCAGGCCATCAAGAGACTGCAGGAGTCCAAGTTCACGCCCATGAGGTCCGTCGAGGTGGTCATGTTCGCCACCGAGGAACCGACGAGGTTTGGGCTGAGCTGCGTCGGCTCGCGGCTCATGGCGGGTGCACTTCCTCCCAGGGAGCTTGCGACGCTGCGCGACGAGAACGGGACGACGTGGCTTGACGCCGCCACCGTCGGTGGATACGGGCGGAAGAAGAAGTGCCACAGCGTCGAGGACGCCGTCAAGAACGTAAAGTTAAACAAGAACGACTACCACGCATTTGTCGAGCTGCACATCGAGCAGGGCAAGATTCTAGAGGATACCAAGACAGACATAGGAGTCGTCTCTGCCATTGCAGGGCCTGCGGCGCTGCACGCCGTCTTCACAGGACCGGGAGGGCACGCGGGAGGTCAGCTGATGAAGCACCGCCATGACCCTGGTCTTGCGGCGGCTGAGCTCACCCTCGCCGCAGAGTCGGCAGCGCGTGCCAACACGCAGACAGACGACAGCGTTGCCACCGTGGGCATCATCAAGCTAACTCCCGGTGCGGTGAACGCGGTTCCAACGCGCGCGGAGATGACCATCGACATTCGCGATGCTGATGCCAAACGACTGCAGAGCAACGTGCGGCAGCTGCAGGAGACGGCAAGGGCGATTGCCAAGCGACGCGGAGTGGGTTTGCAGATTTCCGTGAACAGCATAGACCTCCCGCACACGTGCGCACCAATCGTGCGATCGGCTATTTCGCGGTCAGCCAGGGCGCTCAAGCTTACGCAACGTCCCATGGTCAGCCGTGCGTACCACGACTCACTGTTCATGGGACGCCTCGGTGTTCCCACGGGCATGGTTTTCATTCCCTGTCGCAAGGGTATCTCGCACACTCCTGAGGAGTACGTCACTCCCAAGGACCTTGGCAACGGCGTGCGTGTGCTGAGTTTGATTTTGAAAGACCTTGCGGGTGAGGCTGTGGACAGCGACGGCGACGGCATCCCTGACCACCTGGACGACGATGACGACAACGACGGCATCCCGGATAGTCAGGACAATGACGACGACGGCGACGGCATCCCGGACCACTTGGAGGCTGTGGACAGCGATGGCGACGGCATCCCTGACCACCTGGACGACGATGACGACAACGACGGCATCCCGGATAGTCAGGACAATGACGACGACGGCGACGGCATCCCGGACCACTTGGAGGCTGTGGACAGCGACGGCGACGGCATCCCTGACCACCTGGACGACGATGACGACAACGACGGCATCCCGGATAGTCAGGACAATGACGACGACGGCGACGGCATCCCAGATCACTTGGAGGCTGTGGACAGCGACGGCGACGGCATCCCTGACCACTTGGACGACGATGACGACAACGACGGCATCCCGGATAGTCAGGACAATGACGACGACGGCGACGGCATCCCGGACCACCTGGAGGCTGTAGACAGCGACGGCGACGGCATCCCTGACCACCTGGACGACGATGACGACAACGACGGCATCCCGGATAGTCAGGACAATGACGACGACGGCGACGGCATCCCGGACCACTTGGAGGCTGTGGACAGCGACGGCGACGGCATCCCTGACCACCTGGACGACGATGACGACAACGACGGCATCCCGGATAGTCAGGACAATGACGACGACGGCGACGGCATCCCGGACCACTTGGAGGCTGTAGACAGCGACGGCGACGGCATCCCTGACCACTTGGACGACGATGACGACAACGACGGCATCCCGGATAGTCAGGACAATGACGACGACGGCGACGGCATCCCGGACCACCTAGAGGCTGTAGACAGCGACGGCGACGGCATCCCTGACCACCTGGACGACGATGACGACAACGACGGCATCCCAGATAGTCAGGACAATGACGACGACGGCGACGGCATCCCGGACCACCTGGAGGCTGTGGACAGCGACGGCGACGGCATCCCTGATCACCTGGACGACGATGACGACAACGACGGCATCCCGGATAGTCAGGACAATGACGACAACGGCGACGGCATCCCGGACCACCTGGAGGCTGTGGACAGCGACGGCGACGGCATCCCTGACCACCTGGACGACGATGACGACAACGACGGCATCCCGGATAGTCAGGACAATGACGACGACGGCGACGGCATCCCGGACCACTTGGAGGCTGTGGACAGCGACGGCGACGGCATCCCTGACCACCTGGACGACGATGACGACAACGACGGCATCCCGGATAGTCAGGACAATGACGACGACGGCGACGGCATCCCGGACCACTTGGAGGCTGTGGACAGCGACGGCGACGGCATCCCTGACCACCTGGACGACGATGACGACAACGACGGCATCCCGGATAGTCAGGACAATGACGACGACGGCGACGGCATCCCGGACCACCTAGAGGCTGTAGACAGCGACGGCGACGGCATCCCTGACCACCTGGACGACGATGACGACAATGACGGCATCCCGGATAGTCAGGACAATGACGACGACGGCGACGGCATCCCGGACCACTTGGAGGAGAAGAGAGCGAAAGAGGAGGAGGCGTCGCGTGCGAAAGCATCTTCTGACGCGTCGAGTAAGAAGAAGGCGAAGAAGGCGAAGAAGAAGAAAGCTGCGAAGGTGGAGCTATAGGTAACCGCGAGCATCGCTCGCATATTAGTATTTACATGAACCCGAGGACCCAACAGAACTGCGAAAAGGTCAAATGACGTGGTTACAGCCCAAAATTATGGTTATAATGTACTTAAGTTGAAAGTTTACAAAAGCAATGAAATAGCAACGGCGTCGCCCTCCTCAACCGTCGACACGTGGTATTCATGGTGAGTCGGTATTTTGGAACGCCCACTTTGACCCCAAGTAGACACGTCCAGCCCAGTGCTCGATTTCACTGATAGCATCACTGCGTGTTGTTCCGCATCGGATAGCAGGTTGATTGCTGTCTCGTATCGATCCTTCATAGCCAGAAGTTGTTGCGGAAAGGTCTGCCGCAGATATTTCCGAGCTTGCTCTTCAGTCTCCATTCGCTTTCCCTTGCCGTGTGTATTCGGTCGTAGGTCCCCAGCCAGAGGCAGTGCACAGTGGTTAGTCTCACGTGCGACGACAGTGGACGGCACAGCGGGCATGACGTCCAGCGAAACTCCGCCAAACATCAGCGGCGGACACCTCAGGCCGTGGCAGTTGCACACGGGAAGCCCCGTGCACTGGCACGTGAGGTCGTCGTCCGGCTCACGTTGTGCCGTTGACATGCACTCGCACGCTGGTCCACACGGTGCAATGACAGGCTTGGCACCTGGGTTGGAGATGTGCAGTGGGTTGGGATACAGCGGGAACACGTGCGTCGACGTTAGTGGCTGCATCACCGCCGGCAGCGGCGGCGGGGGAGGTGCCGCAGCTGCTGCGGCCGCCGCCGACTCTTGTTGTTTGATCCTTCTTTGTTTTTTCCCCCGTTCTCTGTGCTTTGCGCAGAACTTCGCCCCCTTCCACACCTCGAGGTTTCTGCATCGCCACGCACGTCCGTCCGTGCGTTGGCATTGCTGCAGGTCCAGGTCGTTCTCGTTCTCTTGTGGTGATGGTGGTGCTTCTGGTGCTGCTGCTGCGTCGTCGGGAAGGGGGGGAGGTGGGCGCAACACGTTAGCTGTTACGTTGTTATCGTCGACGTTATCGAACGACGCGCTTCGCTTCAGCTTCTGAAGTTGCTTAGAATCTTTGACACCACCACCACCACCACCGCAGCACGACATCTTTATAAAAAGAAAGAAAGAGCGGAGAAGATAAGCAATCAAGCCGCACTAATGGGAGCTCATTCAATACTAACTTTCTGACACAAACGAAACGTGCTCTGACACAAAAGTGCTCTGGCCTACATTTATCTCGAGAGCTCGAGGGGGAGGGATCTTGGCACGATCCCAAAGGGCTCTGGCAAGGCATGCAAAAGAAAGTTGTTTGGCAAGTTCGCGGCCGCCCACCTGAGGTGGTATTCCGACGATCAGAGAGGTGGTCAATCAAGAATAAGAATGAGCTATGAGCTACCTTTATGAGCTTGCATGCAACTTGCCACTTGCAAAACTTCATTTGCGGCCGGCTAGCCCTATTACCCTAATTAACCCCCTTGCAACCAGACCCCTACTGTACAGTACATGAAAGCCCTACCCGGGTAAAGGTAATAAACCCCTAAAAAAACGAAAAATACAAAAGGGAACACAAAGGGTTGGGACTTGGGAGACTTGTTTGTTTGGAGGGGATACCTGGTGTCTGGTGATGATCTCTACCCTACGGGAAACCCCCAAAAGGAAACATTGATTTATTTTTATTTTTTTCTAAACCCCTCTTCACGGGGACTCCAACAGGGATCCCCGGAAAACTCTCTTCGGCGTCGCAGCAGGCGGCGGCGGGTTCGGCCCCTCCCCTCCCACCCCTCGCTTCCCAGGCCGTCATTCCTCCAGTAGAACGATGGCGGACGCACAGGTTCCCGAGTCCCTGCTCAAGAAGCGCAAGCGCAACGACGCGTGGGCCGCGGCCAAGGCGGCGGAGGCGGACAAGGCCAAGAAGGACCACAAGGCGAAGCGCGCCGCCATGTTCAAGCGAGCAGAGGCGTACGTGAAGGAGTACCGGGAGAAGGAGCGCGACATCGTGCGACTTCGCCGCGAGGCACGCGCCAAGGGATCCTTCTACATGGAGCCGGGTGCCAAGGTGCTTTTCGTGATGCGCATCCGAGGAGCTTGCGACCTTCACCCGAAGACGCGCACGATCCTCAAGCTGCTTCGCCTGCGGCAAATTCACAACGGCGTGTTCCTGCGCGTCAACAAGCCGGTGTTGAACATGCTGAAAAAGGTGGAGCCGTACATCACGTACGGATACCCGAACCTGAAGACGATCAAGGAGCTCATCTACAAGCGCGGGTACGGAAAGGTGAACGGGCAGAGGATCCCGCTGACGGACAACGCCGTCATTGAGAAGGTGCTCGGCGAGCAGGGCATCGTCTGCGTTGAGGACCTCATTCACGAAATTGCCACCGCGGGACCGAACTTCAAGCAGGCGGCAAACTTCCTCTGGCCCTTCAAGCTCTCCAGCCCCAAGGGTGGCTACGACGTCAAGCGCAAGCACTTCATCGAGGGTGGACAAGCGGGTAACCGCGAGGAGGCCATCAGCTCGTTCATCAAGAAGATGTGCTAAAGAAAAACTAGTGCCTTTGTAACACATCCTGAGGGCGTGCAATATCTCCTGGTCATAGGTCTTGTTCTTTTCTCTCTCATCAACAGAATGTCGTTTGTCGTTTGTCACACCATTCATAGTCCACCGTTCCTGTACATGGGCGGTAGTGATTTTCGAGTTTGTGGGATCCGTTGTTGAGTTAAGTTTTTCAAGCCTGGATTTGGGTGGATTCGCAGAGGAGAACGATTCCTGTCAACCCCTTTATAAAATTTACATCAATGTTGTTGTTACAAGAGTTTATGTACATCTCCTCCTAGCTAGGATGCGCGACGCCCACTGCGTGTCCAAACGCGGCTTCTCATTGCTGCTGTCGTTGTCGCGCCTTCGTCCTCCAAAGGCGGTGGCGGTGGCTGCGTGCGCTTTGCGTTGGAGGAGGGCGGTGCCGGCGCTGGTGCAGTCGTCGTCTTCTCCTCTTTGCCAAACCACCAAGTGGCTTCCTTCACCTGATAGTGCTTCCACAGTCCCAGCGCATCTAAGCCGAACATCGACTCCTTGGCGTACACGTCAGCACCACAGCGCTTCACGAGCTCCTCGCACACGTCGGCGTGCCCATAGCGCGCAGCAACGTGCAGGGCGCCACGACCGCCACCCACCACGCACCCGCCTCGCGCGGTGGCATTCGCTCCAAGCCGCGCCAAACGCCTCACGCCTTGCAGGTCGCCCTGTCGTGCTCTCAGCACGAGCTGAGCGTCGAGAGTCTCACCGCAGAACGTTCGACGAAGATTGCGCTCGAGCCGTACGCGCTCGACGCGCCTCCTCCACGCGCCGAAGCAAAAGTCCATCATCGTCCCCCTCCTCCTTGCGATTTGGCGTCGCATCAGGGCACGCACGAGCGCATCGACGGCATTCATCGCGCGCCATCGCACGAATGCGGCGGCAGCCTCATCCTCGTCGTCGTTGTCTTCATTATCGCTGTCATCGTCGTCATCGGTGTCGGCGGCGTCAAAGTCTTGCGCTTGCTGTCGAGCTTGGGCAAACTCCTCCACCAGCGCATCGAGAGCCCTGCGCATCGCCTGCCTAAGGCTCAGGTAGCCGCCCGTTGTGGATGCCAGCGCTGAAACGGAGAGGCCACCGTATCGGCTTCCCACGCCAATGCCGCACACGGGGAGCGTTGCGTCGTGCAAGAATCCCGCACGGAACCATCGAAGCATCGCATCGCCTTTGAACGGCCCTTGCCGCGCACCCGTGCCGTCGCGGTAGTACCAATCGAGGTGGCCACCACCACGCGGCGTGATGCCGCCATTCCCGTCTTTAGCACCGCCGCAGAACAGCTTCTGCGCGACGTGGTCGAGAACCTGCAGCGTCGACGCTTCGTGGAAGGCGGACACTGTGTCAAGCATCTCGCGCGCCGCGTCGTGAGCATCTTGCATCGTGCCAAAGCCACGACCGGGGATGCTGACGATGGCTCCGTCGTCGTCTGTGCGAAGCTGCGTCCCACCGCCTCTACTTGCGCCGCGACGTGGACGAGAGCGTCGCTCCGCGTACGCCGTCTTTGCTGCAGCATCGGCCATGGATTTGCTGCCAGCCGCCGCGAGCCTGCGAGCAGCAAGCCGCTCCGAGAGCAGGGCATTCCAAATCTGAAATGCAGCACGAACCCAGCGATTTCGCCAGTAGCGTGCCGCCATTCGCAGCCTCGCACAAGCCTTGGCTGCCATCTTCCACGCAGCCAGGCTCGCAGACGCGCGGCTTTTCTGCAGCTTCCACACGGCACTGAGCAGTCGCCGCCTATCCTCGGGAGGCAGCGTAGCTTCCTTCGCAAGCCAGTACGAGTACAGCGTTCCGCCGAGCGCCTCCGTGGGTGGGGCGCCAAGCAACCGAGCTCGAATGCCAGCGCCAGCTGCGGATGCTTCCATCATGGACGTCGCAACCGTGATGCCGCCACCTCGTGCGCATGAAGCGCACTGCCGTCGCCCGCGAAGACGTGCACAAGCCTCGCAGAGTACTTGCAGCGAAGGATCCAGCGCATTGTCGGCCGACGATGCATTCGCGACGTCGATCGGCGGTCCAAACCAGCTCCCGTAGTTGTGCGCAACGCTTCGCTCGCGCCGCTGGCGAATCTCCGCGTGGCATCCACGCAGTGCAAGTTCCAGAGCATGCTTCGCGCAGGCGAGCGCCTCGGCGCGCAGCACCCTCTTTCGCTCGCGCTCGCGCGCCTTGCGTGCAGCCAGCGCCCAGTCAAACACCACCGCGCGCACGCGACCGCCGCGCCAGATGCGCTGTATCACAGTCGCAGCGCCATCCTCGCCGCGGCTTGAGCCCTCCTCTGCCCACGCGGTGAACTTGCTCAGCGCCTCCGCCTGCCGCGTCTTAAGCCTCGCCTCGGCGAATGCCAATTTGGCGACATGTTCGTTGCTCTCTGATGACGACGCTGTTGTACGTCCCGAAGCTGTCGCCACGTGGCGCCGCACGGCTGCGGTCGCGAGGTCGTACATGGGTGGCGCGCCGCGAATGCGAGAGCACACGCGGCAGGATGACGAGCGAGCTTCGTTGCGAGCGAAGCACAGCCGACACTCCCACTGCGGTCCTCCCATCACGGCCGCCGTGCGGTCATCCGAGCCCGCGGTGCGCGGTGGGTGCGCGCGCGGGCTGGCGGCGGTGTATGTCTTCACGCGCAGTGACCTCAGGTAGGCGAGCGCGCCGTCGACGTTCGCAATCTCCTTCGGGGGCTGCCTGGCTGAGTTCTGCTGCCAAGGAGGTGGCGACGGTGGTGATGTCATCGGCTTTGGTGGCGGCGCATGCGAGCCACCACCACCGTCCCTCCTGTCGAGAAGCTCGAGAAGTGGGCCGCGAGACATTCGCCGGTCCACGTCTTCCCAAACCTCGTCGAGAATGAAGTTCACCGCCGCCTCCGCCGCGGCGTTCGCCTCGCGGCGCGCCACGCGAGCGAGCAGCGCCTTTCTTCCCTTGTGCGCGCGAACCCACGCGCCGACGTTCGCCATCGCCTTCTCACGCCGTTCCGCCTCCGCCTCCGCGGCGGCTCTCACGCGCGCCTCGCGCTCACGAGCGTCTCGCACGCGCGCGAGGTGCCTGCGCACCGCGCACGCGATGACGAGCGCCGCGCTCGTCCGTCGCATCTCCTCCGCGCGCTTCGTGAGCAGCTCGTCGCGCATGATTCGGTACGCGACGCGCTGCCTCCACCCGCGAATGAGCGCCTGCACCTTTGCGGCAGCCTGCTGGTACCCGCCGTTGGGGAAGTGCTCCTCGAGCCTGCGTCTCAGCTGACGCGCGTGCATGCGCGCGCGCCAGCCTCTCGCCGCCGCCTGCATGGCCGCGGCGGCACGATTCTCGGCAGCCTTCTCGAGAGCACCGGCGTACCTCTCCTGCTGCAGCTTCTGCGCATCGCTGACCTGCGTGGCACGAATGCGCAAACCTCGAACGCGCTCGGCGTTGCCAGCCACGCTGCGGCTTGCGAGCGCAGGCGGCTCGAGCCAAGGCGCGGCGGTTGGTCGGTGCTCCTTCAGCTCCGCGAACGCCGACCGCTTGCGCCTCTGGCGCTCGCGTGCTTGGCGGCGAATGACGTGCCTGCGCCAGAACCACCAGTTTTGGATCACGCGCGCCGCCTTTGTGTGAAGGCGGTGCGCAGGCAGGAGAACCTTCACGTAAGATTGACGCATCATGTAGCCGTGCCAGCGGCTCGCAATGACCACGCTCGCCTGGTGCTGCGTGACCATGCGCGCGAGAACTGACGCGCCTGGCTTCGGTGCCGTGGCCCAGCCGTGCTCGCGCCAAGGAATGGTGCGTATCGACGGCTGCCCGCGCACGAGGCGCTTTGTGTACATGGTTGCCGCGAATTCGTACGAGTCGAGCCACTTGGCGTGATCCCGATGAGGTGCGCGCACTCCGTACGGCGTGTACATTTCCTTACGGAACCACTCCATGGGTTCCGAGCCCGAGGGTGGTGGCACAAGAGAGGCGCCGTCGATGGAGCGCCGTGCCGCTTCGGCTGCTACGACCGCTGGCGTCTTGCCCGCGGTGCCGTGCAGGTAAGACAGCGTGAGCCAGCGCAGCATGAGCGCTTCTCGCTGCTGAGAAGAAGGAATGGGTTGTTGTTGTGGCTGTGGCTGTGGTTGTGGCTGTGGTTGTGGTAGCATTGCAGGGGCGGCTTCTACTTCAGCGGCACTGGAGCTTGCAATTGCAGGGGCGGCTTTTGCAGCGGCAGCAATGTTCGAGATGCGATCCGCCTCGGCGAGCAGGGAGGCTCTTACCCTCGCATCCACATCATCTTGTGCGTTTGCATGTGCTGGTGGTGGTGGTGATGGTGGTTGTGGTGGTTGTGGTGGTTGTGGTGGCGTTGTCGTTCGACGGCCCTGCTGGTGCTGTGGCAGTGGCGACTGCGGTGGTGGTGCACCACCTGGTGTTGCAAGCCGAACGCGCTGCTGCTGCTGCTGTGGCGGTGTTGGCGGTGGTGCACCACCTGGCGTTGCAAGCCGAACGCGCTGCTGCTGCGGCGGCGGCGGCGGCGACTGCGGTGGTGGTGCACCGCCTGGTGTTGCAAGCCGAACGCGCTGCTGCTGGTGCTGCTGGTGCTGTGGCGGCGACTGCGGCGGTGTTGGCGTTCTCCGCTGCTGCTCAGGCGGTGCACCACCTGGCGTTGCAAGCCGAACGCGCTGCTGGTGCTGGTGGTGCGGCGGCGGCGACTGCAGTGGTGCACCACCTGGCGTTGCAAGCCGAACGCGCTGCTGGTGCTGGTGCGGCGGCGGCGACTGCAGTGGTGCACCACCTGGCGTTGCAAGCCGAACGCGCTGCTGCTGCTGGTGCTGCGGCGGCGGCGACTGCAGTGGTGCACCACCTGGCGTTGCAAGCCGAACGCGCTGCTGCTGCTGGTGCTGGTGCTGCTGTGGCGGTGTTGGCGGTGGCGGCGACTGCGGCGGTGTTGGCGTTCTCCGCTGCTGCTCAGGCGGTGCACCACCTGGCGTTGCAAGCCGAACGCGCTGCTGCTGGTGCGGTGTTGTTGGCGGTGACGACGACGGCGAACGCAGTGAAACTCTCTTTCCCAGAGTTTCCGGTGGTGGACTTGGCGTTGGCGTTGGCGTTGGCGTTTGCTGTGTGGGTGGCGGCAAGTCGGACTTTTCCGCGATTCTCCTTGCAACGCTCGCTGGACTCGGCGTCTTGCGCGGCGAGTGCCTACTCCTGTGCAGAGTCGTTTCGTCTTCGAGTCCCCACATTTCGCTCGGGCTGAGAAAGTCGGGTGGCGCCACCTCGCCTCTCGCGGCGTCGAAGAATCGCGGCGGCGTCGGCGGAGGCGACGCGTCGTCGTCTCGGTACTCGTCGTCCGTTGGCTGGCGTTGCGCTTGCTGTAGGTCCGATGCAAGGTGGTGCGGTGCGTGTGCATGTGCATGTGCATATTCCCGCGAGCTTCCGTGTTCTCCTTCTCCTTCTTCTTCGTCTTCTGCGCTTGTGGAGTCCGTGACTCCCGCCGCTTTCAGGGATGCCTTTTTGAGTTGTTGTTGCCACTTGGGCACTTGCTGTCTCGGTCGTGCGCACACGCGGCACGTATCAGAAGTAAGGCGGTTTTGCTGGTAGCACAGCGAGCACGTCCACACTTCAACATGGGCGGCCTTATCATATACAGGGGCGGCCGCCTCTGGTGCACCCACAGCAGAGAGAGAGGCCATGGTTGGCCCAACGAAGAGCAAGAAAGTCAAAGGATTTCTTGAAAAATGGGAAAAATTGGAAAATTGGGAAAACATGGGACGAAATGCGGCCGCGGCCTGACAGCCTGAGGCTCCTCCTCCTCATGTGGTAGGGGATATCATGGGTGGTATCAACGGGGCGGCAGGCGGTCAGGTCGGCGGAGAACAACGGGGCGATAGGTCGGCCCTCCACCAAACCGGTACGAGAGCACGGGCACTCAGGTCGTGCTTCCAAGAAATACTCAACTCTTGTACCGTGAATTTAGTCTGCACCAGTTTTTGCACCAGTTTTTGCCCAGGTAGGAAACCCTCCGTAGGAGTGGGGACCCGTCCCTGGTCTTGCACCGTCCCATACAAATGCTTCAGTGCTAATTCCTTACTCTGAACCCACCTGGTTCCCAACAGGTGCAGGATGTGTGGATTTGACTTGCCCGCGATCTCCATCCCGACTTTTGTGTTGGTCTCGCGGGAGGCTCTCACTTAACGTGGTACCGTGAGTCTCGTGATCACGCAGACGATCTCAGAGAGATTATTAATAGACTGATTATCAGGACTTGACTCCAAGGATCAGACAGGGATACCGTTCGAAGCGGCCGGCCAGGCGGAGGAGATAGATGATGCAAGCTATCGTGGAAGCCATCTCCGCCGCCTTGACGGGGGGAGGGACGCGAGAGGCGCGGCGGCTCGGGCGCGTCATCATTGCTATCGTCTCCGTCGTTAACCTCTGCGTCTTCTTCGCGAACGTCAGAAGCCTGCTCGCGTACGAGGAGGCGGACGTGCCGCCTTCACTCGAACTGCCGTGGAGAACAGGCGCGAGCGTCTTCGTCTCAGAGCAGCACGCGGACTTGCGCCCGATCGGCGGACTCAACATCGCGGGCGTGGGCAGCTTCGGCGGTGGACGCCTGAATAACGGCGTCAACAACGTCAACGTGCTGGCGGGAGCGGGTGGGCGGCTGGGCACTGTTCCGGTGAACAACGGCGGTGCGCCGCTTGACGGTGCGGTGCCGCTGCAGCGACCGAGCGGTCCATCCGCCGAGGAACTGTACGGCCACCACCCGAGCGTCACGCACAGGCCGCTCGACGAGTTTGTGAGAGCCAGGCGACCGGCGCCGGCTGCACCAGCCGAGGGCACGCCGGGGCGCGACGTGCCGCTCATTGTCACGCACACCGACGCCGCGCGCTTCCCAGAGCTACGCCACCTCGTCGGAAGCGTGCACCACTGGCACCCAGAGCTCGCCATATGCGTGTACGTCGTCGGAACATTACCCTCGCGCATGGCATCGGAGCTCGCGCTCTGGCGCAACGTGCGAACGCGGTCGGCGAATGATGCGCTCACGTGGGTCGCGTCGTCCGCCACGGAGCGCATGCGTAAGGCTGGCGTTTCGCCGGAGGCTTCCGCTCTTGCGCGCACGCGAGGCGCTCTCGGCCTGCTGGCATCAAAGTCGGAAATGGAAAAGGCTCTGAAACGCGTTGTGGGATGGGGTGCGATTGTCATGCTGCATGCGCTGGAGACGATGCACTCGACGGAGCACGGTTCTGAGCAGCAGCAGCAGCGGCAGCAGACCACGGCAGCGGCGGCGGCGAATCAAGGGTTGAACGGTGTGGAGAGGGACGGCTCTGGTGATCTCGTTGGAGCGCCGCTTCTTCCACACGAGGACGAGGAGAAGATTGTGGAGCAGGCGTCGCCAGAGGGGGCGAAGGTTCCTAAATCGCTCGCCGCGAGCTTGCTCGACGAGGGTGCGCACGGCACCTCAGAGGAGAGAAGAAGAAGAATGAGGAGAAGAAGAAGGCGCTCGTTGCTTGAAGGCTTTGATCTTGATGCAATCATGCGCGAGGCGGCTGCAAGTCACGGTGAGGGTGGCGGTGCAACAGGCAACGGGGCTGCCACAAACCCAACCACAGCCACAGTCGCACCCGCCTCATCCGCCGGCACGCCACAGCCACAGCCACAGCCACAGCCACAGCCAAAGCCAACATCGTCAGACCACCACCCATTTTTGGGTCGCGTTTCGGCGCTGTACCTCGACCCGTACATATATTTAGATGGCTGGATCGACAACGCTCTAAAGTACACGCTGCGCGACTCTTTCTTTTTCATGGAGGCGCCGCCTTCGGCGCTGACGGCGATGGGAGCCTCCGCATTTGCAGACAAGACGAACGGAGGCAAGGGATCTGTTGCGCAGCTCGAGCTGAGCCGCGAGGCTTGGATCGCTGCAAATTCAGCCGCCATGTACGGAGGAGGAGGAGGAGGAGGCATGTCGATGCCCGTGATGGCACGCGGGTGGAATGGCACGACACCCGCTCGCGAGCTAACACCTTCGTCGATGCCAAAGCCATTGCCATGCGTGTCTGGCCTGTTCGGTGCCACCAAAGGATCTAATTTTGCGAGCGGTGCGCTCGTCTACCACGCACTCTGCGCTGCGATGGGCGGCGTGAGATGCCATTCGCTCCGCGGATCGTTCGGCGGGGAGGCGGCTGCAGGAGAAGACAACATGGCGGTGCATCCGCACGTCTGGTACGGGCATGTACCTTGGCAACTTCCTGGCGTGCGCTGCATCACCTCGGATGCCGTTCGTCTGCGCGTGAATCCTGCGGGTCTCAAATCAGCTCGCACAGCCGACGCTGCTGCTGCTGCTGCGGCGGCGGCGGCGGCGGCGGCGGCGACAACGGGAGGTTCTGAGGGAGGAGGCGCGGATCAGGCTGCCGCACAAGCAGCCAAGGAGACGCTCGCGGAGGAGGCGAAGCAAAACGAGGCTGGCTTTGACGACATCATTGGTCTGCCCAGTGGCCGTGAGCCAGGCAGCTCGGATCCTGCGTTGTACGACTGTAGATTGGCACTTCGCAAGTGGCCGGCTGGGCCTGAGATTCCTCCGGAGAGCCGCGCACCCGCCCCTCGCGTCGCGTACGCAAGGCGCTGGCCGCAGATGAAGGAGGCTCACGATGATGGCGCGATACACGTCGCGATTGCCGTGCCGTCGACAACCACGGGCACGCAGGTGACGCAGCCGAATGCGCTTCCGCTGACGAACATTCTGCTCCCGTCCCTTCTTGCGACGATTGACGCCAACTCGCAGGCCCTTCCCTTTTCCAGCGAAAAAGGTGGGATTTCGTCGGAGCGCTACTTCTACTCGATATTGGTTGGCTACGACATGGGCGACGTCGTTTACGGCGTGCCAGACAAGCGAGCCGCGCTGGAGTCGAGGCTGGCGGCGATGGTGGGCGACCGCCCAGTGAGCATTTATCTGGTGGAGTTTCCCGTGAGCCAGAGCACGAGCTACGTCTGGAATGGACTGTTCGCCATCGCGGGAGGCTTGTACGACGACGACGCGAGGGTGGTGGAAGGTCCCGTCGCTGACTACTTCTTTGCATCGCACGACGACACGGAGTTTTACCCGAGCACGAATACGAGGATTTGGGTGGACATTCTAAGGGCGAGCCTTTTCAATAATGTGCTGCGAAAGAACTTCGGCGTCGCCGGGCCGCTGGACATGCGCAGCCCGAAGATGATCAGCCACGGGCTTGTGCACGTCGCGACGCACGGCAGCATCTTTGGCGGGAAGTACGTTCCAGACGACATGGCGAACGAGAACCTGGACGACTGGATTAGCAGGGTGTACGGGTACAAGAACACGTTCCTGCACACGGGCGTGACGGTGTACAATACGCACAGGTTTGCTGGAAGGGCGAGACCTTGTCGTGTTAGCGTGAATGCTAACAATAAAGGTGGTTCAAAGAAGAAGGAGAAGGAGACGGAGTTTGGCCTGGACAACGAGATTGCAAGAGGCGGCGAGATGATCAAGAAGTGGGTGCACGCTGAATTAGGCGATAGTGGCAAGAATGGAATTGTGGAACTGCTGCTGACTCGTTAGAGAGAAGCGACATATTTTTGTAACAATATTTTTTGTTTTTATTTTTTACACGAGAAGAATGCGGTGGTGAATGTTGAGGGTGAGGAAGCGCTGTATGACGATGGATGTGGGAGAGGGGTTCTGGAGAGGAATAATGCACGAGGAAATCTGTGGCGCTTGGAGTTGCGTTGCACGTTCCACGGCTGCTGGGTTGGAGAGTTGCTGCGAGAGGGTGGTGAGCAGAGATGAAGGTGAGGGACTTGGATGAGAATCCAAGTCCAGCAGAGATGAGACGAGCAGGGTGGAGATGCGGTCCAAGATCATGTCACGAACATCGCTGCTCAAGCCGTTGAGCGGCTTCTCTCGCGTGCAGAACCACAGTATCGTTTCCCAAGATGTGTTTTGGAAGGATTCCTGGGTGAGGCGGATGCCGTCGTGCTCGACGCCGGTGAAGTGTCCCTTTGGGTGACGCTTGTTGATCCAGTCAGGTCCAGCGAGGTTGCCCGCACACCACCTGAGAACTGGCTCGAGCTTTTCGAACGCCTGTCCAATGTCGTTTGGATTTTCCTTGCACTCGACGACTGCGACGACGCGATTGGTGTAGTCTGTTGTGTCGACTGCGACGAGGTCCAGCTCGCCAGTCACGTGAGGGGCGCCTGGGGAGAGCTGAACGTTTCTTAGGATCTGAATGGAGTTGCCGCCCAGCGCCGCCGGCAGGATGTTGGTGGCGATGTCTTCGAGAGTTTGTCCCGCTTTGTGGCGTCGCTGCGCGACGACGCGGTTTTGCTGCGTTAGAGATTGCTGAAGTTCTTTGAGGCCAAGAGACTCTTGGAGGGTGTCGAAGTGCTGTTGGGTTGAAAGAAGATGTTGATATTCGACGCAGTTGGCTTGTAGGGTGGCAAGTTCGGTGGTGATGGTGTCAATGGTGGCTATTAATGAAGGAAGGCGCGAGGCGGCGCGCGCTGTGCGCGGAGTTTGTTCTTCTTGCGTGACAAACTTTTGCGTGGATGCGAGCTGAAGTTGCAGGCGACGCAACGTGTCAGAAGTGTTTTGAATTTTCCTTCCCTGTGGGGAGGCGGCGTACTGGGAGAGAGCTGTGGTGAGGGTGGAGGAGGAGGAGGTTAATGAGGGAGCGTGATGATTTGTGATGTGTGCGGAGAGTGCCCTTTGTGATGCGAGGGGGGATGAGCGGAGTCTGTGGAGGGCGAGTTGGATGTAGTAGTTATTTGTATCCATGAATTCCTGTGGGGATGATGAGAGCCATGATGACAGGCGTTGACGATGATGATGATGACGATGCGAATGCGAGGAGGAGGAGGAGGAGGGGCGCAGCAGAGGATCATCTTCTATTGAGCTCATCATCATCACACAATTATGAGGATGACGACGACGAGGAGGATGACGAGGAGGAGGTTGACGAGGAGGATGAAGACGAGGAGGTTGAAGACGAGGAGGAGGAGGAGGATGGAGAGGCGCCATAAATCAGAGCACTCGGCGGCGCATGTTTGTTTGGTGGACTGGTGGCGCTGCTGGGGGTCCGGGCACCAATTCCGGGAAATGGAGATACGTCGTTGGTTCTTTCAGCCTTTTTGTGTCCCCTGGGGATCCCGGTCGCGAAACAAACAGAATGGTGGGGAGGGCCGGGCCCCGCCGCGCCATTGCTCCTGCCGCCGCCGGCTGGTGGCGTCGGCCAACCGCGCTAGCGTGCCCGGCGCGCCGCCGAATGGCGTCGTCGCGACGTTTTGCGCAACAATGTGCCACCACCACCTCCACCGCCGCCGCCGCCGCCCTATGATTCAGAGAAACTGGCTGCTCCGTCCCGTGCCCCCCCCCCCCCCCCCCCCCCGCGCATTTGGCATCCCTTCCTCTCTGCATGAGCAACAAGAATCCCTTCTTCTTGAAGTATGCGACGAAGTGCTCGTCGGTCGCGCGCGCCGATCCTTGCTCGAACTAGATCATCATCATCATGATGATGATGACCCTAACTCCGCCGCTGCGGGTGTGAGTGCTACACGCACCCTCACCATGACGACTTTGTTTTTTTTTGCGAACTACGAACAACCTTTTCTACCATCGCAAAGGACGACGCACACTTTGGAAGTAGTGCTCACTGACGATCCGTGGTGCACGGTCGCGCCCCCGCCACGTCTTGACCTTGGGGTGGATGACCCCCGACGGTGCTTCGCGTGCACATGATATGGGTATACGGCTGTTTGTACATTTCAATACCTTAAGTAAACAAGACTACCACGCGTGGGCTTGACCAAATTCCTCAATTTACCCGTCCGTAATCGAAATCTACATAAATGACTAAAATGGGTCACGGGTCACCCAGGCTACCGACAACTCCTACACGTCCCACGGGCTGTAGCGGAACTCGAGCCCGACCCGCTCGCCCTCGAAGACTGTGGCGTCGAGCTCCTCGGGCGTCGGGTCGCGCAGCTTGAACCCGCCCTCCACGCCCACCATCTTGAGCGCTTCGCGGGTGAAGTACGCGCAGCGGAGCGCCTCGCTGTCCTCCTTGAGGCAGCTGTTTAATAATATTTGTGTCGGCGGTTTTCTAACTACCCCTCGGGCGTTGCTCGCACCAGTGAAATAGTGAATCCGTGCAGCGCGACGAGGCGCGACGTACAAAATACTAGCAAAAGGCGTCCGTGCCATCCGTCGCATCCCTCGCGGGTGCGACGCCATTGAAGTTGACACCGCGGGGGTAAAGTACTACCGAATCCTGGCGTGCACTAACTTACCGGGATCCCGAAAATCCTTTTCCGAGTTCCGGGCCCATTCCTATTTCGCAATCAATGGGGTATCCCGGATTTCAAATGGGTCGACGAGACGCTGGGTACGAATTGGAACATATCTCTCTATCTCGCCACCAGACTTGAAATGTTCGCGCCTCTTCGCAGCGCACATCTATCTCATCCGCAAGTACGTCAAGGCGATGGCAGTGCTGTGCTTTACCACCTGATGAGCGCCAACTGCTGGCTAGGCTTGTCTATGGAGGCGCTGAGCTCCGCAATCGTTGCCTTTGCAGCTTTCGCGAGCGTGGACTTCGCCATCTCGGGATCGCTGACCGCGGCATCCCCAAGACGGGAACGTCGATGACCTACGTCGACCCCAGCTGCGGCGTCGGTGTCGTGTACGCGGCATTCGACCTCGAGAATCCTCTCGCGGCGTCCAACCCCACCACGGATGCGCTCGACGTGGCGGCGAATGCGAAGGACGTGTTCGCGTTCGCCGTGACGGAGACGAACTCTCCGATCGGATTGACGTCCGCGGACGCCCTTGTGGAGGTGACCCTGTCAGGTGCATCCGCTTCGGCCGGCGCGGGCTCGGAGCACTACACGGGAGTGCATGGACGTGCCCTGCACTTTGACGGCATTGACGACATGCTCGTCGTGTCGCCCAATGCGACGACGGATGCGATGACGATCCAGATGTACATCCGCTCCACCGGCGCTCTGCTGGAGGGAGCGCCGCTCGCGTACGTTGCCCCGGCGGGTATCCGCCTGTACTGGACACTGTGCGGCGGCCTGACGCTCGACACGAGCGCGGAAAGCCAGCTCGTGACGTACCAGCAGATGAACGACTGCCTTTGGCATCACGTCGCCGCGACCATCACGTCCCAGGAGGACAGCATCTACGTCGACGGCAAGCTGAGCGCAACCGTGGCGTACAACGAGGTGCGCACGTTCGCGATGACGGAGGTTCATGTGGGCAAGGCGACGACGGGAAGCCGAACGATGTACCGCGGCCTGCTCGACGAGTTCAGCCTGTTCACGCGCGCGCGCACCGCGGAGGAGATCGCCTCCAGCGTGTTCCTGTCGCTCATCGGCAACGAGGCTGGCCTTGCGGCGTACTACCAGTTCAACAACGTCGCCGAGATGGCGACGGGCAAGGTGTCCGACCTTGCCGACGGTGGCGCCCACCCGGCGGCGCTTGTCGACAAGCCGGCGGGCGTTGCGTCGAACGCGCCGGTGATGTGGCAGGTGGTCACCGCCGAGGATGCTCCCGTCACGATGCACCTCGGGCGAGGCTACCCCGCCGGAAACTTCACCTTCACCGTCACCAGAAGGAGCTCGCGGCGACGACGCAGAAGGAGAGCGCTGCTGTCGCAGGCTTTCGCGACGGTGCGAGGCAAGGTGGAACAGGCGAAGCAGGCTGGTAAGGAGTCGCAGAGCCAGACGGCGATTCATGCCGCGCTGCTCGAGGGCTCGCGCTCCAAAATTCTCACGGGGTCCTGCGAAAAGCTCGGCGACCTCGGCTCCATCGACGCTAAGTACGACGTCGTGGTGTCCACCGCATGCCCGCAGCTCAACTACTACGTCGTGGAAACCACGGCGGACGCTCAGAAGGCTGATGACTACCTGCGCACGAAGGGCGTAGGCGTCGCGACGTTCCTCATCCTCGAGAAGCAGCGCCACCTTGCGAGCGAGATGGCGGTCGCGTTCAAGGCTGATGGAATGCGCCTGTTCGACCTCATCGCCGTGTCCGAGGAGAAGTACCGCGTCGCATTTTACTACGCGCTGCGCAACACGCTCTTCGCCGACAGTCTTGACATGGCGTCCAAGCTCGCGTACGCCGATCGCTCGAGGCCACAGCGCGATGTCACTGTGAAGGGCGAGCTCATCGAGGCGAGTGGAACCATGTCAGGTGGAGGCGCGAAGCCGATTCAGGGACGCATGCGACTTGGAGCGGGAGTGCTTGAGCAAGTGTTTCAAAAAAGGTAATTTTGTTTTTGTTTACTTTTTCCCCTCACCTACCCTTCGTCGCCACTTTCAAACGTCTATGATAATTTGGATTTGCATTCATGTCATCAAATTGCCTCTGACGCGGATGAGCCGTTCTGGGAGCCCCCTCAAGAACGAATCTCAATTTGTTATAAACACACTGTTGTAAAGAGGGCAGAGAATATGTTAACCATCCTCCCAGTATCCTTCGCTCTTCCCGCAAACAATTTCTTCCATGTTTCTTCAGCTCCTCACCATTCCTAAAAGAGACATAGACACAGGCCTCGTCATCACCATTATTTTCTATTGATTGATTAATCAGTCTATTCACAAAACTATATAAGAGCTTAATTCCACTGCATGGAGAAGACGAACTACAAGCATCTCTAATCTGATCCAAGTCCTGATTCATCTCTCCATCCATTCCTCCCACTAACTTCCTCAAAAATGTCGCCTCACCAGAGGAAGCCTGCATCACATAAATAAAAGCCAGGGTGTCCCCATTTGGTAAATCGCAACACACATAAATTTTATAGTTTCCAAGAAGTAGACACTTAGGATCATTAACGCAATCTGATCCAGCGCCATCGGGCCTTTCCACAGGCTTTGAGTTATACAACTTAAACGGCTTAGGCCTCACAACCTCAGATTCCCATTTATGTTTCTTCTTATATGTAGTAACCGCTCCCGGCAGTTTAACCATCAAGTCCGTGTTTTCAATTAGATTGCCAAATCTTAAAGCCTCTGTTTTTTCGTAAACTTGTATTCCAATATTTATGATATCAGCAACTCCACCACATCCAAACATATGCTGAGCTGTCTCCATAATTTCACGGGCCACATCAGCTCCAGTCACCAAATTGATGTCACCATTTCTAGAAAGTGCCAATCTCTTCACGCACATCTCCACATATGAGCCCAATTGCAAAGGCTTTCCATCAACAGCTTGGTCGCCACGTGTGAACTCCGTCCACTGTCTCCATGCCTTCTCATGCAGCACATTATTTGACAACGGCTTACCCAAGATATCTGCCGAAAAGTTGTCATGCTTTCTTTTTTTTTTCTGCACTTCAATCATTGATGCTGCCATTTTCCCTTGTATTAACAGATTTTCTTCGCGAGTTCTTTTCGCCCAGCTGTCCACCCTATGCTGGCATTGCTCCTTATATTGAGCATCTGTTAACTCTCTCCACCACCTCTTCATCCAGTTTTCTCCGTGTTCTTTTGGCGGTCTTTCTTGGTACCGCTTCGTCTTGACCACAGCCGCAAGCGCTTCCTCTAGGTACTCGCGAGGAAGCGTCGTCGTGTCATCGAAGTTCCGGGCGTTTGTGAGGTTGCACTCGCGGATGACGTAGTCGCGAATGTGTGCAAGCTTGGTCTTGTCGTCGGAATAGCAGAGGGTCACGGTGACGTCTTTGAAAGACAATCTCGCTTGGAACTTTTGGCCATTCCGGTATTTGTAGACACCGTAATACTTCGCCGCGTCAGATGTCCCCGCGTTGAAGTGTGGGGCAAACGCCTCGTCGTTGGACATGAGCGGTGGAGGTGGCGGGGGCAGTGACTCCCCGGGCGGGGGCGGGATCCCTGCGATGGCAAACACTGCGATAACCCCGCGCTCAGATCCAATGCACGCCTCCAGTGCCATGGGCGCGAGCTTCATGTTAGGGTCGCCAACACCATTGTCGCCTTCGTGCAGACCGTCGAGCCAGCTGACGAGCGCGTCAAACGCGTAGCCCTGTAAGCCACCGCCATTGGGAGGAGAATCCGTTGACTTGTGAGCTAAGGCAACGGCAATATCGCAGGCGACCGCCGGAGTCACCTCACGATGGAGATACCCCCCGAGCCGAAACAGCACGATGCGCGCATTCTCCGAGCCTTGCTTGTCCGCCAGGCGTGCAAGACCCAAGATAGGCTGGTCTTGGCTCCAGACTTCGATGCCTCCCACCTTGCGAATATATTCCGTGGCATCACGATCGTGATGCCATCCACGCGTGAGGAGCTCTGCGCAATTCGCCAGCAAATATCCCACGGTTGGCACTGTTGCCACCACAGGTCCGGGCACATGCACATCAGCAGCACCAGCACACGCAAAGCGCGCGAGCATATTAATCATCGGATTGTCGATAAACATATTGTACGGCGATCCCATGTGATCGAGATTCTCCGAGTTAGGCTGCTTCTCCGGATCTTGTTCCGTAGGATCTGCTGCACCCATCTCAAGCAGATCGCGTGCCACAGTCAGGAACGATGCCCAGTGATCCGCAAATAAAGCCACATCTGACGACGCGAGCCCAACGCGGGTGACCGTATTGCACAGCACCTTCATCGCACCACGTGCCTCATCCTGCGTGACGAAGCTGATCGGATCGCCCGACGGGCCGGTGTACAGCGGGCCCATACACCGCCACAGTGCCGTCGCCGCGGCGGAGAGAATCGCGGCGAACGCTGCACGCACGCCGGCTCGTGGTGTGCGAACGAGCGCGCGAACGAGATGGCTGTTCGCGAGTGCTGCTATCGTAGGTTCGCCAGGACCCAACCATTGCAGGTTCTCAACAGGTTCCTGCGCCGCCATCGGATCTTTCGCGCATACGTCCAAAATGAACTGGCTCGCGTACGCTGGATGACGACGCATCACGTCGGCGAAAGGTTCCGCCCAAGTAGCACGAATGGAGTCGTAACGCGACGCGTCAAGCGCGCAGCGGCTTGCGACGTGCGTCAGAAGCGATGTGCCGGAAGCGCAGATTGCGGTGGCAAGCGTCACGGCATCGTTGTCCGCGACGCCGGACTGCAATGACGAAAGTGCCAACGACGCAGCTTTGCGAACGAAGTGCGCGTGCGCCGGATCTGTCAGCTGAGCATGCCTGAGAAGATGAGCATTTCGGCTCGCCGTCGACGCCAGGCGAGCATTCGCCGCGGGCGAGAGAGCAGCAGCAGATTGGTCATGTCGCTTGCGCTTTGCGGCACGCTGCTCTTCATCGGCAGCCCCCTCGCTGGCATCGCCATCATGTGGCGCGTTAAGGTATGCCCAGCGAGCCTGCGAACTCAGAGCAGCATTCGCCTCCAGCACGGACATCCACGTCGACGCACGCAGGCTAGGCACGGATGCAGCAGCGATGCCGGTTGATGCCTGCTGCTTCGTCGATCGCGACTCGGTAGGTTCCACGCGGTCGTAGAAGAGAATGTAGGCTGAACGTGTGATGTCCTGCATGGTCGTACCGCGCATGCCAGCCACAGTCTTGCCACCGAAGCACTCGGTGCGAAAGTTCTCGCCGTTTGGACCCGGGTTGAACGGCGTCACCTCGCGATCATTGCGGCGCGTCCAAAGGCCAGTTTCTCGGTCCAGAACGAACGAGTAGTAGTGACCGCTCGCCTCGTTCCCGCTTTGGACCACCACGCCACCCAGCTGGTATCTCGCCGGGGAAGACGACGACGATGCACCGCGAGTCGTCGTGTAATCCGTCAAGTCGAGCTCCATCGGGAACTCGAACAGATCGTGCACCTTCACATAGGCCTCTGCCAATACGTCAAACTCGTACCTTTTTAGATTGAGAACGAGACGACGAGGGAGAACAGAAATGCGAGTGTACTTGATCGAGGTAAGTGCCTGGTTGCCATGCTCTTCGTAGCGAAAGCCCTCGACAACGTCATCCTTCACAAAGTCCGCCAAGCTCGCCGTGATATTTTGGTGACCTCGCACGCTCAGCGCAAGGAACTTGAACGGCTCGCGAACATCCGGGCGCACCAGATGTGTAGCCTCTGCACCAGACAACTGGGCGACGGGCGCAAGCGTGCTCGTCGACGAAACGAGCTCACCGCCGAACGGCGCGTTCAATTCGCCACCGCGTGGCGACGCCAGCGACGGCGTCGTAGTCGCACTGGACCCCGAGGCTCCGCGTGCCGCGGCTAGCGCACGACCAATCACATCCAGGAGTTGATCGAGGAATTCCTGGCTATCGTTTTGCTGACTAACTCCGTCATCAAGACGTAGCGCGCCGTGGCATGCATCCACGAACCTCTCCGTGTCCGCGTACACCGCGGCAGTATGCTCCATGTCGTGAAAGAGCAACTGAAGCTCGCGCAGCAGGCGCGCATCTGCCTGCTTTTGCACCTCAGCCTCGTCAGTCGTCGCTGCCGCGTTCGCCTCAGCCTCAGCCTCGGCCACGGGAGGGAGATCGACACCCATGACGGCTGCCCTAAAATCGGACATGGCAGAGAGCTGCTGGAGGATACAGTTCATGTAGCACGTCGAGCCAAGATTCCTCAAACCGCAAGGAAGCAGTCCAGATTCCGCGCTCGGCGTTGCATGCGGATCAGCCTTTGTCACACTCTCGAGAAATGGCGATGGAGCGTTCGCCGCTGGTGGAATCCAAGCACGAATGCCGGGCGACACCGTCATATCAGAAATATCCGCGGGTAACTTTTGAAGCTGAAACAAAGCTGAAACGGGAGGGCAGTGAGGCTTCACAGGCACCGTGCAATCTATAATCTCCGCATCATGGGCTACGGATGTCATCTGCGCATCGTCGTCGATATTGTCTGCGATGGTGATCGTCGCCGCTCCCTCCTCCGGCTCATCCACTACGAGCGCATTCCATGTCTCAGCCTCCGACTCACTTTGCCTGCTCTTGTCGTACAAATCCCTGTGGAGTAAATTGAGACGATTGTGCAGAAGAACGAGCCCTTCGTTGCCGTCGCAGCATCGCAGCATCGCTAAGCACGCACGGCGGGCTGCGGCCGCCGCTGCCGCGCCGGGTGCCAGATGGCGTACGAGAGGGGCGTCGGCGGTGGGAATTGCAAACAGAGACTCGTACAGCACAAGATCGGCAAGGCGGATCGCCGCACCCGCGTCGTGTAGTGGCGGAGGTGGCGTGCTAGCTGCGTCGACAGACCGATATGCCGAGGCATTTGCAGCCTCGAACATGCTCCCCAGAAGCTCGAAGCCGGCGACTGTCGTTTGCACAGCCCAGCTGACGCGGTGAAATGCCGCGGCGCGACGCTCCAGAGGTGTCAGCTCGGAGGCATGGCGAGCCTGCGAGGCGAAATCCGCGGGCGTGCCAAACGAACGAGTGTTCGGCATCCACGTGCGCCTCGCGAGCGCAGAACAGGACGACGTCCAGTCATCAATCGCACACGACAGCTGCATTGCGTGCGATTCGCTGACTTGCTGAGATGCCGCCGTAAACTCAGTCGAACCCGTCGCTGCTAGCTGAATGGCCGACGTCGTGGCACCGTGCAGCAAGCAGAGAAGCTGCTTGACGACCGAGGTGCGACCCAATGCATCCCTGAGCCATGCTATTGCACACTCGATTCCGGTTGTGGTAACAACCTGTGGGCAGTGCGGGCGCTGCGATCGAAGCAGGTCGACCACGTTCTCCACCTTGGTTAATGGTGTCAACGGCATAGACGCCATGGCATTCAGCGTTCCCTCGAACAGCTCGAAAGCTTTCGTCTCGAGGGCTGACTGCTGCGAAGCACCACCTGGACCTGAGCCACTCAGCAGTGCAGGATTCGGCGTAGAGGACGCGGGCGCAACACCAATCGTGTGCTTGAGTCGCAGCTTGTTTTCCTGCTTCCTGTATATGCGGGTCTTCTTTTGCGTGAGGAAGACGAAGTCGTCCGCCGCCATGTCGTCGCAAACATCCTCGATTTCCTGCCGCAGCTCCGCGAGCGTGGCGTTGGGAGCAATGAAAATGGCACACTTCTCCTCCGGCGGTGCGTCCGTCGACGGGTTGGCATAGAAGGAGAGCGTCCAGTTCGTGAGCTCATCGGAGGAGTCGTCCATGTCGTCGCCAGACATCATCGCTGCCATGGCAAGGCCGCTGCCAGTCTTTTTGGTTCGCTTTGCTTCCTTCGCCGATGGCGAGGACGATGCTCCCCCTGCGCCTTTGGCAACGACTTGGCAAGATAACGAGTTGCGGTCTCGCTTAGACATCTGATGAATGGGAAGAAGGGATGGGAAAGGATGTGAAGTGAAGTGATGTGAGTGCAAGGGAACACGGGGCAAGGGATGTGCTTGGTGGCAAAAAGAAGGGGCAGGCAGGCAGGGGGGAAGTGCTGGTGTGACAATCGCCTATGTGGACCTGGACCAAACCAAAACGAAAAAAAAACAGACAGGCGCGCGCCCCCGAACCAGGCAGAAGTTATGCTAACCCTAACCACGCACTGAAGCCCTAACACTACTTCTAACCCTGCACCCTAATAACCCCCCCTCGCTTTTCCCTTCTCGCTTCTCGTACCCCCCCTCCTCATCGCACCTGGCGTCTTGTCGCCCGTGCACAGATGTGCCGCGCCAAGGCGAACGCACCAGAGTTGTTTCCTTCCCACGCAAAGGCAAAAGGAGTCAGCAAACACGCAACGAAGCAACGGCCGCGCACACACCAAAACACTACAAGTAAGGAAGGTCATGCAATACGGGCGTACCTCTTCATCATGGCAACGTGTATCGCGCCACACAGGAAGGTGTATCAAAACACAGGTGTCCGTTCTTGACCCGGCGAATCAAGGTCACGCGCGCGTCGACTGCGGGCGCGTACGCGCCTACTCGTCGCCGGAGCGCCTGACGCGCACCTCGTCAGCGAGCTTGCAAGACGCCCACCGCTTCATCCCCACCAACGTATACGCGGCCCTTAAGGGTCATCTCCGCGCACGCTGCTTTGCCCGCGCCCACGTCATTGTCGGCCCTGTACTCACCAGGACGCGTCAGCAACGAGGAGGATGACCACACTCGTCTCGACGCCCCGGTCGACAGGACCAACGACATTGGCCGCGGAAAAGGCGGAAATGAGAGCCTCCCTAAGTCAACCTCGGGTTCGGGCAGGGGGGGGGGGGACACCACGTAGGAAGTAGGCCTTCCTACCGGGTAGTGGTAGAGGCACCGTATATTTTCAAAACAATAATAGAGGAGAGGGAGGAATGAGATGCAGGAAACTATCGTAGGAAAGTCCCTCACGGCAACCTATCTCTCCCGGCTTCCGCAACGGTCACATCCCCAACGGTCGTTAAGGTGTACATACTTCAGAATAAGGTTCAAGTAAAGTGACCTAATCGTTGACTCCCGTTGACACACCTCGTTGACAGGCCGCCACCACCACGTCTCTGCTGCCTTGAAGTGAGGAATTCCCTTATAATGGCCTAATGGGGATACTACTTCTACGGTGGGGTACTGTACCCATGAGTCCATGACCCGGGTTAACCCGGCCATAGGGGTCAGGCCGTCTGAGCTTGTCTCCATAACCTGCCTGGAGGAGCCTCCACAACCCAACACACAGCCGGAATAACCCAGCCAACACGGCCGCCTCTTCCCGACACGTTTGCCTGCCATCCATCGGCCTTAAGTTAGGTTAGGAAGGCTATGGCGGGCAGGTTACTTCAGGAGACTCCCCTTGTCTATCCTAGTCTGGCTAGTCGTATGTTCGCGTTAAGTGAACACGGCCACTTCGCCGCTTCAGCAACGATCGAGCCTCACGTCTCTTGTCCTGGTATCCCTGCTCATTGGCTTGACCGAGTTGCAACTCTGTTTGGTTCCCAAGCGACGGTCCTACCATCCGCTTGGTGACTGGTTACGGTCAGTGTCAGGTGGTCGTGTGGATCACACAGCATCAGAGCACAGAGCATCGCACAGTCGCCCGAGCACAGAAGGTCGCTCTGGACAGTGCTTCGGAGCGTTGCCTGCGAGCAGCGCGGAGAGGTGGGCTGGTGTGCCGCCAAGCTTTTGCTGGGGGAAATTCGCGAGCGGCTATACCCGACTCTTCACGTGGCACCGCCGCCGATGAAAACGCACGAAGGTACGCACCGAGCGGCAGCCTTAATGTTGCCCGACGAGGAAATTAAGGCTGGTCTGTTGACAGCCGTGGATTCCATCTTACACGGGCACTCGTCATCAGATCGCACCGTGCTCGCACGTGAGCTGACTGTGCTTGCCACGCTTGCAATCGATCGGCATCGTCGCTGGCGACTCGAGCAATTTGTGGGACGAACACAAGGCGGTGGTGGCACATGCTGAGGAAATCGTGAGCGGAGATATTTGCGCCGTCCAGCTCGTCTGGGAAGGACAGCCACCACACACCAAATGCAAACTCCCTCCGCTCACCCACCACCGCGACCACATCGCGCGTCCCCTCGATCTTCCACGTGCGCCTCGGTATAGGCAGGACAGGCTGCCCTTGCGCTAGCCTACCTGACCTCGCCAAGTCTGCGCGGAATGCTTCTGCAGAAAATCTCGTGAAATACGGGCTTCTCGCAAGGAAGAAGTCCTTCTTCCAATCCGCAATCTCCGTCAGATGCAGCATATCTATGTTTTGTTTGTATGTGTGTGTGTGTGAGTGGCTTCATCAATGGAGGTGGTGGGGTGGGATGTTGCGAAGGTGTCGGTGGTGGTGGGATGTGGCGGTGGTGGGATGGCGAGGGTGATGATGATGATAACGCCATCATGATGGCGTTACATCATTATGATGACGCCATCATAATGATGGCGTCATCCCGCGCAGGGCGCGCGCTATGCCGTGCCGCAGGATCTGACGCGCGCAGTACGCCGCGCGGCGACGCTGCTGCCTTTGCTGCGTCGCGTGATTCTTGAAGCCGCGGAACGCCGCGGATTGACGTACGTGCATCACGCGGCGTATGGCGAGCGTCATCACGTCGCACTTGCCGTCGACGAGGTGCTTCAGCTCGATGCGCTCGCGCCACTGGTTCCATGCGTGCCACGCGCTGCGGTACCGCAAGCGGCCGAGGTGGCGCGAAACAACACTGCGCATCGCCTGCACGCGCTTGCTTCTCCGCTAGACGACAGGCGCCAGTGGCCCAGGCGGCGGCGCGAGCACATCACCTCGGACGGGTAGAGCAGGCGTAATGGCTGGTGAAGGCGGAAGCATGCTCGAAAAGCTAGGTTCGGCTGAAGGTGGCAGAATTTCGCCCGTTGGCGTCGACGACCGTGGCGTTATGTGCACAGCCGGCGGAGGTGCGACCTCATCTTCGTATGCGCCATCTGCGGGTACAACTTCCTTCTTTTGCCGCCTCGTCCACTTTCTCTGGTTCAGTGCTTGCTGCGGTGCCGCTCATCCGCCTCCTCCTGGCTTGACGGCCTGTTCGGCCGTGTCGCGAGAAGTTGTTATTGTGTGTGTGTGTTATTGTGTGTGTGTGTGTGTGTGTGTGTGTGTGTGTGTGTGTGTGTGTGTGTGTGTGTGTGTGTGTGTGTGTGTGTGTGTGTGTGTGTGTGTGAGAGACACGTACCTTGAAATGAATGCGAATGAGAATGATGTGGGAAGGCGGGAAGGTGGGAAGGTGGGCAGCCCCTTGAATTCAAATTCAAACGAAGGCCTGCAGGTAACCTTAGACTAACAGGTTGCTTCCTTGGTCTGTCGAGACGCCCCGACGGCTGAACGGTAACATCAGTCAACACGTTCGACGGTGGGGGGGCGACGGGCGACACAAAAATACTAACCCTAATCAGGCGTTAGCAGGGTTGGGTTCCAGTTGGGTTCTTTGTCGAGATTATACCTTATATGCTTTGTGGGGAACCGTTGTTGAGTACTCAGGATCCCAGAGGGATAAGGGACGCGGCCCCTAGTTGTCTAAGTTGTAAGACTACTCTTTTCTTTTCCTTTTTTTCTACTTATTCTCTTCAGGTTATGAGCCTCAAGTTGTGAAACAGCTACGCTACCTTAAGTCAGCCTACGTAACTTCACAGCCTTTGAATACACTTACTTGTCAACCAATTGCTAGCCGACTTGGCTACCTGTGCCCGTAAAGGCGATGATGGGGAGGAAGCCCTTGACGACGAAGCCGACGAGGAGGACGAGGAGGACGAGGAGGACGAGGACGAGGAGGAGGAATTCGAGTTCGAGCTGCCGAGTGGATACCGAGTGGCGCCACCCCCAGAGAAAATTGAGCATGCACTCAAAGTGAATAACTTGATTGCAATGAAATTCGATGGGTGGGGATGGGCGGGTGGGCGGGTGACGCAAGTGTACGGTCCGGAGCATAGGCGCCGGAGGAGGTATAACTGTGAACTGAAGTTCTTCTCGGACCATGGGAACTTGGGAAGACGTGTGATAGCATGCTCAAGGTAAAGGCGTATGCAAGCACCGACTTACAACCAAATGTACCAGACGACGAAGCCGCCGGCGCATGGGTATTGCTTGAAAAGATTTAATAGAACGTTATAACTCCCGACCAGCCTCCAACCCCTAATCTCCACACGCAAATACTAGTATATACTCGAGTATTATTAGTATATACTAGTATATACTAGTATATACGCGAGCCCTCTTCTACAAATACTAGTATTTTGCCATCTATAGCCGCGTGCTTGTGTGCACGGTGCATCGTGGGTGGTAGTAGGCGCAAGGAGGCACCTGTGCGCAACTTCTGTAAATGCTGGCGACGCGCTCGGTGCGCACAACGTCCACGCGACGCGCATGAAGATAACCCCGAATTGATTTTCCACCAGTGAGAATATACCTACTAGCCCTAACCCTAACCCTAGTCCCTAACTTAAAACCCTAACCACCTCTACTTTGTCTTTTTCTCAAAGTGCCTATCATCTGTCGTTTTTCTTGCCTCTTTGGTATAACGGGGGAAAGAAGGCTCTAACGGGACTTCATGTCCATGGAGGGTCGACGCACCTCTGGACGACATTGCGTCCCACACAGGTACGTTAAGGACGAGCTAAGGAAGGAAAACAACCACACCTCACCAACGTACACGTTACAACTTACATCACACACAACGAACCTCCAGCGCGACCGTGCATGCCACGCACGACTGGCGATGCGCGGCGCCATGGCGCGAGATGGCGTCGCCCAACCCCCAATCTTGAAAATAACCTCCCGTCCCCTCTACCCAAGGGCCAAACCAAACCAACATGCGCCGCCGAGTGCTCTGATTTATGGCGCCTCTCCTTAAGGCTTCCTCCTTCCTATGCAAAACACCGTTCCGTGTCTGCCCGTCTGCGTCCGCGTCCGCGTCTGCGTCTGCGTCTGCGTTGAGGTATAAGAATAATAGCAACAGGTTTAGGAGGAGCTCGCTGCTTCTTTGTCAACCTCGTCATCATCCTCATTCTCATCAGAATAAGAATCAAGCTACTCATAATAGTCTTTGTGGTGCCATGGTGGTGATGTCTCTCTCCTCTGCTGGATCCTCTGATCCTCATCGTCAACGCCTGTCATCATGGCTCTCATCATCCCCACAGGAAATCACGGATACCCATAACAACTACTACTACATCCAACTCGCCCTCCACAGACTCCGCTCATCCCCCCTCGCATCGCAAAAGGCACTCTCCGCACACATCACAAATCATCACGCTCCCTCATTAACCTCCTCCTCCTCCACCCTCACCACAGCTCTCTCCCAGTACGCCGCCTCCCCACAGGGAAGGAAAATTCAAAACACTTCTGACACGTTGCGTCGCCTGCAACTTCAGCTCGCATCCACACAAAAGTTCGTCACGCAAGAAGAACAAACTCCGCGCACAGCGCGCGCCGCCTCGCGCCTTCCTTCATTAATAGCCACCATTGACACCATCACCACCGAACTTGCCACCCTACAAGCCAACTGCGTCGAATATCAACATCTTCTTTCAACCCAACAGCACTTCGACACCCTCCAAGAGTCTCTTGGCCTCAAAGAACTTCAGCAATCTCTAACGCAGCAAAACCGCGTCGTCGCGCAGCGACGCCACAAAGCGGGACAAACTCTCGAGGACATCGCCACCAACATCCTGCCGGCGGCGCTGGGCGGCAACAACATTCAGATTCTAAGAAACGTTCAGCTCTCCCCAGGCGCCCCTCACGTGACTGGCGAGCTGGACCTCGTCGCAGTCGACACGACAGACAACACCAATCGCGTCGTCGCAGTCGTCGAGTGCAAGGAAAATCCAAACGACATTGGACAGGCGTTCGAAAAGCTCGAGCCAGTTCTCAGGTGGTGTGCGGGCAACCTCGCTGGACCTGACTGGATCAACAAGCGTCACCCAAAGGGACACTTCACCGGCGTCGAGCACGACGGCATCCGCCTCACCCAGGAATCCTTCCAAAACACATCTTGGGAAACAATACTGTGGTTCTGCACGCGAGAGAAGGCTCTGTACGTCGTGCAAACCTCAACCTTCGAATTCGGGTGCCCGATAGTCGTGTCAAAGTAGTTGAGCGACCTAGTTCCGTCCAAGTCGCTAAAGCGTGGACCGAATCGCGTTCCTTGGATGGTCATCACCTGCGTGCCGCTACCAGCGTACATCACTCCCTGCCCCGCGACGGAGGTGATGGTGGGCCCGGATGTTCGTCGACGTCTTCTCGACACCGTAGCGTCACCGGGAGACAGGCGCCCGTCATCGGGGTGGGTTGCCGTGCGGGCGTCTTGGAGATTTGTGCCGTCGTTGACACGTGATCCTGGCGGTGTTGTTCGTCACCTGTATGCCATCAATCTTAAACCACTCCAACGAGGTTGTCGTGCTCCACGCCCGTGCAGTCCCGAAGTTGATATCGCTGCCAAGGTTGCGGCCGACGAAATTCAGAAACGGTACCGCGGGATTGCCCGGCTCGCCAAATTGGCTTCCCTCCACCTGACCCGTGAGCACGGGACCCTCGTACGTAAAGGTGGTGTGCACCGCACTCTGCAGGTTGATGCTGTTCGACACCTGCACCTGAAGAACAAGCTGTGGACTGATCGTCGCCGCCGCCTGCATTTGCGAGTACTGCAAAACGTCGTCACAGGGCCCGCGCCGTAGCGTGCAACCATCCCAGGGACGGAGGTAACCTGCTCCCGCGGTGGCGTTGATCGTCGCGTCCACCTGCTTGCGCATCCGTTCCCACCAGCAGTACGATAATTGGTCGACGTGCCCGAGCGCAGCGGACCAAAATTACGACCTGTGATGGTTACGATGCCGCCGAAGAGCTATGGCAATAGCGTGTTCCGCGTGCTCGTGTCCAACGCCGTGCCGACGAGCTGCCAACGCCTCCGACGCACACTCCATAGTCCATCAAGCAATCCGAATGAGCGCGGCGGCAAGAGAGCTCTTGCCAGATTCCGACCATCCGCCAGTCTGCTTCCCGCGGGAATGTCAAGGTTTACGCCCCGAAGCAATGTCAAGGTTTACGCCCCGAAGCACCGCAGGAAGGTCCATGCGGTATCGCATCCAATAGCGTCGGAAGCGCACGCTGCTGTCAGCTGGCCATGCGTCCATCTCGAGCTCCTCCATCTGCTGTCCATCTCGGGATCGCTGACCGCGGGTGCCGCTGGTCTCGTCGTCACGAATGCAATCATGGTGACAGGGCCTTCTCGCCGGCGGCGGCGTTCACACGGCGACGCAGCTAGAGGTGAAAATGAACGCCGTCGAGCGCATTCGAGGCGTGAGCGAGGAGGCGAACGCCGGAGGTGCAGAAAAACTTCGTCTCATGGGCTGTTTTGAAGACGACGACAGCGACGACGAGGGTACGTCGTCGCCGCCGGAGTGATTAGAGGCAATCCGCCGAGACAGCACAAGGACGACACGTATCAAGTGACGCACGTACCTGCTTTTCCGCGTTCACGAGGCTCGCCTCCACCGCTGTCTGCAGGTCACCGTAGTAAGTCGGGCGTGCCATCGTACTCCTTGTAGGCGCGCTTCGTCTCCCCTCATCGCGTTTTCTTAGTGGTCAGCCACTATTCGACATTTCCGCGCGCCTTGAGATTTTTTTCCCAACACGTGCGGCGGAACCGCCTGTACATTCTTTTTGGGAAAGGATCTCTAGCAGCTCGTCGTTTGGTAGGTAGGTTCTTCTGCACCTTCTCAAGCGTGTCGGACCCAGCAGTCTCAGACCATCAGCGAGCGTCTCGCAATCGCAGCACGAGGGTGGCAGGTTGCCACCGCCACCGCTCACACTTCTGGGTTAGGAACAGGCATATCGCTGTCGCGCACCGCAAAAAAAAAGATTTACGTGTATAGAATCCTGAAAGGGCGTAAACGCCGTTTGACCAGGACGGCTGGAATGAAGAGTTGGATGTGAGGATATTGTTTTCGACTATTGAGCGAAGATGTCTGAAAGTAAATTCGTACGATTCGAACCCGCGCTATCGTTGTAATGAAAACGTCAGTGCTTGTTTGCACTCAAAAGACTGAGAGTTGAACAGAAAAGGAAGGTACCTCTCACGAACTGTGGTAGTTTTGGGTGTTAGAAATGTTCAATCTTGCGATCAGGGTCAAGGAACTCAGAAGAGAGAGTCATACCTAGAGAATTACGCATGACTGAACATGCTGAAAGCCAGGTGTTATAGACCTTAATCTCTGAAGGATTTAAGTTTTTGTCAGGTATTATTTTATCGACTTTGTAGAAGAGGTTTAGAAATCATTCGACTTACAGCGCCTTAGACCAACTCGGCCACCTGATCGTATAATGATAAATGTTTGGAAAATTTCACGGGATATAACTTGCATTGGGTAAGCTCACACCACAGCTACAGCCTTTCTCGCCGTCGCGAGAAAGCCGTCGTCGCCTTCTGATCACACAGTTTTATTGATTCGAGCGGCTAGTCCACTAGTGCTTGTCCGTCGTCGGTCACTCTTGCTCATCGTCTGCATCTCTCTTAAGTCACAAGTCACAGTTGAGTAGTTGACGGACGGGCGGAAGTTATCAAGTTCAGTGCCATCATGTGGATGACGCTTGGCAGACTCACATCAGAAGGAGTCAGGACCTTTTCGGTGAGCAGGCTGCTGTAGCGCCGACACCAGCGCCGCTCTGAGGACATGTTCGCGTTGAGCGGAAGCGTTGAAGCGACACCCGGTCCTGCGATCGACGACGCTGCCTCACTTGACATTGCACAACCGCCGCAACACAGGCATCTCTGATACTGACGACGGCTTCGGCGCGTTGACACTGGCGTTTTGGGCGCCGCAGCACCATCGACGGTTGATGCCGCACCTTTGCCAGAGCCGTCCGTCAGCACTCCCACTGAGGAGGACGACGGCTTCGGCGACTTTGACGCCGCAGAACCATCGACGGTTGATGCCGCACCTTTGTCAGAGCCGTCCGTCAGCGCTCCCACTGAGGAAGAGGACGGCTTCGGCGACTTCGACGCCGCACCACCAGGACCTTCCATAGCCCCTGCAGCTGACGACGACGATCTTCGGCGACTTCGACGCCGCACCGCCTTCGTCAGTTGTCGCGACTCAACCATCAACCCCACCATCAACAGCTACCGCCGCACCACCGTCAGATGCACTCGCGCAAACGTTAAGATCCGCGCTCGCTCCTCGTGCGGTGGAACTTGCTGAGAGTGTACAAACTATTTATGATGTTGAAGGTCGATTGGTGTCTGCCGCGGACCTCCTCGTTTCAAAGTATGCGCGTACGCCCGACGAACGCGCCGCGCGTCTTGTTGCTGTGAGCACACTTGTGGCGCAGATGTCCGACAAGACATGCTTGTAAATACTACCACTGTACCCTAGCCTCACTTGGGATTGGCGGAGATGTTTCACATTCTGTAACAATCTGTATATGTAGTCTATCCTAACTGACAAGCCGATACAGTAGAGTAGAATAAGATGGTGTGACTCTTTTTTAAAGTACCACATGAATTAGGTGAACAGTGTTTGCCTTACACGTCGACCTTTTGTCCGAATGGTCCATCGACGCCGGCGGGAGGCGCCTGGCCTTCGTCGTTCCAACCCAAGCACGCGATCCTTCCGTCGCGTCGAAGCGCAAGCGAGTGCCAGTTCCCCGCAGCGATTGCAACGAAGTCGCCGTCGACGCCGCCGGGAGGCGCCTGGCGGAAGCCGTTGCGTCCCCAGCACGCGATGCCACCGTCGCGTCGAAGTGCCAGTGAGTGAGCACCACCAGCTGCGATCGCGACGAAGTCGCCGTCGACGCCGCCGGGAGGCGCCTGGCGGAAGTCGTTGCGTCCCCAGCACGCGATCCTTCCGTCGCGTTGCAGCGCCAGCGAATGAGCGAAACCCGCAGCGATCGCGACGAAGTCGCCGTCGATGCCGGCGGGAGGCGCCCGGCCTTCGTCGTTGCGTCCCCAGCACGCGATGCCCCCGTCACCTCGAAGCGCGAGCGAGTGCCTGCCCCCCGCAGCGATCGCGACGAAGTCGCCGTCGACGCCGCCGGGAGGCGCCTGGCCTTCGTCGTTGCGTCCCCAGCACGCGATCCTTCCGTCGCCTCGAAGCGCAATCGAGTGAACGAAACCCGCAGCGATTGCGACGAAGTCGCCGTCGACGCCGGCGGGAGGCGCCTGGCCAATTCCGTTGTTTCCCCAGCACGCGATGCCGCCGTCGCCTCGAAGCGCAATCGAGTGAAAGTCCCCCGTATCGATTGCGACGAAGTCGCCGTCGACGCCGTCGGGAGGCGCCTGGCCGTATCCGTTGCTTCCCCAGCACGCGATCCTTCCGTCGCGTCGAAGCGCGAGCGAGTGAAACGAACCTGCAGAAATCACTCTCGACGAAAATCGCGCAATGCGAACGCGCTCACGCTCCTTCGCAATGCGTCGTTCGCGCTGCCACGGTATGAAGGCGAGGCGGAGCGCTTCGTACGCCAACTCTCCCTCTTGGAGGAGCACAGGGGATGCTGACATGGCAAAAACAAAATGGCAAAAAAGAAGGATGTCACGTCAGGAGACCCACCCGAACTCTAACCCTAACCTTCCTAAACCCTAACCTTCCTAAACCCTAACACTCCTAAACCCTAACACTCCTAAACCCGAAGAAGAAAAAGGAAAAACCCGAACGGCCGCCGGACGGTGAAGTACCGGGTAGCCTGGTCGACAGAATAGGTCGAGAGACGGGAGGCAACCCGGAGGCCACCAACCCTTCTTCCCGGTCAACCCTCCCTTCCCTGCCCGGAATGGTGTGCAAGGCTTTTCCTTCCAACCGGTCCACCCCCACCACCACTCCCAACAGTCAGACAACAACTCAACACTTTCAACAACCATAATGGCGCCTCTCGCTCGCTACAACACGCCCACCCCAGGATATACCTTGCATTGGGTAAGCTCACACCACAGCTACGAAGCCTTTCTCGCCGTCGCGCTTGCTTCTGACACAGGTCGCACAGCAACACCAACCAACCACCATTCATTCTCTTCGGAGGAGTTGCGGGAACGTACGTCTCGCCGTCACCGGAAAGACGGACGTATGACGTACGTACGGCCGGGCGGCGGCGGCGGCGTCGCGTCCGCAAAACCTTACTACTTGACTAATAATACTACACACGCGACGAGCCGCGACACATACGTGCGACATACATGTACGGCGCACGCGTACGCGCTTCCATGGGCTGCGACAACCAAGGAAATCAGGCAGGCGGCAATCACCTACCTGTTTTGTTGATTGGAGCGCGGCTAGTCCACACACTAGTGCTTGTCCGTCGTCGGTCACTCTTGCTCATCGTCTGCATCTCTCTTCTCTTAAGTCACAAGTCACAGTTGAGTAGTTGACGGACGGACGGAAGTTATCAAGTTCAGTGCCATCATGTGGATGACGCTTGGCAGACTCACATCAGAAGGAGTCAGGACCTTTTCGGTGAGCAGGCTGCTGTAGCGCCGACACCAGCGCCGCTCTGAGGACATGTTCGCGTTGAGCGGAAGCGTTGAAGCGACACACGGTCCTGCGATCGACGACGCTGCCTCACTTGACATTGCACAACCGCCGCAACCGCAAGACACAGGCATCTCTGATACTGACGACGGCTTCGGCGCGTTGACACTGGCGTTTTGGGCGCCGCAGAACCATCAAAGGCTGATGCCGCATCTTTGTCAGAGCCGTCCGTCAGCACTCCCACTGAGGAGGAGGACGGCTTCGGCGACTTCGACGCCGCAGCACCATCAAAGGTTGATGCCGCACCTTTGTCAGAGCCGTCCGTCAGCGCTCCCACTGAGGAGGACGACGGCTTCGGCGACTTCGACGCCGCACCGCCATCAGTGGTTGATGCCTCACGTTTGCCAGAGCCGTCCGTCAGCACTCCCACTGAGGACGGCGATGGCTTCGGCGACTTCGACGCCGCACCGCCTTCGTCAGTTGTCGCGACTCAACCATCAAGTCGCCCCACCATCAACAGCTACCGCCGCACCATCGTCAGATGCACTCGCGCCAAACGTTAAGATCCGCGCTCGCTCCTCGTGCGGTGGAACTTGCTGAGAGTGTACAAACTATTTATGATGTTGAAGGTCGATTGGTGTCTGCCGCGGACCTCCTCGTTTCAAAGTATGCGCGTACGCCCGACGAACGCGCCGCGCGTCTTGTTGCTGTGAGCACACTTGTGGCGCAGATGTCCGACAAGACATGCTTGTAATACTACCACTGTACCCTACTCACCATTTCACATTCTGTAACAATCTTGTATCTGTAGTCTATCCTAACTGACAAGCCGATACAGTAGAGTAGAATAAGATGGTGTGACTCTTAAAGTACCACAGAATTAGGTGAACAGTGTTTGCCTTACACGTCGACGTTTTGTCCGAATGGTCCATCGACGCCGCCGGGAGGCGCCTGGCCTTCGTCGTTCCAACCCAAGCACGCGACATTTTCGTCGCGTCGAAGCGCCAGCGAGTGAGCGTCACCCGCAGCAATTGCTACGAAGTCGCCGTCGACGCCGCCAGGAGGCGCCTGGCCTTCGTCGTTGCGTCCCCAGCACGCGATACCTCCGCCGCGTCGAAGCGCGAGCGAGTGGCAGTCACCCGCAGCGATTGCGACGAAGTCGCCGTCGACGCCGCCAGGAGGCGCCTGGCCTTCGCGGTTCTGTCCCCAGCACGCGACGCTCCCGTCGACTCGTAGTGCCAACGAGTGCGCAGTACCCGCAGCGATTGCGACGAAGTTTCCCGGAACGCCAGCGGGAGGCGCCTGGCCGGAGCGGTTGTATCCCCAGCACGCGATCCTTCCGTCGCGTCGAAGCGCGAGCGAGTGATAGTCCCCCGCAGCGATTGCGACGAAGTCTCCGTCGACGCCGGCGGGAGGCGCCTGGCCTTCGTAGTTGCGTCCCCAGCACGCGATGCCGCCGTCGCGTCGTCGCGCAAGCGAGTGCCTGCCCCCCGCAGCGATGGCGACGAAGTCGCCGTCGACGCCGGCGGGAGGCGCCTGGCCGTAGTTGTTGTATCCCCAGCACGCGATGCCACCCTCGCGCCGAAGCGCGATCGAGTGAAAGTCCCCCGCAGCGATTGCGACGAAGTCGCCGTCGACGCCGGCGGGAGGTGCCTGGCCTTGGTCGTTGCGTCCCCAGCACGCGCTGCCGCCTTCGCGTCGAAGCGCAATCGAGTGAAACGAACCTGCAGAAATCACTCTCGACGAAAATCGCGCAATGCGAACGCGCTCACGCTCCTTCGCAATGCGTCGTTCGCGCTGCCACGGTATGAAGGCGAGGCGGAGCGCTTCGTACGCCAACTCTCCGAGCAACACAGGGTCCACAGAGTGCGCTGACATGGCAAAAATAAATGGAGGATGTCACGTCAAGAAGGGACGGGACCCACCCGAACCCTAACCCTAACACTCCGTCGCGCTTGCTTCTGACACAGGTCGCACAGCAACACCAACCAACCACCATTCATTCTCTTCGGAGGAGTTGCGGGAACGTACACGTCTCGCCGTCACCGGAAAGACGGACGTGTGACGTACGTACGGCCGGGCGGCGGCGGCGGCGTCGCGTCCGCAAAACCTTACTACTTGACTAATAATACTACACACGCGACGAGCCGCCACACATACGTGCGACATACATGTACGGCGCACGCGTACGCGCTTTTTTTTTTGGGCTGCGACAACCAAGGAAATCAGGCAGGCGGCAATCACCTACCTGTTTTGTTGATTCGAGCGCGGCTAGTCCACACACTAGTGCTTGTCCGTCGTCGGTCACTCTTGCTCATCGTCTGCATCTCTCTTCTCTTAAGTCACAAGTCACAGTTGAGTAGTTGACGGACGGACGGAAGTTATCAAGTAAGTTCAGTGCCATCATAGGGAAACGCTTGGCAGACTCACATTTGGACATATCAGAAGGAGTGAGGACCTTTTCGGTGAGCAGGCTGCTGTAGCGCCGACACCAGCGCCGCTCTGAGGACATGTTCGCGTTGAGCGGGAGCGCTGAAGCGACACACGGTCCTGCGATCGACGACGCTGCCTCACTTGACATTGCACAACCGCCGCAGCACCACGGTTGATGCCGCACCTTTGTCAGAGCCGTCCGTCAGCACTCCCACTGAGGAGGAGGACGGCTTCGGCGACTTCGACGCCGCACCGCCATCAGTGGTTGATGCCGCACGTTTGCCAGAGCCGTCCGTCAGCGCTCCCACTGAGGAGGAGGACGGCTTCGGCGACTTTGATGGCGCACCACCACCAGGACCTTCCATAGCCCCTGCAGCTGACGACGACGATGGCTTCGGCGACTTCGCTTGGGATTGGCGGAGATGTTTCACATTCTGTAACAATCTTGTATCTGTAGTCTATCCTAACTGACAAGCCGATACAGTAGAGTAGAGTAGGATGGTGTGACTCTTAAAGTACCACAGATATAGGTAAACAGTTTTTTGTTTACACGTCGACGTGTCCGAATGGCCCATCGACGCCGCCGGGAGGCGCCTGACCGTCGCCGTTGTCTCCCCAGCACGCGATACTGCCGTCGCGTCGAAGTGCCAGTGAGTGAGCACCACCAGCTGCGACCGCGACGAAGTCGCCGTCGACGCCGCCGGGAGGCGCCTTGCCGTCCCCGTTGTCTCCCCAGCACGCGATGCCGCCGTCGCGTCGAAGCGCGAGCGAGTGAGCCCATCCCGCAGCGATTGCGACGAAGTCGCCGTCGACGCCGGCGGGAGGCGCCTGGCCTTGGGTGTTGCGTCCCCAGCACGCGATGCCCCCGTCGCCTCGAAGTGCCAGTGAGTGAGCACCACCAGCTGCGATTGCGACGAAGTCGCCGTCGACGCCGGCGGGAGGCGCCTGGCCTTCGTAGTTGCGTCCCCAGCACGCGATGCCGCCGTCGCGTCGTCGCGCAAGCGAGTGCCTGCCCCCCGCAGCGATGGCGACGAAGTCGCCGTCGACGCCGGTGGGAGGCGCTTGGCCGTGATTGTTGATTCCCCAGCACGCGATGCCACCGTCGCGTCGAAGCGCGATCGAGTGCCTGCCCCCCGCAGCGATTGCGACGAAGTCGCCGTCGACGCCGTAGGGAGGCGCCTGGCCTTCGTCGTTGTTTCCCCAGCACGCGATCCTTCCGTCGCGTCGAAGCGCAATCGAGTGAAAGTCCCCCGTATCGATTGCGACGAAGTCGCCGTCGACGCCGTCGGGAGGCGCCTGGCCTTCGTCGTTGTTTCCCCAGCACGCGACATTTCCGTCGCTTCGCAGAGCAAGCGAGTGAAAATAATCCGCAGAAATCACTCTTGACGAAAATCGCGCAATGCGAACGCGCTCACGCTCCTTCGCAATGCGTCGTTCGCGCTGCCACGGTATGAAGGCGAGGCGGAGCGCTTCGTACGCCAACTCTCCCTCTTGGAGGAGCACAGGGGATGCAGACATGGCAAAAATAAATGGAGGATGTCACGTCAAGAAGAAAAGGACCCACCCGAACCCTAACCCTAACATCGCTTCTGACACAGGTCGCACAGCAACACCAACCAACCACCATTCATTCTCTTCGGAGGAGTTGCGGGAACGTACACGTCTCGCCGTCACCGGAAAGACGGACGTATCACGTACGTACGACCGGGCGGCGGCGGCGGCGTCGCGTCCGCAAAACCTTACTTGACTAATAATAATAATACACACACGCGACGAGCCGCCACACATACGTGCGACATACATGTACGGCGCACGCGTACGCGCTTCCATGGGCGAACCAAGGAATCACGCAGGCGGCAATCACCTACCTGTTTTGTTGATTGGAGCGCGGCTAGTCCACACACTAGTGCTTGTCCGTCGTCGGTCACTCTTGCTCATCGTCTGCATCTCTCTTCTCTTAAGTCACAAGTCACAGTTGAGTAGTTGACGGACGGAAGTTATCAAGTTCAGTGCCATCATGTGGATGACGCTTGGCAGACTCACATTTGGACATATCAGAAGGAGTCAGGACCTTTTCGGTGAGCAGGCTGCTGTAGCGCCGACACCAGCGCCGCTCTGAGGACATGTTCGCGTTGAGCGGAAGCGTTGAAGCGACACCCGGTCCTGCGATCGACGACGCTGCCTCACTTGACATTGCACAACCGCCGCAACCGCAAGACACAGGCATCTCTGATACTGACGACGGCTTCGGCGCGTTGACACTGGCGTTTTGGGCGCCGGAGCACCATCGACGGTTGATGCCGCACCTTTGCCAGAGCCGTCCGTCAGCACTCCCACTGAGGAGGAGGACGGCTTCGGCGACTTCGACGCCGCAGAACCATCGACGGTTGATGCCGCACCTGTGCCAGAGCCGTCCGTCAGCGCTCCCACTGAGGAGGATGACGGCTTCGGCGACTTCGACGCCGCACCACCGCCAGGACCTTCCATAGCCCCTGCAGCTGACGACGACGATGGCTTCGGTGACTTCGACGCCGCACCGCCTTCGTCAGTTGTCGCGACTCAACCATCAAGTGCTTCCGCGGCCCCACCATCAACAGCTACCGCCGCACCACCGTCAGATGCACTCGCGCCAAACGTTAAGATCCGCGCGCTCGCTCCTCGTGCGGTGGAACTTGCTGAGAGTGTACAAACTATTTATGATGTTGAAGGTCGATTGGTGTCTGCCGCGGACCTCCTCGTTTCAAAGTATGCGCGTACGCCCGACGAACGCGCCGCGCGTCTTGTTGCTGTGAGCACACTTGTGGCGCAGATGTCCGACAAGACTTGCTTGTAATACTACCACTGTACCCTACTCACCATTTCACATTCTGTAACAATCTGTATCTGTAGTCTATCCTAACTGACAAGCCGATACAGTAGAGTAGAGTAAGATGGTGTGACTCTTAAAGTACCACATGAATTAGGTGAACAAGTGTTTGCCTTACACGTCGACCTTTTGTCCGAATGGTCCATCGACGCCGGCGGGAGGCGCCTGGCCTTCGTCGTTCCAACCCAAGCACGCGATCCTTCCGTCGCGTCGAAGGGCGAGCGAGTGCCAGATCCCCGCAGCGATCGCGACGAAGTCGCCGTCGACGCCGGCGGGAGGCGCCTGGCCTTGGTCGTTCTCTCCCCAGCACGCGATGCCCCCGTCGCCTCGAAGCGCGAGCGAGTGCCTGCCCCCCGCAGCGATTGCGACGAAGTCGCCGTCGACGCCGTCGGGAGGCGCCTGGCCGTGACGGTTGCATCCCCAGCACGCCATGCCACCGTCGCGTCGAAGCGCCAGCGAATGAGCGAAACCCGCAGCGATTGCGACGAAGTCGCCGTCGATGCCGGCGGGAGGCGCCCGGCCCTCGTTGTTGCTTCCCCAGCACGCGATGCCGCTGTCGCCTCGAAGCGCGAGCGAGTGCGAGTCCCCCGCAGCGATCGCGACGAAGTCGCCTTCGACGCCGGCGGGAGGCGCCTGGCGGAAGTAGTTGTATCCCCAGCACGCAATCCTTCCGTCGCCTCGAAGCGCGAGCGAGTGCCTGCCCCCCGCCGCGATTGCGACGAAGTCGCCGTCGACGCCGGCGGGTGGCGCTCGGCCGGAGCCGTTGTATCCCCAGCACGCGATGCCACCCTCGCGCCGAAGCGCGAGCGAGTGCCAGCCCCCCGCAGCGATTGCGACGAAGTCGCCGTCGACGCCGTCGGGAGGTGCCTGGCCGTACCAGTTGTTTCCCCAGCACGCGATATTGCCGTCGCTTCGCAGAGCAAGCGAGTGATGGGCACCCCCAGCAATCACTCTCGACGAAAATCGCGCAATGCGAACGCGCTCACGCTCCTTCGCAATGCGTCGTTCGCGCTGCCACGGTATGAATGCGAGGCGGAGTGCTTCGTACGCCAACTCTCCCTCTTGGAGGAGCACAGGGGATGCTGACATGGCCAAACAAAATGGCAAAAGAGAAGGATGTCACGTCAGGAGACCCACCCGAACCCTAACCCTTAACACTCCTAAACCCTAACCTTCCTAAACCCTAACACTCCTAAGAGTAGCCCGAAGAAGAAAAAGGAAAAACCCGAACGGCCGCCGGTGACCGGGAAGGCAAGGTGGAAGGCAACCGGGGTCCGGGGAGCCTGGTCGACAGATTAGGTCGATCGACGCCTCACTTGACATCGTTGCACAACCGCCGCAACCGCAAGACACAGGCATCTCTGATACTGACGACGGCTTCGGCGCGTTGACACTGGCGACTTTGACGCCGCACCACCATCGACGGTTGATGCCGCACCTTTGCCAGAGCCGTCCGTCAGCACTCCCACTGAGGAGGACGACGGCTTCGGCGACTTCGACGCCGCAGCACCAAGGTTGATGCCGCACCTTTGTCAGAGCCGTCCGTCAGCACTCCCACTGAGGAGGAGGACGGCTTCGGCGACTTCGACGCCGCAGCACCACCAGGACCTTCCATTGTCGCTGAAGACGACGGCTTCGGCGACTTTGACGCCGCACCACCATCAGCGGTTGATGAGCCGTCCGTCGCCACTCCCACTGAGGAGGACGACCTTCTTCGACGCCGCAGCACCATCGACGGTTGATGCCGCACGTTTGCCAGAGCCGTCCGAGCACTCCACTGAGGAGGAGGACGGCTTCGGCGACTTTGACGCCGCACCACCATCAGCGGTTGATGCCTCCAGCGACTTCGACGCCGCAGCACCATCAAAGGCTGATGCCGCACCTGTGCCAGAGCCGTCCGTCGCCACTCCCACTGAGGAGGACGACCTTCTTCGACGCCGCAGCACCATCAAAGGTTGATGCCGCACCTTTGTCAGAGCCGTCCGTCAGCGCTCCCACTGAGGAGGACGACGGCTTCGGCGACTTCGACGCCGCACCGCCATCAGTGGTTGATGCCGCACGTTTGCCAGAGCCGTCCGTCACTCCCACTGAGGAGGAGGACGGCTTCGGCGACTTTGATGGCGCACCACCACCAGGACCTTCCATAGCCCCTGCAGCTGACGACGACGATGGCTTCGGCGACTTCGCTTGGGATTGGCGGAGATGTTTCACATTCTGTAACAATCTTGTATCTGTAGTCTATCCTAACTGACAAGCCGATACAGTAGAGTAGAGTAGGATGGTGTGACTCTTTTAAAGTACCACAGGGATAGGTAAACAGTTTTTGCTTACACGTCGACGTTTTGTCCGAATGGCCCGTCGACGCCGCCGGGAGGCGCCTCGCCGAAGTCGTTGTCTCCCCAGCACGCGATACTGCCATCGCGTCGAAGTGCCAGCGAGTGAGCACCACCAGCTGCGACCGCGACGAAGTCGCCGTCGATGCCGGCGGGAGGAGCCTGGCCGTCGCCGTTGTCTCCCCAGCACGCGATGCCACCGTCGCGTCGAAGCGCCAGCGAGTGCCAGCTCCCCGCAGCGACCGCGACGAAGTCGCCTTCGACGCCGCCAGGAGGCGCCTGGCCGTTTTCGTTGTATCCCCAGCACGCGATACTGCCGTCAACTTGTAGTGCCAACGAGTGCGCAATACCCGCAGCGATTGCGACGAAGTCGCCGTCGACGCCGGCGGGAGGCGCCTGGCCTTGGTCGTTCTCTCCCCAGCACGCGATGCCGCCGTCGCGTCGAAGCGCGAGCGAGTGCCAGCCCCCCGCAGCGATTGCGACGAAGTCGCCTTCGACGCCGGCGGGAGGCGCCTGGCCTTGGTAGTTGTATCCCCAGCACGCGATGCCGCCGTCGCGTCGAAGCGCGAGCGAGTGGCAGCTCCCCGCAGCGATTGCGACGAAGTCGCCGTCGACGCCGCCGAGAGGCGCTTGGCCATTGACGTTCTGTCCCCAGCACGCGATGCCCCCGTCGCCTCGAAGCGCGAGCGAGTGCTCGTAACCCGCAGCGATTGCGACGAAGTCGCCGTCGACGCCGCCGGGAGGCGCCTGGCCGTGGTTGTTGCGTCCCCAGCACGCGACATTTCCGTCGCTTCGCAGAGCAATCGAGTGAAAATAATCTGCAGAAATCACTCTTGACGAAAATCGCGCAATGCGAACGCGCTCACGCTCCTTCGCAATGCGTCTTTCGCGCTGCCACGGTATGAAGGCGAGTCGGAGCGCTTCGTACGCCAACTCTCCCTCTTGGAGGAGCACAGGGGATGCTGACATGGCAAAAATAAATGGAGGATGTCACGTCAAGAAGGGACGGGACCCACCCGAACCCTAGCCCTAACCCTAACACTCCGTCGCGCTTGCTTCTGACACAGGTCGCACAGCAACACCAACCAACCACCATTCATTCTCTTCGGAGGAGTTGCGGGAACGTACACGTCTCGCCGTCACCGGAAAGACGGACGTGTGACGTACGTACGGCCGGGCGGCGGCGGCGGCGTCGCGTCCGCAAAACCTTACTACTTGACTAATAATACTACACACGCGACGAGCCGCCACACATACGTGCGACATACATGTACGGCCGTACGCGCTTCCATGGGCTGCGACAACCAAGGAAATCAGGCAGGCGGCAATCACCTACCTGTTTTGTTGATTGGAGCGCGGCTAGTCCACACACTAGTGCTTGTCCGTCGTCGGTCACTCTCATCGTCTGCATCTATCTTCTCTTAAGTCACAAGTCACAGTTGAGTAGTTGACGGACGGACGGAAGTTATCAAGTTCAGTGCCATCATGTGGATCGCTTGGCAGACTCACATTTGGACATATCAGAAGGTCAGGACCTTTTCGGTGAGCAGGCTGCTGTAGCGCCGACACCAGCGCCGGCTCTGAGGACATGTTCGCGTTGAGCGGAAGCGTTGAAGCGACACCCGGTCCTGCGATCGACGACGCTGCCTCACTTGACATTGCACAACCGCCGCAACCGCAAGACACAGGCATCTCTGATACTGACGACGGCTTCGGCGCGTTGAAAATGTCCATTTTGGGCGCCGCAGCACCATCAAAGGTTGATGCCGCACCTTTGCCAGAGCCGTCCGTCAGCACTCCCACAGAGGAGAACGACGGCTTCGGCGACTTCGACGCCGCAGCACCATCGACGGTTGATGCCGCACCTTTGTCCGAGCCGTCAGCACTCCCACTGAGGAGGACGACGGCTTCGGCGACTTCGACGCCGCAGCACCATCAAAGGTTGATGCCGCACCTTTGTCAGAGCCGTCCGTCAGCACTAGGAGGAGGACGGCTTCGGCGACTTCGACGCCGCACCACCACCAGGACCTTCCATAGCCCCTGCAGCTGACGACGACGATGGCTTCGGCGACTTCGACGCCGCACCGCCTTCGTCAGTTGTCGCGACTCAACCATCAAGTCGCCCCACCATCAACAGCTACCGCCGCACCACCGTCAGATGCACTCGCGCCAAACGTTAAGATCCGCGCGCTCGCTCCTCGTGCGGTGGAACTTGCTGAGAGTGTACAAACTATTTATGATGTTGAAGGTCGATTGGTGTCTGCCGCGGACCTCCTCGTTTCAAAGTATGCGCGTACGCCCGACGAACGCGCCGCGTCTTGTTGCTGTGAGCACACTTGTGGCGCAGATGTCCGACAAGACTTGCTTGTAATACTACTACCACTGTACCCTACTCACTGTACACTCACTTGGGATTGGCGGAGATGTTTCACATTCTGTAACAATCTTGTATCTGTAGTCTATCCTAACTGACAAGCCGATACAGTAGAGTAGAGTAAGATGGTGTGACTCTTTTTTAAAGTACCACATGAATTAGGTAAAAAGTTTTTGCTTACACGTCGACGTTTTGTCCGAATGGTCCATCGACGCCGGCGGGTGGCGCCTGGCCTTCGTAGTTGTCTCCCCAGCACGCGATACTGCCGTCGCGTCGAAGCGCGAGCGAGTGCCAGCCCCCCGCAGCGATCGCGACGAAGTCGCCTTCGATGCCGGCGGGAGGCGCCTGGCCTTGGTCGTTCAGTCCCCAGCACGCGACATTTCCGTCGCCTCGAAGCGCGAGCGAGTGAGCCCATCTCGCAGCGATTGCGACGAAGTCGCCGACGACGCCGGCGGGAGGCGCCTGGCCTTCGCGGTTGCGTCCCCAGCACGCGATGCCACCGTCGCGTCGAAGCGCGAGCGAGTGGCTGTCACCCGCAGCGATTGCGACGAAGTCGCCGTCGACGCCGCCAGGAGGCGCCTGGCCTTCGCGGTTCTGTCCCCAGCACGCGATGCCGCCGTCGCGTCGAAGCGCAATCGAGTGAGCCCTACCAGCAGCGATTGCGACGAAGTCACCGTCGACGCCGGCGGGAGGCGCCTGGCCGTGACGGTTGTATCCCCAGCACGCGATGCCGCTGTCGCGTCGAAGCGCGAGCGAGTGATAGCCACCAGCTGCGATCGCGACGAAGTCGCCGTCGACGCCGGCGGGAGGCGCCTGGCCGTATCCGTTGCTTCCCCAGCACGCGATGCCACCCTCGCGTCGAAGCGCGATCGAGTGCCTGCCCGCAGCGATTGCGACGAAGTCGCCGTCGACGCCGCCGGGAGGCGCCTGGCCGGAGCCAATGTCACCCCAGCACGCGATGCCCCCGTCGCCTCGAAGCGCAATCGAGTGAACGAAACCCGCAGCGATTGCAACGAAGTCGCCGTCGACGCCGCCAGGAGGCGCCTGGCCGTACCAGTTGTTTCCCCAGCACGCGATATTGCCGTCGCTTCGCAGAGCAAGCGAGTGATGGGCACCCCCAGCAATCACTCTCGACGAAAATCGCGCAATGCGAACGCGCTCACGCTCCTTCGCAATGCGTCGTTCGCGCTGCCACGGTATGAATGCGAGGCGGAGCGCTTCGTACGCCAACTCTCCGAGCTCCACAGGGTCCACAGAGTGCGCTGACATGGCAAAAATAAATGGAGGATGTCACGTCAAGAAGGGACGGGACCCACCCGAACCCTAACCCTAACCCTAACACTCCGTCGCGCTTGCTTCTGACACAGGTCGCACAGCAACACCAACCAACCACCATTCATTCTCTTCGGAGGAGTTGCGGGAACGTACACGTCTCGCCGTCACCGGAAAGACGGACGTGTGACGCACGTGTGAAGCAGGCTGCTGTAGCGCCGACACCAGCGCCGCTCTGAGGACATGTTCGCGTTGAGCGGAAGCGTTGAAGCGACACCCGGTCCTGCGATCGACGACGCTGCCTCACTTGACATTGCACAACCGCCGCAACCGCAAGACACAGGCATCTCTGATACTGACGACGGCTTCGGCGCGTTGACACTGGCGTTTTGGGCGCCACAGCACCAAGGTTGATGCGGCACCTTTGCCAGAGCCGTCCGTCAGCACTCCCACTGAGGAGGAGGACGGCTTCGGCGACTTCGACGCCGCACCGCCATCAGTGGTTGATGCCGCACCTGTGCCAGAGCCGTCCGTCAGCGCTCCCACTGAGGAGGATGACGGCTTCGGCGACTTTGATGGCGCACCACCACCAGGACCTTCCATAGCCCCTGCAGCTGACGACGACGATGGCTTCGGCGACTTCGACGCCGCAGCAATATCGACGGTTGATGCCGCACCTTTGTCAGAGCCGTCCGTCAGCGCTCTCACTGAGGAGGAGGACGGCTTCGGCGACTTCGACGCCGCACCGCCATCAGTGGTTGATGCCGCACCTGTGCCAGAGCCGTCCGTCAGCACTCCCACTGAGGAGGAGGACGGCTTCGGCGACTTTGATGGCGCACCACCACCAGGACCTTCCATAGCCCCTGCAGCTGACGACGACGATGGCTTCGGCGACTTCGACGCCGCACCGCCTTCGTCAGTTGTCGCGACTCAACCATCAAGTCGCCCCACCATCAACAGCTACCGCCGCACCACCGTCAGATGCACTCGCGCCAAACGTTAAGATCCGCGCTCGCTCCTCGTGCGGTGGAACTTGCTGAGAGTGTACAAACTATTTATGATGTTGAAGGTCGATTGGTGTCTGCCGCGGACCTCCTCGTTTCAAAGTATGCGCGTACGCCCGACGAACGCGCCGCGCGTCTTGCTGCTGTGAGCACACTTGTGGCGCAGATGTCCGACAGACATGCTTGTAAATACTACCACTGTACCCTACTCACCATTTCACATTCTGTAACAATCTTGTATCTGTAGTCTATCCTAACTGACAAGCCGACACAGTAGAGTAGAGTAGGATGGTGTGACTCTTAAAGTACCACAGGGATAGGTAAAGAGTTTTTGCTTACACGTCGACGTTTTGTCCGAATGGCCCAGTGACACCTTCGGGAGGCGCCTCGCCTTCGTCGTTGCGTCCCCAGCACGCGATGCTGCCGTCGCGTCGAAGTGCCAGTGAGTGAGCACCACCAGCTGCGATCGCGACGAAGTCGCCGTCGACGCCGGCGGGAGGCGCCTGGCCGTAGAAGTTGTATCCCCAGCACGCGATGCCACCGTCGCGTCGAAGCGCGAGCGAGTGACTGCCCCCCGCAGCGATTGCGACGAAGTCGCCGTCGACGCCGCCAGGAGGCGCCTGGCCAAATTCGTTGAATCCCCAGCACGCGATGCCACCGTCGCGTCGAAGCGCGATCGAGTGCCTGCCCCCCGCTGCGATCGCGACGAAGTCGCCGTCGACGCCGCCGGGAGGCGCCTGGCCTTGGTCGTTCTCTCCCCAGCACGCGATCCTTCCGTCGCCTCGAAGCGCAATCGAGTGATAGTTCCCCGCAGCGATTGCGACGAAGTCGCCGTCGACGCCGGCGGGAGGCGCCTGGCCAAATTCGTTGTATCCCCAGCACGCAATCCTTCCGTCGCCTCGAAGCGCGAGCGAGTGCCTGCCCCCCGCCGCGATTGCGACGAAGTCGCCGTCGACGCCGGCGGGTGGCGCTCGGCCGGAGCCGTTGTATCCCCAGCACGCGATGCCACCCTCGCGCCGAAGCGCGATCGAGTGCCAGTCCCCCGCAGCGATCGCGACGAAGTCGCCGTCGACGCCGGCGGGAGGCGCCCGACCGAAGCCGTTGTATCCCCAGCACGCGATGCCACCCTCGCGTCGAAGCGCGAGCGAGTGTTGGGAACCCGCAGAAATCACTCTCGACGAAAATCGCGCAATGCGAACGCGCTCCTGCTGCTTCGCAATGCGTCGTTCGCGCTGCCACGGTATGAATGCGAGTCGGATCGCTTCGTACGCCAACTCTCCGAGCTCCACAGGTGTAGGGGAGTGTGCAGACATGGCAAAAACAAAATGGCAAAAGAGAAGGATGTCACGTCAGAAGGAGAAGAGACCCACCCGAACCCTAACCCTAACATCGCTTCTGACACAGGTCGCACAGCAACACCAACCAACCACCATTCATTCTCTTCGGAGGAGTTGCGGGAACGTACACGTCTCGCCGTCACCGGAAAGACGGACGTATCACGTACGTATGGCCGGGCGGCGGTCCGCAAAAACTTACTACTTGACTAACAGTACACACACGCGACGCGAGCCGCAGCGTGCGACATACATACGACGCACGGAAGCACGGCAATCACCTACCTGTTTTATTGATTGGAGCGCGGCTAGTCCACACACTAGTGCTTGTCCGTCGTCGGTCACTCTTGCTCATCGTCTGCATCTCTCTTAAGTCACAAGTCACAGTTGAGTAGTTGACGGACGGACGGAAGTTATCAAGTTCAGTGCCATCATGTGGATGACGCTTGGCAGACTCACATCAGAAGGAGTCCTGCGATCGACGACGCTGCCTCACTTGACATTGCACAACCGCCGCAACCGCAAGACACAGGCATCGCTGATGCTGACGACGGCTTCGGCGCGTTGACACTGGCGACTTCGACGCCGCAGCACCATCGACGGTTGATGCGGCACCTTTGTCAGAGCCGTCCGTCAGCGCTCCCACTGAGAGGACGGCTTCGGCGACCTCGACGCCGCACCAGGACCTTCCATAGCCCCTGCAGCTGACGACGACGATGGCTTCGGTGACTTCGACGCCGCACCACCGCCAGGACCTTCCATAGCCCCTGCAGCTGACGACGACGATGGCTTCGGCGACTTCGACGCCGCACCGCCTTCGTCAGTTGTCGCGACTCAACCATCAAGTGCTTCCGCGGCCCCACCATCAACAGCTACCGCCGCACCACCGTCAGATGCACTCGCGCCAAACGTTAAGATCCGCGCTCGCTCCTCGTGCGGTGGAACTTGCTGAGAGTGTACAAACTATTTATGATGTTGAAGGTCGATTGGTGTCTGCCGCGGACCTCCTCGTTTCAAAGTATGCGCGTACGCCCGACGAACGCGCCGCGCGTCTTGTTGCTGTGAGCACACTTGTGGCGCAGATGTCCGACAAGACTTGCTTGTAAATACTACCACTGTACCCTACTCATCAGCCTCACTTGGGATTGGCGGAGATGTTTCACATTCTGTAACAATCTGTATATGTAGTCTATCCTAACTGACAAGCCGATACAGTAGAGTAGAATAAGATGGTGTGACTCTTTTTTAAAGTACCACATGAATTAGGTGAACAGTGTTTGCCTTACACGTCGACCTTTTGTCCGAATGGTCCATCGACGCCGGCGGGAGGCGCCTGGCCTTCGTCGTTCCAACCCAAGCACGCGATGCCACCGTCGCGTCGAAGTGCCAGTGAGTGAGCACCACCAGCTGCGATTGCGACGAAGTCGCCGTCGACGCCGCCGGGAGGCGCCTGGCCGTCCCCGTTGCGTCCCCAGCACGCGATACCTCCGCCGCGTCGAAGCGCGAGCGAGTGGCAGTCACCCGCAGCGATTGCGACGAAGTCGCCGTCGACGCCGCCAGGAGGCGCCTGGCGGAAGTCGTTGCGTCCCCAGCACGCGATCCTTCCGTCGCCTCGAAGCGCGAGCGAGTGATAGTCCCCCGCAGCGATTGCGACGAAGTCGCCGTCGACGCCGGCGGGAGGCGCCTGGCCTTCGCGGTTCTGTCCCCAGCACGCGATGCCGCCGTCGCGTCGAAGCGCGAGCGAGTGCCAGCCCCCCGCAGCGATTGCGACGAAGTCGCCTTCGACGCCGGCGGGAGGCGCCTGGCCGTGATTGTTGATTCCCCAGCACGCGAAGCCGCCGTCGCCTCGAAGCGCGAGCGAGTGAGCACCACCAGCTGCGATTGCGACGAAGTCGCCGTCGACGCCGCCAGGAGGCGCCTGGCCTTCGTCGTTCTCTCCCCAGCACGCGATCCCACCGTCGCCTCGAAGCGCGAGCGAGTGAGCACCACCAGCAGCGATTGCGACGAAGTCGCCGTCGACGCCGTCGGGAGGCGCCTGGCCTTCGTCGTTGTTTCCCCAGCACGCGATATTGCCGTCGCTTCGCAGAGCAAGCGAGTGAAAACTATCTGCAGAAATCACTCTCGACGAAAATCGCGCAATGCGAACGCGCTCACGCTCCTTCGCAATGCGTCGTTCGCGCTGCCACGGTATGAATGCGAGGCGGAGTGCTTCGTACGCCAACTCTCCCTCTTGGAGGAGCACAGGGGATGCTGACATGGCCAAACAAAATGGCAAAAAAGAAGGTTGTCACGTCAGGAGACCCCACCCGAACCCTAACCCTAACATCGCTTCTGACACAGGTCGCACAGCAACACCAACCAACCACCATTCATTCTCTTCGGAGGAGTTGCGGGAACGTACACGTCTCGCCGTCACCGGAAAGACGGACGTATCACGTACGTATGGCCGGGCGGCGGTCCGCAAAAACTTACTACTTGACTAACAGTACACACACGCGACGCGAGCCGCAGCGTGCGACATACATACGACGCACGGAAGCACGGCAATCACCTACCTGTTTTATTGATTGGAGCGCGGCTAGTCCACACACTAGTGCTTGTCCGTCGTCGGTCACTCTTGCTCATCGTCTGCATCTCTCTTAAGTCACAAGTCACAGTTGAGTAGTTGACGGACGGACGGAAGTTATCAAGTTCAGTGCCATCATGTGGATGACGCTTGGCAGACTCACATCAGAAGGAGTCCTGCGATCGACGACGCTGCCTCACTTGACATTGCACAACCGCCGCAACCGCAAGACACAGGCATCGCTGATGCTGACGACGGCTTCGGCGCGTTGACACTGGCGACTTCGACGCCGCAGCACCATCGACGGTTGATGCCGCACCTTTGTCAGAGCCGTCCGTCAGCGCTCCCACTGAGAGGACGGCTTCGGCGACCTCGACGCCGCACCAGGACCTTCCATAGCCCCTGCAGCTGACGACGACGATGGCTTCGGTGACTTCGACGCCGCACCACCGCCAGGACCTTCCATAGCCCCTGCAGCTGACGACGACGATGGCTTCGGCGACTTCGACGCCGCACCGCCTTCGTCAGTTGTCGCGACTCAACCATCAAGTGCTTCCGCGGCCCCACCATCAACAGCTACCGCCGCACCACCGTCAGATGCACTCGCGCCAAACGTTAAGATCCGCGCTCGCTCCTCGTGCGGTGGAACTTGCTGAGAGTGTACAAACTATTTATGATGTTGAAGGTCGATTGGTGTCTGCCGCGGACCTCCTCGTTTCAAAGTATGCGCGTACGCCCGACGAACGCGCCGCGCGTCTTGTTGCTGTGAGCACACTTGTGGCGCAGATGTCCGACAAGACTTGCTTGTAAATACTACCACTGTACCCTACTCATCAGCCTCACTTGGGATTGGCGGAGATGTTTCACATTCTGTAACAATCTGTATATGTAGTCTATCCTAACTGACAAGCCGATACAGTAGAGTAGAATAAGATGGTGTGACTCTTTTTTAAAGTACCACATGAATTAGGTGAACAGTGTTTGCCTTACACGTCGACCTTTTGTCCGAATGGTCCATCGACGCCGGCGGGAGGCGCCTGGCCTTCGTCGTTCCAACCCAAGCACGCGATGCCACCGTCGCGTCGAAGTGCCAGTGAGTGAGCACCACCAGCTGCGATTGCGACGAAGTCGCCGTCGACGCCGCCGGGAGGCGCCTGGCCGTCCCCGTTGCGTCCCCAGCACGCGATACCTCCGCCGCGTCGAAGCGCGAGCGAGTGGCAGTCACCCGCAGCGATTGCGACGAAGTCGCCGTCGACGCCGCCAGGAGGCGCCTGGCGGAAGTCGTTGCGTCCCCAGCACGCGATCCTTCCGTCGCCTCGAAGCGCGAGCGAGTGATAGTCCCCCGCAGCGATTGCGACGAAGTCGCCGTCGACGCCGGCGGGAGGCGCCTGGCCTTCGCGGTTCTGTCCCCAGCACGCGATGCCGCCGTCGCGTCGAAGCGCGAGCGAGTGCCAGCCCCCCGCAGCGATTGCGACGAAGTCGCCTTCGACGCCGGCGGGAGGCGCCTGGCCGTGATTGTTGATTCCCCAGCACGCGAAGCCGCCGTCGCCTCGAAGCGCGAGCGAGTGAGCACCACCAGCTGCGATTGCGACGAAGTCGCCGTCGACGCCGCCAGGAGGCGCCTGGCCTTCGTCGTTCTCTCCCCAGCACGCGATCCCACCGTCGCCTCGAAGCGCGAGCGAGTGAGCACCACCAGCAGCGATTGCGACGAAGTCGCCGTCGACGCCGTCGGGAGGCGCCTGGCCTTCGTCGTTGTTTCCCCAGCACGCGATATTGCCGTCGCTTCGCAGAGCAAGCGAGTGAAAACTATCTGCAGAAATCACTCTCGACGAAAATCGCGCAATGCGAACGCGCTCACGCTCCTTCGCAATGCGTCGTTCGCGCTGCCACGGTATGAATGCGAGGCGGAGTGCTTCGTACGCCAACTCTCCCTCTTGGAGGAGCACAGGGGATGCTGACATGGCCAAACAAAATGGCAAAAAAGAAGGTTGTCACGTCAGGAGACCCCACCCGAACCCTAACACCTAACACTCCTAAACCCTAACCTTCCTAAACCCTAACACTCCTAAGAGTAGCCCGAAGAAGAAAAAGGAAAAACCCGAACGGCCGCCGGTGACCGGGAAGGCAAGGTGGAAGGCAACCGGGGTCCGGGGAGCCTGGTCGACAGATTAGGTCGAGAGAGGCAACCCTTCCCGGTCAACCCTCCCTTCCCTGTGCCCCCCTGACTTGCCTTGCCTTCCCTGCCCGATGATGGTGTGCAAGGCTTTCCCACCAACCGGTCCACCACCCCTCTCTCCCAACAGTCAGTCAACAACAACAAAATAATAGCCATGGCGCCTCTCGCTCGCTACAACACGCCCACCCCCCCTCCACCTCTCTCACCTCAACAAGTCGCTCTCGACACCTTCACAACATCTGTTCTCGAGCTCAACCTCACGAACCGCGTCCTTACCAAATCACACCAAATCCTTCCCGACTTTCTGTCGCAAGTCTCTCGCTTTAAGCTGCGCGCATCCGCATCGCCGCGCGCACCATCCCTGCCACCACCCGTCATTCTCCCGGAAAAACTCAAGCCTTCAAAAAACCAATCCCTCAAGTCCCTCCCCTCTCTCTCTTCACAAGCTTCCGTCATATCACAAATTATATTCACGGCTTACAGCAACGCGGACCCGACCAACGATGGATACGCCGTGCTCACGCACGCAGGTTTCCTCAGGTTCTGCAAAGACCTCTTCAAGCTCATGCAAGTCGCGCCGTCGTCAAGCCTGCCTTCTCTCGCCTTCAGCTTTGCAAACGCCGCGGGACGATTCTCCGGACACGACTTTGACCCGCGCCTAACCATCTACGAGTTTCACACCGCTCTCGCGTATCTCGCAGACAAGCTCTTCCACAGGGACCCTTATTCCATGGAACACATCCTCCCCTCGCTCGAACTCCTGTCGACGCAGCCACCGCAGAACAGCCTCCCGAAGCACATCCTCGACGCTCCATTAACGTGCAGCCTCCAAGCTCATCTTCGACACTCACTCAAGCTCATCTTCGACAAGTACCAGAACGAGGAGCTTCCAAACTCCGCCGACGCGCCGACGTGGCACGAGCTCGAGGTGGCCAACTCGTCCATGAGCCTGCGCGAATTCCTGCGCTTTGGACGCGACTTCAACTTCGTGCCTCGGCTGGTGAGCGTCGTCGACGCGAAGCGCGCGTACTTCGCCGCCAGCGAACCTGGAGCTGGCGCACCTGCAAGCCCGCGTCGACTCAACAGGACGACAACCATGAGCGTGAATCCCGTGGAACCGCGTCTCAACTTTGCCGCCTTTGAGCGCGCCATCATCAGCTGCGCGATGGTGGCGATGCGACTCGAGCCGCCGGCACCTCCGCCGCCGGCGTCGTCGTTTGCCGCACGCAGCGCGCAGGCGGTGCCTTCGCGCACGTCGGAGGTGACGGCGTGCAAGCACCTGTTCGCGCCGGATGCGGGTGCGGGAAGCTTGCCCGGCTTCAGCCCGAGGCTGAGCCCACGCCGCCTCGAGCTGTACAAGACGGCAAACGCAGACCCGCTCCTGGTGTTCAAATCCCCGCTCGTGTCGCCTCGCGTGCGCGTCACGCCAGGCGCCGCGGAGCGCGTCGGGTGCGCGACGGCGAGGCTTCAGCATCGAAATCGCGCGGGGCTCAGCCCGCGCCAGGTGACATCTCGCGTCGTGTACGATCCGCGTGGCGGCTTGCCCACGCTCAGCCACCCGACGCTGGACGAGAGCCTCGCGCTGTGGGAGCTGCGCGAGGAGGCGAAGGAGGCGGCTCGCGTGCGCCTCTCGCTGACTGCCAAGGCGCTCGATAAGCGACGAATGCGCGCTCGGCAGCTCGAGCGAACTCTCGTGGAATCGAAGGCTGTAAAACTCTAACTACATTTGCATCATCTGCTCTATTTTTACAAGTTGTCGTGTCCGAATCCTTCACGACGTCGCACCAGCAGCTTTTAACAGCTCCTTGCACTTCTCGGAGTCTGTTAGCATCAGTGCTGTTTCACCATTGTTGCCTTTCACATGGACGTCTGCGCCCGCCTGCAGCAACGCACTCACGATCTTCGCATGTCCTTGGGCAGCCGCATACATCAGTGCCGTCAGACCAAAGGTTCCTTTCACATTGATGTCCGCGCCCGCCTGCAGCAACGCACCCACAATCTCCGCATGCCCTCCATGAACCGCATCCATCAGCGCCGTCCCACCAAGGCCACCATTGTCCTTCACATTGACGTCCGCGCCCGCCTGCAGCAACGCACTCACGGTCTCCGCATGTCCTTGGGCAGCCGCATGCATCAGCGCCGTCCGACCATTGTTGCCTTTCGCATGGACGTCCGCGCCCGCCTTTAGCAACGCGCTCACGCATTCCGCATCTCCTTTGCGAGCCGCAGTCGTCAGTGCCGTTCCACCATCATCATTGCTCTTCACATTCACGTCCGCGCCCGCCTTCAGCAATGCACTCACGATCTCCGCATGTCCTTGGGCAGCCGCATCCATCAGCGCCGTCCGATCACTGCTGTCCTTCACATTGACGTCCGCGCCCGCCTTCAGCAATGCACTCACGATCTCCGCATCTCCTTTGCGAGCCGACATCATCAGCATCGTCTCACCATCATTTTCATTGATATCCGCGCCCGCCTGCAGCAATGCGCATACGATCTCCGCATCTCCTTCGCGAGCCGCATGCATCAGCGCCGTCTGACCATCCTTGGCCTTCGCATTCACGTCTGCGCCCGCCTTTAGCAACGTGCTCACGATCTCCGCATCTCCTTTGCGAGCCGCATGCATCAGCGCCGTCTGACCATCCTTGGCCTTCGCATTCACGTCTGCGCCCGCCTGCAGCAATGCACTCACGATCTCCGCATGTCCTTCACGAGCCGACATCATCAATGCCGTTCGTTCATCCACGTCCTTCACATTAACGTCCGCTCCCGCCTCCAACAACAAACTCACGATCTCCGCATGTCCTTTGCGAGCCGCATGCATCAGTGACGTATCTTCTTCTAACTCGTCACAAGTATCCCTGGGGATCACATGGCTTTTCACATTGACGTCCGCGCCCGCCTGCAGCAACGCACGCACAATCTCAGCCCTGCGCCCGCCCCACGATTCTTTGATCGCCCATATCAGCGCCGTTTCACAATCATTGCTCTTCACATTGACGTCTGCGCCCGCCTGCAGCAACACATTCACGATCTCCGCATTTCCATCACGAGCCGACATCATCAATGCCGTTCGACCATTGGCGTCTTTCTCATGGACGTCTGCGCCCGCCTGCAACAACAGACTCACGATCTCCGCATGTCCATAACGAGCCGACATCATCATCGCCGTCCGACCCCTGGTGTCTTTCACATTGACGTCCACACCCGGCACCTCAAGAAATAACCTTACGCATTGCAATAATCCTTCGTGAGTATAGTACGTATCCATAAGGTTAGGGTGTGCCACATCCATCATTCTGTGTAGCGCCGTCTTACCATCTTCATCAGTCATGTTGACGTCCGCACCTGCCTTCAATAAGACGCTCAAGATTTTTATAATTATATAACAATCTTGAGCGTCTTCGTTTCTAGCCGCCATCATTAGCGCCGTTTGCCCTCTGTCATCCTTTCGATTCACATCTGTACCCGCCTGCAACAGTACCTCTGTGCATTTCAAGTGTCCTTGTCGAGCAGCATATGTCAAAGCTGTCTGACCAGGATTATTGCAATCTTCACTCACAAGATGGACGTCTGCACCCGCCTGCAATAATAGTCTCACGCATTCCACATGGTCACCATGTGCTGCCACTATTAGCGCAGTACGCCCCCAATCTCCCTTCAAGCTTAAGTCTGTACCCGCCTGCAATAAGGCGCTCACAGCCTTCGCATTTCCAACGTCAGCCGCCAATATCAATGCCGTTCTACCGTTTTCATCCCTCGCGTGAACGTCTGCGCCCGCCTGCAACAAGACGCCAACAATTTCCCCGGAATTTTTATTTGCATAAGCACTACTCATCAATATCGTTGTACCATCTTCTGCCTTCACATGTATGTCTGCTCCTGCGTGCAAGAGTTTGTCCACAATTTCCATATGTCCTTCTCTAGCAGCAAGATGCAACGCAACACGTCCCCATGTATTCTTGGCATTGACTCTCGCACCTGCCGTTAACAAGGTGCTTACAATTTCCGAATAGCCACTCGAAGACGCTTCCATTAGCGCCGTCTTATCATACTTGTTCGCCTGATTGACATCTGCACCCGCCTTTAACAAAATGTCAACGACCTCTGCATTGCCTTGATCCAGCGCCATCATCAGCATCGAATCTTTGTTTCCAATAGAGTCGTTGTCTTGGGCATTAACGTTTGCTCCCGCCTGCACCAACGCTCTCACACACTCTGCGCGTTCTCTTTGACGGATCGCATCTATTATACCTGAATGGCGTTCATCTCTTTCCTTACTGTCAATCTGCATTGAATCAATCAGCGCAAGAGTGAGTCTTTTCTGATCATCGACGTCCGCTCCCGCCAGCAATAGGATTTTCACGATTTCTGAACTTTTTGTAGAAGCCGCCATCATCAGCACAGTTTTATTGGGGCGATCCGCCTGATTGATGTCCGCGCCCGCCTTCAGCAACGCACTCACGATCTCCGCATGTGCTCCACGAACCGCACACATCAGTGCCGTTTCGTCGTCGTCATCCATTAAGTTGATGTCTGCACCCGCCTGCAATAATGTAGTAACGATCTCCACATATCCTTGTTTAGCTGCCTCCATTAGCCCCGTTCTCCGATTATCGCCACGTATATTCACGTCCGCACCCGCCTGTAACAATGCGATTAGGCACCCTGCATGCCCATGTCGAGCTGCGTATATCAACGCTGATAGTCCGTTCGGGTTAGTCGTGTCGAGTTTTGCCCCTCTTTCTACGAGCTTGCGCACGAGCGAGGCGTCACCGGCAAAAGAAGCCGTCATAAGCGGAGTACGATTCTCGCTATTCAAAGCTTCGAGATTCCCTCCCATTTGATACGAAAGCACTGCTTGAGCTTGTGCGTGTACTGAATCCTCATTGTTGGGAAGTGAACTGCAGATTTTATCACAAGCATCAAGCAGTGCTTGCTCCACCTCGTGAGACAAAACGCCCAACCCATCATACTTGGGAAGTTGGATCCAAGTGTCTTGCTTTCCAAGCACACTCTTTTTCCACAACTCAGAATCATCCGATGGCGCATCAACACAAAGATAGATTATCGGCTTGCCTAACGCACGGGCACATAGAAGCTCGAGAGACGTCCAGCAGTTGCCATCCTCGCGGCTGATCGCCTCAGGCTCGACATTACCAAAATCACGCTGAAAGTTTGGTCGAGGAACGCCAAATCCTGGCGAAAGTATGGCCAAAAAGACTTTGCACTGCGTGATCGCCTTCTCAACAGCATCTGTCCAATAGGTGAGGCCGAAGGCATCCACTGGATAATTGCTCACATTTGATGGAAATGTCCTCTCATCTCTGAATGTACGAGATTTCTTCAAACTCTTTGCAAGATTGTATGGAGCGTCTGTCCAATTTTCGAGTTCGATGTCTCCATTCGATTGAAATCGAGCGTTGTATGCCACTGAACATTCACATGACGATGACTCAGTTCCGTAGTAGGAGATTTCAGTTTCGCTTCTTGCCTTCATGCCAAAGAAGGGAGCTTCGTTTTGGGTGTAGTAGAGCCCAAGATCATCCATCGTTTTTGACTGCATATCACTAGCAATTGGAACAATATCAACTTTCTCTTCGTGCCAAGGTAGTGATATTGTTTTACCAAAGTCTTCAAGGCGAATACTCTCAGCTTCAAGGTACATGTGTTCCGTCGTCTCACCGCCAACATAACATTCGCTCCAACTTGAACTACCACAAACAAACGAGGTAATCATCCCACCACCCACAGTTTTGGCTCGTTTCGAAAATTCCGCATCTGCCAATTTGTACTTGATCAAATGCGCCCACGACGCCGTCTCCTTGATCACAAACGATATGAAGACGTCCTGTTCAAGCGCCTCCTCCATATTCAAAAGTTCTTTTCTAACGTATTTCTGAATTTTCTCATCTTTGTGGCGAAAGCCCAGCTCATCCAAAATTGACACAACCATGGGACGAAGCACCAAGGATGGATTTATAATCTTCATCTGATCGAGTCGATCCACAATAGCTTTGAAATGATCCTGGCAGTATGCTTTGGCATACTTCCCCAGTTGACCGCCTCGTTCCTGACGCTCAATCAAAATGCATGAGCGAGTGATTTCAACGTCGCCAGAAAATACATCAACAGCCAACTCCTCACCTGAACGATTCGCATCTTTCAGAAAATCACTCAGCGACTTGTGAAGCGTGTGCAGCTTGTGCTCACGTTCTTCAAAGAGCAATCCCAAGCCTGGAAGATTCGACACCGCAGCGTGTAGTCCTATTTGTTCAATATGCGACATCGTGAGAGGCTCTCGAGCGGCAAATATCACATTCATCAGACGCTTCGTCTCAGGCGCAAGTGGCGATGCTGCCTCAAACCACTGCCGGTAAGCCTCGTCGGCATTGGTTGGCACTGGACGCGATTTCGCCAAGTCGAGATACGTCTCAGCAAATCTTGTCGCAACGAGTTCAAACACCTTCGACTTGCTATTCGCAATCTCCTTTTGCAGCTCAGGTATAATAATAATGTCTGCAGCAGAAGAGGTAGTATCATCACGAAGCTCCGATGGCTCAAACCTCTTCAAGTTCAGATTCGAAGTTTTTGCCGTCGCCTCAACATCTCGTATGATATGCCCAGGCTCTGGTCGCGTCGTCACAAGAATCTGCAATTTCTTTTTGCCGAAGCGCTCGAGCAGCGTGCACGCCAACGAGAGAACTGGATTCTTTTGATTGGATATCTTTGATGACGAATGACGATATTCGTCATCTTCCTCCTCCTTCTTCCTCGTGTAGCCCTCATCAAGCGCGTCGAACATAAGCAAGCACGGCGGTGATTGGCGATTGCTCTTTGATAGCAGGCTCTCAAGAGGCCCAATCAGGAGAAGATTCTCAGCATGCATTGCACTCGTCTGAATCGCAGTCAGTGCAGGCCGTTGATTTTTTGGCTTTCCATGATGATCTTTGCCATCGTTCACCATGCGATCCTTCAGTCCCAATATCGAATGCGCCACCTCCTCAAACCGCACCGCAAGCTGGTACGCGAGCGAGTGAATGACGCGCAGCTCATCCTGTCGCCTGACATCGGCATCCTTGCAGATGTGCACCGCCGCTGCGTCAAGCGATACACCATTCAAGACCGTGGCAGATATCGTCGACTTGCCCTCACCAGCACCGCCAACGATGCACGCAACATTGCCACCACCTTCGAAGAATTCTTTGATGGCATCAAAGCGAAACGTCTCGCTTTTTGCGCGCTGGCGGAGCACCTTCGTATCCGCCTCGTAGTCGAGCGGATTGAGCAGAAACCGGAGCTTGAGATGCCGCGTAAATTTGTCGAGTCCGCCGAACCGCTTCTCGATCTCACCGTGGATAAACTTTCTGTCATCCTCGGAGAAGCACAGCGCCGTCGACGCGTCGATATCTTCGATGCGCGCCGCGATTTCCTTCTCGTCGAATCCCTGCGTGACGAGCTGCAATTTTTCCTGCGGCGACGACCCCAACTCGTACAGGCACCACAGTCTCGACAGAGGCACGACGCGTTCCTTGTCAAGCACAGCGACTGTCGCGCGCGCGTGCTCGATCGTCCTCCTGAGCGTCATGCCCGTGCCTCCTACGTTGAGCTCAGCCATGGCGTTGTTCTGGTTGATGGCGAAAATATCAAGCCAGATGAAGGTTTCTTTGGCAACGGCGCCGTCGAGGTGTGCAGCCACAGAACGCACGAGGTCGTTGAAGCGGTTTCCCCACGCGTGCGAGACGAAGTACGTCGGTGCTCCAATTGGCAGGTTTTCAGCCATGGCGTAGCTGAGGTTTTTGCTCTTGGCGACAGGCCAAACGAAGCACGCGACGACGTCCGACGTGTACATGTCCTCGAACGGAATATCGGTGTAGCTCACGATGACTTGCTTCCCTGACTTGGCCTTTTCGGCAGCTCGTCTCTTTTTGCGATGGCTTACGAGATTACCGGGCGTGACTTCAAGAATCGCATCCTTGCCACCGCCATCCTTTGGTGCCAGAAACTCGCGCTCAGCCAGCCAGGAGAATCGTTTTTGTTTGTTTTGCTCGACAAACTCACGCAGCCACTGCAGGGACACCGCACGAAGCACGGGCGACGTTTCTGGGCTGCTGAGCAGTTCACTTTCATTCTCTGCAATTTTGCGCAACTTCGTTTGTTCGAATCCCGCGACGAACTCCTGCAGCGACACGACGCCATCGCTGTTCGTGTCAAGGTTATCAAACAAAGAGTTTGCGAGCGTTTCTTCACCCTTAGCTTCGAGCCATGCGCGCAGCTCGTAGCTTTCGAGTTGTCCGTCGCCGTTCGCGTCGATCTGCCTGAATAGCTGAATAGCTGCGTCGTTTGACATGTCTGCACGAAGTGTGAACCACCAGCCTCCCCCTCCAGCTCCTCAACAACAACCCAAAAGCGTCTCCAAGAACTCAAGTGCTGCTCACACGAGCTGACGAGTGCTCACTCACTCACTAACTGAATCTCTCCCTCACCACTGGCCACGCGCACAAGCTAGCTAGCTCCGTGTGAGTTAAGTTAGTTATTATATAAGCGGCCGGCCGGTGGTATCTAAAACTAACCAAGTACCCTAAGGTTAAGAGTGATGAGTGATGAGTGTGATGTGATGTTCAGTCGCAGGGATTGATGGGGACGAAGTGATGGGTCCCCGAGAAAACGGTGAGGGCAATAAGCAGAGTTGCGTACCTACTGATACGGAAGTGGAATTGAGCCGAACGATGCAGCAAGACAGAGCTCGAGGAATCCCACAGAGGGGGTCCACAAGGGCATTTTAAAGTCAATCCGGCCTTGCACCTCCGCCTTGCGCTCGGCGTGACCACCTGCTAAGTGCTAACCGGGTCCTGCTACCTGGCACCTCCGGCCTTGCACCTCCGCCTTTGCGCTCGGCTTGACCACCTAGTGCTACCTGGCACCTCCGGCCTTGCACCTCCGCCTTGCGCTCGGCTTGACCACCTAGTGCTACCTGGCACCTCCGGCCTTGCACCTCCGCCTTGCGCTCGGCTTGACCACCTAGTGCTACCTGGCACCTCCGGCCTTGCACCTCCGCCTTTGCGCTCGGCTTGGCCACCTAGTGCTACCTGGCACCTCCGGCCTTGCACCTCCGCCTTTGCGCTCGGCTTGACCACCTAGTGCTACCTGGCACCTCCGGCCTTTACAGGTACAGTCCACACCGCCCAGAGGAATCCGGTACACAAAGGAATAATAAGGCGCCGCCTCGGCGGTCACCTAAACCTTTACTACCCTGATCGTCTTGCCATCCCCCTCCCGGAGACCTCTCCCGGAGCGGAATTGGAATTGGAATTGGAATTGGAATTGGAATTTGCTCCCCCAACCTTGCCCCCAATTGGAATTTGCTCCCCTGCCCCGAATTCTCAAGCAATCGTCTGTTGTCCGCCTGTCCGCCCCTCCATCCCCCGATCCAGTATCCCCTAGGCTTCCTAGTGGTATGCAAGTAAACCGCGTTTGTTTGAACATCTCCCAAACACACTCCATGGCGGCGTCCATGTCGTCCATACACATGTCGTCCTCTCTCTCGTCTATGTCTCTCGTCTTCATCGTCGTCCTCACCCTTTCATCGTCTTATTTGTCTCTCGTTTCCGATGCGTGCACCGTCTCGGTTTCGGGCTCCTTGGCTTCTCATTCTTCATTTCCGCTCGTTTCGCATACGGACGATAACGGGTTCACGCCGTCGGATTTAAGGCTCGTTCGGGTTCCTTCTCGTTCGCTTCGCTCGAAACGGCCTGTTCACGTTTGGGCACCGAACTATCCGCGTGTTGTCGACGCTTCCATAGCACCCGACTACGCACCGTCACCATCATCCCAACCGCCGTTCGTACCCATCGGATACATACCTGAAGAAGAAACAACAACAAAACAACAAAATCATCATCATCATCAGCCTCTTCACCAAAAAAAACAAACATACGCCTACCTCGACCTCGAGTACGCGCTGGCGAACGAAGCGGGGTTAGCCGTCGCCGAGTCGTCGTGCACGGCAAACACCGTCGGCTGGCCCGTCAACAAACCGGGAGGATACAACCTCCTGTCCATCAACGAACTCTCAAAAATTGCGCTAGAACGATGCTCCACTTCAAGGTGCGCCATCTCCGTCATGGGATCTCTCGCCGAAAAGTACGGATTCTACGACGACGGCGCCGGCTCGCCAGACGCGCCAGACTACACAAACTCCGCCGAAGCGCTCGCCGTCGTCAGCGCCGAAGACGGAGAAGCGTGGATATTCAACATCCTCACAGGAGACAACAACGCGTCAGCCATCTGGGCGGCGCAGCGTGTTCCCGACGACGCCATATCCGTCATCGCCAACTCCTTCACCATCCGCGAAATCGACTTTGACAACCACGAAACTTTCATGTACAGCGCAAACGTCACGGCGTTAGCCTTGAAAATGGGGTGGTGGGATCCTCAAAAAGATCCCAATTTTGACTTCTACGCAAGCTACGGATTCGACCCGATGCGTTCCATGAAGAATAAGAAACGTGCAAAACAGTTGCAGCGCGTACTGCGGTACTACTCTGGGCGTCGCATGTGGCGCGCCTTTCAGCTCCTCGCGCCGAACAGCTCGATTGCGCAATCGTTAGATCCTCTCGTCGGCAATCTCCCTCGTCGCATGCAGGGATCGTACCCGTTCGCCATCCGCGTCAACAGGCATTCCGTTCGCGTCGACCATATGAAGGCGATGATGCGAGACCACTACGAAGGCACGCGCTTCGACCTCACAAAAGGCATGGCTGCTGGTCCGTACGGCGATCCAAACCGTCCCGCGAACACGGCGCAGCAAGCGGTGGGACAGTTTGAACGAGCCATCAGCATGCATCGCACGCTGTGGAGTTTTGTCGTGGAGGTGCACAAATCACTCAAATCAGATATGCGAGATGGCACCAACCCCAACCTATCCACCGCGTGGTTTGGATACGACATGCCGCACGGCACCGTGTACCTGCCCTTCTACCCAGCTTCCGAAATTCCGCCTCCGCGCTCTTTCAGATCTAGATTGGGTCTGATGTCCAACTTCTCCATGGACAGTGCTTGGTGGGCGTTTAATGTCGCGAACCAGTACGCGTCAACAAACTTTCGGGCAATCAACGCGGACATTCGAGCCAAATCTGAAACAATTGAGCGCCGCATCGACGAGCAAAAGCTCGCGTGGGAAACATCCATCCTTAACAGCAATTCAAACAGCGGCGGCAGCAGCAGCAGCATCATGGAGCAGCTCGGCACGCGCGCGCAGCACCTTGCCCAGTCTGTTGTGGACGAGTGGTGGCCTTTCGCCTTTCAGCTGATGGCCAAGTACGGGCAGGGCCTCGTCGTATACAACGAGACGTACGCCGAACGACAAGAGTACCCAGCATGGTGGCTCGACTCCCGCGACGTTGGCTTTAGCACGTGGCAACCCAATGGCCCGTATCACGGTGTGCCGGATGACGAAGAAGCACCGGAAGAAGTCGAAATTGCTTTGAGCTAAAATCGCTAAAATCGCGCTAAAATCGCTAAAATCGCCAAGTCAAGTCAAGTCAATGTTTTTTTGTTCTTGATGTTACAAATTTATATTCATGTATAAAATATGGAAGGATATACTATTCCAGGCTTTTGGGCCAGTCTTCTCAGCCAGTCAGTCTGCGCTTCCCGTCAGTCAGTCTAGTCGGCGCATCCAAACTTACTTCTCTAGTTAGCCAAACCAGCCATTCATGTTCACCGAATCGGGAACAAGGTTTTCCACCCTTCGTCTCATGATCACCACAGGATCCTCACTGCGAGGAGGCGCTTCGGCACCACCCCACAATTTCTCCTCCTCCTCCTTCTCCTTTTGCTCCTCCATTTCCTCCTCATTTCCTTTATCCTTCTTCTTCGCATCCTTCTTTCCAGGAACCTTCTTATCCACCACCACCACCACCTTCTTCTCCTTCACCTCCTCGACGTACATCGGCGCGACTTTCGATCGCCAGAACCATCTCCACATCACGCATCCGCCTCGAGCCACCGTGTCCAGGTTATCCATCATAGCAAGCCGAGCACCAGCCTCTTGGTTCTGCTTTTCGAGAGCCGCGCGATGGTTAAAGTCTCGTACGTGGATCCAAGCGTCGATATCAGGCAGCAGCACCGTGCCTCCTTCAGTACTGAAGCTTTCGTGGTCGAGCGTAGTAAATGGCGTGCTTTGCAGCACGGCTGCCACCGCCAGCGACCTCTCGTGGGCAAAGTACATTGCGTCGAAAGAAGTTTCCAAAGCATACTCCTCGCTAGATGGCATCATGGAAGGACTTGTCATCAACTTTTTGTTTGGGTTGGGGGCAACCAAAATACTCGCATCGGCCGTCTCCCCCAGCACACTCGTATTCATCTTCATGCCCATTTCCACAAGTCCACGCAAGTACTCAGCATCCACCGTCAGGGTCTTGCCCACCAGGGACGGAAGGCTTGCCGTTCTCAGGCTGTCCAGCCTCGCCTTGGTGACGAGCGCGTCACACACGCAGTGGTGAATGTACGGCAGAAACATGTCGCGAGAGCGCGTGTCCACCACGCCCTTCTGGCACAGATTTACCAACGGCTTCACCATCGACGCGACGATGCGGTGGCACCACGGCGAGATTTTCACCCTTCCTTTTCCATCAGGCACTTGGGTAAATGTCCTCTCGAACATGATCTGAGCCGTGGACACGACCAGATTCTCCGAGTATTTGCTCACCGAGTCGTACACCAGCCGCGTCGCCTCCGACTTAAAGATGACGCGCAGATTCTCCGTGAGCATCCCCACCTGCGAGGATAGCTGCGCGTACTGTATCAGCAGCGACGCGGCGTTGTACGCCTGCACCATGCCACCCGACATCTCCTTGTTCAGGTCGTTGATCGCCCGCGCTTTCTCGTGGTTTACCGTGTGACCTGGTGAATTGGTTGGCGAATCACCACCCACCATTTCGCTGCTCAGATCGGACATGATTTGCATCGTGTTCGGGTTGACAATCTCGCCGCAAAGCTTCCATGTCGCGTCCACGACGCGCATCATGTCGGTGTGCATCACCATGAGGTGCTTCAAGGTGACGGATTCCGGGTAAAGGTGACTCTTGCTGTTCACCAGCGCCGAGTACTCCATCAACATGCGCGAAGCCTGGCTGCACACCGCGGCTGTCGCGCCGAGCACGCCAGCCTTGGACATACTCCTCCAGCGCAGCCGCAGGCCGTGCAGCAGCATAATTGCGCTTTCGCCAACCAGCGACGAGCTGTTAGTCAGCTGCTCCATCACGCGGTAGTCGTGCATCTCCGGGTCAGCCACCAGGTTGATACTCGCTGCCCTTGCACCTTGGTACATCGTGGCGTCGTGCAGCGTGGCGTTCAGCCTTTCGAGGATCATCGTCTTCGTTGGCTTCTTGTCGCTAGACCGATGCAGTACCTGGTGATCCACAGTCTCCGCCTCGTCGTCGTCGGAATCCGCCTCCTCCTCCTCCTCCTCCTCCTCCTCCCCAGAGTCCTCATCGTTATCGTTCATGCGCTTCAAAACCTTCTCGTAGCCGTGCTCATATCTCGCGCAGTCGTGCATGAGCTGCACCGCACGGCCGTACCAGCTGTGCAGCTTCTCGATGTGAGGTCGAGGGCCGCTGAAGCGAGCGTGAATCGGGGTCAGGCATGCCAAAAATTCTTGCTGGTGTCTCAACTTCAGGTACTCGTGTCGGTACGACGTGAAGATCGGCACCAGCTTCTCCAGCTTCTGCAGAGACGGCTCGCTCGAACGTTCGTGTAAGAATGGATTTCTGCGTTTCGGTAGTCGCGCCGGAAGCTTGTCAGGCGTGTCACTCACGTCACTGACGTGGTACATCGCGGGAAACGCGTTGAGGCTGCACAAGCAGCGTCGCTCGAGCGCCCAGCCACCCATCACGAATGATCCACGCCTTGCAAATTTCCTAAGATTGTACGACTCCTGCGTCTCCGTCATTACCGCGCCTAGCGCGTGGCTACTGTCGCCAACTCTGGAGTTGAGGTCTTCGAAGCTCATTCCCGGCGCAGCCCTGCTTATTGTCATTGCCAACGTGTGGATGATTCGCCTGTACGTCATCTCGCTCAAAATGCGCCTTTGCGCAAAGGAAAAGTCGCTAAGCGAGAGGCCGTTGTGGCCAAAGCCAAGGTCCATAATTTCGTGTTCGTACAGGCAAGCGCGCGCCATGCGCGTGCCCTTGGCCGTAAGCTCGCGAGGGTCTATTCTGAGCATGTCCGACAGGGCGAGCCCGCGCGTGCAAGCGTAGCGGATCATCAGGTCCGTTGCGGATGGCAGCGACGAAATGCAAAACGCATTCCCGTAGTTGGGAACCGGCATGACGATTCCGCCATCCTCGTGGAAGTTGAGGCCAGCACTCTCTAGAGCAGCCCTCGCCGTCGCTGAGAAGGACAGGGCAGCATCGATGTCACCCTCCTTCGCTCTACCACCCTTAAGTGGGCCGCGGTTGCCTATGATGTCGTCGGCAATCGAGGTCATCGACTGCACGATTGGCTGTACAGCCTCGCCAAGGACGTTCGCCGCCTTGCTGACGATGTTCATTGACGAGTTAAGCTGCGCCGCCAGGAGGTTGAATCCCGGTACCTGATCGAGCATCTGGCTGAGAAGCGAATCCGCGTCGTCGTCGTCGTCGCCGCCGTCGCCATACCCCGGGACGTTTTGCCTCCTCAGGATCGTCAGGCTAGTTTTGAGAACCCTTCGGGACATCTGGTGCGTCCACCCGGTGTTGAAGGACGGCGTGCCCGACATGAAGTCCTCCTTGCTGTACATCCCGTCCAGCGGGTTTGGGCCGGCCGCGCCACTGTTGCCGAGAATGTCCCTGTAGTACACCAGCGTATTCTCGTACAGCATGACGAGCTTGAAGAAGTCAAAGTGCAGCTTGATTGTGGGCACACCCTCGTCGTCGTGGTAAGCGCTCAGCCCGCCCGTCTTCTCGGTGCCGCCAACGCACTCTGGAGCATAGTACGGGTCGTGTGCCACCTGGAAGAGCGAGAGCATCTCGCCCAGCTTCGACGCGACGATGTTCAGGCTCGTCGTGAGCACCGTGCCCAGGCGAAGCAGCGCGCGATCTAGGCTCTCCCACTTGTCGACGAACGACGAATCCTCGATGTGCCCCCCCCTGTTCTGGTAGTACAGCAAAGTCTCGCCAGGCTCGGCGATGAGGTGCGAGCGCGCCTTGACGAGGCCGAGGAAGTTGTCCGCCCTGCTCTCCGTCTGCATGCACAGCTGGAAGATGGCGCCGCACGCCCTCTCCGGGTCGGCAGACACGTCCACCTTCTTCACCTCGACCAGGCAGGAAATCAGGTCGCGCACTTCTTCCCAAGCTTCTATGGCGAGGCCATTGCACAGCATCGATAGGTACGACGCGCTGACGGCGCTGGTCGCTTTTCCAAGGTTGTCCAGGTCGCTGTAAGCGTCACTCACAGATCGCGCAGTCTTCGGCGTCTGCACTTGGGACCGCGGCGTGAAGTCCTTCGATTCACGTATGAGTTTCACTAGCATTTTGGAAATCTTGTCTGCACAACTCGCTTGAAACATCATGCGTCCACCGATACCCTCAAACGTGAGGTCGAACAAGCCAGTCACATCGTTCCACGACAAGAGCGGCGTCTCTCCACTTTTGTCGCCTTCCTTGCTTGAGCTTAAGAGCGTGGCCAGCACGCTGACATTTCGAAAGTGCAGCCTGCCCTTTTTGGTTTCGACGCGAAACTCCTTCACCACATCCTTCGCCTCTGTCTGACTTTGCTCAAACTGCGCGCGCTCGTGGTCGCGTGTTGTGTGTTTGCGATCCTTGTTGAAGTGGCTGACACGAACCACCGGCATGCTGCTTTGCTTTTCGTCCTTGTATTTTGTTTATGTTATTTATTTTCCTGGAAAGAGCCGTGTTGTATTCCGTGCGCGCGCAGTTGCACTGGCGTACACCACACAAGCCTCGTCTCCTGTGACTTTTGGGTTCAGCTCACCCAAAAGTAGGGAACGGCTGCGAACAACACCACCGGTAAGCAAGCTTTCACCAGCTTTCCCAAAGGCGCAGCGCCGCCCCAGCCCACAAGCTCGCACACCTACACACACCTACACACGGCCACCAACCAACACGCGACCAACAAGCTGACACCACCCGCAAGCTGACGTCGCGCAAGACAGCGCAAGGAAGCAGCCCACTCACTCACTCACTCGCTTTCTCAGGCCCTGGGCCGGCTTTCTCGGTCGGGGCTTTACCGGCGAGAGTCAGACGTGGGGGAGAACGTGGACCCTGGCGCGACTAAGCTTACCTGGTCGTCCCCCTTTCCCCCTGCAAGGGAGTGAAGGGGCGAATTCGGTGCGACGTTGCGCAAGGTGGTTGCGCTGCGCTGCTACGGCCTGCTTGGAGCGCCGAGTCCTGACGCTATCGTAGTACTACCTTATTAGAGAAAGAGGTGACCAGTTCGCCGCGCCGGTCCATTTCATCGAACGGCGAGACCCTGTGCGACTCGTCTGCGACTTTACCAACTATCCCCGGAATGCATCATAGTCTACTTCGGGCGGTTTTTTTTATAATGGGGAAGCTCGACCAAATGGGCGAGTAAACCGCCCGAGCCCCGAAGTACATATGGTGCATTCCGGATATAGTTTTGTCTCTCACACAAGGACGTCGTGGTGACCGTCGTGTCCACGGTCCACCTCCAAGCCGACCAAACAAGCCGACCAATCAAGAACCAACATGCACAGAACCCACCCCACTAACCCTAACCCTAACCGGAGTCTTCTTTGTTAAGGTTAGAGTGTAACGCGACGTTACAATTCCCCCCCAACCTTCTCGAACCTCACCACTACTCCATCACGTGCACAAGCTGATATCAGCAGGCATGTTGTCGCGTGCGCGTCACGCCGACCGCCAAAGCACGTCGTTAAGACGACTCGTGTCTCTGCTCCCCCCTCTTTTCTTCCTACTATCAGCCACCTCCGTCGCCCTGGTCTTTGGCGTTGGGGCTTTCTCAAATTGATTGCTCGTTACAGCATGCATGTTTGAAAAAACATTTTTTAACTAATCTCTATCACAACTCATCGCGCAATGGGCGTCACGGGCTGTGCTGCCACCTCCACTTCCATTGCAGCAGCAGCAGCACCACCACCATCACCACCACCACCACCACCTTCCACTCCGAGTTCAGCCTTTCGGCTCATCTCGAAATACTGATTGGGGTGCATGACATTCTCCTCGAGCTCCTCCCCCCCAAACCTCCGCAGCTCCAGCGCACGTCCGCACGCCAATTGATAGTGCCCCTGCTGTGCCTTCTCCGCCACCTGCTTAGCCTGCATGGGCGTCAGCTTCATGTTCTCGACGAGGCTCTCCTTGAGCTGCGCCGAGCCGAGCGTTCGGTACGGGCATCCGTGGTACTCGCCCACCGCGCCAACCGTCTGCGCGAGGCACTTCTGGCAGCTGTACGGCGTGTAGTCCGTGCGCTTGCCCTCCTTGCCGTAGTTGTGCCGGAGGTTGTACGCGTAGCGCTTGTCAAAGTCCTCGGCGGTGATTTTGCGCGTGAACTCGCCCTTCCAGAAGGCGAGCGCATCCTCCATGCGCAGTCCAATCGCCTTGAGGAAGAGGCTGAGCTGCATGCGTCCGCCGTGTCGAAGGTGCGCGTCGCGCCTGAGCGCCTGGTACAGCGTGAGCATGCACAGCGGGAAGTGCTCCGTGGCAGCCTTGGGAAGGTCCTGCACGCGCATCTGCTGGCTGTTGGCCCCCACCTCTCCTTCGATGGCGGGCCCGAGGTAGCGAAGCGCCAGCCCCGCGGCGATGGGTGCGACGCGGCCAGCTTCGTCCGCCCAGACACCAGCAGCGAGCGCGCGATTCGTCATCACGAGCGCCTTGGCGAGTCGAGCTCGGAAGCGGCCTGCGACGAGGCTGACGAGGCTTTCGCTGGGCACGTACGCGTTCCCGCGGTGCAGAACGACGGCGCGCGACGCGACGAGGTCCGGCACCTCCTCGAACGGCACCTTGTAGTACGCGCGCGCGGCGGCGTACCGGGATGCCGAGGCGGAGCCTGGCGTGGTGGTGGCGGCTGCTGACGGCCCGGGTGTTGTTGCTGCACCTGCGCCTCCCCCGCTAGCGCGCAGGATCGCCGCCTCCTCCTTCTTTCCCGTGCTTTCGAGAAGCTGCACGAGGTCGTCGCGCACGTCGTCGAGTTCGGCGTTCGAGCACGGCTCGTACGGCAGTTCGTTGGTGGCAAGGAATCTCTCCCTTTCGCTTGGCGAGAGCGTGTGCCTGAACCTGAGCTTAAAGAGCAGCGTTTCGTGCGTGACGAGCCATTTGCGCAGCTCCTCGTTGCGCGAGTACGCGATGCGCAGGATGTGGTGCCCAAAGTCGTCGCACTGTGCCATGGTCATCGCGCTTTCTCGCTCCGCCGACGCGTCCGCCGTCATGTGCCTGTCCATGAGTGTTTTCAGCGTAGACTTAAGTTCGTCGTCGCGTCGTCCCTTGGACTTGGCGTGCTCGAGTGCTTTGAGCAGTCGGAGTCGGTTTACAGCGAGCGACTCGAATTCCTCGAGAGCGATATCCGATGAAGGTAGGTTGGAGTACATGGAGAGAAAAGAAGATGAGGCATTCTGATGGGAGAGTGAAGACTCAAGAGCAAGCACAGAGGAAGGTTTGCGCGCAGTTGACACCCACGCCATGCTGAGAATGCGATGAGAGAAAAGAAAAGAGAACGGCAAGGGAAGGGGAGGGAAGGGGGAGGTAGTTTGAATGCGAAATCGGGGAAAGGGGGGGCGCGAAACGAAAGGCCGAAAGAGAAAGCGAATGCGAAAACTCCACCCGGGCAACTTGAGAGGCAAAGAGGCAGAGAGGCGGAGAGCTAACCCTAACCCGAAACCCCTAACCCCTAACCCCTAACCCCAACCCCTAACCCTAACCTTAACCCCTAACCCTAACCCTAACCCGAAACCCTAACCCTGGGATTCTCGTCTGGTCTGTTGTCTTGCTGCTACCGTAGTTGGTACATGGTAGCTGTCATGATGGAATGGATGGAGCTGCTGGATCCTAAGTAGTCTATCATGATAAATACCATAGTAGTAGTCTAGGGTACTGTATGATGTAAATATGTACTTTGAACACTCTGTACTGTTGAACTGAGTCGAATTTTCCTTACAAGTTAGTTGAAAAGAAACGTTTCAGGAAATCAGCTTGAAGTGACTTTGTTGTTCTTCTTGGCGTAGCGCTGGTTGCGGAGGAACTTCGGGTCCATGCCCTTCAAGCTCGAGTAGCGCTGCTTCTTAGGCTTCTTGATGCCATTCTTGTGGTTTTTGTAGCTCTGGTTGTGCGCCGTGTGGTTTGTGCTCTTCGCCATGACGCCTGCATTGAAGTTTTGGGGTTGGGGATATGACGGGTGCGTGTTAGCGTTCCACCAGCTTGAAATAAAACCAAGAAGCGACCACCTTCCCTTGCGCCCATCCATCCATCCACCCATCCACCCCCGTCCCATCACAACAGCCGCGCGCCGTACGCCCATGTGGTGTATTTGCTGCCAAAACGCAACGCGGAAAACGACGAGCAGAGCGCAAGGACAGCTCCGTCTTAAAAAGCTCGTGTCATTTTTCCTCCACACTCGACTTTTGTCGTTCGGAGTTGGATTGTTCGGACTAATGAGTTCTCATCATCGCCGGTCCTCACGTGCCCTGAGCGCAGACTGCACGCGCGCCGCGCCGCGCCGCGCACCAAACCCGCCGGAGCCGCGTCGTCGATCCCCCACGCGCATCATCATGAGTCGTCAGAGCAACACAAGAATGGTGGAATAGAAGTGCGGACAAGCACCACACCAACAACACCAAGCCAGAGTAAAACCAGCCCGCCAGTCAACCAGCTAGCAGCACCACGTACCTCCAACACAAGCAGAGAATGCCGATGACCAGAGGGACGATGGAGCCAACAAACACCCGCCGCCAACACAACACGGAGAGGACAAAACAGGGGATACCGGTTTCCAAAAGCTGTCCCCGTAGATTTGAGCAGTTAAAAGTTAGGGGTTAGGGGTTAGGGGTTAGGGGTTAGGGGTTAGGGTGGTAGATTCTTCTGCTGGCTGAGATTTGCCCCCCCCCTGTTGTGCCCCCTGTCGTTCGGCTGATGATCCTGTGGTTCCCATCATACTGTATCACACTCCCCCTGTCGACATGCCTGGATCCACGGCAATCACAACACGCACACGCATGCGCCTGAACCTGAACCTGAACCTGAACCTGAACTTGAACGCGCGCTTGCGTCAAACGCCTGTTAAGCTCGCCTCCTCTTATAAGCCTTTTTTGCGAACGTCCGATGTCGGCGCGGGAACGTGGGCGTGGGGTAATAAGCTCATCTGGGACTACTCCGAAGATGACGACGCAAAACTACAGAAAGCATTCGACATTCTCGTCGATGGTGGCGTGTCGTTCTTTGATATCGGCGACTCGTATGGAACGGGAAAGCTCGAGGGACGCGCGGAACAACTGCTCGGCGACTTTGCTAGCAACTACAGGCCATCGCCGTCGCCGTTCGCGCCGTCGCCAGACAACCTTGTGATTGCAACCAAACTCGCTGTGTACCCTTGGAGAATTACCACGAAGCAGATGAAAAATGCTCTCGCGGCGAGTCAGAAAAGGGCGCAGGGGCGCATACGCGTCGTGCAGCTTCACTGGAGTGCGGGCAACTACCAACCTCTGCAGGAGCGGTGCATGTGGGATAGTATATGCACCATGTACGAGGAGGGACTCGTCGAAGCCGTTGGCGTCTCAAATTTCGGCCCGAAGCAGCTCAAGAAGGTGCACGACTACTGCGCAGCACGCGAAGTTCCCATCGCGGTGGCACAGACGCAGTACTCGCTCGTAAGCTGCCAGCAGGAAATGGAGGATCATCGAGCGCTGTGTGCTGACTTGGGAATTCAGATGATTGCGTACAGCCCACTGGGGCTTGGGCTGCTTACATCCAAGTACGCGAGCTTGGTCGACGACGACGACAACGACAACGTGGATGCAGCTCTTCCCACGTCTGCCGTTCGGTCGAGCCTGCTGAAAGGTGCCCTGCCAGGAGCACGCACGCTTCTGCGCACGCTCCGTTCTGTCGCTCGTGACAATGGACGCACCGAGTCCGAAATCGCCGTGTCTTGGTGTGTGGGCAAGGGAACGCTGCCAATCGTTGGCGTGAAGAACGTCGACCAAGCGCAAAGCGTTGTACGATGCAACGACGGTTTTCGACTAAGTGCCAAGGACATGTCCAGGCTTGACGAAGCTTCGAAAACCTTCGAGCAGCCCATTGCAAGGAATGTGTTCCTCACAAAGTAAAATAGTTGGCTGTGTAAAACAAATTTGTGTGTGTGTGTGTTTGTTCGTTTCCACTTGGTAAGCGCAAGTGGAGGCTCTCATGCCGGACGCCAGCGAAATGCAGCCTAACTTTGCTTCGAAACCATCCACACAAAAAAAAACGCGATGCTACACGGCGCCGCTGCATCGGCTGAATGGTGAATGGTGTGAATGGACGACCGTTGGACGAAGTTAACTCTATCACTTTACTGAATGAGCAGCACTCTTATGGTTAGTAAAAAAAAACGTCATTCGTCCATGTCTGCAATCTCCAGAGCAAAGTCGTCTCGTTCAATGTACATTGGGTCATTCGGGTTGGTTGCCATGGCGTCAAATGCTTCTCCGAATTGGCGCTGGTAAGCCTCCTCCTCTGGCACGGGTGCAAGCACGAGATCGCTCCGCGGGAAGGCGACGCAGGTGAGCACGTACCCCTCCTCTTTCAGCCGCTTGTTGAGTCCGAGCGCCTGCTCTTGCTTCACGTCACCGCTGACGACCGTCATCGTGCACGCGGTGCAGCACCCGTTGCGGCATGCGTGAGGGCACGAGAAGCCCTCCGCCTCGGCGGAAAACAGAATGTAACGATCCTCCGCAGCCTCGAATGTGATATCAGATCCGTCGTCCGCGCCGCCTTGGATGGTCACGGTGTGCATCGTGACGTTGTCATTCAAGCCTGGACCCTCTCCGGAGCCCTGCCCAGGCAGTCGGCCGAGGTGCACCGCACGCCCTCCGACAAGTCGCGATCCCGCGTTGAATTCTTCCTCCACCCACAGGTCCACGGCACCGTCCTTCTCGTACTTCGCACGCCACTCTTCTGTTGACATGCTCGTTTCGCTGTATGTCGCACCGAGTCCTTTGCGCGCCACCGACGAGTTCTCAACCAGCTCCTCGTCGTCACCTGTTCTCTCTTCGTTGTCATCTTCGTTGAAGCTGAGCGCGATGGGACCGAGCTCGAGCCCTTTGCCGTTCGTGTCGTCTCCACCTAGCTTTTGTGCAAACTCCTTGAGACGCGCGGAGATTTCGTCCGTTGGTGACGACGACGAGGATGACGACGACGACGAGGGCGTCTCTTTGCTCTCATCCGTTTCGCCAAAGCTGAGCGCGATAGGACCGAGCTCGATCCCCTTGCCTTTATTATCTTTGTCAGTTAAGTTTTGTGCAAACTCCTTGAGACGCGCGGAGATTTCGTCCGACGGTGACGAGGATGAGGATGAGGATGACGTCGACGTGGGCTGTGAGCTTTGTTCATCATCAGCACCGTCTCCCCGATCCCCAAGATCCTCCTTCAAGGCTCGAGTACGACACCAAGGACCGCGAACGAGACGGTTATGGTTGTTATGCCCATGAAAATGAAAAGACCCCAGCAAGACCCTAGAAGAAGACCCTAGTACCCCAGCACCACATGGATGCCCATTTCCATGCGAATGACGGAAAGGACGGAAAGGACGTGAAGACGTATACGTATGATGAGAGGGATGGTGACGAGCACTGCGAGCACTGTGAGCACGACACTGAGACATGGTGGTTTGAGGCATCCGGGGTGAAAATGACGCCGGTATTCTTCCTGAGGGCCCTCCGCCTCCTCGGGAAGGATTCGGAACAACCGGGTCCCGGGGGGGCAGTTCGGGGAGAACGGGACCAAAACTTCCAGACCAGATCTCATTATCGAAACGCGGGGTGGAAATCACTCGAGAGAGCTCAGGTTAGGGTTAGGGTTAGGGCTAGGGAATCCGTGGATTCTTGGACCTTAATAACAAATCAATATGTATCAATTTTTCATCAAATCGTTCGCGTCTACCCTATGTATCTACAGTAGACTATGATATCTTGCATACCTAGTCTATGCAGTACATGAAAATGAAATGAACAATATGTCAACCATACTACAGGTAATCATAATCATAAGCTTAGCTGTCAGGATTCCATCATAGATAGCAGTCTGATCTTATGCCGGTTGTTTTTGGTCGTACAATGCGCTCTCCGCGACTTTCACGTCGCGCTCAAGCTGCAGAGACTCGGAACTCACGCGAACCTCAGCCTGGCGATTCGAAAGAACGCGGTCGAGAAGTGCGCCGGACGCACCCTGCTTGTACGCGGGATCCGTGACACGCGTGCGGTGGCACGTGAACCCAGCGGCGAGCGGTTGAGAAAGAGAGGGAACGAACTGCGCCTTGCGCGACACCATGCCGCCGACGTTGCAAAGCGTCTGGTTGAGCTCGATCGTCGTGCCTGGCGCCTTGACCATGCCCTCCTTCGCAATGCGGAATTCGCAGCCCGGAAACGCCTTGGAGGCGAGCGCGTACTCGCGACCTCCGCAAACGAGGAGCACGGAGCATTGCTTGACGACGTCGACGACGAACAGAAACGCAAAGTCCAGCTGCGCTGTCACGTCGTTCTCTCTCCCGCTGCGATCACCCTTCTCCTTCTTCAAGATGCGCAGCTCGAGAAGCAGCAAATCGGCAATCGCCAGAACAGGCGCGGTGTCCGTCACCTCCAGTACAGAGATGCCCATCTTCCACCCATCGACGCTGAAGTCTTTCTGGTCGCCGCGCACCATGGCGTACGGTCCGAGGTTGCAGATCCACCGCGTCTTATTTTTGAACATCTGCTTCGCCACCGTGTCAGGACTCTCAATCTCCCCGAGCTTCGCCAGCAGTGCGACGGCAAATCTGTCTGCGTCGGTCGTTGTGACACTGCGCAGCGCGAGGGTGTCGCTAAGAATCGCGCACATCAGAAGGCGGGCGATGCTTTTGCTGATGGGTGCGCTGAGCCGAATGTACAGGTGCGTGATGATCGTGGACATGCTCCCCCAAGGTCGAATGTCAATCAGCAGAGGCTTTGACGACGTGAACCCCTCGGCGAGCGCATGGTGGTCGATGCACCCGATGATCCGCCCCATATCTTTTGCGAGCGACGGCACCATCTGCTTCGGCTCGTTGTGGTCCACGAGGCAGACGCTCCGCCTCTCTCCATTCTCGTCGGGCACACCCGCGCCCGCCGTTGTGTCGAACAGCGGAGGCACGTCAACGTTCGCCACCTCGTTGAGCACGTACGTGATTTCGCCGTTGAGGTTGTCCTCACTTCGGCACGCGAGTCCGTCGAACAGGTTTGCCGCTCCGATAGCCCCCGCGACGCTGTCTAGGTCAGTTTTTACGTGTCCCACGAAGCACGCGCCCTTGAGTCGCTTGTACGCGAACGACTCCTCGATGAACGCACCCTCAAGCGGGTCGGCTGTACGCTCGACGATGGTGTTGGCTATATTTTCGACGGCGATCCTGTACTTTGCCATAGCCTGCATGGCATCGGACGGCATCGTCTGCGAGAGCGACGTCGCTTGTTCGAGGAGGTTGGTGAAGGATCCCCACGACTTCGCGCTGAGCGGGCGTGTGCTTGAAATCGGCCAGCCTAATTCCTCCACCACCCCCTGAGCCTGCGAGGAAGGCGGTGCATCATCACGAAAAGAAGACATCGCACTAAGGCGCACGTAAGAGTGATACTGTATAGCGAGTTATGTTTTGAGTGGGAATCCCAAAATCAGGCCAATCCTAAAATCGCAGGACGACGGGCACCTCCTGGGCAATCAGATTCGGACTATTCAATATTCGGGGAAAACGGGTTCAGTTAGGGTTAGGGTTAGGGTTAGCTCGTAGCTCGTCGTGTTTTTGTCTGGTCTTTTGGCGCGCTCGCACGACTCACGGCTGTATCATAGAACTAACCTTAGAGAACTACTTTTAGCAACGAAGCAGGTTGATGAGCGAGAGCCTCCAGCTCTCTCTCTCAACGAAGTCAACTGTGCATCAGGAATGAACTGGTGAACCTCTGCCATGTGCGAAAGGTCCAAAACCCGATGGCGACAACACTCCACTCCTCCAGTTGCCCGATACCGGCTACCACTATGATAAAGCGAATCAAGACGCGAGCGAGCGGCGTATCGCTCGGTGTTGCGATACCGGGTAGTGATATCAATCAAATTATCGGAGCGGGGTAAGGGAAAACATCGTCGTGGACTCCAAGTACCTACCTGCGTAAACTCGTCGTGTGGTCCAGTTGCCAGCACCGGTACAGTACCCGTCTGGCTGTCTCGTGCGTGCGAGGTGTGCGTGCGCTCACGTGTACCTTATGGGGATAGTAGTCGAAGCAACAGGATACTCGCGCTGCTTGAAGCTGACACAACTTCACCGCCCTCTCCCCCCGGGCCCGGGCCCTCCCCTCCCGTTCTCGGCGGCGACAAGAATACTCGCCTGCAACCACCTCGCCTGAAAAACAAACCTTGCACAACAGGTTAGTTCGTCATGGGCGCGTGCGTCAGCTCCGACGCCGGGGCGGCCGCGCCACCAGAGCAGAGGAGTGCGGCAGCACCACGGCCCTCAGGGGGGGCCGCCGCCAGTAAAGCTCCTGCCAGTCAGGGTGCTGCGAAAGACCCGAAGAGAAACGTGCGCGCTTTATACGACTTTGGCGAAATGCTCGGAAAGGGAGGGTTCGCAGAAGTGAGACTGGCAACAGAAAAGGCGACGGGAAAGCAGGTGGCTATGAAGATCATGACGCTACCAGCCAACCCGCGTAGCGTGGACGACAACACGCGCGAGGACGTCATGAAGGAGATTAACCTCCTCACCGGCCTCGACCACCCGAACATCGTCAAGCTGTACGAATACTTCGACGAGAAGAAGAAGTTCTACCTCAGCACAGAGCTGATGAGAGGGGGCGAGCTCCTCAAGTCTGTCATTGAGAAGGAGCGGTACGGCGAGAACGACGCCAAGCAGTGCTTCGTGCAGATGCTGCGCGGTATCCAGTACCTTCACGAAAACAAAATCACGCACCGAGACCTTAAGCTCGAGAACCTCATGCTCGACGAGAAGGGAAGCAACGTCGTCAAGATTGTCGACTTCGGACTGGCCAAGCGCGCGCAGGAGACGATCATGGATACAGTATGCGGGACGCCGCAGTACGTTGCGCCGGAGGTGATCTCTGGCGACGACACATCCGTCTATGACAACAAGGTGGACATGTGGAGTGCTGGCGTGGTGCTGTACGTCCTGCTAGGCGGATACCCGCCGTTCTACGACGAGAACGAGCCGCGCCTATTTCAGAAGATTGCCAACGGCATTTACGACTTTGACGACGACGTCTGGGAAGTGGTCAGCGAGGATGCGAAGGACCTGATACGCGGCTTGCTGACGGTGAACCCGGCAAAGCGGCTAGATGCCACGCAGGCTCTGCAGCACAAGTGGGTCAAAACCGAAAACGCGGTGAACAACTCGCTCTTAGCAACACAGAAAAACATGGCGAAGACGTACAGGAAACGGCTCAAGGCGGCTGTGCACGCCGTCCTTGCGCAAGAGCGCATCAAGGCACTTATGGGGAACGTCGCGCAGGGATACGAGAGGAGCAAATCCATCGTCGAAAATCCGGACGACATGAGCAAGGCTCGTGCGGCAGCGGATCACTACGTGGAGTTTTCGAAAGCAGCTCAACAAGAGTAATAAGTTGTCAATATTTTTCCCAACGTTTTCTTTACTTTTTAGGATCCAACAACACACTTTGAATACAACACCAACCCTTACAAACCCAAATCGTCCATTTTAAAACCCTTCCACCCACCGCAAGTCGAAACAAATTGTCTGAAAATGACGGGCACGACATGCGCATCATTTTGCAACCTTCAATTTTTTTTTCCGTTATAAAAATAATGACGTTTTGGGTTGACCAATAGTGAAGTGAAACATAAAAATGGCGCCGACTTAAAAAGTTGTGTGACCGAGCCCGGAGCGGGATCCCACAGGGACTTTTTTTTCTCTCGGAAAATTGCAAATACGGTTTCGTGTAAACCGATCAAATCTTACGACCAAACCAAACCTAAGTACGCTATTTAAGTACTACTGATACAGATCTCATCCATGATACGCGTCAGTCGATTCGCGTCGCGCCTCGTGCTTCGATCGCGCCGACGAGCGTGATACCTCAGATGGTTGTCTTTTACTTCTTCTTGTACAGCTGCCTCAACTTGAGCTCCACCATGGCTCCTAGATTTGGCACGCCAAGCGCAATCCCCACCTCTTCAGCCATTTCCGGCTTGCACAACGCACCTCTGTTCAGTGCATCCGCAAGCACAGAGCTCGCCTCGATGGCGTCGACGCCGCCGTGCAGCCCGTAAGCCGTATCGACTGTTGGTGGTGGACAGCCTCCCGAATCAGCCTCCCACGCCTGCAGCGTTTTCTCCAGTCTTCTGCCACCTGCGTACGCTGACTGGTGCATGTATGCGCGGTAAACGCAGAAGTACACCGGTATGTTAGGAAATGGCGAGAGCATGAGTGGCGAGAATCCGAGCATTATGCCGCCGTACACCAAACGCTGGACGGCGTGAATCGCCTGCGTGCGCTTGACTGCGAGAACTCGGCATCTTCGACGCACGAGCGTGTGGTTTATATTTTCGGGATATGTGATATGAATTCGCGGCGCGTTGCTTGGTATGTCAGCAAGGAATCGTTCATCCGCGTCTATGCTTTCGACGGCGTCTCTGACGACGACTGCGGCTTTCGCCTGTAATCCTTTGAGTCCCTCCGCCTTTCCTGCGTCTTCTGCGGCTTTCTTGACGTTTTCGTACCCGTTCGCCGCGCGCCGTTTGATGTCGTCGACGATGCGTGTCAAGAAAGGCTTGCTGTGGTTTTGCGTTTGTTGCGAGTCGACGTGGCATGCGAATAGGAAAGCGGTGTTTGGGATAGGCGTTTGGTTTGTTTCTGGTACTGTTGTTGTGGGAGCGTTGTTTTGTGGTGTCGCAGGTTTCGTGTCGTGTATGGCGAAGTGTCTTTTTCTCCTCACGCCCGGTTCTGGCGTGACCGCCATGGGCGTCGTTATGATGCGGCATAGTGAGTCGCTATTATGATTATTCTTATTATTCCTACTACTACTGTCCTGGGAGGAGGATGAGGACATAGAACGGCTCGAACCATGAAACATTTCAAAGAAAGAAAGATTTCCTCCTCCTCCGAAAGGCGCAACCGCTGAGAATCTTCCCCCACATCTGGAAAAGACTGATGCTTTTCCAGGGGGCGGCATCACCAGTGAAGAAGAAGACACCACCCAGAAAGAGCTCCGAGACAGCGAGAATGAGCGTGAGAATGAGCCAGCCATGAGATCCCAAATATGATATGAAGTGAAGTGAAATCACAGTTTACAACTTCTGTACCTGTATTCGACACATCAAGTGTACGGCATGATGTTCCACAGATCCGAAGCCGAGGTGAAAAAAACCAACGTGAAAATGAAAACGGGAATCCGCCGGCGGACAACACACACGCAAAAGAACACGCAAAACGCAAAAGGGGAAAAAGCCGTCGAAAACCCTAACACCCGAACACCCTAACCCTAACCCTAACACCCTAACACCCTGAATTCTACACCTTGTTCTACATAACGACATGACCAATTGATGAAAGCAAACCTCTAACGTTAGTATCGTATTGTAACAAATTACAGAATGTGCACGTCGGTCATGAAGGGAAAGTTGGCGCTGAGAGTGGCGTAGTCGTCCTCGTCGTCCTCTGGAGTCGGCGCCTGGCCGTTGTCGTTTTCTCCCCAGCACGCGATACTGCCGTCGCGTCGAAGCGCTAGCGAGTGAGCAAGACCCGCGGCGACGGCGACGAAGTCGCCTTGTATTCCGTCGGGAGGCGCCTCGCCCTCGTCGTTCGAGCCCCAGCACGCGATGCTGCCGTCGCGTCGGATCGCTAGCGAGTGAGCGATACCCGCGGCGATGGCGACGAAGTCACCTTGTATGCCGTCCGGAGGCGCCTGGCCGTCGAGGTTGGAGCCCCAGCACGCAATGTTGCCGTCGCGTTGCAGCACAAGTGAGTGAGCGAAACCCGTGGCGATGGCGACGAAGTCGCCTTGTATGCCGTCTGGAGGCGCCTGGCCGTCGAGGTTGGAGCCCCAGCACGCGATGTTGCCGTCGCGTCGGATCGCTAGCGAGTGAGCGATACCCGCGGCGATGGCGACGAAGTCACCTTGTATGCCGTCCGGAGGCGCCTGGCCGTCGAGGTTGGAGCCCCAGCACGCAATGTTGCCGTCGCGTTGCAGCACAAGTGAGTGAGCGAAACCCGTGGCGATGGCGACGAAGTCGCCTTGTATGCCGTCTGGAGGCGCCTGGCCGTGATAATTCCGGCCCCAGCAGGCAACATTGCCGTTGCGTTGCAGCGCCAGCGTGTGGTCATGACCCGCGGCGATGGCGACGAAGTCGCCTTGTATGCCGTCCGGAGGCGCCTGGCCGTTGTGGTTAACGCCCCAGCACGCAATATTGCCGTTGTATTGGAGCGCCAGCGTGTGAGCGTAACCTGCTCCAAGGTTTGCGTTCGCGCGCGAAATTCGTTTGCGAAGCTGCTCGTCGCGCTCCTTGACGATTGCGAGTCGTCGCGGTTTGTGCACGACGACAAGCCATTCACGCCAGACGGCGATGGCGGCGTCTCGCAGCCCATGCCCATGCGCGTCGCCGCTTGATTCCATTTCCGTGGCAACAAGCAGCACGCTCGAAACTAATGAGGATGCGGGGACGGAAAGCGCACCAAGCCTAACCCTAGCCCTAACCCTAAACCCTAACGCATGTTCTCTCTTCGAAGCTCCGCTCCCATAACGCCTCCGACTCTTCTGCCCAAACAACATTCGAAAAGTGTCGTTGGTCAACGAATATAATTATTATATATCGTAGTCGCCATGGCCGTGCCTCCTTCTGCTTCTGCTTCTCACTCTTATGGCTATCTCATGTTTAGTTTCCTGTGTCTCTCCCCTATCCTGCATACATGTACCGCTTCATCCTCATCCTCGTCATCCTTATCATTTTTGTCATTCAAGCTTCCTCCGATGGGGTGGATGTCGTGGGAACTGTTTCGATGTAACGTCAACTGCACCGGGAAGTACCATGACACGTGCATCGGCCACGACGCCTTCGTCAAGCAAGCGACAATTTTAATAAAAGACGGGTACTTTCGGGCAGGGTACAACCGTGTGCACATCGACGACTGCTTCGCCAACAGACAGAGAGACCCCGTCAGTGGGGACATCGTCGCGGACCCGACGCGGTTCGGAACGGGCGGCATGAGGAAACTTGCGACGGATATCGCACCCGTCGAACTCGCCGTGTACAGCGACTGCGGGACGATGACGTGCATGGGATACCCAGGTTCCATCAACCACGAAGTGCACGACGCTAAACTGTTCTTCCAGAAGTGGGGCGCGACGTATCTAAAGTACGACGGGTGCTACAACAACATCACGGGGTACCCGTCGGGATACGCAAAAATGGGACAAGCTCTGCGGAGTGCAGGAGGCGAGAAAACCTACTACTCATGCTCGTGGCCCGCGTATCTCGGCGACGACGAGACGAAAAAGCCGTACGCGCAGATGACAGCCGCCGGATGCGACCTCTGGCGCAACTACGGCGACATCCAGTGCGACCTGGGAAGCCTCATGGACATCGTCGACCACTACGGAGACTACAGCAAATTCCTCGCCACCGTATCGGGTCAGGGGAAAGGATACAACGATCCAGACATGCTGCTCATCGGAAACACCTGCATTCCGGATGGAGCTGCGCGCTTACAAATGGCTGTGTGGAGCATCCTTGCCGGTACGTGCACTTTCCTTTCGCAGTCACATGCATGCTTGTCTTTTTGTTCTTGCTCTCACTCACACCAACAACCTTTCTAGCGCCTCTTATCATGGGCAACGACCTCAGGCTGGTTCCAACGCCGATTCGTGACCAAGTACTACTCAACGAGGAGGCCATCGCCATCGACCAGGATCCCCTCGGCATTCCTGGCTACCGCGCTTCGAACAAAAGTGATGTCGCCGAGCTGTGGGTGCGACCCAAGCTCGCGGATGGCGGAGCTGCCGTCGCGGTTGTGTACAAGGGCGGTTCGTCGCTCACCCGCGCTCGCCTCGAGCGCAACCCGAGTGGAAGTGCGTGGACGACGAGAAAGATCGGCGCGGTGCAGCTGGGAAAGACGAAAAAGCTCACCCTGCACGTCCCCTTTGGCGCGGAGATTGGCTGGTCACCGCCGAGCGGCACGGCTTCCGTGCGCGACATCTACGCGCGCACTTCCCTGGGCGAGCACACTTCTGGCGTGGACGTGAGTTTGACGGTCACGGAGGGCATTCCTGAGACGGTGCTGCTTCGCCTTAGCGACGCGGCAGACTCCCGTGCGGTGAGCGACGCGCGGAAATGATGAAACGAAAAATGATTTGATGTAGAAAAAAATTGAAAATGAGAAAATGAAATTGAAATTGAAAATGATTGTAAAAACGTAACGGGTACAGGTCGTCACGTCGAGCACCTTTTTTGAACGGTTGCATTCGAAGTTCGAACTTTGCCAAGGCCCAAGGAAGGCCCTACGATAGAGGGATGAGCGAAGAAGATGAGCGTAGATGTCGCCGACGGGACGGGACGGGCAACTGGACTGGCAAGATGATCGGGAAAGAAACACACGCTGCTTGCCTGTCACCTGTGCTTGCCTGCCTGCAGTCTGCCGAACGACGACCTACTTCCTACCTACCTGTATACCACGGACGACGACGACCCGGTATTTGGTAAGTACCACAATGGTACAGTATTTCGGATTCGTTCCAGGCAGGCCGGACGAAGTTGAAGTTGAAAGTTGAAAGTTGAAAGTTGAATATTCCACTACTTCCTACCGTGGTACTGGCAACCTCGCTCGCCCTTACAGTAAGTACCTTTCTTTTCAGAGCTCTTGTCATGGCCGCAGCGCCCTCTCGTGGTGATGACCACCACCACCACGGGTCCCGGGGGGGCACAAGTACTTCACAGCACCCAGCTCAATCACAGCACGCGTCCGCGGCGTCCGTGCAGCTCGGCCGATTCGTTCTCTGGTCGCTTGTCGAAGGAGGAGGAGGAGGAGGAGGAGCAGCGGCGGCGGCGGCCAACGACATGGCAATGCAGCCTCACTCCGCCGTGACGTCCGTCGCGGCTCTCGCTGAGCCATTCACACCCCCGCGCGCCACAGGCGGCGGACCAACGCAGGCAGGGGCGGGGGGAGGACTGCGCTCCTCGCCCATCGACTTGGCGAAGGACCTGATCAGGGCCAAACCGCGCATACCGGAGCCGATGGCGCTCATGCAAGGCCGCGAACGCAGCGTCATGGGAGCGATCCCCGACGTCCCAACCACCGTCGAACGACGTGCGCGCAGGAGGCTGCACCAGCAGCCCGACCAACAGCACCGTGGCTTTGCAACGACACCGCCGACGCGACGGAAGGTCGCGGCGGCAGCAGCCGCAACCGCCAACAACACCACAACACCACAACCACAACCACAACCACCGTCTCCGGCGGCGCTCTCGACTCTTCACAACCAATCAGCATACGACTTGCCAGCCGCTCGCGCAATCGACGACGCTCTAGGCATGCTGCGCGACATTGCCAAACTTAAGGGACGTGCGGCACAGATGCTTCGTGCGGGTCGGCGTGAAGACGCAGCCACGCTCGGCGCAGCCATAGAGAAGACATCTGCCGTCGTGCGCGAACGCGTCAAAGAGGCGCGCGCAGCCGTGCGCGCCGACGCCGCGCAGCACCTCAGTACCAAGGAGCAGCTCGAGTCTGCGATTCGAAACATGGAAACGGAGCGGGCCATCACCGCAAGAGAGCACGCCGCAGCCGTTGCCGCCCTTGAGGATAGGATAGGCGCCGCAGCAGCAGCAGCGCAGGCATCCGAGGTGAAGTACGCCAATGTGCTCAAAGAGGAGAGCGTGAATGCCACCAGCACGCAGCGCAAGCTCGAAATTAGCTTTAAGGAGCAACTCGATCGCGCGATGCAGGAGAGTGAGGCGCTCAAGCGCCTCGAGGTGAGCGCGGCGGAGGAGCGCATTGCAAGGCGCCTCGACTCTCAGTACCGGGAAGATACGCACGCCAAGGAGGTGGAGAATGCGCGCCTGAAGGCGAAGTGCGAGAGCATGAAATCGGCACTCGAGCAGGTCCAGAGCCACGCTCAGACAACCGAGCTCGAGCTCGAGAAGGTGCACGAGCGCCTCGATTCGGCGACGGCGGCGGAATCGGCGATTCGCGAGCAGCTCGCGAGACGCGAAATGGAGGCGCGAGATGCCACGAATCTCCTGCGCGAGGAGACGGAGCGCACGCGATCTGACCTTGCCGCCGTGCAGGTTCCGATTGGTGAGATGAGAGACACGGCACGTAAGCTTCACGTGAGGCTGAGCACCTTCGGCGCCGAGTGCGGGATTGCCACGCAGAACCTCGACGAGGCTATGGAAGAACCCGAAAGAAAGGAGAGTGCTGATGCTTCGGATATCGGCGAGGCGACTGCACAAATGCTCGTGGCGGTCGCGAATGCCGTTGGCGAGACGCTGGGCAGAACCGCGGAGGCGCTCAAGCAGATGGAATCTCGTCACACGGAACTGACATCGCAGCTCGCCGATGCCACGAAGCGTGCGGAGGATCTTGAGCACGAAAGGGCGCGGGCAGAGTCTCTCGCCGCGGCGCAGGAATCGCGCGCAAAGACAGCTGAGGAGCAGATGCAGAAGCATCATGGAGCTAGCGAGGCTGTTCGTGTCGAGCTCACAAATCAGCTTGAGGAAGCAAAGGCTACGACGCGAGCCTTGGAGAGCCGCGCACGCGCTGAGATGGCCAAGGTTCGCAGTGAACGCGATGTGGCGAAGGAGGAAGGTGCAAGAGCTATCTCCGACCGCGATGCCACGGTCGAATCCGCGTCGGCATCTGCGGTGACCGCGGCACGAGAGCGCCTCGAACTAACGACCAAGCTGCGAAAAGCTGAATCTGAGGCGATGTCTGCGACGGAGGCGCTCGCCGACGTCGAGGCGAGACACGCGAGGGCAATGACAGCGGCTCAGGCTGAGGTTGCTGCCGCTCGTGCCGATGCGCAGCGCTCGCACGGTGATGCCGAGGCTGCGTCACGCGCGCTTGTGGAGAAGGACGAAGAGATGCAAAATCGCGTTGCGCACGTGGAAAAACTTACGTCGTCGCGCGCGGAAAAGCTTGCCGCAGAGGCTGATGGCCTTCGCTTACAAGTGCGCGCTGCAAAGACGGAAAGTGAGGCAGCGATCGAGGAGCTAAAGAAGTACAAGCGTCGATGTGTGGCGCTGAAGGCGGCTGGCGTGCTTCGGCGTGCGGCACAAAAGGCTGCGGCTGAGAGGATGCGCGCCGAGGCGGAGAAGCAAGCAGGCACCGCCGAATTTGCACAAATGGGCACAGTCGCGCAGCGCAGGATGGTGGAGGAGCAAAAGAGGGCTATCGTGGGACTGCAGCAGGCGCATAGCGAAGAGATGGCACATCTCTCGTCAGAGCTTGAGCTCGTGCGCGGTGAAGCCGCTCGCCGCGAACGTGCGCTCGCAGATACCGTTGGGAAGTCGGAGTCCAAGTGCGCGGAACTGCAGGCATCGCTTAGCGGCGTCGAGGCGGAACGACACCGGCTTCAGGTGGAGGTGGAAAGCTTCCGTTGTTCCAAGGAGACCCTAGCAAAGCGCCTCGACTCCGTTGAACAGGCGCGCGCATCCGCCGTTGCCGCTCAGGACGCTGCATCGGCGACACAAGCGCGCATTGCTGCAACTTGGCAGTCAGAGAGGGACGGTCTACGAAGCAAGATTGCTGAGTGCGAAGAGGCTCGGCTGATGGCTGAACAGCAGTCTACCTCGTTGTCCGTCACGTGCGCACAGCTCGAGCAGCGTGCATCACGTTTGGAGCAAGATCTCGTGAAAACAAAAGAGCACGAGGCCAGGGAGGCTGAAGATTTCAAGGATCAGCTGGCAAGTGCGGAACAGCACCTAGATAAAATTCAGCTTGATCATACCACACACGTGGCGGAACTTAAGCAAGAATTGTTAAAGACGCAGACGGCGCTCGCGTCTTCCGAGCATACGTGCAAGGGTTTAAGGAGACGGTGTGTTGTCATGAGAGCAGCGGGGGCGATGCGCCTTGCCGGCGCCACCGCAACAAGGGATCGTCACCACAAGGAACAAGCTGAGGCGAGCGAACAATCTCTAGCTGATGCAAGGGACGTCTTTGAGGAGGAACTTTGCAGGTTGAGACATGAAAATGACATGGAGCGCGCGAATGCCGAGCGCTTGCAAAGAAGTTTGGAGGCTACTGTGCATCGAGGCGAGGCGAGTGCAATGGCTGCTGATCAGCGCTATCGGGCACTGGTTGTTGACAAGGAAAAACTTGAGTGGAAGCAGTCAAGTATTGAGGCTCAACTGCTCGTGGCGAAGGATAAGGCGGCAACCGCCGAACGTGACCTGCAGGCCTTTTCCACTTCGGCAGCCGCCGCAGCCGAGTCCGCGGCTGCAGAACTAAGTGCGGTGGAGGGACGTGCTGCTCATGCAGAGCAGAATCTTAAGCGCCTCGAGGCGACGCACGAACACACGGCTGCCACGCTCGCCGAAGCGAAATCGCGCCTCGATACCGTGATGGGTGAGCTCAAGGGATATCGTCGTCGTGCTGTGGCTCTGCGGGCAGCGTCCGTCATGCGCCGGGCGGCAGCTTCGGCGGCTATCGCTCGTGTGCAGGCTGAATCAGAGGAAGGGCGAATGTCTGCAGAGAGGGAGATACAGATGAAAAATGAAGAACATGAACAGCTCATGTCTTCAATGCGCGAATTGGACGCAAAGGCGTCGGCCCAAACGATGCGCCTGGAGAGTCAGCTGGCTGATGAGCGAGCGAGCAACTCGAAGATGGCGGCGCAGCTGCAGAATGAGCTTGCTGAAACGCGCCGACGCGTCGATGAAGAGCGAGAAGGATTGCTGAAAAGGGCCATGGCATCCGCCGAGAAGTCTGTGCGACTGAGCTCGGACACAGCAAGGGAGATGAAGGAGCAGCGTAAAAATAACCTTCTCATCATGGAGGAGGCGAGGTCGGCTTTTGAAGAGGAGCGCACCCGCTTGGTTTCCGAACTCGAAGTTGCGCGCCTTGACATAGCACGCCTGCGCCGCGTCGAAGCAGAGGTTACGGCGCAAAAAGAGCGCGTCGAGCACCTCGAATCTGCGCGGGAAAGTGTCGCGAGTGATCTGCACCGGGCTAAATTCGCCGCTGACGCGGCTGAGCGCCGCTGCAAGGCTGCGGAAGCTGCCCGTGCAGCTTCAGATGCAGCACTGAAAGCAGAGCGGGAGGCTCGTACGGGTGCAGATTCCACCAATGCCACAGAGCTTTCGAGGCTAAGAACATTGCACGCGGCTCTTGCTGATCGAGATGACGAATCGAGATCTCGGGCTTCGGACCTGCAGGAAAAATTGGATTTGTGTACGAAAGAGCTTGGAAATGTGCGGGCAGAACTCTCACTTGCCAAGGACGAGCGCAAGCACTTGAGGCGACGCGTGGTCTTTTTGAGTGCGGCCAGTGCGATGCGCCGAAGTGCAGACGCCGCGACGCTTAGACTGCAGACGGATGAAACAAATGTTGCTCTACAAGATGCATCCGAGGCACCTGAAACCCAACAACTTGTTCTTCGTATGCGTGCTCTCGAGGCTTCGTATGCACAAGAAAGCACACGGGCAGCGGCAGAACTCGAAATGGCGCGTACTGACGTGAAGATGGCTGAGAAGCGGGGCAGCATGTTTGCTGACGAACTCGAACGGCTTCGCCTTGACCTAAGAAGGTCGAATGACAACGTGGCGAAGCTTGAACGTACCATTGCAGCAGCAAAGCGGCAGGCGGAAGATCGTCACGCTGAGTTGCTGGAAGCCCGAGCAGATGCCGAGCGCGCTCGAAGCGATGCAAGCAATGCAAATACTTCGTGGTCGGATGAGAAGAATGCGCTCGTGGCATCGGTTCAGGTCGCCGAGCAGAAGCTTGCTTCGGCGCAGGCTGGTCACCGCGCAGCGAGCGAGCGCATGTCAAGCGAGTTGCGCGCAGCCGTATCTGCGGCCAACGATTCCCGTATGGAGAGTCGACGATACAAACGTCGCCTCGTTGTGTTGTCAGCCGTGTCGGCCATGCAGCGTGCGTCGGCAAAATCCTCTGCAAATGTGCGGAGCCCCAAACAAAGGAATGCTGCTGCAGCCATTGACGCCGTCGAGACTGAGTCGCGAGAGTCGCGTGACACGGAGCTTAGCGAGCTTTCCATGTCCCTCGAACTGGAACGCACCGAGCTGTCGCAACTCACTTCCATGCTCAGGGAGGCTGAGACCGCGAAGGGCGATGCTTTGGCTCGTCTCCAAGTAAGCCAGGAGAAGGCTGAGGAGGAACGCATGCGTATGGAGGCGTCACTAGATGTCCTGCAGAAGTCGTACCAATCTCTCGGGGCGAAACTGGCGGTGGTGGAAGCTTCAAGAGCTGGTGCTCTTGCCGATAGGTCACGGTTGGAAGTCAGGCTGGAGAGTCAAGCGCAGAGCTGGGCTACCGAGAAGGAGCTCATAGAGTCCCGCGAGGCTGCCGCATCGAAGCTGCTCGCAGAGAGAGAGGATGATTATCGCATGGAAGTGCGAGCTCTGGAACAGAAATTAGCATTAGAGCAGGCGAATACTGCAAATGCGATGCGTGAAGCCAAGTCGCTGAAGCGTCGCCTGGTGGCGCTAAGGGCAGCTGCTACCATGCGCCACGCGGCGACGAAGGCTTCCGGTGAGCGTGGACAAAAGGAGCTTATCGCGAACCAGCAGCAGCTTGCACAAGCGATGGATGAGGCTGCCGACGAGACGCGATCTCGCCTGTTGATGGAGCTCTCGATGGAGCGTGCGGAGATTAAACGTGTTCGTCGGGAAATGGACAGGGCGTCATCTGAGGCGGCTGAAGAGCACCAAAAGCTGCGTGCAGAAGTGGCGTCGGCGACGAGACGCATTCAAATGCTTGAGCAAGAATCTGAACGGTCTGAACGTGCTATGCGTCGCCTCGAAGCTCGTGCGAACGTCTCAGACTCCGAGCTATCGCGCGCAATGGCCGATCGTGACGAGCATGCTTCTAAGTTGCTAGCTGAGGAGAAGCTGTGGCACGCGGAACGAGACGGTATGCAGACTCGCCTATCCAATTGCGACCGCATGCTCGAGGAAAATCGTGCACGCCAGGACGAACTGCAGCGTAAGCTGAACGATGCGACGAGGGCGGCGAAAGAAGCAGAAGATCGCCTTCATTCCGCACAGGATACAGCCCGCTCAGGAGATTCGGCAGAAGCTCAAGGTTCGGACTCCGGAAAAGTTTCTGCACTCGAGCGCGAGCTGGCGGACGTGCGACGCGAGCTCACGGATGCGCTTGCAGCATCAGCTGGGATGACTCCTCCATCGCCTCCGTCTGCATTCGTAACTCTGGAGCGAGAGCTGGCAGCGACGAAGCGAGAGCTAGCAAATGTACGTACAGATGCGGCAGATGCGCAGACTGCAGATGTGACTAAGGTTGCTGCGCTCGAGCGCGAGCTCGCAGCTGTGCGACGCGAGCTCACGGAGGCACTTGCAGCATCAGCTGGGGTGACTCCTCCATCGCCCCCGTCTGCATTCGTAGCTCTGGAGCGAGAGCTGGCAGCGACGAAGCGAGAGCTAGCAAATGTTCGCGCGGCCAGGCCGACGCCATCATCTCCTCTGTCAGCGTTTGCAGCCCTTGAGAACGAGCTTGCGACTGTGCGCCGCGAGCTTACAGATTCTCGTGCGGCGGCGGCAGATGCACAGAACACGGACGCTGCGGCGATTGCGAAGCTAAAGCGAGAGCTTGCTGATGCTCGTGGTGCAGCGGCAGATGCACAGACCACAAAGGCGGAGACGCTGGAGGCGCTCGAGAATGAGCTGGCGGACGCGCGCCACGAGCTGGCCGATGTGCGTGCGAGTGCAGCAGATGCACAGTCCACGGGCGCTGCAAGGATCGTCTCGCTGGAGAACGAGCTTGCAAATGCTCGTCGTGAGATGGCGGATACTCGTGCGGCGTCGATTCTGAATGCCCAGACCGTGGACTCCGCAAGGATCGTCGCGCTCGAGAGCGAGCTAGCGGATGCGCGCCGCGAGCTGGCGGATGCTCTTGCAGGACCCCGCCAGAAGCTTCTTACTGCAATTTCAGAAGCTCGCATGTACAAGCGCCAATGCGCAGCACTGTCTGCAGCCGGGGCAATGCGCCAAATGGCTTTACGCGAGGTTTCTGCGAGGAGGCAAAGCGCCCTCGAGCATGCATTAAGTGATGCACGCGAACAGTCTGAGGGCATAGCAACGGAGCAGCGAGCGCTTCTTGCCATGCTGGACAGTTACGATGGTGACGGGAATGGCACAATTCCTGAAGATCTGGTGCGGAAAACAAGTGAGTTTGCTACGAATGCGATGAATCTCTCTTGGAAGCACTCGCTGGAAATTATGGAGTTGCGCATCGAGCATGGAGAAGCCATGCGCGAACTTAACACTAATAGTGTTGAGGAGCTTAACAACCTGCGCTCGGACCTCCAAATAGCACGTGTTGAGTGTATGTCATTGCGCAAGTCTCTTGTCGAGACGGAGAATTCATCGGGTGCGACGGACGAGGTGGCTATTTCACTCCGCCGCGAACTTGATGCTGCTCGCTCTCGCGTTCAAGAACTTCAGGACTCTGCGTCGAATGCGGCACTGGAGACAGCACGTGTCCATTCAGAGTTGAATGAAAGTCTGGCAGCTTCGGAGAAAAGAGTGTCAGCTGCGGAGGCTGCAGCGGAGAATGCCCGATCTGAGCTGAATAGCCTTCGCACTCAAGCGAAAGAGCAGCACAAGCAACTTGAAATGGACGTCAAGAGCTACCGCCGACGCGTGGTTGCTTTGAATGCTGCAGGTGCGATGCGTCGCGCGGCGGCAGATGCATCCATGAAGCGGGAAAAGGAACGCTTGGCCAGCGCTATGAATGCATCATCGGATGAGGCTCGCCTCATGATGACCCAGCACCTCGAGGCGATGATTACAGCGCAGAATGCGCATCATACCGAGGAGAAGCGACTTTCGTTGGCATTGGCTGCTGCCCAGGATGAGGCTGCGCGTATGCGCGAGGAACTCTCGGCGCATACAAAGCTCTCTTCAGATGAGCTGGCCTCGCTTCGTGAGGATCGTGATCGAGCTCAGAAAGCGCTCAAGGAGTTGACCGTGGCGAAAGATGCCGCCGAGGTGAGGCATTCCGACGCCCTAAAGATGGTGCTTGCTCAGCTTGCGCAGTCCCGTGAGGTGCAAGAAAGCATTGACGAGGAGCTTGCGTCAGCACGTAGTGCACTCGATGGCATCCGATCCGCCTCAGACCATGACAGCAATGCGTGGCGTGTTGAGCGTACGGATCTTCTCGAACAGCTGGCTGCGCGCGGTCGACTGGTTCAAGACCGCGAGCGCATGCTTGCTGCCCAGCTGGGCGCCATGGAGCAGGCTTTGCTTGCGCAACTGCTAGCCGCAGACGAGAAGCGATGCGGTGCTTTGGAGCGCATAGCGGCGGGACAAAGCCACGTGCACGAGCGTCACATCGGTACACTCGGTGAGGCAAGCGTCAGCCTCGCGCGCCTAACGGATCAGGTGTCGTCCACGGTGGAAATGCTCGACGAGCTTGGGCGACGAGAATTGCGCTCATGGCGTCGTATTCTCTCTACGACGGCGGCAAGGGTTGACAAAGCACTCGTGTCGATCACCGCCGTTCTTGGGGATGTGAATCGCCGGGTGGACCGCGTCGAGCAATCATTGAGCGATGTCGCGGTCACTGTGCCGCGTCGAAGCGACGATACTTTAAGCGCGCTGGAAGCTGCCATGTCCCTTGTGCACGGCTACGACGTGACACTTCGGTCTCACCTCGCATCTCTCGTGCAAACGCGCGAAGGTCCCGCGGGGTCAAATCTTGACGTTGACGAACTACTCGCGCGCCGCGTGTCATGCGAGCAGGCGCTTGCCTCTAGGCTTTCGGCTCTACCTGCAGCCACAGCAGCCGGTATTCGCTCAGATATGGATGCGCTTTGGTCCTTGGAGCGTTCTGCCATGCGTGCACAGCTCCAAATGGCCGAGTCAAAGGCTTCGTCTTTGAGCGCTGAGCGGGAAGCTGGGCGGCGCACACCGCGGTCGGCGGTCGCAATGCCGAGCCCCGGACGAATGTCCGTTGAGGCATCGGCTTGGAAATTAGAAAGACGTCACCTCTATGCATCACTCGCCCGTGAGCTGGAGAGACAACCAGGGAGCATGTCTCCAGCGACGTTGGAGTCGTCGGACTGGCAGGCGGAGCGTCGCCATCTATACTCTCAGCTCGCGCAGGCTCGCCGCAGACTCGACGAAGGATCGACGAAGGAGGCGGCTGAGCCACTTCCTGCTCAGGGTGTTACTACTCCCATCTACACTCGGGCTACAAGTGCGCGCAAGCAGCAGCAGGTGGATAGCCCGGCAACGAGCATGCGGAAGTTGATCCGAACAACTGCCACAACAAACGATGATGGCCATCAGCCAGAAAGCCCCGCGACGGCAATGAGATCTCTGCTAACATCTACGACCAAGACGCCACGCAACGTGCGCGTCGTGGATAATGTCAACGCAGACGAGCAGCCGGATAGCCCGGCTACCGCGATGCGGTCGATTCTTAGGAGTGCGCAGCGGCCGAATAGCGGTGCATCGCCGTCACCTCGCGTCGTGCGCCCGTCGTCCTCGGAGCGTCCTCCTCGGAGTCCCAAAGTGGGCGCCACGAGGAGGACAACGGCGACAACGCCAACTGAAACGTCGAAGAGTGTGCGCTCTCCTCCGCCCCCGATTCCCACCAGCCGCCAGCTTGCTGACATGCTCGCGGAGTCGAGCGGAATTCGCTCGGGAACCGCGGCGACAATGGCGGCGGCTGCGGTGGTGAGCCACCGCCGTGGACTCGATCCCGCCCTTCGCGACGATTCCATCACAAGTCATGCCGCAGTCCGCATCAGGTGGGCAGACGCGACGCTCCAGGCGGCACACCACACGCCAGCCGTCTTTCGCCTCCCCGTTCGTGACGACTCGAGCTTAGAAAAAGTTTCTCCTGTGGAGGTTCCCATACGCGGTCGGATTTCGCAAGCCGAGCAGCTGGCCACCGAATTGTATCGCAAGCTGAACGAGCAAAAAGGTCCGAAGAGCCTCGAACGGCACCTAAAGATTCGAAAAGCAACTTGGGCCGAAGCGGCGCAGAATATCAATGCCACCGCCGCCGGCCGGGCTTTCGATGAGTCGATCAATCTGCGAAAGGATATTCGCGAAGTACTCGAGAGCAAGTTTGAGGTGGAGGCGAGAGGTAGTGAGGTGGAGGCGAGAGGTAGTGATCGCGGGAAGCGACACATATAGACAAAAGAAGGAACAGTGTGGCATACCTGACTCGCTCCTGACTCACTGAGGACGGTTGGCAATCGTCGCTCATCTATTGTAAAACAAAGTATACAAAATAGCTTTTTTTTCTAAACGGTTCGAGACTTCGAGTGCCACCCTAACCCCGAAAATGGACACACGGTTTTTGTTTTTTTCAATCCCCCAATCAGGGCAAATAGGAAAGAGCTAAGGTTAACAACGCGCGATCAGTGCTTCAATCATCACACGCGCATCTATTTTGTTATGGCGTCGAAGCCGTCGATGCGCAGCAGCAGCTCCGATGAAGATGACGAGATCTACCCAATCTTCCATTCCATCGCCGAAGCAGCGTCAGCAGCAAGCCAGACGACGACGATGAGAATGCCTTCGCAGAAGAAGATAACTCCACCGCAAGATTCGAGCTTTGAGATCGAAAACGGACCGCAACTACTACCAGCAGGAGCAGGAGGAGGAGGGCTGCAGGCCGTCGCAGTAACGCAGGATGGAGAAAAGCTCGCATCGTCGTTTGAGCTGTTTGTCAATATCCTAATTTGTTTCATTGGCACGGGCATTCTCGCCCTACCATACGCATTCTCCCGTGGCGGGATTCTGTTGAGCGCAATCACGCTACTCCTCGTGGCGATTCTGAGTATGTTCTGCATGCACAAACTCGTCGAGACGAAGCGTGCACTGGAGCGAGCGGGCGCCATTGGACTCAAAGCGACGTATGGGGACGTTGCTGACGCCGCAGGAGGCGTGCACATGAAGCGCGCCGTGAACACTATGCTGATCGTGTCGCAACTCGGTTTTTCCACAGCCTATCTAATTTTCGTTGCTGACAACCTCAGTAGCGTGATTCCGTCGCTGTCGCGCGCGGAAGTCGTGGGCTTTTGCGTTCCCATACTCTGCGCGGTGTCGTGCATTCGTGACATAGCAAGGCTCGCACCATTCTCCCTTGTGGCGGATGCTGCCATACTCTTCTCAATCTCGGTGGTCTTCGTTACAGACGCCAAAAACTTTTCATATCATCGCGATGTTTCGCTGTTTGTACCAGGGAGTAGTGCGACACGCAGCCCACTTCCTTTTCTCTTTGGCATGTTTGTGTACTGCTTCGAGGGCATTGGCATGGTACTTCCGCTCGAGGCATCCGCGGCAGATCGTACCCAGTTCCCAAAACTTCTGTTCATCGGCATTGGTTTAATTGTGACGATCTACTTGGCGTTCGGCTTGGCTGGTTACTGTGCGTATGGATCTGAGACCGAAGATCTGATCACGATGAATCTCGACCCGTCGAAGAGTCCGTGGACGACGAGAGCAGTGAAGACAGGACTTTCCATTGGACTGCTGTTGACGTATCCCATGATGATGCAGCCTGTCTATCACACGATTGAGACACAGAAAACATCCACTTGGTACAGGATTACCGTGCGGTCTCTCCTGGTGATATTAACAGCGATTGTGGGGATCAGCGTGCCAGGTTTTAGCGAGTTCATATCGCTCATCGGATCGATAGCTTGCAGCGTGCTTGCCTTTGTCATCCCGGTCATTCTTCACATATTGGTTATGGGTCACGAGCTCACAAATCGAAAGATTTTCGTCGAGAGCTTGGTGGCTACTTTTGGCACGATTGGTGGTCTGTTTGGAGCCATCGACACCATCTCGAACCTCTAAGATCACTTAAAGCAGTAACTTAGACTTCAATCAGCTCGACGCCGTTTCCGTCGGGGTCGTACAGGAACATCTGCTGCCTCGTTGTTCCTGGAATGACAAACTTCGTGTACGTGACTCCCTTGGCGATTAAGTGCACCTCCGCCGCCTGAAAGTCGTCGACGGCGAGCGCGACGTGCCGTCCTCTTCGTATGTACCACGGTTTTTGCGCGCGAATTTCGTCGTCGTTGAAGTCAATCCACGGCAGAGACCGTGCGTTCGCGGGTACTTCCGGGTCCGCTTCTATGATGTGAATGGTCATGGTGTTATCCGCGGTGCTAATCCACGCGCCGTCGAACGGAAACGGCGGTCGGTCAAGTATTTGCATGTTAAGAATTTCCGTGTAGAAGGCGAGCGAGCGCGCGACGTTCGACGACGCTATGGATAGGTGGTTCAACGCCGTGATGTTGAAGTTATTATCATCTGCGGATGAAGAGGAGGGTGACGGCGACGACGACACGGTCAAGTGCGGTTCGCACAGGTGCGTGACTTCCCTAGTAGTTATCACATTTCTTTGGTTTGCTCCGTTCCCTGGAGTTGTTGTTGGCGGCGGCGGCGGTTCGAGGTCGAGAGGTACGGGGGACGTGCAAGGCGGCGGCGGAGAAGACGGCGACGATGGAGAAGACGAGGATGACGCTGATGATCCCCTAACGATGACAGGCAGACGCTTAGAAGTAGTACTACTACACTTCTTATGAGAGTGAGAGTGAGAATGGAGCACAAAACGGTTCACGAGGCGCTGTGGTGACGCAAACTTCGTCAAGCCTACACGTATATGGAGAAGCGACATCGTTGCCATTATTATTGACGGACGCCGACAAAGGAGTAGTTCGGCCAGGTCGTGAGGCGAAGGGAAGTGCGCGCGCGACCAGGTCACCCGAACCCGAGCCCTCCTGCCCGTAACCCTAAAGTTAACCCTAACCCTAACCGGCTCACCCTCCCTCCTGCCCGTAACCCTAACTAATGCCCTAATCGATAAATGCACTCTGTGGTTTGCTGCTTGAGCTTTACTGTAGTCCTTACTGTACAGTATGTACCCGTAGTAGGGTGGTATGTAGGGGATTCTAAGGAGACCTTAAGAGTGACGACAGAGTAGTACTAACCTTAGGAGTGGGAGTGACGCCTTGCCTGGCCTGCCCACCTTGCCTGCCGCATGATGGAGGTAGAGGGAGTTGTTAGCCCGTTCTGACCTGGATGGAGCCCGTTCCATCCATCCACCCAGCTGCGAAAATCTGTGCAACTGTGCAACTGTGCAACTGTGCAACTGTGCAACTGTGCAACTGTGCAACTGGCAGACTGTGCAACTGTGCAACTGTGCAACTGCCATCGGCCACCACGACATTCCCTGCAATCAAGGAGGTCGGGCGAGGTGTCCTGTCCTGTCACTCCCTCCCTTACCTGCCGTGTTTATTTGGTGAATTCGTTGGTGTCATTTTCCACTCGTCATAAGTTATTAGTTAGGCGCCGTCGTCGTCCACCTCTATCCTCTTCATCATGGTGGTTCCTTCTCTTTCTATGATGTGCAAGTCCAAAATGTTTGTCGTCGCATTTGTTACTTTTGTAGCATGCTCGTTGTTGGTGGTGCCGGCCGCTGAGGCGCGCAGCACGGTGGCCTTCAAGGAGGAAAACCTTAAGACTAACCAATACAGCCTTCAAGACACTATTCAGGGCAACATGCACCGCCGTTTCTTGGCAGATGGAGACAACAAGACTGTCGCAGGACCGAACCTTCCCAGTATGCCTGCCAAGTCTTGCAAAGTCGTCAATTTACCGAAGTACGAAGATAACTGGAACGAGGTCATCCTCAAGTTCAACGAAAACGACGTGAGCAAAGAGTGCTTGCATATTGAAACTTTCACCGAACACTTTTGCTTGCGTCAGGACGGCTCTACGTGTACCAAGAAGATTTCGGAAGTGTCAGACCTATGCACAGACACTGACGTAAATTCGCAGCTGGAATACTTGGGAAGCTGGAACTGCGACTCAAACACGGGCAAGTGCTCCTTTGCCAGTAATTCATATTGGACAAATGAGAACGGAAAGTGCGCGGCAGAACCAGTCATTTTAGTCATGAAGAATACGTGCGAACCAAAAGAAAAAGAAATTCCCGAAACGAGTACAGAAGTGACTCTCCGAGACGTGTATACTATCTGCGAGTGGGGCAGTGACGTTGCCAATGCAGTGGCAACGATCCTCATCGTCGTCATCGTTATTATTGTGATTGGCGTCCTTGGCGGAATTGCGTGCTGCTGCTTCTGCTGCTCAGGATGCCCAGGCTACAAGTGCTGCCACAAGCAGCAGCCCCCAGTGATGGTGGCGCAGCCCGGCGTCATGATGCAGCCAATGCAGCCTGGAATGCAGCCAATGCAGCCTGGAATGCAGCCAATGCAGCCTGGAATGCAGCCAATGCAGCCTGGAATGCAGCCAATGCAGCCTGGAATGAGCCAGGGCACGCCAGTGCCGATGCAGCCGATGAAATGAGCCGACGAAGGCGTAGGCGCAAGCTTGCAGGCAAGCAAGGCAACATGGGAAACATCACAAGAATACGCCCAAGACTCTTGAGAGGTCTGGCAACAATTGGGTAAGGAATAAAATCTGAGATCCCTCGTTCAGTAATCGAGTGCACTTTAAGAACTACTTTGTTCAACGGTCGTCCATTCACACCATTCACATTCACAGCGCGACGACGAGGTTGTCATCAAACAAGAATCATGAGGTTACAGATAAAAAAAAGAAACAATGTTTTTTGGCGAAGAGGCCTGCTGGCCACTTGTCGCGCTCTGGTGCGGCGTCCAACGGGTCCCAACCACGCCTGGCGCATCAGCTAATTTACCGGGTAGCCTCCACGAGGCTGTTGTAATGGATCTCCTGTTATATGTTGTGTGTTAGGTTGTTAGTGATTGTATTTTTATGTGTGTTTTGGTGGCTAGTGGTAGACTTACCGCCCAAAAAGAAATCATCAGTGTCAAAGACGAGGTTGACGATTTGTGTCTGGGCTCAATCTCTACGAAAAATGACTCACGATATGACGTGAGCATGCAAATCTGCAAGGTGGTGTGTTAAGTGTTAAGGGCGAGTCAGTCATATGTTTTATCTTCACTTGTTTTCGTTCTTCTTCTTCTTCTTCTTCTTCTTGGTTTTGCCTCATTACTAAGAAGGGTTGTTCTGTTAATTCGACGTCTCGTCAGCGGCTCGTGAAGAGCCTTTGGATTGTAACGCAGGTAAAGAGTCGATGGTTTGGTAATCCTTGGCAGAAAGAAGAAAAACAAAAGTAGTGAATGGGAGAACGATCGTACCTTGACACCGTAAGCATCCGCCGCCGCCTGCATCGTGATCGCATCTCCCCAAGTTCCGTCACGCGACATGTTCGCGCAGTACTCCTCGTAGGTATCACCGTCACCTTCGCAGACGAATGCCGCGTACGCGTCTGGCTCAGCGCGGAGCATCTTCACCACGGTGGCACGCACCTCCCGATGTCTCTCCTGGCTCCCGTACATCTGATCAGCCAGAGCACGAAATTGGCAGTTTCCGTCGCCGTCCATCACCTTCTCTTTAAGCCCGAAGAGCTGCAGGCGCTCCTTGAGACCCATTCGCTCAAGATCCGCTTGCTTGGCATTTGGTGGCGGCCCGCGGCTTCTTCGAGGCTTGTGTGGAACCACCATCTGTGGGTAGTGTACATCCGCGAGCCCGAGCGGCGCGGGAGCAGGAGCTGTGGCTGCGTAGCTGAGGCTTGAGCTTCCATCAGGGGGCAGCAGGCTGTGCAAACTGTTGTCGGCTGGTGGGTGAGGGTAGTGTTGTGCTGCGTGTGTGGGGGTGATGGTTGGTGGAGGATATGCTGGTAACGGTGGCGCCGACGGCAGTTGAGGAGGCGGAAGCTCACTCGTTTGCGTTTGCGTTTGCGTTTGCGTTTGTGTTTGTGAGGGTGGTGGTGGCCACTGGTATGTCGTGTCAAGCGGCAACAAGTCAGGCGGCGGAGGTGGCGGCGCAGCCTCTTCTGAAGGTGGCGGGGGTGGAGGAGGAGTAGGAGGAGGAGGAGGAGGAGGGGGGGGAGGGGGCGCAGCGAGCGTGACTGCCGCCATCTTCGTTGCTGCGTCAGCTGCTGCGGCAGTCACAGCTGTTTGCTGCTCTTGTCTTCTTTTCGCCGCTTCCGCTTGTTTGTCAATAATCTTCTTGAGCTGCTCAATTTCGTCGAGCACCTCAACCACCTTCTTCTGGTGTTTGATTTTGTTTTGCACCAGCAGAGCGTCATCGTTGTTGAACTGCTTATGTTTCGAGATGTGTTCGATGTACAGCGTCGAGTACCTGAAGAGCAGAATATAGATATTTTGTCTTTGAAGTTGTTTTTGGTCCTTCCCTTCCTGAAGTGAGAAGGCGTTCTTCAAGGAGGAGGCTTGGTCGAGGAGGGAGGAGGCGAAACGGTAGTAGAATAACAGGGGTAAGGAGCAAAGACGCGAGGCGCAGGCAGTCAGAGACGAGTCCGCTATTAGGGACAAGGCAGCGGAGTCCAAGGAGGGGGAGATGGACATCGAGGGGGACGGCGCCCCCATGGCCATGGGGAAAAGAGGGGAGGGAAGAATGACAGGACAGGATAGGGCGGCCTGCTTCGTTGGTGGCGGGTTCACCGGGGGGATGTGCTCATCATTCGCCATTCGGCAGGTGCTTTTCGTTTCCGGTCCAGGGTGGAACAACTTCTCAGCGTTTCTGCAGGTTCATTCTGCAGGGTTTTACCTTTAGGGTTTTACCTTTCGGGTTTAGGGTTACTTCGTAGGTCGGGTTTGGGGTTTGGGTTTGGCCGTTTGGGGGTTGGGGGGGTTGGGGTTTGGGACTACCTTTTGGGACTAACCGTAGGCTTTTGGGACTTTTTTTTTTTAGGTCATCTGTTTCTGCTGTATTATTGTTCTGCTTGTTGTCTACATTTTGTCTTGTGCACTGTTCATGTTGTCCGCGCCAGTGGATGTACGGGTGTACTACCTGTATTAGCCCGTTGCCGCAATTTTGATACCTCGTACTTCAATAGTTCAATTGGATCCCCTCGATTATTCTCGAAAGAGGTGCTTCTTGCTTCTTCCCCTCGAGTGCACTCGAGCCCACTCTCGAGCCCTCCACCCAGGTCCTCCATGCACCAGATAGATGCCAGAGGCAGATGGCAGAGAGGGAAGGAACCGAAGGGACGTCGCCAAAAAAAAAACAAGAAAAAACCGGGAAATTTCTTTCAGAATTGGCGCTACCCGTACGGCGTACCTGTAATTGGCGCAAGAGCCCTCTCAACTAAATAAATGGTAATGGTCGCCTCCGCCTGTCACTGTCCGTAGGATCGATCAGTCATCAGTGCGCGCCCACCAGGGCTCCCCCCCCCCCCCCCCCCCCGGCTGCCCGGGCTGGTGAGTTTGAGCGCAGCGCAGAGGCGGGCCGGCGCAGACGCCCAGAGCCCCCCCCTGGGGGGTGCGCGAAAAAAAAAAACAAAAAAAGCGCTTGCGCCAAAGTGCTTCTTCCCAGCCTCAACTCCCAAGGAAGGCTTTCCGGGCTTCGGCGGAGCTTGTGCGCCTCGTGCGCTCGTGTGTGTGTGCGCTCGTGTGTGTGGTGCGCTCGTGCGTGTGGTGTGCTCTATCGTAGTTCTACTGTACTGTATCTAACCATAGGAACCTGAGCTAAGGTTAGCAGGCGCGTGAGCTCGTGGCTTCGTGTGTTTATAAATCAGGTTTTGGTCACCTTAACTTACCCGGTCGACGGGACCCTTTTGTTCTGAAAACACGTTTTCGTTCGGTGTTCACACGGTTTCAGCTTAAGCTCACAATAAGCGTGTTTTGTAAGCTTCGAAAAAGTTAACCTTAAGAAAGAGCTTATATAAGGAACGCGATGGAGACGGCGGCTGCACCAACAACAGAGCAAGAGACGGCGACGCCGACGACGACGCTGGAAGTGGACGAGGAGCAGGTCGAAAGTGTCGTCGAGGAGGAGGAGGAGGAGGACGTTATGGACGAGCAAGAGGAGGAGGAGGAGGAGACACAGCAGCAGCAGCAGCACACATCGGCAGAGCCGCGAAAATCAGAAAGTAATATCGTGTGGACTCCTGTAGCTGCGCCGTCAGCCAACGTCGATGAAGCAGCACCACCACCACCAACAACAACAACAACAACAATAGAGTCTGCTGCAGCAGCAGCACCACCACCACTACCACCACCTCGCAACTCGCACACCACCGCCTCGACATCATCAAATTCATCAACTCCCAGGTTCAGCATCGGCAACGGAAACAGAAACCAGCACCAGCACGTGCAGCAGCAGCGCCAGGCCAGGCACGAACGAAGAGCAAGCGCCGTTCGCCCGTCGACTTCGTCGGAAGACGGCAGAGACGAGCACAGGCGCCTTGTGAGCATGAGCATCGTCGCACTGCGAAAGGGGGCAAGCCTGCTGAAATACGGAAGGAGAGGAAAGCCACACGTCTGCCACTTCAGGCTTGCAGACGGCGACCTGGACTTGCAGTGGATAAGCCACAAAAACAACCACGAAACGAGAAGCGTGAGGCTCTCCACCGTCGTTGAGGTGCGCTCGGGACAAGACACCGAGAAGTTTCGACGGTTTCCCGACTTCGCCGCGGCAGACCGCTCGTTCAGCCTCGTTTACCCGCAGGCGAACGACGGGAAGCTGACCACGCTTGACGTCGTGTGCGCCGATGCCACGGAATTTGAAACGTGGTGCGCTGGGCTGCTACACGTGGTTCTCGCCTGGAATCCGGCGGCGCGGAATGTCACGCAGTTCCCATCCGCACATGGCGACGTCTCTGCCGCCGGCGCATCGGCACCGGCACCGGCACCGGCGCCAGCACACGCCGCCCCACCCTCGCTTCGTCCTACCACACTGCCGCCTACCGTGAACTCCGCATCCGGCGACCTGTTCGCGTGGGGAACGCTCCCCGTAGGACTTGTCGGTGCTGCAGCCGCCAACCTCACCGCGACGAACGATGCCACGCCGCCGCCTCAGCCACCCCCGCCGTCGTCGCCGCCACCTCCAGCAGCGCAATCAGCATCCACCATGGTGGCATACCCGCTGCCTCAGCGCGTCCTCGCCGCGGCGTTCATTGACGCGTGCGCGGTGAGCGCAGGTGAAGATCACGCGTGCTTGGTGAGCTCCGACGGTGCGCTGTACTGCTGGGGCAAGGGTGACGACGGGCGGCTGGGACACGGTTCGGGCAACGACGCCTGGGCACCCACCGCAGTGCAAGACTGCTCAGTCAGCGGGGAATCTCCGATATCGGACGACGCGATTGGCGCCCAGGCGAGCTGTGGGCACGCACACACGGCGGCGGTGAACACCGATGGCGCGCTGTTTACGTGGGGTTCACCCGGGGGCGCCGGGGCGCTTGGCGACGGAAGTTTGCACGCGCCTAACGCATTCGCGCCCGCCGCGGTACCGCTTCCCTTGAACGATCCACCTCTCGGCGTGGTGATGAGCATCGCCTGTGGCCCGTACCACTCTGCAGCCGTGACAGTGTCTGGCCTGCTGTTGACGTGGGGAGACGGCAGCTTCGGAAAGCTCGGCCACGCAAGCCTAGCGACGGAGTGCACGCCACGCGTCGTCGCAGCCTTGCCTGCAACAATATCGTGCGTTGCCTGCGGACCTTTCCACACCGCCGCGGTTGACGCCGACGGCAACCTGTTCACGTGGGGTGCCGCGGACAAAAACGCGCTTGGCCTCGGCGACCGCATCGCCAAGGGAACCGCTTACGTGTCGGAACCTTATGAGGTGGATCGCGAGGCTTTTGGCGGCGAGGCGATCTCCTCGGCGTCGTGCGGCATGCACCACACCACAGTTCTCACAACGGCGGGCAATGTGTTCGAGTGCGGGCGAACGTGCGTGGATGCCGGGCCGAAGTTCTTGAGCATGATGCGTGGCGACCTCGCACCACAGCACGCTCGCCGAGTTGCCCTCGTTCGATGCGGCGATGATCACAGCGTGGCTGTCGGTGCAAACGGCGCCGGCATCTTCACATGGGGCCAGGGCAAGCACGGCGCGCTTGGCCACGGTGAACCGCTTAGCTGGGGTGCGCCTAAGGAGGTGGCGGCACTTCAGGGACGCGCGGTGCGCGACGTGGCGTGCCTTGCAAAGGGCACCCTTGCCATCGTTGAGATGGAAGGGTGGCCCACGGAGCTTGGCCAAGAGTACCGGCCAAGAAAGCGCGGGAGCGTTTTTAGCAATGGCCGGCGGATGAGCAACTCTAACACAACGTCAGTCACCGCCGATCACGCACGCGGGTCGCCCAAGCCAGCATTGTCCAACGGCGTCGTCTCCTCTCACGCAATCCCTAACCCACGTGGCAATGGTGGCGGAACTGTTTGGGATTTCGGCATGCCCGGTGATGGCAATGCACACCTCCGCGATCGATTGCTGGCGGCGGAACGACGCAACGCCGAGCTCGAGCAGCAGCTAAAGGAGATCAAGCGCGCACGATCGGCGAGCCGCGAAGTGGCGACGGCGGTGGCGGTGAGCGGCGAAGTCGCCAGCCCGGCACATCCTGAATCCTCGGATCATTTCGAAAACGGACCGACGCCTTCGCCACGCACTGCACCACGGCAGATCGCGGCAACCGCAACGCCGGAGCAAGGCGTGAGCTGGGAGGTGGAGGAGCTTCGCGCTCGCGTGCATCAGCTCACAGAGCAGCTGCGCATCGGAGCGCTCGCACTGAGTAGCGTCGAGGACAAGGTGGTGAACGCCAGTCCACAGCCGAAATCGGCTGCAAAGGCAATCAAAGCAAGTGCAGAGCCGGATGTTTGGCGCAGCAACCCCTCCGCGTACACGCCTGAAATGTCTCGCAATTTATCGCCAATGGGCACTTCCATCAACAGCATGCGAGAGGAGGGCGAGGAGTGGGTGCAAGAATGCGAGGCGGGCGTCTACGCGGTGCTTAAGCTCGTGAATGGACGACGCCAGCTGTTGCGTCTGCGATTCTCGAAGCGTTACTTCAGCACGGCACAAGCGGAGACGCACTGGCGCCAGTACGGAAGAGCACTGCTATCCAAACTTGATGTCGATATATGATGATTTTTTTAACTGATTCCTTCTCATTGTTCTTTTCGTGTTCCCTTTGACGAGTCTTCCCACCAGCGAAGCCCCTATTCATCGTACACCTTGTAGGGCCATCATTTGGGAAAGGCTTATCGCACGAATGAGTGTTCCGATGTGTTAGATAGACTACCCTAATAAAGAGAAAGAATTCTGTTTGTTTAAATTTTGTTAAACCACCACTGTCGGAGGGGTATTCGGAGGAGTTGGCGAAATTTTCGCAAATTGCGCTTTCTTCGCTCTCGTAATTTCCACGCGGCACAGCAAGAATGTGGCGCCGCCAATGACGACCAATCCTGCCAAACCGCCTCCAACGAGCACGCCGATAAGCTGCGTTTCACTTAGCACTGGCGACGACGATCCACTGGGTGCTGATGGCGGCGGCGGTACGCTTGGCACCGCCAGCCTGTCCACGTCAAGAACCACGCCGCTCTTCCGTATTGGCGGCGGCGGCGGCGGGCTTGGCGGTGGCAGTGGAGGAGGAGGGCTCGGCGGCGGACTGGGGGGAGGAGAAGGTTGTGGAGGAGGAAGTGGTGGTGGTGGTGGCGGTGGCCGCGGCGGCCTGGGAGGGGGACTCGGCGGGGGAGGAGGGGACGCGGGAGGTGGCGGGGGACTCGGCGGAGGTGGTGGAGGTGGCGGGAGCGGTGGGGGAAGCGGACTCGGCGGCGGGGTTGGTGGGGGAGGCGGCGGAGGCGGCGGTGTTTCCACATCCACGTATTTGATTCCCGAGAATCCAGCTTCATTCGTTCCGGCTATGAAGATGCGGTACTTCGTTTCCTTGAACAGATTTGGGATCGTCATCGTCGAAGCTCCAATCATGCCCGTGTGATCGTACGGTATGACGGTGCCATTCTTAGCGTCGGCGCCGATTACGCCGCTTGCCCACTCCGCATCGCCGGGGCGAAAGAAGTCGTAGGGACGGCGATCCTCGAAGTATGGCGGGGGCGACGGGGGCGGTGGCGGGGAGAAGGGAGGATACGCGACGGGGTAGTTGTTGCCTGGAAGCGAGACGTCCTGGTTGGTGCCGTCTTGAAGCAATCGGCGGCGAATCAGGCGCCCGCCATACGGTTTGGGTGGCGGTGGGGTGGGCGGCGGCGGCGGAGGTGGTGGCGGTGGAGGAGGACTTGGCGGTGGCGGCATTGTCAAGGCTGGCATGCACCACGCACCAAAGTCGTGGCACCGTGCGTAATGGCGAGGAGCGCGCGCCGGATTGATGTCTTGGAGAAAGGGAGGATCCGACGCTCGTCCTAACGTTGGTGCGCACTGTACAAGCTCGATGTTGCCGAGAGTTGTACCATTGCCCCAGTCTGTTGCCTCGTTCCAAAGCTGCAGTGCAGTTGACGATGAATTGTTTCCATCCTCATGTAGGCGTCTTCGCCGGATCGTTCGGCCTGCACCGTATGGCGGCGGCGGCGCCGGCGGCGGCGACGGCGGCGGCGGTCGGCATCCCTCCCGCGTGCCGTCGAATGTATTGTTCGCATCGAAGCACCTTGGCGGTGGTGGCGAAGGCGGAGGGGGAGGGGGAGGGGGAGGCATAGAGGATGCGCAGTACGTCGTTGCGAGGTGATATCCGCTCACAGGGAACTCCTCGCGCCGATTCCACGGCACTACTGCGTAGGCGACGTACGCGAAGCTGTTCATCGCCACGCTGAGCACAATGCTGTCATGATGCACCTTGTGCACGGTAAGCCCTTCCACGTCGTAGCCCTGTCCTTTGAATCGCAGCCATATTGGTCTCTCGTTCCCTCCGGGTGGTGGAGGCGGAGGGGGTGGGGGCGAGGGTGGAGGCGAGTACATTTCAATGGTCACCCCTGTGGTGCGTTGCATTCCGTTCGCCACCGTCGTTGGCAGTCCGGCACTTATCGCGGCGGCTGCAAATTCGCTCTGCGTAATCGCCGTCGCAGAATTTGCGATTTGGGAGATTGCAATGAGAGGACCTCGCACCACAATATTCGTTTCGAACAAGCCTGGTGATGGCGGGACAAGCAGGCGCAGCCCACGCCGACGGCCGAGTCCGTTGAACGTTGGTGCAGTGAATGGCGGAGGAGGAGGAGGAGGAGGAGATTCAATCTTCCCAGGTGGTAAAGGTGGCGGCGGTTGTGGTGGCGGTGGCGGCGGGGTCGGTGGCGGTGGAGAAGGCGGCGGCGGGCTCGGCGGCGGTGAGGGTGCGTACCAATTCAACGGCTGTACCAAAACGCTCAGCTGCTCGTAGCCGGCTGGAAGATAGATGGTGCTCGTGCGAGATGCGATTCTCTGCGCGATGGCGCGTCCCAGGTCGTATCCAATCGTCGCATTCCAGTAATCCTGCGCGGACATCGGGAAGGTTGCCTTGAAATTTATCGTCGCGAGCATCTCTGGCGGCGGCGGAGACGGCGCAGGCGGCGGGTATGGGCTGTGTGGTGGAGGAGGAGGTGAGGGCGGCAGAGGTGGAGAGGGAGGAGGAGGCGGGGGAGAGGGAGGAGGAGGCGGGGGAGGCGGGGGAGGAGGAGGTAAGGGTGGAGGCGGCGCGGCGGTCTTCGGTGCCACCGTCACCGCGACGCCGATTATGCTAACCAAACCTTCGCTCACGAGCGCGGCTTGGATTTGCGCAGACTGCGTTGGTTCGAGCTTCGCCGCCGCCAGTGCGGGAGAAACGGCTGGCGGCACCTCCACCTCGTACTCGACGAGTACTGAGGACGTCACCTGCAGCGAGCGCCTCCTCCCAGTCGCCGGGGCTGTGACTCTTACGATTTTCACCGCGTTAACGTCCACTTGCACGACGGGAGCGACAAGCGCGACAACCGCCTTACGAAAGCGCAGCTGTTGCGTGCTATCGTTGAACGCCGCCGCGCTGATGCCCGTTAGCTGCATGGTGGAGGATAGTTTCGCACTTGCTGGCGGCGGCGGCGGAGGTGGAGATGGAGGTGGTGAAGGTGGAGGAGATGGAGGTGGAGATGGAGGTGGTGAAGGTGGAGGTGGAGGAGATGGAGGTGGAGATGGAGGTGGTGAAGGTGGAGGAGATGGAGGTGGTGATGGAGGTGGAGATGGAGGTGGCGGTGGTGGAGGAGATGGTGGTGGTGGCGGGGCCAGAGTGAATCCGTAGAAAGTTGGCACTTGCGCCTCGCATGCTGTTGGCACGCCCGCGACGGATATCAGCAGGAGGAGAACGGCCGCAGCGCATGAGGCTGCTGTTGTCCCCTTCATAGGCCGCCTTCTTCTCCGCAGATGGTGCTTCTCTGGCACTACCATTTCACGCATGCGGCGTCCTATGGCTTCCATCACCTGGTTGATGATGTATCACTGCTAGACGTCAAATCACCGGTGCGTTGGCGAAACCAGGCAGTGGGCGACTGCAGAGTAGAGGGTTTGCGAAAACAAAGACGCAACAACGCGTCTTAAGGACCTTAAGGTACTTCCTTCAAGGAAAGGAGCACCTTAAGACGTGTATGTACGTGTATGTACGAAAAAAGAAAGCGGGTTGATGATGATGATGGGCGTGTGCAATACTACTCCCAGCTTTCTTGGCTATTACAGTACCCGGTACAGTACAGGACAAAGCCTCCTTAAGCGCTATTACAACGTCGTCCTTCCCGTGAGTTTTCGATGATGAGACCAGTTTCGACGGATCGGATGAAGTGCACTAAAAGGTGGTGTGGCTTTTACTGTAAAACTTTAACTGGTGCGATCCATCAATTCCTCCAAGCCTGCTTTTGATCCATCATGGCCATGCTCCTGATCAGCAACTCAGCAAGCTTCATAAGAACTAAGAAAGCGAGATAGCCATACTCGCCGATAGTCAGTACAGTCAGTACCAAACATGTGGGCTACGATAGTATCCTTCGATCAGTCAGCGATCCTTACAGTAATTCGATCAGCGAGCCCTTCCAACTCCAAGGCAAGGCAAGGCTCTTGTATGCAAGGCATTTATTTGGCAAGAATACTTTACAGTTTACTTTACATACGGGAGCGTTCGGTCTTAAGGTTAGTTATGTATCTTTTCTCGCAGGTTGTTCTGGCACGAATAGTCTAAGGAACGAGACATACAGTAGAGACATACCTATGCGTGCAAGAAGGCAAAAAAAAAACCACCGTTAAAATTTTATTCCCTTGTACTTTTATTTTAGCGGCAAGGGCAAAAAATAAACTGCACGACGATAAAGGGAGCGGCACCGGTTCTTACGATACCACTAGGGATCGGGTTAGGGTTCGGGTTAGGGTTAGGGTTAGGGTTAGGGCTAGGGCTAGGGCTAGGGTTAGGGTTCGGAATCGGGTTCTTATCGTCGTCGCTTCTTCTTCATCGTTCTTTTTTGGCGTGATGCCGGCGGCGCACTGTCACGTGATGCGTCGTGTTTGCCGCGGCGGCACATACACATACACGTAGGATAGGCATGGCGTCGTCTGAACCGCCTGAGGCGCACCTGCCGGCCCTCCTCGCGCTCAGCAGCTCGCCTCACGCCAACTCGCAGCAACGAGCGCAGGCACTCACGCAACTCTCACTGCTCCTGTCGCGCGCGTCGTCTCTACCAGCACTCATACAATGCACGATACACCAGGACGCCGCGGCACGCGCACTCGCGCACCGCGTGCTCATCGAGCACTTGCGCAAACACGCCGCATCATCACAGTTAGCGCTCGAAGCACTCGCTGTACTCGCATCTACGAAAGAAACGTCCGCGGCTGATGCAGCCGCGTGCGCAGCCGTGCGCGCCGCGGCGGCGACGGGCGAATCCCCACTACAAACAGCCGCGAAATACGGAGGAACGCAAGAGTACGTCGCTCGTCTCGTGCGCGGTATCTTCGGGGAACTCGCAAACGTGCGCTTTTCCATGCACCCAAAGGCTCGGGCGAGCGCGACTGCACGCTTGCTCGTCGACGACGCGCACGCAGCCTTCGCCGCGTCAACGTCCATCGCATTCGAGGTGCTCGAAGCTGCTGCGCAACTCGCCATTTACCACGTCGAGCGAGGAGCACGAGCGGGAGGGCTTTCAGCAGATGATGCACGCAGCCACGCGATTGCTTTCGTGCGCGCCGTCACGGAGTCGGGTGGGGAAGTTTTGGCCGCGAAAGCACTTGTCGAGGCGTGCGGCACGCCGTCGAACGACGTCACCGTCGACGCGACGGCGGCGCGCGCGGGGGCAGCACTCGAGGCACTGCTAGAGGTGCGCGCGGTGAGCGGTGACACGACGACGACCCAGCCGGCTGTGGCGCAGCTTGGATTTTTCGCCGCGAAGGCTGCGGCTGCCGTCGCGCCGTCGATACCAAACCTGCACGCTCTGTCACACGCATGTTGGCTGCTAACATGCTTGGCTCGGACTCATGCCGACGCGGCAACGCACACCGACGCATCCGTCGCATGCACGCACGCCCTTTCCACGACACTGCTGGACGCGTGTGCGCTCGCCTTTCCTATCAGCTCGTGTCCACGCGACCCCGCCACGCAAGCACCGCTTGTTTGGCGTGCGATTGCACACCCTCTCGATGTGTCAGGCGATGCTGCAATACCCGCAGTTCTTCCATCTCTCGTGTGCATGAGTCGCGACGAGGAAGCGATCCACCGCCTGGCAAACGCCGCGTCTGATATGTGGCGGCGTGCTGAAAGTGGAGGCAATCCACCTGCAATGCGAGGCGATGTGCTCACTCCACATGCCGCGCGCGTTTGCCTCAGCCTGGCACGACGTTCGGCATGCTTTGCGCTTGCAAATGCACTCGCCTGCGCTGAGCCGGCGTACCACGCAACCTTCGTGGTCATCGCGCGAGCAGGGCGGCTTGGGTGGGAACAAGATGGCGCGGGTGAGCCTATCCTCGACATTCTAGGCGACGCCGCGCGCGGCGCGACTGACGTGGCACCCGCCGCGCTGGCGGCACTCGCATACGCCGCGGAGGCATGCGCTACCGCAGCTTTAGCTATACGTGCAGATGATGCGGATGCAAGTCTTGTCGCGTACAGCCAACTCGAGGGTGTTCTGCGCGCGTGTGTGCCGTGCGTGCCAAAGCGTGCGAGCGGTGGTGCGCAAGACGAAGCTGCGCGCCGCATCTGCGCCGTGTGTGCACGCATTGCATCAGTCTCGTGCAATCCTAGCGGCACTGACGTGCACCACCTTCCCACGCCGTCGTGCATAGAATCATGCTTTCAGGCGATCGGTACGTTGTGCGGATTTCTGGCGGATGAGCTGCCGTCGGAGCATGCGATCACGGCAATCCTTGCGCCCGTGCACTACTTTGCGGGAGCCGCGAACCACGAGGCGGCGTGGCGGCGTGTCAGTGACCCGAACTCGGGAGCATCGGCGTACCGCATCGAATGGTTTCGTCGTGCACGCCGTGCCTCCATCATCGCAATGATTAGAATCCTCGAGGCGCGCTCGGGACAAGTCGCATCCACATTCTGTGCAATGAACCTCGACATCGGCGCTATGCTGAAAGGTGCCCTCGCTGCTCATCCGACTGGTCTAGACCCTCCTCTGCGTGGTGGCCAAGAACCCACGCGACGTGTTCTACTGCGTTGCCTGACGTGCTGTGCACTTGCGCGAAAATCGTCGGCTGACGTCGTCGCCCGCGAGACGCTGTCGATTGCAGAGGCGGAGACTGCGCGTGCTTGGTCGACGCGGAATGCCGCGGAGATTGCTTCCGCACTCGACGAGCTTAGCGTCGCACTAGAGGGATGCTGGAAGTGTGCGTCGTTGGATGCGAGCATCACTTCGACGCGCACTCCTGCAACTTTCTTGGATCATGCAGCTGACGCGGCATTGGCGTGCTTGAAGGATCCGATTATGCTGAGCGAAGCGGAAGGGAGACGCGCACTTCGGACGCTTCTCTGCTCTCTGGTGGGATCATCAACGCGAATGAGCGTGGATGGGTTGCTTGCTGACGCGCCGCGTGCAAGTCCCATTTCCGCCTTCAGTGGCGGCGGCGGCAGCGTTAAGAAGTCGCGGTCGTCGTCATCTCCGATGGAAATGCGCGACGAGGATGCTTGGCTGCCGATCGTCGGCGTGTGCGAGGGTGTGGATGTGGATGAATGTGTACCAAGACGCGTCAAAGACGTGTTTTCCTATGTGGCGGAGACTTGCGGTCGACTGCAGACGGATGAGGAGAATGCCGATGCTTTGCTAACGCTCCTGCATGCCGCCATTCTTGCATATCCACGGTGCTCCGCATTTCAAGAAGCCGCAAGAGGCGCTAGTGTCGGCATGCTCGTAGCGCTGATGCAGATCTGTGATGGCGGCGACGGGTGTGTTCCCGTTACGCGTGTCTGCGCGGTTGCAGGGACCCTGCTCAGAAAGGGATTGCGTGACCGAGAGCTTGTGGTGGCTGCCGGTGAAGCCGTGTCTCGTTGTTTTAAGAGTGGTGTGGCTGGTGACGACGCGAAATCCGTTCTTGCCCTTTACTGTGCATTCTTGGTTGTGTGCGACGACGACGACACCTTGGCCAGCAGAGTGTTTTGCAGTCTTCCACGTGCCATACGCAATGGCAGGCTCCCACCAAGCCTCGTGAGCGACGCTGCCGAGGCTGTGAGATGCGCGTGGCTGAAGAAGCCGAATCAGCTGGAGCGTTGGGCGGATGCGTGCGAGAGCTTGAGCACAGGCGAAACGGCCTCTGCTGATTACCTTGGCGCAAATGTGAATGACACGCGCGAGTTTAAAAAGCGCTTCAAGAGCGCGACAGGTGGCAAGCAGAAGGGGGCCGCGTCTTCATCCTCTTCTTGCTTCTAGTACAGTAATGTAGTAATGTAAATTCTTGTACCAAACTCCCTCCTATTTGTTCTTCTCGCCTTGATGTAGCGGGCCCGATTCGTCGGCCAACCCAAGCACGGCACGACAATTTTGCGTATTAGGATCTCCTTGACAAAAAAGGCATGGAATTCCCAACCCCCAAGCGGAGCAGGCGGCGGGTCACCATTCTTGGTTCTTTCCCCTACTACACGTGCGTGAGGAGGAGTGAAGCTGTGGCGTCGTAAATCGAGTAAGTAACACCACAGCTGGGTGGAGGAATGATCACCACGCTTTCGCGCACTGCATTCTTGAGAACCTCCTCACAATCAAGGCCTCGAACACGGACAAGATCTGCCACGAAACCCCTAGCCAATGCGCATACTTGGGAATTTGCGCCAGCCGCATTTTTAACCTTTTCCTATTTTTAACCTAATCTATGTCCCACCAGTACATCATGCACCCGTTTCGCCATTTGTTCCACACCCTCTTTTGTATCCGTAGGATTCCAGGATAAGGGCGGGTATCATCTTCTCGTGTCGTGAAATATACGCTCGACCACCGGCACCTTTCCAGGGAAGCGCTCCTCCAGAGTGCGCTTAACATCGTCGAGGAAACGCCACGCGCGCGGTGGCGACGTCAGGGAAAGTTGTAAGCTGGATGTGCGCAGGAAGCGCGGCGGTAGTGACGTTGAAGTATTGGCGAAGAGCGTGTTCCGTCTCGACGGCCCGACCGGGATCCCCGGAGGCCCGGTCGCCCGGACCCGGGTGGATCAAATCCCTGGTTCTACGAGGTATCCCCGTAATACCCCCAAAATAGACCGTATTGGATCGTTACGAGCCGCCGCCGCTGTGTGGCAGTGCGACAGATTTGTCGCCGACCTAAAGGATTATTCGACGACGCTTCGCATCCGTGGCGTCCGTCACCACCACGATACAATACAATACAATACAATACGATGCCCCTTGCCTCCCCTCAGGTGCTCCGTGGCGTGTCCATAGTCATAGCAAGCAACCTCAGGAAGGGCGGCACCATTCTTCTTCCTACCACTCGCATCGTCCTGCAGAGAGGATCGGCGTCGCTGTTTTCTTCATCAGCTCCAGCAGCATCAGCTACAGCAGCTTTTTCAAAGTCAACGACGTCTTCCCTAGCGACAACTTCGCTATGCCTGACGTTCGCACTGGGACTAAGACAGCACTACACCGTCGCGACGACGTGCACGCCGGCAAAGCCAACGGCACAGCTGGCGTCGACGTCATTCTCCGCCGTGCACTTCAAAAAGTCGCCGCACCCATCAACGCAAGTGGGAGCGTCCATCACGCGTTCGCTGAGGTTACTGCGTCGCACCGTGAGCCTCTCCATTATCTTCCTACCTCCTCTAGCGCTTTTGCCCATTCTGTACTTCTTCCCGTCGTCGTCGCTACGCGCAACGTTCCTTCACTCTCTGAAAAACTCGTTCGTCGCCGCAGGACCCGCTTTCATCAAGTGGGGACAGTGGGCGGCGGCACGACCGGACATCTTCCCGCACGACGCCGTCGCCATCTTCTCTGAGCTGCACATGAGCTGCCCGTCACACTCATACTTGCACACCGTTCGAACGGTCGAGGCTGCGTTCCACGCACCGCTTCACGAGATCTTCGAGTCGTTCACGCAACAGCCCATGGCCTCGGGGTCCATTGGACAAGTCCACGTGGCCACGCTGACGGATTCAGCCGCCGCCGCATGCTCCGTGCCACCTCGCACGGAAGTTGCCGTCAAAGTGCGACATCCAGGTGTCGCGGAAATGCTCGACGTTGACTTCGAGCTGCTCTTCACCGCCGCCCTGCTGCTGATGAAAATCCCATCTCTGAGCTGGATGCACCTCGACGAGTCCGTGGGTCAGTTCGCCGACGTGCTCTTCGCGCAGTCCAACCTTGGCGATGAGGCGCTCAAGCTGACGGAGTTCCGCAGAAATTTCAAGGATTGGTCGAACGTGCGCTTTCCCGAGCCTCTGTATCCGCTCGTCAGCGAGGCGGTGCTCGTGGAAAGCCTCGAGGTGGGCGTTCCCGTGAATCACATTGCCGGCGGGCGTGACACGCACGCCGACGACTCTCTGTTTACAAGTCCAAGTGGCGTTTCCACGTGCCGGTCGATCACCGCAAGGCTTGGACTTACGGCGGTTCTGAAGATGCTGCTCACCGACAATCTGGTTCACGCAGACCTGCATCCGGGGAACATCCTTGTCACCGAGCGTGCTGAGCCGAGGAGTCCTCCGTACTTCTGGGAGAAGCTCTTCTGGCGGTACTACCGTGGTGGATATGGACCGACGCCGACGATGATCTTCCTGGATACCGGCATGACGACAAGTTTGTCGGACCGCGACAAATTTGGCCTGCTCGACATGTTCCGCGGCGTGAACGACCTGAATGGCGAGCAGTGCGCGAGCGCGATGATCAAATTGTCCCGCGTGTCGCCGAGCGTGGATGCCGAGGCGAACGAGGCTGCGTTTCGCAGGGACATTATCACCCTCTTCCAGGGTTTCGTGGACGAGCACGGCAGCCAGGGTAGCTGGCGATGCTTTGGCGATGCGATTGGAGGTACGATTGAAACGATGCGTCAGTACGAGCGATACGTCGAAGGTGGCGTTTGCACCGTGATGGTGACGAGCATGATGCTGAGCGACCTGCAGAAGCGCCTGGACCCGGGCTTGCATGCGATGGACGTCCTCAAGGATGTGCTTGGCGGCGTTGCCGTGGCGGAGTACGTACCAATCTTAAAGGGCATCGCTGACTGGTGGGTCGCGAGCCGATCGACGAAGATTCTAGGCTTCACGAGTCGGTACTACATGGAGTAAAGTACTACTATAGTGTTTGTAATATATAATTTTCATTCAATTTTCAATTGTTCATGTGTCCTTTGTTTCTGTCTTTTTTTATTAATCTTGAGCCGTCGCCGCGACATCACCTGCCAAGGACAAAGGCGCTAGTTCAATGAGTGCCCGGCTGCTCCTGCGGATCGTGGACACACCACGCACTGCTTGCTCTACGTCGTCATAGAAGTAAGCTGAGGGTTCCTTATCGTGTCGACGCCGCTCACTGTTTGTCTTACGGCGTGTTAGCCACCTCATCAATGTCGCCCTAGGCACCCCCGTAGCGTGTTGCACATACACGCAGTAGCCTTTCTTCCACCCGCCCGGCCGCCCTTCAAACCACGCCACTCGAACGCCTTTCGAATCGCACGCTCGCGTCGCGTTGTTTCCGTCTGCTCGTTGAGGAGCCATCGTTTCATCACTTCACAATCCTCAACCGACGTTTGATACTCCCTCATCCGATTCAGCAGATCGCGGAATCGTGGGTCCGTTTGCCGTACGCCCGTACTTGTTCGTCCAGATTCACTGCGTGTGTGATTCCGGTAAAAGCCGCCAATAGGCCTTCATTCGACGCCGGGCACCTAGGAGAGTGGTTAAAGATTGCGGTGTCTTTCAGGAAGAACAACGCGCCGAAGGCGCGCATATTACAAAGTAACAGAGGGGCCCAGTAGGGAGGGCGGGCCCCTCGTCTCGACGAGCCCGGTCATAATTTTATCGACCGGGATCCCAGAAGTCCCCCAAGCAAGAAGAAAGGAAGACCAGCGTTGTATCCCCAAAACGGAGACGGACCAGAGCCCCCTTGCCCGGCTGCCCCGGAATTTGAACCCAAACGGGTTCCATTTTTTGCGCGCAAATCTCCGCCCTCCCTGGTCCCATTCCCCCGTTCGTTCGGCCTCGCAAACATGGCGCACTCAGCAGCGGCAGGCAGCTCGCACGTCGCCACCGCCTCTGAGCTCGATGCCTTGTACGAAAAAGGCATGCTCCTATTAAAGGAGTCTGACCTTGAATCGGCGATCGACGCTCTGGGTGAATTCCTTGCGAAGTCCATTGCGACGTATGGAGAGCTTGATTCGCGTTGCGCTTTAGCGTACTACAAGTACGGATCGGCGCTCCTCTACCGCGCGCAGGAACAGGCGGACGTGCTTGGAGAACCGTTAGCCAAGGCGTCCGCCGCGCAGGCGCAGGCACAGGTGCAGACACAGCCTCAGGCGCAGCCTGTAGATGGAAAGGGAAAGGGAAAGCTGGTGGAGGAGGAGCAGGACGACGACGACGACGGTGACGACGACGACGGCGACGACGACGACGGTGCTGCACCTGGTGCAGCGCCTCAAGCAGCAGCGGCGGCTGCGGCTGACGACGACGACGACGACGGAACAGACCTGGCTTTGGCATACAAAATGCTCGAGCTGGCTCGTATCATATACGAGCGACACCCGGACGCTCCCGGTAGCGGCAAGGTGGCGGTGTCGTCGCTGCGAGCGCGCATCGGAGAGACGCTCATGGAAATGGAGGCTTTCCAGGAGGCGGCGGAGGAGTTCAAGGTGGCTGCGGAGCTTCGTGCTGGTGAGGCGGCTGACCGCGAGCTCGTGTTCGTGCTGTTCCAGCGATGCGTATGTGAGTGCGAACTCAAGAGACCTCAGGACGCCCTGCGCAGCTGCGAGCAGGCTGCCGCGGCTGTCGCCGCGGCGAAGCAGGTGGCTGAGGCAAAGGAGGCTCGGGCACTGGAGGAGATTATGGGCGACATTGACGCAAAGCGCGAGGAGGTGGTGACCATGGCAGAGAAGGAGTTGGAGGAGCAAAAGCAGCAGCAGCAGGCTGCTTCTGCTTCTGCTTCTGCTGCTGCTACGACGACAACCACCGCCGCCGCCGCCGCAGCTCCAGCTCCTTCTTCGACAGCCTTCTCTGCGCCGACGATGGGCGCCGCACCCGTGCGGGACCTGGGCGTGGTGTCGAAAGGGGCGAAGGGGCGACGCGTGGTGATGGCACCCATCGCAACCAACTCGGAGCCAGCATCGAAAAAGGCGAGGACGGACACGGAGGTGGTAGAGGAGGAGGAGAAGGCGCCCGTCGATACCGCTTCCAAGCCGCAGGAATGCGCACAACAGTAAGAAGCGCAAACGTTGAAACAAAAAACAAATCAAATTTCTTTCTTAGTTTTCTAGTTACCTCCCGCGCGTCAAACTTACTGCGGCGTCATCGGCTGGGGTCGTCGACGCATGGGACTTGGTGTGAGAGCGACACCAGCCACACCGAGGAGCATTGCGCCAACGTCTCTCGCGTCCACGCCATCCTCCTCGCCTGGACCACGCATCGGTGTTGAGGCTGGGGCACGCGGTGGCATGGGCGATGCGGCGGCAAATGCTGCGGTCAGGTCGCGGCTGGGCAAATCCTCGCCACGGGTAGGTCGTTGTGTTGACGACTGGTCGGGCGTCGATAAATCAGCAAAGAATGCCGAGCCGTCGTCGTCGTCAGCAGAAGCTGCTGTTGCTTCTGCTTCTGCTTCTGCTTGTAGTGGATTTGTGGGAGGCATGAAGGACTGGTGCTGCTGCTGATTGTCAGAGGAGTCGGCGACGGGTGCGGGTGGCATAAAGAGCTGCGGCTGATGGTGCTGCTGCTGCTGTTTGTTATCGTCAAAGAATGCCGAGCCGTCGGAGGAGTCGGCGACGGGTACGGGTGGCATAAAGAGCTGCGGCGGCTCCGGCTGCTGCTGCTGCTGGTGCTGCTGTTTGTCATCGTCGAAGAATGCCGAGTCGTCGGAGGAGTCGGCGACGGGTACAGGTGGCATAAAGAGCTGCTGCGGCTCCGGCTGCTGATGATGGTGCTGCTGTTTGTCATCGTCGAAGAATGCCGAGCCGTCGTCGTCTGCTGCTGCTGATTGTAGTGGATTTGTGGGAGGCATGAAGAGCTGCTGCGGCTCAGGCTGCTGCTGCTGGGGCGATTCAATACCCAAGGAGTCGGTGACGGGTGCGGGTGGCATAAAGAGCTGTTGTTGGTGCTGTTGGCTGTCGGCGTCGGGAGCGGTCGGCATAAAGAGCTGCTGCTGCCCGTCGGAGTCGGCGTCGGCGTCGGCGACGACGGCAAATGGTTCGGGCACGGAAAGCAGCTCCGAGTCTTCTTCATACCCTACGGCAGCCACCACCGCCATTGCCTCCTCCTCCTCTTGCTCTTGCTCTTGCTCCTCCTGCTCCTCCTGCTCCTCCTCCTCCTCCTCCTCCTCGTCTTCGTCGCCAAAGCCGTAAGCTTCCTCCACCTCACGCAAGATCGACTCCACATCGACTCCTCGTGCCTCTAGCTCCTCCTGCAAGCGTTGAAGTTTCGCACTCTCCTGACCAAGGCATACCAGCAAAGATCCCATGTCACTTTGCAATTCGACGCGTGCACTCTCGGCTGCCGCAACCTCCTCGCGAGAGGCTGACAGAGCAGCCTCGGAAGTTGCGAGGCGCTCCGCAAGCTCCGTGGAGTGCGCTTCGAGGCTTTCTGAGCGCTGTTGCCATGCCGCCGCGGTTGCCTGCAGCTGCTGCATAGCTTCGTCGTTGTTGTTGCTTTGTGATGTCGTCGTCGTCGTCGTCGTTTCTGCTGAAGTCGCAGCTCCGTATGGTACACCAGTCACACCATCCACCCACGCGTTCTGCGCAGCGTCCCAAACCCAGCCGTTGTACTCCTGCTGCTGCTCTTGCTGTGGTTGTTGTTGTATAGTATGTTGTTGTTCGTTCTGCTGCTCTGCTGTGTTATATGTCTCTTGTGGAACCATCATCATCATGGGCTGTGGCTGTGGCGGCTGCTCCGTTGAGACGTCGTCGGGCGGCGCATCATTCGTCGGCTCCGGCTCCGGCGCTGGCGCAATGGCAGGTTCGTCTGCAGCTGCGGTGGCGGTCTCCGCGGCAGGAGCCGTGGGAACGAGCGGCACCATGAACTTTGGTCCTGCTGCTGCCGCCGCCGCCCCCGCGGCGACTGGTCGCAAGCTGCTTGAGCCATTCGCCTGCGGCGCTGTCTGCGCCGTGCCGAACGAAGACGACTTGGCGAACGGGTCGAGGTACCTCCCTCGCACTGGGAATGAGGGATTTGACGACGACTGCTTGAGGCTGCCGTTTGTTTCCTCTGCTGCTGCTGCTGCTGCCGGGGCTGTAGGAATGAGCGGCGGGCCAGCGGCTGCGGCTGAAGCGGAGGGGTCTGAGTCGGGCGGTGCGGACGGGTCGACCCACCGCTTGAGCTTCTCGTCGTAGTAGAAGGCGTTCGTCTGTCCGAGCTTGGCTTGCGTGGCAGGCTTGGCGGACGAGCCGTCCGCGTTCGTGGACGCGCCGCCGAACAGCCGGCCGAACACGGCGGACATCTGTATTTTATTTTCTGCGATCAGATGAAGATGGATGGAAGAGCGCGCCCAAAGGAGCGTTTTCGGGGTGGTGAATTCTGAGATGTGCCTTGTACTTTGTATACAGTGTCGCGCTGTCCGGTGGGGATACCTGTTCAGATTACCGGAGGTCTCGGGTTCGACCCCCGCTAGGCGTACGAAAAAGCGCCTGTAAGTCTACCTCTAACTACCACAAATAAAAAAGAAAAAAATCACTAACAACCTAACACACTAATAAAACAGATAGCTCAGTGTTTGGTTAGAGCGCTGGTCTTATGTCACGGCATATTTGATCACCACCGGCCGCAGAAATGCGGTTTTTTTTTGCACAACCCCACAGACCTGATGGAAGAACCGGCCACGAGCTTTGACCACCGACAACATGACTTGCAAGGTCCGTCCGAGGTCATGCAAGACAAAGAGTGCGACGGATCCCATCCCATCCCATCCCGGATCCATAAATGCGACAAAAAGAAGACGAGAGGAGGCAAATAAATCAGCCAAGAGGAGGTGGTGACTGGTGAACTTCGGCCACGTGTCGCTTTGCCATTTGGATGTGGAAAACAAAACGTCATCACAATTTGGAAAACAACATGTCAGCCACTTTCATTCGCATCTGCAAGGTAAGTCAAGGCGTCAGGCAGTGGCTTACTTTTCCGTCATGACCGTCATATTGTCGTGCTCTCCACAGTATGGCTGAGGCTCCCCTTGGCCTCACACTTGTGTCTCGGCAACCATCATTCTTCACAACTTGCGCAATCATTTGCTCAACTTGTTGCACTCGCTTATTAGCTTTCTTCAAGCAATATGACTGTGAAACTGCTCAACAAGCAACGCGTGGCCAAGCGCACGTACGGGTACCTCTCGCTCGCCGTCGCGTGCGTGTTTACCTCGCTGGCACTCCTCGCTTCCCCCGTGGAGGTATACGCGCAAACTGCGCCGCCTCACCGGTTCACTCAGGTGCGTGAACGCATAGAAGCAAGGTTCAACGGAGGAGGAGGAGGAGGAAGCGGAAGCGGAAGCGGAAGTGGAAGCGGAGGAGGAGACGGCAGTGGAGGAGGAGGAGGAGGAGACGGACCAGGAAGTGGAAGTGGAGGGAACGGAGGTGGACAGGGCAGTGGCAATAACGACGACAACAACAACAACAACAACAACAACCGCCGCATGCTCAAGGCTGACAACTTCGAAATGAAACTTGCAGCCAGCTCCGGCTGCCCGTTTGCGCGACGCATGCTCAAGCAGCAGGTTACTGGAGGCGATGGCAACGGCAACGGCAACGGAGGAGGAGGAGGAGGAGGAGGAGGAGGAGGAGGAGGCGGAGGAGGAGGCAACGGAGGCGGCGGAAATGGCCAGACATCCGCCGCGACGTTCCTTCGCCTGTCGTTCCACGACGCTGGCACGTTCGACCCCAGCAGCAACCGTGGTGGACCGCACGCGACGATACGCTTCAACGCCGAACGCGATAACAACGACAACAACGGACTCGACGGTGCGATCACCTTCCTCGAGAACCTGCAGCAGGACTTCCCGGAGTACAGCCTCGCGGACCTCATCCAGGCGGCGGCGTCGATCGGCGTCGAGCACACGGGTGGCCCAGTCATCCCAATCACGTTCGGACGCGTGGATGCGGCGACGCCGAACCTCGCGTCGCCAGGAAATCGTCTACCCGACGACAACGACGGCCCGAACCAGCTTCGCAACACCTTCGGGCGCATGGGCTTCAACGACAAGGAGATCGTGGCACTCAGCGGCGCACATACGCTCGGACGCAAGCGCCGTGGAGGTGGCCCCGATGGCCCATTCACGGAAAACGAAAACGTCTTCTCGAACGACTACTTCGTGCAGCTCGTCTCCGGTGCGCCGCCGCAGGGGACTGTTCGCCTTGACAGCGACGCGGCTCTTTTGGAGCCTGGGTTCATCGAGCACGTGCAGGAGTTTGCGACGAACCAGCAGAGCTTCTTCGATGCGTACGTGGCTGCGCACGAGAAGATGGGCGCGCTTGGCATTGACAGCCTCACGACTCAGCCGCCAGCAGATCCGACGCTGCCGAGCCCGCCGCCGCCGAGCCCGCCGAACCCGCCGCCGCCGAGCCCGCCGCCGCCGCCACCGCCGAGCCCGCCAAACCCGCCGCCGCCGAGCCCGCCGCCGCCGCCACCGCCGAGCCCGCCAAACCCGCCGCCGCCGAGCCCGCCGCCGCCGCCACCGCCGAGCCCGCCGAACCCGCCGCCGAGCCCGCCACCGCCGAGCCCGCCGCCGCCGCCGCCGCCGAGCCCGCCAAACCCGCCACCGCCGAGCCCGCCGCCGCCGCCACCGCCGAGCCCGCCGAACCCGCCGCCGCCGAATCCGCCGCCGCCGAGCCCGCCGAGCCCGCCGCCGAATCCGCCGCCGCCTACGACGACGACGACGACGACGACCACGAAGGCACCTGCACCGCCTCCGCCGATCACGATAGTAGACCCGAGTCCGCCGCCGCCAACGGAAACCACCACACAGGCGCCCTCACCACCGCCGCCTACGACGACAACGACGCAGGCACCCTCACCGCCGCCGCCTACGACGACAACGACGCAGGCGCCCTCGCCGCCTCCGCCGCCGCCGCCGACTACGACCACCACGGCTGCTCCGACTACGACCACCACGGCTGCTCCAATTGCGACTACCACGGCTGCTCCAATTACGACTACCACGGCTGCTCCGACTACGACTACCACGGCTGCTCCGACTACGACTACCACGGCTGCTCCAGCGACTACCACGGCTGCGCCGACGCCAAACGAGCCAAGCGTGGGCTCGCCAAGCGTGGGAACTCTCGAAGAAGTCGCCCTCAGCGCTCCAGTGACTGAGGAGGTGGCGGTCTTTCGCCGCTCCAGCACGAACGTTACGGTCGAAACACGCGACGTGGCCACCGGCGAGATTGTGCTCACGGGTGTAGACGCAACCGAGCTGAACACAACGGCCGTGGAGGAGGTGGTTGCCCGCCTCGCGAATTGCACACGCAACGCGACGCGTGTCACGCGTGTGCGTCGTCTTCGCCGCCGTGGACGCCGCAATGAGCTCGGACGTGCACTGCTCGCCAAGGACGATGCTGTGGCTGTTAGCTTCACCGTGCTTGCGGAGGACGACGAGGAGGCTGCCAGCATTGCGCGCTCTCTCAATCGCACGCTGACGAATCGCACAAAGTGCCGCAAGGAGTTTGCTGAGGAGGGTGTCATCACGGACGACGTCACGGCGATTGAGCAGCCCGAGCCGGGCACCAGTGCCGTGTTTGTGACGCGCGAAGAGCGCCGTCGTGGCAAGAAAGGAAAATGGGGCGAGAAGAACAAGGCTAACGACACTGATGTGCTTGACGACGATATCGTCGAGGATGATACTGAGGTTGAGATTCTCGCGGGGTTTGACACAGCTCGTGACTTTGTGGAGTCGCTGCGAGATGGCAAGAAGCTGCCAACCGAGCCCAACGGCACGGAGATTGACGTGGGCGAAGATGTCTTTGAGGTGGATGAGACGGATGTTGCCACAGCCATCAACATTCTCGAGCGACTGCGTGAGGCGATGGAGCTTGCAGATGCGGTAACCATCATTGTGGACGACGACGACGACGACGACGACGGGGACGATAAGGTTGTGGAGGACGAGGAGGAGAAGGATAATGACGCGAAGAAGTTGCCGATCCGAGATGTCCTCAAGGACAAGCTTGGAGAGGTGCTCCGTGAGGCTCAGAATCTTTTGCCGCCGAAAAGTGAGGAGGATACGACATCGACATCGGCGTCGACGTCGATATCGACATCGACATCGACCTCCGCTGATGATGTCAACAAGGAGGAGCCACCGCTTGGTTGGACGGACAGCGTGCAGGATGTGTTTGACAAGCTCGGGGAAGCTGCGACAGATGGTGTGAAGGCTGTGCAGGAGAAGAGCGCTCCAGCGGCGGAGTCAGCCAAGGCAAGTGCGCCTGAGGATCCGATGATGATGTATGCGGGCATCGGCGGTGCTCTCGTCGTCATGATGGCCGTTGCCGTGTGCTGCCTTCGCCGTCGTCGTGCTGCTGCGAGTTCCCATGAGGCAGAACTTCCGCAGTTTATGTCGGCCATCCCGAGGGGCAATGCTCATGATGAGCACCAGAAGGAGATGGCGCAGCATGCATTCGCCGCTCGTGCACGTCAGTACGAATCAGCTCCTCCACCAGCTGCTGAGTATTCCGCGTGGGGTGAGGAGAAGCCGGGACCTGTGGCGGAAGCTGTGACGAATGGTGCGAGCCTGCGCACGTACGATGCGGTGGAGGTGTACGAGGAGATGAAGAACGACGATGAAGTTGTCGTGCCACTGCCGGGTGCAACTTCTCAGACGGCAACAGCGAAAGAGGAGCGCAGCGGCGATTTGACAATCACGTCGTTCAGCTTCTTCTAATCACAAAAACAAAACAAGCAAGTAAAACAGGGAGGAAGGGATCTACCAACTAAAAGGAAGGAAAAACGAGAAGTGCAGTATTTGTGCAGTACGTGTAGACCAAAACGTAGTTACTATTTTTTTGGAGAAATTCAACTAAGATGCAAATGGTGGAGAGACGTACACGTCAGGACGTTTCCATGAAACGCCAACCCCTTCGGGGCTCTCGAAAAGGTGTGCGAGCTGCAGCAGCCTTCTCTCGTGGCTGCAATTTCCCATGAATTGCAAACCAACGGGAAGGTGATGAGACCCATCTTCGATCCAGCCAACGTTCACCGTCACGGCTGGAAGACCGGTGATGTTTGCAGGGAGCATGAAGCGCATGCTGCACGAGTCTTCCGTCACGTCGAGCTTAGGACCGCCATTGGCGTGGAACGGTGGCAAGGTTGGCATCGTCGGCGTCGCAATGACGTCGCACTTCTCCTCGAGAAGGCTTGCAAAGCACTTGAAAATTTCTTCGCGGCAGGCGAACGCCGTATCCACGAGCGGCTGCTTGCGTTCGTCGTCCGTCGTGAGCTTGTCAATCGTCTCGCTTACGAGAATCTTCATGCGAACCTCGTATCCGAGATCCTCCATGACCGCGTTGTCCCATTTCTGCTCGCCCATCAACTTCGTCATTGCACCGCGGCACTCGTGCAAGATGATCGCGCTGTGCGCCCGTCCTGCACGGTTGAGGTGTGGAATTTCAATGTCTACAATATCGGTGCCAAGCTGTTTGAGTTTGTTGACGGATTCCTCGCATATGGACTTGATGCGACTGTCATTCACGTCACGAAACCATGGCCAGTAGATGCCAATCTTGAGATTCGTAATATTTGGTGTCGCCAACGAACGTGGGATGTCTCCCACGTCACGTCGAGATGTCATGTAGTGCAGCATTAGTAGGGCGTCCTGTGCCGTCGCGGCGATGGGTCCGACGTGTCCCAGCGTTGTTGTCGTTTCGATGACGCGCCCCTCGTTGGTGACGAGCCCCTTGGTCGGTTTCAAACCAACCGCGGCGCATCGAGCTGCCGGCATGCGAATGGACCCACCGCCATCACATCCAATGGCAAAGGGACACAGTCCCGCCGCCACCGCGGCGCCTGATCCGCTCGACGATCCAGCTGGCTCGCGTCGCGTGTCGTACGGGTTGACGCACAGCCTGTTGACGGGGTTGTACCCGTTCATCGCCATGCCCAGTTCTGTCATGTGCGATTTGCCAATGAGGATTGCGCCTGCCGCCTTCAAGTTGGCAACCACGCCGCAGTCTTTCGATGCCGGCGTCGCACTCTTCTCGAGCGCGTTTGTGCCGCACGCGCCCAGGTATCCAGCGGCGTGCAGCTCATCCTTGACTACGAACGGTACGCCGTCAATGGGACTTAGAGGCGCGTTCTTCTGGTAGCGAGCTTCCGAGGCGGCGAACTGTTCGCGTATGGACGAGGGATCAAAGCGTATGACTGCGTTAAGTTGTTTGTTTGTTTTCTCAAGGTTGTCAAGGAGCCAGTCGCAGACTTGCATGGGTGATGTTGTGCGAGAGCGGTAGGCTTGGTGGTAGTCGGCGCACGTGACTGGGCCCAGTTGTTGTGGCTTTGATGACGGCGATGATGACGATGAGGATGATGCTTTTGGTGCTGGTGGATAATCCTTGACGATTGTGACGGGATGCGTGATTGCACGCCCTGCTGCAGGCGTGAACCCCAAAGAGAGAAGTTGCAAAGAGTCCTGTGTCGCGAGTCGCAAGAACCCGTTTTTGCGCGCTAAAAGAGACGCATAGAGTCGTCCGACCAAAGATCGGTTCGCAAGCAGGTAGGAAACGACGAAGATCAACGGCGACACAAGCTTAGGCGCCGCGAGAGCGACGAGGTCGTACTTCTTCTCATGGGAACCGGCGGCGGCGGCGGCGGGCATGATCAAGCTGACAGGATCGAGGAGTGCCACGCCAGCAAAGAACAAAAAGTGAAAAAGGTGAAAAAGGCCCCCCGGGGATCCCGGTTGGACACATAGTGGGGGATCCCGACCAAAACGAAAACAAGATTTGAGTGGGGCATTCATAACGGAAAGGTTTGTGTCTGAGCACGATATGACCACAAGGACGTTCGGCACGGAGGGGGAGGCGTTGCGCGCGTTCAACACGACGCTGCCGTCCGACGCCGCCACGAGCCACGTGGCGGCGACCCAACTCCCGTCTCTCCCGTCTCTTCTCCCGTCTCTTTCCTCCACCTCGCCCTCGGTGGTGATTCGTCCTTCAAAGGACGCTCCTGCTCCTCCTCCTCCTCCTCGCGCCATTCATTTCGTGGTACTTTATCATAGTTCTCACGTCCTTCTCACCTCACATACAGTACCATGCCCAATGTTGTCGCGTTCTCCAACCCGACGCCAGTCGGGTTGGCAAAGACGCCCTCCCCTCATCCTCGAGGAGGGGACTCCCCTCCTCACGGCGCCTCGTCGCCGCCACCGTCGAGCCACGTGTGCCACGACGCCGCCGTCGACGCCGACGGAGGTGGTGGAGGCGGAGACCGACGATTCAAACACCGCGATGAAGAAACAAGACACAGAGGAACTCCGTCACCACCACCACCACGAGCACCACCAAAACCGACCAGGAAACCGACAAGTTTCATGACGATCCCCATGCTCGTCGACGGGTGACGGAGGGCTCAACAGAGTAAGAAGATCGAAGAGGGCGCTGAATGGGAAAGAAAAGTCCGTGGCAGAACTCGTGCGTATGGTCGCACCGCGATTGCATGAGGTGAGTCCGGTTGCACTGGCTGCGGCTCCCGGGGAGGGACAAGGAGGCCACGGCTCGCGTCCGACGATGGCTGCCGTCCCTTTGCGTGCTTACCCAAAAGTCGAGGTCAAGCGATGACGGTGAGACGATGCCGTCCATAATCTCGACGAACAAGAAGGGAAGCGTAGACGGGGAGCAGTTCAAGTACTGCTATGAGCAGTGTCTCAAACCGGCGTTGCTCACGAGCGAGGCATGGCATCAGTGCAGAATACGCGATATTAACGGGTAACTTCTAATCGTTCGGGAAAAAAAAGGGGGGGTAGGGTAGAGTGGGTAGGGTTAGTAAGATTAGGGTTTCCTGTTGTTTTCGTCCTCTGTTTGTTTTTTTCCTCATTTCTGCCGTTACTGGTTCATTCCAGAGTGTTCATTCCCACCAATAATGTCTGAGGCTGAGGCTGAGGCCACGCGTATGGCGTCTCCTTCTCAGCCTGCTCCTCATTCAAATTCTGCTCAGGGTGCTCGTGCGCGTGCGTCGCGTGTTGCCGAAGCGTTACGAAAACGTCGCAATCATTCTTCCTCTATTCCACCGCTCCACTCCGATACGCCTCCGTCTTCTTCTTCGGCTCATTCCTCTTCTCATGACGGTCAGAAACAGGGTCAGGGTCCGAAGATACCGTCGTTCTCAGGACGCGAAGACTTCTATGAGACGCTACAACTCAATCACGCTACAACGCCGTTAACGTCGTATTCAGCCAGAGATATTGCCGCGGCGTACAGACGTGTCGCTGTTAAGGTACACCCTGACAAAATCAGCGCGGACGCGTCACTTGATGAAAGAACGAAGAGCTTGGCGCTCTTCCACAAGGCGACGGAAGCATACAGAATCCTGAGCGACGATACCCTGAGACAGGCGTATGATGCCGCGAGGAGCGAAAGGGAACAAGAAGGCAACGACGCAACGGCCACCACCACGACGACGACAGGAGATACCGGACGATCGACCAGATCCTCGGACCAGACCCTCGTATCAAAGACCACCACGACGTCGGACTTCAGCTCGTTCCAGTCATTTATGTGCGAGCAGTTTGGCGACGACTACGCGCAAAGACTGCGCACGTACGAAAAGACGCTCGAGGAGGCACGCGCTAAGGCTGCATCTTTGCTCGAGTCTGCAGACCCGGAGGAGCGGCGCGCCCAGCTCGCCAAGTTGAAGGCGGAGCAGGCTCGTAAGGCGAGACTGCGGCGCATCGCCGCCGAGCAGACGCGCGACAACGCCGCGTGGGAGATGCGTGCGCACGTCGTACGTGCGCGTGAGGAGAAGGAGGCTCGCGAGCGCGCCAACGAGGTGCGCCGCAAGCAGTTCATCGAGGAGGCGTTCTTTGCGGATGCAAAGTCGCGCGCCGACGCGCGCGCGGAGGAGCAGCGCCGAGCAAAACAACGCGAGGAAAACAGCAAGCGCGCGCAGACTGTCGCCGCCGCCGTCGCCGCCGCATCTGCATCCGTCGACGCGTAGAGCTGGGAACTTTCTTGTGCATCATATCATGTAACTGCAGTATATTGTTGAGTACTCACGTGGACATCATCGTCGCGGCTGCTATGGCTACGATAACGTTAAGCATAAAATGGGCACTCCACGTCCCCCCCGCCGCCGCCGATTATATGGGTCGGGGATAATTGCTCCTCACACCCCGCCCCACCATAACTATCAATTAAGTGAAATTACCACTCCGTGATTGATGGCGGCGTCATCATCGTCTTCGCGTACAGCCCAAAGCAGTACTCAGGCTCACTACTTCTACCCGCCGGAGTCCGAGTACGAGGGCGAGTCTTCAGAGTCTTCCCCTTTGTCCGACCGGAAAGGCGGTGATGCTCGTGACGATGTTGATGTCAACGGGGAAGAAGCCCATCTGCGCCAATCTGAGCCGCGTGTTAGCAATTCTGGCATGCAAAGGCGTGAAGGAGACGCCGGAAACGCCGTGGTAATTCCTGGTCCTTCTTCTGCGCCTCTTCCTTCGGCTTCATCGTTACCAGGTGGAGGAGGAGTGTTTCCACCATCGTCATCTTCGGGGGGTGGTCCATTAATGTCGAACGAACGAGAAGAACGTGCATCGTCCGATCCACATCATCACCATCACCACCATGGAGCGCGCCTCGTTGGCGTCGGCGCGCACGGGAGACCCCTGCTCGCACGATCGCCGTCGTCCGTTGCTGCGGCGTCGCCACGATCAATCGCCGAGCAGCAGCAGCAGCACGACGATGATAATACCACCACCAATAATAATGACGCAGCAGCAAAAAAGACTCCTCCTAATTCTAATGGATGGTGGGGTGAGCCGCTGCACGCTCGTGGTGTTGCCGGGATGGCAAGCGCGAACGACCAAAATGGAGCGGAGAACGGAGGAGGAGGAGGAGGAGCAACACACCTTACCACGCAGACACACAACGACGATGACGACGACGACGATGGTGAAAAGCACCACCACCTCCTCACCACTCAGATGATTGTGCCGCGACCTGCACGTGAGGTGGGCTATCGCGCACTCAGCGGGAGGCGTGTACGCAAAAATACGTACGTGTTGACTACACCCGCAGCCACCTCGCGACGGCGACAGCGCGTCGAGGAAGATGAGCTCGACAACAACAACAACAAGAACAACAACACAATCGACCTGCCCACGAATCGCAGTGAGGTGGAGAAGCGATGGTCGAACTTCGGATCCATACCCGCACAGCCACTACGAGACCAACCCGTTCCTGGAGGTCCGAAATTTACGTACGAAGTCTCAAGCTTCCAGCGCCGCATTTTCGAGGATCCATGGCGCAAGCCGAAGGTCGTTCGTCAAAATGAGCATGAAATGGCGCGCTTCGGATTTCTGATTGGCGGCGCAGAGGGGACCGTGTTCGACGCGCCTTTCCTCTGGATCCAGCTGATGCTCTGCCTTCTGATTGCAGCCGCCACGCTTGCCATCGTGTACGTCTACGAGACAAACATTGGCATGTACAAGGACTACGTCTGGGAGGAGCGCGACATCATTGCGGTGTTCGAGCATCTCACCGAACTCAAGGTGATTGCGGGATTGACGGACAGCTTCGTTGACCTCGCGGCATTCCTGCTTGGCATGTACCTCGACAAGCAGGTGGACATCTGGTGGGAGCTTCGACACGACACGATGCAGGAGCTCATCAACATCATCTCGTCGCAGTGCATGCGAGCGAGCGTCTACTTCCCGCAGCAGACGCCGACGAGCCAAGCGAACAAGGAGCTCCTTCTCCGGTATGGGACACTTAGCCTTGCGCTATTCTGGCGTGATGCGCATGAGGTGGATGCATGGGACAAGCGCACGCGAAAAAAGTTCCACCTGGACGACCTCGATGATCTTGTCAACGAGGGCTTGATGACGGAGAGGGAGCGTGAGCTTCTCATGAAATGTCCAGTCAAAAGCCAGGTGGTGTGGACGTGGATTGGCTCGCTTTGGACGAAGTGGATCCTCGACGGGCGGCTGCCAGACGCAAGCCACGAGATGCAGTCAGATCTCTGCGGCGAGTGCGAAAAGGCTGCAGATCGGATCAGGAGCATGCTCGCGCGAATCAACACGCAGTTTCCGCTGACATACACGCACCTGCTCGTGAGTATCACGAAGGTGCTCATCTTCACGAATGCTGTAATCTGCGGTTACGTCAGCGCGATTGCGATTATCGGCCACTACTGGTATTGGGTCGCCGTACAATTCGTGAACCTGATCCTGCTCACCGTCTTTTACCAGGGAATCTTGCACATTTACCCCGCAATCGTCAACCCGTTCTGCGACAACGTGAGCGACTTCTCCTGGAAACTATTCCACGCTCGCACGGTGAATCAGTGCCGCAGCTTCTTCGCGGCGGGCGAGAAACCGCCGTACGTGGTGGCAGACCTGGACGACGGTGAAGATGTGCCGGAGGGCATGCGGCGTCACCCTGCTCAGATGCCCCCGCAGTTGCCAATCGTGCAAATATCATCGACTCGCATGAAGCTGTTTGGAAATCAATAATCAATAGATGAGGCATGTGTAAACGATTGCAAAAATGAAAATCTGTTGCTGTTATTTTTACACGGCAGGCTCGAGGCCTGCGGCAACCACCATCTCCTCGAGCTCCTCGAGCTCCATCCATCATCGTCTCAATGCTACTCTCGAGCTCGTCCCTACGTGCCTACAAATCCTCAAGAAGGCTTAGGTCGTTGCCTGCGGCAGTCATCTCGTCGTCAAGCTTTTGCATGGCAACCTCAGCTTCCGGAAACCTTACCAAACCTCCGGCCATTTATTAGGTTGTCTGAATTGGGAAAATGGAAATCGGGATCCCTCGGCGGACCGAAAGATCACCACTGGATTTAGACACTACGACAAAGTCTCTAGAATACAATAATAGACTTACTCTATTTCATAACTTATGCAAACTTTGAACTTATGCACTCGAAGGACACGCGTGTGCAAGGGAGTGCAAAAATCGACGCAGGCTCGAGCGGCCCTTGAACAGGTTCTGACGACCGATCCTCTCGTTCGCGACGTGAGGGCTGTCTGTGCTCTGTCCGAGCGGAAAGTGCAGAGCTGGGCAGAACATCGCCTTCTCAAGCAAATATGTCACCGGCATGGTGCCGCCCTCGCGCACAAAAAGAACCTCGCGTCCCCACTCAGCCTCCAGCGCGCCCTTCGCAGCCTGGTAAAATTTGTTCGACGGATCGCCGAGCCACCACATGCCCGTGTTGTGGATTGTCACAGAAACGCGATTGTCGCCTCCGAGGCGCGCAAATGCGTCGCGAATGTGCTGCTCGAAACTGCGGGACACGGATTCGGGCGTCTGATCGGGGACGAAGCGAATCGAAACCTTGCCAACTGCCTTGCATGGGATGACGGAGAAACGAGTTGGACCAAATTTGCGCCACGCGCTGTTTGCACCGTGCACAGATTCGTCACCGGCTGGTGAAGGGTCCCTATCCCTGCGATCTTGCACAGTCTCAGCCTCAGCTTGTGGCAATTCAATGTCGACGATACTCATGCTGGGCTCGCACCACCTTGCACGCAGCACCTCGCCAGCGCCGCACGCGCAAAGGGCAGGAACGCCGATGGACTGCCGGTACAGCTCCGTGTCAAAAATGCCGGGTGCGTCGCAGCCATGCAGAGCACTCGCGGACGACGTTGACACACCGTCGTAGATTCCTCGCACAGCCAGCCGAGGACCGTCGTTTCCGCGATCGTCTGAGTAGAGGGTGCCCAGCACCTTCACGAGGTCCCTCATGGGCTCGCTGAACGCACCGCCGTCGTTCCCGCTGTGCAAATCCTTCTCTGGCCCACTCACCTCCACGGAGATTGTCATCATGCCGCGCATTCCCCACGTCAGGCACGGCTGCGTGTCGTTCAGCCACAGAGTGTTGGAGATTAGCACAACGTCCGTGGATGTTCCGAGGATGGCTCGCGCCTCTGGGCTTTTAATCGCCTCGTCGAACCCTCCCGAGCCATTCTCCTCCTCGCCCTCCAGCACGAATGTCACGTTGCATGGTAGACGACTGCCCGACGACGAGCACTCGTCGAGCACCTCGCGGAGCGCAAACACCATCGCGAGGATTGGGCCCTTGTTGTCTGTCGCACCGCGGCCATACAGATAGCCATTGATCGAGTTGAGTTCCCAAGGCGGCGTTCGCCAGTCATTCTCAAGAGCCGGCTGAACGTCGTAGTGGCCGTAGAAGCAAAGCGTTGGCAAATCCGGGTCACATCCGACGCGACCAAGCACAATGGGATTGCGCTCGTCACCCGTCAGCGGGTTTGGAGGAGGGTTCAGCAACTGTACCTGAGCACCGAGCTTCCTCTCGAGCAGCTCGAGAAGAAACGACGCGGCGGCCAGGCAGCTCGAGCGACGCATTCCACCAACGCTCACGGAGCGGATCGCGACGAACGGGCGAAGCTCCTCCTCCATCTCCGCGTCGTAGCATCGAACCTCGGCACCGTTGCCCATCTTGACCGAAGCTGAAGGTACCGACATCGCGCGAGCAATTCCGCCAATCTCTGCACGATGACGCTTGGCGGCACGCATCGGTGTGACAATGTTGCCTTCTCCTTCTTCTCCTTCTTCTTCTTCGTCGTCGACCCCCATGCATCCGCCGTGGAGAGAAAGGCATCGTATGGTGCCGTCCGCGGTACCGCAGCATATGAACGAAGCTCCTCGAGACGACGAGCACACTGACAGGCTGAGCAAACCAAGACGCTCGGGCGGAAAGGTTGCTAAAGATGACGCCGTGGATGGATTAAAGCCTGACTTGAGCGGCCAGACGTCGAGTCGGTTCACAACCTTAAAATTCCGCCAGAGCAGCACGCACCCGTCGTCGCCGCAGGATGCGAAGGAGGAACCCTTGCCAGGTAGCGCACAAAGCCCCAACACGTGACCGCAGTGAGCCTGCAGGCTTGAGACGCAGCTTCGCAGATTGACATCCCAAACTCGAATCGTGGAATCGGCAGAACCACTGAGCACGTGAACATCGTTCTCGTCGCGAGTGGGTACGGAGCAGAGGCAAAGTACAGCACCGCGATGGCCGTACAGAACGCTCGCGCATCGCATGAGCGTTTGTTGACGCGCATCGCCATGTTCCATCTCGTACTCCCAAACGAGCACGTGACCGTCTCCGCCACCGGATACGATCATTGGCATGCGGCTGCCGTTCACGAAAAGCGTCGCAAACACAGCCGCGCAGTGGCGATAATAGCCCGTGTCACCATGTGCCCCCGCCGTCGCGGCTGGCACTGCACGAACGAACGGCGTACCTGGACGTGCGGGTGTCGAATGCGTTGAAATTGGAGTTTGCACCGCCCGTCCTGCAATCACCGACACGTGTTCATCAACCTGGAGGAGAGGGATGGTGCACGGTCCACCGGGCAGTGGACACCGAATTCCCGCCGGAGAAGTCATCGATCGTTCCAAATCCAGATTGCCGTGATCGAAGAGATCGTGCATGTCGTACAGGTGCACGCTTCCGTCCATGAGACCGATCGCGACGCGGTTGCCATGCGCAGCAAGTGAGAGGATGTCACCCGTCTGCTTCGGCAGTTGGACGCTGCAAGTGCACCGCGCATTCGCCGCACCACTTTTGATATCCCACTGCTTGATCGTTCGCCCAGCACAGCTCAGCAGGCTCCCGTCGTCGTCGGTCACCGCCAGGCCAAGAATCGCGCGCCTGTGTCCAAACAATTTTGCGATGCACTCGAGCTTCACGATGTCCCACGCGCGAATTGAGGCATCCGACGCGCCTGAGTAGAGAACGCCAGATCGCGACGACAAGGCTGTCACGCCGCTATCGTGCTTGGAGAGGATGTGCGTGCTGTCCGTGCCAATGGCACTCGCCATTCCGCCGACAGCGCTGTTGCTGCCAGCGCCAATGCACGAGGATGGCATGAGCACGCACTTGCCTGGCACCTCGCAGGCGCGAAGAGACTGCATGGCACGTCCGACGAGAGTGCGTGACGCGACGGAGTCGGCAGACGTTCCCAAGATTGGCGAAAGCAGCGCGTCAATCACGGAACCACATTTGCTGCGCGTGACCACGAGCGCATGCTGCGGTGCAACCGCAACCCAGTCACTGGAATGCGACGTGACGGGCTCGGACGCGACGATGCACGCCTTGGATCTTCTGTCCTGGCGCGTGAAGCCGTGCTCCTTGGTGGACTCGTTTTGTTTTCCGAAGCTCGTCCCGAGCGCGTAGTACAGCGACGCGCACTTCGCGCTGTCTTGGCTGGCATACCGCGTGGCGATGAGGCACGAGCCGTCACTCATGCAGAAGTTCAGCAGGCTCACGTTTCCGTCGGCACCCGGCGGTATTCCCGCGGCGTCATCCGCCGCCTCCTGCTCCCTTCCCATGGACGTGACGATGGCGATAACCTTCTCCACACACGACAGGAGCTCTTGTGGCGACCTCGCTCTCGTGTTCCAGTCGTGCGTGCCGTCGTACAGTTGGTTCAGGAACAGCGCAAAGCACACGGCGGAGTCCGAGTGAAAGCTGTGAACGAGCTCGTACACGCCATCGGACAGCGTGTCGAGCAGCTTGCGCCGCATTCGTTGGAAGCGCGCCACACCTCCGTTGTGCATCCACATGTACCTCCCACACCCGAACGGGTGACAGTTCGTCTCGCTGACTGGTATTCCGGGGTACGCGGCTCTGACGTGCGCGAAGAGGAGCGAGCTTTCAATCTTCTCGCACAGCTTCGTGAGGTTGCAGTTGTTCCACGCGGGCGCCGTGGATGTGAAAATGCACGGCGAGATGTCATCCTTGTTATTTTGGGAGGTGCCGTCTCCAGAGCCCCCCGAGGTGGAGTCCGAAGAAGGCTTGTACCACCCGATACCGAATCCGTCCGCGTTGAGCGAGCCTGGCAGGCCGATGGACTGCACGCGTTCGTTCGCGGAGTACGACTGCACCAAGATGGAGTGCTTGGGCTTCGTGACGAGGTCACTGGCGAGGCGACGCGGGCCCAGGTACGCCATGAGGCGGCACATGATAAGAACTATGATATGACGAATGCGAGGGATGAGAATGAAACCGAATAAGAAACACGGCCGGCCGCCTGAAACAGGAGGATTCCACTCAGAGCTTGGGGAGGGCATTTGGGGGAGATTTTTTCAATAAGAATTGGGCACTCCCCCTTGCCCAAGGACTTTTCACATTATTCCCATGTCGTAATTGTCATGGGCTTGTTTCACGGGACCATCTCCTTTCGAAACATCTTGGTGACGTTCTTCTTGACGGTGTGGGACCCACAAGTTGTGGGACCCGTGCAGCGGTGCAGCGGTGCAGAATCACCAGGGCTGCATGGAGAACGTCACGTGATGAACCCTTTACCCGTCGACGGATCACGTGAACTGCTCACCTTAACTTGCCTATCATCCCAGGTCAAAGAAGGGAAAACAAATAGGATGGTATATTGGGTAGTTTTTAGGAAAGTAAGAATGAATGTTACTTAGGTCAAAAAGTAGAGCGCGCCGCCAGCGAGCCGCTAGCGAGCCGCCAGTAGGGCGCGTCATAAGCTGGTAGAGCGCGTCAGAAAACGTCTTGAAACGTCTTGATGTGATGCCATGGTAGTGGCGGCAGGTCAAGACGTGATGAACGTCTTGAAAGTCGGTTTAAAAGATCATTCGGATGATTTAGGGGTTAGAAACCAATGGGTCGTGAGCAGGGACGTCTGCGTCAGCGGGAGGTGCGTCGTTTCCTGCAGCGTTTGTTTCGGAGTTATTGCTGGTGTTTTGATCAGCGTTTTGTTGCGTGCGGCGTCGCGTATAGAACGGTGACGCGACTGCATCGGTGATGCGTTCAAGGAGGCTGGGTGTGGGCGACGACATTGTTAGGTAAAGGGAAAGTTGCGTGTCCACCAAGTATTGGGTAGTTTTTAGGAAAGTAAGAATGAATGTTACTTAGGTCAAAAAGTAGAGCGCGCCGCCAGCGAGCCGCTAGCGAGCCGCCAGTAGGGCGCGTCATAAGCTGGTAGAGCGCGTCAGAAAACGTCTTGAAACGTCTTGATGTGATGCCATGGTAGTGGCGGCAGGTCAAGACGTGATGAACGTCTTGAAAGTCGGTTTAAAAGATCATTCGGATGATTTAGGGGTTAGAAACCAAAGATGGGGGTTCGCAACCAATGACCAACGGTCATAGGTACCTTTAGCCTTTAGGGCAACCGCCACCGGATCACCTCACCCCCTCACCGCCTATCTCTCAATCAACAGGTCAGGAATCTCAACTGAGTGAGGCTCATGGAAGGTCCACTCAACTCAGGTGGTCCAATAGATGGATAAATTCATGTGAATAATCAATCTGACCTTATGTAAGTTTTACAAGAGGCGCATTCTACGCACGCGGAATGTCTCCCGCCCGGCGCATCCCACGGCATAGATGGAGCCTTCATGAGGAGCAGCGAGCAGGCTCACGTTGCAAGCAAGCGGCATGCACGGCGGTGTCAACTGAACCTTCGCGTTCGCAGACGTCGCATTCTCCATCGCAGAGAGCCGCTGGCATGCCATAGCATCAACCGAGAGAAACTCCTCGTCACCCTCGCCAAAGCGTCTTCGGACGACGCCGCGGTTGCCGCCAAAGACGCAAAGCACGCCGCCGTCGTGAGCGTTGGGCCAAAGAATAGCCATCTGAGCATCGCACCGACTCGCGCAGAATTCCTTCTGCGATGCCGTCCAAGTCACATCAGCAAATAGCTTACCTTCGTACATGTCGGTACGGTGCACTCGAACGTTTGCCATCCAAATATTCGCACCTGATGCAGGAGCACCAAAAATGTCTTCGGGAAATGCCAGGTGGTTGGCCTCGCATCCGCCGTGCAGGTACACACGAAATTGCCCAGAGGTGGTGCGGCGACAACACATTGCGCATCTCACAATACAGCCTGGATTTCGCATCGTGGCGGGCATGTCTGCGAAGGTCGTTTCTGCTCCCACCGAGTCGTCGTCGAGCAACTTTAGTCTCACGACAAGAAGGTGAAAAGCCATCCCATACTCGATGGCAGTACTCAAGTCATAAATACGACAATGATCGATTCTCGCGCCATTCGAATCCACGTCGAATTTCTTCGGCGAGGTGACTCCAAAGAATGCGTACGCGCCACTTGCGCAGCTCGGATGCCAACAACTGCCGTAACGCCTCGGGTGGCCGTAGATCCAGCCTTCTAGCATGTCTGGATTTTCGTGAGGGTTGTCACGTTCCAAGTATGCGAATGCCGCAAGATCCAGAGGACAGTATGGACTGTCCTCTGGATCTTCTATGAGCTCTGTCCACTCCATCTTCACGGCATCGAATACCCACAGGTCGCCGAGTGGTTTCATACGCCAGTTCTGCCCGCCGTGAAGGAGCCACACCTCGCGCTTGTCTTCGTCGAGCGTTACCTTGCACGACGCATGGTGGAAGCGCGCACACGGTGCATCTTCCATTTCAATGTACAGGCACGTCCAGCTCGCGCGTGCTGGTATCACGACCTGATTATTTTGCACATCCAACTCCATTATCCACGTGTCGTCCACGCGTGCGCCTCTCCCGTGTAGGCCCCCGTACAGCAAGAGCACGACGCGATTTGGGTTGACTCGTAGAGCAACGAGGTCCGCCTCACTGCAAGGTTCTGGCCAATCCGCCCCTTCGCTTTGCATGACGCGTGTCCAAGTTGAGTTTGCGAAGACCCAAAGCTGGTCGTTCGGTTGTCTGTTGTAGTTGCCAACCCCTCCAAACACGGCAATGGTACCATGCTTTTCGTCGAGCAGGCAGCTCGCCGCGCCTTGGATCGTGTCAGGGTGTTGTGAAGAGGTGGTGTCTTCACTGATGTCATCGTCGACGTGTATAGTTTTGAGAGTTTCCGCCTGGATTGCCAAGTCTTTTGCAGTTTGTTTGGTGCTATCCATCATAGCAGCGTGGTTGGCGTTTGGTTCCTCTTCTTCTTCCTCTTCTGTTTCTTCTTCTCCTCTTCCTGTGTACACCTGTAGAATTCGCGCGTAGATGTTGTGTTCGAGCGTGAGACGACGCGTGATATCTCGTCCGAGTCGCGACGACAAAGCGAGTGATGCGAGCGATCGGCAGTCCATCATACCACCATCCATGCTGGTAACTGTAATAGGTAACTGGGATAGAGCAATATAAAGAGAAGACTCTACCAATGAGAGGTTGTTCGATGAGGATGAGGCAAACACCACCACCTCATCATAGGTGGAGCCTTTATTAACAACAATCTCCTCCTGAGATTGTGACGACAACGACCCAGCAGCCATCAACAACACGTCAAATCAAGACACTTGAGTCGAAATCACAAATTCACAAAACAAGTGTGCGTGGCACTACAAACGCACAGGAGCCAGAATCAGAAGGAAAAAACAGCTCAGAAAGGACGATACGCATTGCCATCTAAGAACGGATCCCCAAATCCCAAGTTTAAAAAGGGACAACCAGCAGAAGAATTCATCCATCCATGTGCAAGAACGGATCCCCAGTATAAGAGGACAAAAGGGGAAATGTTTGAGACTTGAGAGGTTCCGCAGGTTCGTGGAATTCCGACCCTTCTCATTCTCATTCAATATTCCACCTCCTCCAGTATTATTCCTTGCTGCCTTGTGTGTCAGCGTGTGCTTGTGCTTGTGTGTGTGCTCGTACATACACTCACAGTACCCGCCTATCTTTTATTCTATTCTATTGAGTATGCTGAATCTGCTTCTTTTATGGGGACTCATTCACACAGCGAACGCACTAGGTAACCCGCACGTTAGGGCTGCCTTACGGAGAGCGTTGGACACGCAGTACGAGGCGATTCGGAACTCACTGCAGAGGCAATTTGCAATTGCGAGAGGGGCGGCGGGTATCACGACGTCGCTGACTCCAGACGAACTCGTCGGATTCGTCGCTCGCACGAACGCGACGCTCGCGCGCATGAAGAATGCAGAAACGGGTAGCAGGCTGCGATGCGAAGTCGCGTACAGGCCGTACGCACCAATGCAGGGGTACGGGAACCACAACGCCGCGTTCAACTGGCTGAGGCGCGCGCTTGTTCGACACAGCCTCACCAAAGCTGCTGCTGGCGAGGCTATCATCTTGGTCGAGGAGGTGCCCGCAAATGACGGCGGTGAACGGAGGCACATCTCCGCCGCCACTGTCGCCGCGGCGAGAACGTTTGCGAACTCAAACACGGCTGCGTACGCGGAGTCCGCACAGCACGCAGCCTCTGCAAATGTTGCCGCTATTGCCGCCGCCGACAATGACGACGACATGCCAACGACGCCGACGGAGCGTCTGGACGGTTCCACAAACGACGACGAGCCTTGGATACTCGTGCCTTTGCCGGCGCGCGTCTGCACGCTCCCACAGCTCGTCAATCAACTTTTGCCCATGATGGACAAGATTTTTGCGGAACCCTCAGGATCCATCTCCGGCTCGACGTCGTCACGTCCTCGCGTGCAGAGCGATGTCGATGATCACACGTGCTCCATCTGTTTGGATGCGTATGCCGATACCGCTCTCGCTTGCTGCCACCGATTCTGCGACGACTGCACAAGCGCATGGCGAAGGAACGGCAGCGGATGCCCTCTGTGCCGAGCGCCACTCCCCGACAAGGTGGATGAGTGGTGCCTGATACGTACGGATGCCGGCCAAGACGAAGACGATAACACGAGCTCGTCTGGCGGTGTGCCACTACCAACGCAGGAAAATTCAAGCATTCCTGAAAACGTGACGCAGGAGTACATATGGGAGTGGTGCCGTAACCTGCCCGTCTTCACCTACTAAGTTAATCCTACCTCCTTAAATTATTTGTGTTTTTTCAAAAGTAAAATCATTCGAGTTCATTCTAGTTACAGCAGCATATGGTTTACGCGTATGCCACCCAGCCCCCATCCCCTGGCTTCGAACAAAACACATAATTCAAGTGGCGACTGTGCGCCATATAGAAAAAGTAAAAAAGGTGGGAAAAAGGACTGGTGGTCTTCTCGTCTAAGACACGCTTTACGCCACCTTCTGAACGGGCGTGGCGACGGAGTGCTTCTTCGCCGTGCCCGTTCCCATCACAACCTCCTCAATGAGACCCTCCCACTTGCGCGCCGGCTCGGCCCATGACAGGTCCTGCGCAATGCACGCCTTGGACATGCGGGGGAACGTGGAGGGGTACGCGTCGATCGCCGCCTTGGAGGCGGAGACGACAGCCTGCACGTCCTCCGACGTGATCGTGTCGGGGTCGAGGCGGCCCATGTGGAAGCCCGTTTTGCCCTCCTTCACCGTGTCGACGAGTCCACCGACGGACGCGACGACGGGCACCGTTCCGTAGCGCATGGCGTGCAGCTGCACAAGTCCGCACGGCTCGAAGCGCGACGGCACCATCATGTAGTCCGCTCCTGCGGTGATGAGGTGAGCGACGGGCTGCGAGAACTTCACGACACCGGCGGCGCCCGGCACGGACTTCTCGAGCTGCTCGACAGCCTTCTCGAGCTTTTTCTTGCCCGTTCCGAGAATCACAACCTGTCCACCGGCGGCAACGATGCCGGGCACAGCCTTGAGCAGGATGTCCACACCCTTCTGCTCCTCGAGGCGTCCGATGAATCCGAACACCGGTGCGGTGGGGCTCACGGGAAGGCCAACCTCAGACTGCAGCTCAGCCTTGGCAACAGCCTTGCCCTGGGCAACCGTGTCCTCGTCGTACGGGAGGGAGAGGTACTTGTCCGTCATCGGGTTCCACTCGATGACGTCCATTCCGTTGACGATGCCCTCGATGCCAACCTGGTTGATGACTGAGGAGAGCTCGACACCACGCTCGTCGTCCGTGGCCACCTCCTTCGCGTAGTTCGGCGACACCGTGACGCAGCGGTCGGCGGAGAGGAACGCCGCCTTCATCCAGTTCACCTTCTTGAACTTGCCTCCCGTGGGCTTGATGACCTCGTCCTCGTCAGCGGGCGACGTCTCGTCGTAGATCTTCGAGTTTCCGTCCGTGAAGTCGAACTTGGCCATCGAGCTGGCGGGCAGGTTGAGCTGGTCGAACGTGTCGGGCGTGTATCGTCCCTGGAACGCGATGTTGTGCACGCAGAAGATGCACTTGGAGTCCTTGAACTCGCCGCGCGGCTTGTAGACTTCCTTCAGGTACACGGGCACGAGGCCGGAGTGCCAGTCGTTGGCAATGAAGGTGGCGTGCTCGCCGTAGCTGAACGGGAGGCAGCGGGCAGCCTCGATGGCCGCCTGGCAGAAGAGCGCGAATCGCTTCGGGTTGTCGGCGTAGTCAGCTCCCGACTTCTGTCCGTAGAGCTTGCTTCCCGTCTTGCCCCAAACCTTCTCGAGGAAGGACGGGTGGTCGATGAAGACGCGGTCCACCCCCTTGATCTTGGCGTGGAAGAAGCGAACCTCCTCGCCCATAATGTTGATGGTCACGGACGTGTCCCACGCCTGCGCGTACTGGTCGTAGCGCGGCTGGATGGACATCACGCGGTGTCCTCGCTTGGCGAGTTCGATGGGCAGAGCCCCGACGACGTCACCGAGTCCTCCCGTTTTGGAGAAGGGTGCGCACTCGGTGGAGACGAAGATGATATCTTTGGGTGATTGCGTTTTCTGCACAGGTTTCGCGACCATGGCAGCACGAGGCGTCACACGCGATCCTCGGGAAACGCGCGCACGAGGCGCGGCAGTAGTAGTACGAGAAGCCATACGTGAGAAGGCCATTCTGACTGAAGAATGGTCGAGGGAATGGGGGGGAGGGGAGGGGAGGGGCAGCTTGGACGGTGCACAGAGAACGTCGTTGAACGAGCCTCAACGAGAACGACAGCCCACAGGACAGACCCGACCCGACCCCTGATTTGCTCCGAGCCGTCAACACTTCGGAATGCATTATGGGCCTCTCGTCAGATTTTCTCGGAGCAAATCTAGCGGTTCTGCGGCCTTCCCACGGTGGACCCCGTGGATTCCCCCAACCGATATTTTTTGGCGAGAATTTTAGTTTAGTTTAGTTTTTTTAGTTCAGGGGTTGGAATCCCTAGGAGGAGTCGAATTCCTGTTTGGTTATTACTGAGGTGCTCCCCTCCCCTCAACCTCCCTCCCCTCCCCGTTCTTCTTCTTCCCTGTCCTGTCCCCCTCCCCTCCCCATCTCATTCCTCACCTCCTCGTTTCTCACCTCTTTTTGTTTTCGATGTTTATGGCGCCTTCTCCTGATCCAACTGGCGCTGGTTTCTTGCTGCTGCTGCTGCTGCTGCCTTCAGCTGTTCACGTCTGATTCTTCAGGTTTTTCACAGCAGCATTGAACTCGTCTTTCTGATTCAAGGTGAGTACGTTCCCCCACCAATTCTTCCGCAAACTTTGCAGGTTCTTCTTAGTTTCGACAGTTTCGACGAGGCCGAAATGCTCGTGCGCAAGAGCGATGGCTTGGTTCCAGCCGCCGCACAGCTTGAACAGTATGAATGCTGTGGCATATGCAGGCGAACCCGCTCTGCGAAACAAGGGTCTTGCAGAAAATTCTGCCACACGACGAAGCAGATTTTCGTCGACTTCGGTGGTCGCGGCGGCGGATGAGTCAGCGGCGGCGGCAGCAGCGGCGGATGAGCCAGCGGCGGCGGCAGCAGCGGCGTAACCAGGTGTAACAGGTGTTTTAGTGTAACCAGGTCCTACTTCTTCAAAGACCCGTTTGGCCTCCTTGAAGGCACGTTGTCGTTCTTCTCCTTCCCATCCGAAATTGCCGAAATTCATTTGCTTCTTCATGTCCGGGATCCAGATCTTTACGTTTAGACGTCCGTTCTTGGTTGCGTACACTCCCTTCGTCGTCGTCTCAGTAGTCGCCTCCGCAGTCGAAGTCGCAGCAGCGCCACCACCAGCAGGTTCATCGTCGTCGTCGTCGTCGTCGTCGTCGACGACGGCCATTTCGTCGCCTGCCATGTCCGGGGCAGGGGGGGGAGGGGGGGCAGCTAACCCTAGGCAGAACGTGCAAACCCTAACTCCGTGGTCGTTTTTTTTTCCCAGTCGGAGGCAGCGCCCTAGGGGTTCGCCGTTTTCGTCGAGCTGTATCACCTGGCAGAGCTCGTCGGGCTTCAAACCCCTAATCGACTCCGCGTAACCCCGAGCGATTAGGGTTTGACCAGCAGCAGCAGGGTTCCCCCAAACGACGAGCGGGTACGACGAGTAGGCAAGCCCTAGGGTTTCGCGAAAGGCCCAAAGGTCGGGGAACGGAGGAGGTTCGCGGTGTTTCAGTCCCCCCGAAAACTGGTCAGGCTGCCCCTTCCAGAACCCCGAACTGAGATCCCCACGCAAGCGTGCTTGCAAACCCTGGTGCCCGTCGGGGCCCCAAACCCCGTGCTTGTAAGGTCGGTTGAGCAGCTTCATGGGTACAGCAACTAGGGTTTCAGCCGGTATCTCCAGCGTGACGACCTCCCCCGTCTTGTCGTCGAAAAAGTAAAAAAAAGACAAACAAGAACGCCAAAAAAGCTTGAATTTTTGCATCGACGGTGGATCCCCATCCGGATGCTTCAAGTGGTAGGAAAACCACTCGTACAGGTGCGCCCAAAACGACGCCCAAGACCCTTCAGTGAATAGGGCTTTGAGCTTCTCCCCCTCTTGGCTCCCATCAAATAGGGTTGCACTCGTACCGTTATGGTACGAGATGCGTGCCGAAAAAGAGGAGAAGGCTACGCCGGCGCCCTTCCACGGTGTTTCCATGTTCGGGGTTAGCGCCTTAGCGCATTTTCCGCGCAGGTACACGTCGACGTCGGTGGACAACCCGGAGAACAAGATAGTCTGCCGGCACTCCTGCAGCAAAGACATTTGGGGAATGGCGTGGTGGGTGGTTGGTGTGCCTCTTGTTTTGTTATGTTTGTTTTGTTGGTGCCATTCCTTGTTATTTCTTGTTGTAATGTACTAGGTTCTTTTATTTTCCTTGTTTTTTTTTTCTTGTTTTTTTCTTCTTGTTTTGTTTTTCTTGTTTTGTTTTTCTTGTTTTTTTTTTCTTGTCACACACACTCACTCCAACCTGCTCGGCGGTGACCCGCCAAGAAGGCAGCACACGCCCGGATCGCGCCTGTCGTTCTTCAACTAGGGGCATGCCAGACCACCTGGAGGCTGTGGAAGCGACGGCGACGGCATCCCTGACCACCTGGACGACGATGACGACAACGACGGCATCCCGGATAGTCAGGACAATGACGACGACGGCGACGGCTTCCCAAACCACTTGGAGGCTGTGGACAGCGACGGCGACGGCATGTTTGACCGCCTGGACGACGATGACGACAACGACGGCATCCCAGATAATCAGGACAATGACGACGACGGCGACGGCATCCCGGACCACCTGGAGGCTGTGGACAGCGACGGCGACGGCATTCCTGACCACCTGGACGACGATGACGACAACGACGGCATCCCGGATAGTCAGGACAATGACGACGACGGCGACGGCATCCCAGACCACCTGGAGGCTGTGGAAGCGACGGCGACGGCATCCCTGACCACCTGGACGACGATGACGACAACGACGGCATCCCGGATAGTCAGGACAATGACGACGACGGCGACGGCTTCCCAGACCACTTGGAGGCTGTGGACAGCGACGGCGACGGCATGTTTGACCGCCTGGACGACGATGACGACAACGACGGCATCCCGGATAGTCAGGACAATGACGACGACGGCGACGGCTTCCCAAACCACTTGGAGGCTGTGGACAGCGACGGCGACGGCATGTTTGACCGCCTGGACGACGATGACGACAACGACGGCATCCCAGATAATCAGGACAATGACGACGACGGCGACGGCATCCCGGACCACCTGGAGGCTGTGGAAGCGACGGCGACGGCATCCCTGACCACCTGGACGACGATGACGACAACGACGGCATCCCGGATAGTCAGGACAATGACGACGACGGCGACGGCATCCCAGACCACTTGGAGGCTGTGGACAGCGACGGCGACGGCATCCCTGACCACCTGGACGACGATGACGACAACGACGGCATCCCGGATAGTCAGGACAATGACGACGACGGCGACGGCATCCCGGACCACCTGGAGGCTGTGGACAGCGACGGCGACGGCATGTTTGACCGCCTGGACGACGATGACGACAACGACGGCATACCGGATAGTCAGGACAATGACGACGACGGCGACGGCATCCCGGACCACCTGGAGGCTGTGGACAGCGACGGCGACGGCATTCCTGACCACCTGGACGACGATGACGACAACGACGGCATCCCGGATAGTCAGGACAATGACGACGACGGCGACGGCATCCCGGACCACTTGGAGGCTGTGGACAGCGACGGCGACGGCATCCCTGACCACCTGGACGACTATGACGACAACGACGGCATCCCGGATAGTCAGGACAATGACGACGACGGCGACGGCATCCCGGACCACCTGGAGGTTGTAGACAGCGTGCTGGTGTCTTGAAAGATGGGCTTACTTTACTTTCTGGTGTTTTTTTCTTTTTATCTTAATGTCATGTTAAGCTTACTTATTATAATTCGTTTTTGATGCTCTGTCGATCTGACAAACTCTGCCATCTGACGAGAGGCGCAGATCTTCGCGCTCTCACCAACGTGAATCGTCATCACTTTCTTTCTTCTGCGAAAAATCTACCACTATGTAGAACTACCATAAGACAACACCCCACCACCACCACCACCAACTGTGGAGCTAACAACCAGAGGCCAGTCCTAGCCCTTGCGTGACTCCGCGAACAACAGACTAAACTGATGGAATTTTGGCAAATGCAAGCACAAAAATGCCGATGAAAAACGAAGAGTTTCCAGAGAAAACCAGCTAAAGAACACCGTACAGAAGCCGGGAAAACCAACCCTAAACCCTAACCCTAACCTTCCCGGTTAGGGGTTGGAGGGAGCCTGATTCCCACCTCTGACCTGCTGCGCTGGCCGCAGCAATGGCGCAACAACACCACCAACAGCAGCAGCAGCAGCTCGTCGACGGCTGGCCGCCTCACGAGACGCTCTCGCACCTGCCTCCTCTCGTCAGCCTCGTGCGCGACTTCGCCGCGAACAACGCAACAAGCCCCATGGTCGTCGTCACGTCCGGGGGAACCACCGTGCCTCTGGAGCGCAACTGTGTGCGGTACATTGACAACTTCTCCACAGGTACGCGCGGTGCGGCATCCGCGGAGGAGTTTCTTAGCCTCGGATATGCGGTGATATTTGTACACCGCAAGACCAGCATCCCAGCGTTTGCGAGAGGCTTGAGTATTAGCCGCGTGCTTGCGTCGCTGTCACTCTCGCCAACGAATGACGTGCAGCTCGACGCGTCGACGTCGCAGACGGACAAGGATGCCTTGTTAGACGCTCTACGAAGGAGGGAAAGCCACGAGTCGCTCGCGCACAAGCTGCTTGCGGTGCCGTTCACTACGCTGTTCGAGTACCTCGTGCTGCTGCAGAGCATCGCGGATGTCGTCAAGCCGCTCGGCAACCGCGCCATGTTCTACCTCGCTGCTGCCGTCAGCGACTACTACGTGCCGTGGGACGACATGCCTGAGCACAAGATACAGAGCGGCGGTGGACAAGGGCCAGGGCTGACGTTATCTCTGAAACCGGTGCCAAAGATGCTTGGCGTGCTGACCAAGGAGTGGGCACCCGACGCTTTTATTGTGAGCTTCAAGCTCGAGACGGATGAGACGATTCTGATAGCGAAGGCTGCCAAGAGCATACGCAGCTACGGCGTGCATATGGTGGTTGCAAATCAGCTCGACACACGCGACAAAAAGGTGGCGCTCGTCGAGCCGGACGGCGCTGCTGTGGAGGGTGTACGTTGCACGGCAATTGAGGTGGAGAGCGGGCGCGTGGATGCTAAGTTGTGTGCGTCAGTGGCTGAAAAACATGTGAAGTTTCAAAGTTGAGAGAGTTTTGTGTACCAAAAAAGTATGTTATAATATACAAGAAAGTATTCTGCATATTGGATGGTCTTGTTGTGTGTGCGTCCAGGCATCCCGTTATAGCAAGTAAGTGATCTAAAAACACTGTTTAAAATAACACACAAGTAGTCTAACAACTCGCCCACTCTCTTCTCGGCTCAATCAATCAATCGAGCTCGTAAAGATCGTCATCCTCCTTAGCAGGTCCTGCGCCAGACCCGTTCAGAGTCGGTCCTCCACCCGCGGCGGCTGCCGCCGCAGCCTCCACCGCGCGCGCAGCCTCAACAACCACGCGCGCTGCCGTCGTGGCTACACGTCTCGGAAACGGCGACACCGGCATCGACGTCATGCCACCGTCGCCAATCCCCCACGGCAGACTTGGAGTCGACGGCACCATGCTCTTGCCGCCACCCTTGCTTTCTCGCTTCTTTTCCGTTGGAAATTCCACGCAGCCGAAGCGTCCAGGAGATCGTGCCGCCCAGCGCAGGTGGTCCGCTAGCGCAGCGGCAGCCGGAGGTAAGCTGACATCGGCACACGTTGAACTGTCGGCATGTGAGCATGCCGGCCGCGTGCCGCTTGGTGGCTGACACCTTCCATTCGATGGCACCCAATCCTCCTGCAGCCAGAAAATGTTGCGAACCAGCCTGCCAAATGGCCTGCGAAGCGTAATCGCAACCGCGCCGTGCTGGCCATTCGCAAGGCCCTCGACGCTTGGCACCGCGAACGACTCCACCGCCTCGTCCACCTCAAGACGAGTGGATGACGCTGGCCGCCATCGAAGACGGCAAGCGTGAGGACCCTGCCGCTCGAGTGTGAGCCATCCTTGCCGTGCGTCGGATACAGCGGCGCTCGCGCCGGCGCAACCACCACCTAAACCAGCGCTGTGCACCAAAGTGCTTCCACCGCAGATTGGACTTCCACTAGGTCCGAAGCCTGCATCATCTGCCAGTGCAGGTGAAAGTGCCACGCGACCTGCGCGAGCAACTAAAATGAGCTGAACTTTCTGCTGCTTATCTTGCTGCCTATGCTGCAGCTTCTGTTGCTGCTGGTTGTGACTCTGAGCCGCAGACGATGACGACGACGACACCGCCACGCGACGCGGCGACGCCGAGGAAGATGCCGCGGCAGACGCATCGCCATCCTGCAGACGACGAATGCGTGAGCGTGCCGATGCAGCCTGAAGCGCGTGAGCAGCCACCATGCCAAATCGCGTCTCCGTGCGACAGTTGCCGAGATTAAAGAGGTCGAAATCTCTCGCCATCGGCGTTGGCAGCTTCGCGATTGGCGTCGTCGTCGCCGACGACGACGACCGTGCCGGCGGCATTTCGACAAGAGGACCCTCCGCCCCGGTGGATCGCGCATGCTTGAGCGCTTGCACGTAAGCGTTTACGTCGTTGTCGTGCGCAAGCGCGCAGATCGTAGCCGATGCCTCGGCGCGCCAAGCGTGCGTCGCATGTACGGGAACAAAGTGCGCCGGAACACCAGCCCTTGCGACGGGCACGGCGGGCGTCTCGCCACCGCCTAGCACTCCCTCGATGCGCGCAAGCTCTCGCACAGTCTCGCGCAGGCTTCCTCCTGCTTGTGCGTCGTGCTCGCCAAGCTGCACGACGACGAGTCCGATGCTCCGTTCCGCGAGCCACCTGCCGAACGTGCTTGGCAGCTGCACCGCGTTCATCGGCGAGTCGTCCGCTGTGACGACGACGAGCGTCCTCTTGAGCCTGCTTGACTTTCCCGTGGCGCTGTCAAGCATAAGCAGGGCACGCCTGCAAGTCGCTTCGACGTCCGGCGGATCTTCCGACGACGTTGAGGTGCACGGCACCTCGCCGTTGCACGCGCGCTGCAGCACAGCCTCCTCCGCCTTTCTCGCCCTGGTGTCGTGCGGCGTGACGATGGGTGCCGGCGTCCGGCACGACGCGGGCACGGCGCACACCGCGACGCAGCTTGCATCCGTGCGATCGCACGACGCCGCGAGTGCGCGCAGCAGTCTCGTTGCGAATGCCCATCGGCTCGGTGCGAAGTCGGCGTTTCTCGCGAGGCACGGCGATGCGTCGAGCACGACGGCGAGGTTGGACGGCCCTTTTGCGACGGGCAGAGGCGGTCTTTTCAGGTTGGCTTTTGTTTTCGCGCAAGACGCCATCATCTTAAATATTATTATTTAGATAATATTAATACGAAAGGTAAGGTATGTACCGGGTAGGGACAACTTATTTAAGAGCCTTAAGAACTACTTTTTTAAGAAAACAAAAACGGATATGTATATGTATATGTATGTACCGTACCGTATTGTAGAATACACGCAATACAATATTATGATGGCAACGTAATTTGTTTTAGGGTAGGTCCGGAACTCCCCAGGCCCAGGGGTGAGGTGCCAGGTGCGCGGCCGGCCGGCGAGAAGTTCGAGCCTCTGCGCCGGCCGGGCTGCCGGCCGGGGGGGACGGGACGGGACGCTCGAGCCCGCAGCAGAGCCAGCCACCTACCGGGTAGGGCCTGGACGAGAAAAGCCACTGCCCACTGGCAACTGGCCACGCAACTTTCGCAACGAAACCAAACGAACGCCGTCCTCAATCAACCGCCAAGGCCACATTATTGAGTCTCTTCCCCCGCGGATCCGCGGAGTACTCGAGCAGACTGCCAGATCAATGCCAGAGGAAGAATTGAGTTGAGAGCCTGACAGGCTGACACCACCAAGTGCCAAGGTCGTCCCACGCGTACCCATCAGGGGGACCCGTATGATGATCAGTCCGGACACATCAATGCCTCTTGAAATGCTAGTTCTAAGGAAACGCATGTGTTTTCGACTTGATTCCTCGGAGCCACGAGAAGCTGGATGTGTCGTCGACCGCGACCACCCCGTACGGCGTGCCGGTATGGTGTGTCCTTCCTTGTATGCGAAGACATCGAGTCCAAGGAGCTGTCCCGGCAATTCCGAGATGTGCTCGGGTGTCCGCAATTTGCGCCTTGTCGCTTGGCTGCTGACAGGTTTAGACGGCATGCGCGGCAGGTTGGCAGCGTCGGTTGGTCGCCGGATTCTATGTGAATCAATCGGTCACCCGACAGATGACCGAGTCGTGCGTGTCGGACCATGCGTGCTTCCTGCGCGTTTGTCCAATTGGTGGGCATATGCACGTGCGGTGCGTCCTCTGAGATGATATCTGTGGCGACGGTTCCGTCCGGCGTGTGGAGACCACGTTAGCTCACCTACTCCATGATGGAAAAATGGGTGGTGTATGATGATGAATGAAGAATCTAGAAGAATCTAGAAGATTCTTAGCTCGGCCCTGTCTTCAACCACGCCAAGGCCAGTGCTCGTGCCGCCGCAGTCGACGAAGACGCTCCGCCTCCTGCTCCCTTTATGGCTTTGAAATCGCCACCACTGCTGAGAGGGGCGAATCGATTGGGGGTTTGTTTTGGTGAAACCCCCACTGGAGATTTGGTTTGTTTGGTTTTACGTCTTGACTTTTTCAGGACGTGGTGTATTTATAGTGGGTGACTGACAGCCCACTATAATCCCCCCCTTTGGAATAAACAACTCAAGACGTTTTCCATTGATGTAAAGATAGCGATCGTGTGATCACGATCGCTCGACGCGCTTTGCTGCTGGCGCGCTGGCGGCGCGCTTCTTCTTTTCTTTACACTTGTAACTCATTCTTGACTTTTTACTTACTTTCACTCGACCACAACCTATGGCGTCTGAAGGTGATACCGGTGCCGGGGGCACACACCAAGAACACACACCACAACCTACAGGCAGTGGCTCGTTCCGTCAGGGGCGAATCGATTGGGGGTTTGTTTTGGTGAAACCCCCACTGGAGATTTGGTTTGTTTGGTTTTACGTCTTGACTTTTTCAGGACGTGGTGTATTTATAGTGGGTGACTGACAGCCCACTATAATCCCCCCCTTTGGAATAAACAACTCAAGACGTTTTCCATTGATGTAAAGATAGCGATCGTGTGATCACGATCGCTCGACGCGCTTTGCTGCTGGCGCGCTGGCGGCGCGCTTCTTCTTTTCTTTACACTTGTAACTCATTCTTGACTTTTTACTTACTTTCACTCGACCACAACCTATGGCGTCTGAAGGTGATACCGGTGCCGGGGGCACACACCAAGAACACACACCACAACCTACAGGCAGTGGCTCGTTCCGTCAACCACGCGGGCGAGGGGGGGTGACGCCAGTGACGAGCGGTGCACGCACGGCGCCGGTGTCATCGTCTTCGACGAGGTGTGGTCCGTTCACCGTCGCTCGGACACGCGCACCAGATTTGCGCCCGTGCGCCGACGTGAGCGCAGCCGTGACTGGGCGCCGGGGCCCGGCCCTCCCCACCATTCTGTGTGATTCCGGACCGGGATCCCGCCGGGGTCCACCTGGCGGGTCCAACACAAAGCACCAACGACGCATCCCCAGTATTTCCCGGACCCCCAGTCGGCAAGGAGCCCCTCCCTCCGGACTCCCCTGGTTTTCCCCTCCCCTCTCGGAAGTGTCACACGAGACTCCCCAGCCGCATTCTGACTCGCCATGCGCTTGTCATGGGGCAATCACCAGTAGTGCTTGTCACGGGTTCCCCACCACGACCTCGTCTCTTGGATGGGTCCTTCTGTGGATGGGTGTATCTTTCATCGCTGTGCTGTGCTGTGCTGTGTCTTGTGCTGTGCAGTGTCTCCATTCCATATACAGTATTCGTTGAATAGTAGTGAGTGAGTGGTATCTCTATTGAAGAATCATCCTTGTCTTTGCTTTGTCTCTGCTTGTGCCTTCATCACTGGTCACTGGTTGGTTGGTTGACTTGACTTCTCACTCATTTCATTTCATTAGTAGGTAGGCGCGTTACTGGTGATGGTGACTTTGTCTTCTGCGTCGTCATCCTCCATGTCTTCATCCATGTCTTCCCTGCGCTTCGTCTTGCTCAGCCTCTTCGTCGTCACGACAACGACAGTGTTGTGCGTCGGTGAAAATGCTCAAGCGGCAGAAGTACCGTCAGCTCGAGCAGCAGCTGTCAACAGCAACTACGGCGCGCCGGGGAAGTTTGGCGTGGGAACACGACGCGTTCGAATTCCGCGCGCACTCATGCCGCGCGCGTACCACGACACGCTCACAGGCGCGACGCCTGACGACGTCCCAGAGGCGCAAGTACCCGCAGACTTCGAAGTCGACGTCATCTACCCCAGCGATGTCGTCGCCGTCGAGCCGAACTTACCCATATCAACCAAAGGACCGTTCGCAGCTGTCGCGTGGGCGCCGGGGTGGACGTGCCTAAGCGAACAGTACACCAGCGTCACGCACCACCTCGCAAGCCACGGATTCGTCGTCGTGTCAGCAGTCAGCTTTCACGGCGTCGCGGTGCCAAGCTTTCTGCAGGATTGGCAGGACATGCTTCTCGCTCTCGAGTGGATCCGGCTCTTCGACAGCCGAACGCATCACGAAGACAACGACGTCGTGCGCGCTATACAAGCGGAACACGCACACTGGCTCGCGAATGCCATTGACCGCGATCAACTCGGGCTTGCGGGGCACAGCAGTGGAGGATCCACGGTTCTGCGCGCCGCGGCGGGAGATGGACGGCGCATGAAACGACGCGTCAAGGCGGTCATGACGATGTCGCCGAGCGAGGCGGTGATGTCGGACGGACGGAGCGTGCAGCAGCAGCTCGACGCCGCGCAGGACGACGACCCGACGAACGACCGTAAGCCGGGGGATGGGTGGGCGAAGATTCGCGCGGAAATTCGGGCACCCGTGAGCATCCTCGCTGGTGAGCTGGACAGGAAGACGCCGATGGGCGGGCACAGTGACATCTTCTTTCACCAAGGTGGAGGGAGCTTCCCACGCACGTATGCTGTCATCAAGCGAGGGTCGCACTGCTTCCTCGAGTACGGGGGAACGGCGGACGGCGGCGGCGGCGGCGGCGGCGTTGGTGGCGTGAAAAATCACACGTGGTTCTATCCTGGAGGCGACTCCGAGTGCCCCGAGGCGAAGCTGTTCACAGGCATGCTGGACCCACGCAAGCAGCTGATGATCACGCGCAAGTTTGCGGCGCAGTTCTTCGCCTTTCAGCTGCGCGGCGAGGTGGCAACGGTGGGCAAGACGTGGGGACAAGAGCTGAAGAATGATCCAGACATGCTCATGGCGATGACCGAGCCGCTCATGAGGGTGACCGTGGATGAGATTGTCGAGTCTGAGCGTGGCGTCACGGAAAGCAGCCTGGAGGAGGAGGGGGCGAGCGTCAACACCGTCACACTACACCCGGGTGTCGACTTCGTCGACATTCGCGGGCGCGTCGTCAACGAGCGTGACGTTTACCAGCGTGGCGAGGAGCTCGCGGGCATGTGGGAGAGGGAGGAGACGAGGCGTCGCGAGAGGCAGAATCAGACAGCCACCAACACGGGACTGTCGTGGGACATGCTCGAGTCCGGGCCACCCTTCAACACGTTCGACGGCGGCTTCCTCAACAACGCGCTGAACCAAGACGAGAGGAGGATGAGGAGAAACGAAAGGAGGATGCGAGTGCAGGAGATGCTCGGCAGAATGGATTGCACGGATGTGGCTGACGACTTTGGCAGCTCGAGGAGAGTCTGTGTGAGCTCAGCCGGAACCGGTGCGCCGACGGCGATGATGAGTAGTCTGCAACGAGAAAGGGAGGCAGCTGAGGCGGCGTCGGCGTCGATCGCCGCAAATAAGCCGACGGCGGATACGATCGAACCCGTTGTGCCCAACTACGAGTCGGAGCACGACTCCGCGACGCGCTGGCTCGGAAACACGCCTGCCGATACGTACCAGCTCGAGGACGTCGACTCGTTTGAAATTCGCGTTGACGCGTCGTCCGGGCTCGACGTGGAAGTGCTTGCCCCCACGCTGGTGCCAACCGCCCCTGGCTCTGGTGCGCCGTACCGCCTGCGCGTGCGGCGCAAGCGCAGAACGCAAGGAAACGTGCCTGAGTGGTTGACCATCTACAGCGTGAGCCGCCGCGAGGGAGCCAAGGCTGCGGCTGTGCGCGTGCTACGCGTGGTGAAGGGATTGGACACGCCGAGCAGCTCCGGTTCGTGGGGAGCGGTAACGAGCGACAGTATGGGAGGCGACGGCACGTGCTCATGGGGCGAGTGGAGCCCGTGCAACGCTCAGGTGTCTGTCGACGGATTCATCGACGAAGTTGGCATCGAGTCAACGGCACAGCTCCAGACGAAACCGCCGCGCAAGCTGCACTGCTTTAGCGGGGAGATGGGCTTGATGACGCGAGTCCGAGGCTACGAGTGCACGGCGCCGGTGGCGCGCGTGGAGACGGCGCAGTGCTGCGTGGAGACGGGAGCACGCAGCCGCACGGCCGATGACTGGTCGTTGATGAGCCCGGACGCGCTCCGCGCGGTGGCGCAGCTCCGCTGGGTCAAAATTCTCGAGCGTCTCGACTTCAACGACGAGGATTCCCGCACCGCGACGGTGCACACGCCCATGAGTGCCGCGAAACCTGCGACGGCGACTTTCGAGCGACCGGCGGTGGCACTTCTGGTTGCGCAGCTGCGAGACGCGCTGTTTACCGATCGCGGCCGCTCGCAAATTGTAGAGCATCTCGCGAGGGCAGGAAATAATGAGGTGAATACGTCGCTCATTCGCGACGCCGAACGCGCGGCGTTGTTTAAGAGTCTTGGAAAGTAGCGGCGGCGTCCTCGGATGCAAATGTTGCGTGAATGGCGAAAGCTAAGATCGGTCGCTCATTCAGTAATGGAATAACTGATGGGATGGTATATGCTTTTTATTAGATATGTTACAAAGTCGAGAAAACAAAAACAAAAGAACACAATAAATATAATCTCACGTCGTGCGAAGTCGAACAATCACAGCACCTCTCGGCGCATCCCACGACGCGGTGACGTAACTATCGAGGTCAGTGAGAACGAGCGATACGGCCGCCTGCAGCCTCGTCTTACCACCTGCGCCCGCGTGTGTCGCGTGCGCGCCCCGACCCGTCACAAAAGTCACAGATTTGCCACGCATATGCTCCTCGGAGAGCTGAAAGACATGCCATCTGACGACATCTTCTGCGTGCGAGCTTGCCATTCCGTGAAGATCCACCGTTTCGGCGCCATGCGGATTTGGGTTGCGCATGTGATACGCCGCCGCGCTCGCATCCAGCCTGAGCTGCCGTGCGACGTCGGCAGCCGCCGCGGCGCGCGCGCCGAGATGCCCTGCGGCTTTCGTGTCGCCACGGCTGGATGCCACCCCGGCGAGGCTGGCGAGAGCGTCGCGTGAACGTGCAACCGCCGTGAACAGTCCCATGGACTCGTCGTATATCTGGGAAAGGTTGCCATCCTTCAGCGGCGGCAGTGGCGGTGGTAGCGGCATCGGTGACGGCAGTGGATGCTGCTCACACTGCGCCGGCAACGGTTTGCGCTTCGTCGGAATGGGGCGCGAAGGTTGCGGTCGACGACCGTCGAGCTGAGGTTTGACGACGCCTGGGAGTGTCGGCTGTCGCTTGACGACGACGTTCCAGTCTCGCAGCGTCGGCCTTTCCCCACGCAACGCCGCCTCCAGTGCGCCGGCGAGCTTGTCATTGTCTTCTTGCGTGGCGTCCGAAACGCACAGACGAGACAGAGCTTTCGCGAGTTCAGCGTCGCCGGACGTGTCCTCGGCACAGCTCGCCGTGCCGCTGTTCCAAGCGCGCTCGAGTGCCGCCGCCAGCTCAAGGTCCCCTGCAGGCGGTGATGAAGCCGCCTCAGCAAGTTCGCGTGCATACTCCTCGTCGCCGCTCGGCGGCGACGGCGACGACGCCTCCGCCTCTGCGAGCTTACGCGCAAACTCGGCGTCGCCTGCTGGCGGCGAGCACGGCAAGGGGGGTTGACTCAGGGCTAACGCGAGTTCATGCGCAAACTCCGCGTCGCCTGCAGGCGGCGAGCACGGCAAAGGCGTGTGGCTCAGGGCTAATGCGAGTTCATGCGCAAACTCCGCGTCGCCATCTGGCTCGCGCGAGTAGCCCAGGGAAGCGTCCGCGGATGACTCCGCATCGGCGGACATCTCACGGGCGGCTATTGTTATTCTTGAAATTCTTGTAGGGAAAAATCAAAAATCTTCCCCCGGAACCGGAACCCGTTCTCAACCACACGTTTTCGGCGTCGGATGATTCACGGAGGACACCACCACGGTGAGTGATCAATGTCGGCGCACGTCGTCGTCCCTCTGTGTCGCCGTGGTGTTCTCAACCTCAGTGCTCGCCCTTCTTCGTATTGTCGGGTCAGGGTTATCGTTAGTAGTCGTCTCCCTTCCTCGACTTCCTCAACTTGCTCCTCATCTTCATCTTCGTCTCACTCATCCTCGAAATCACGCGACTCCTCCTCCTCATGCCGTTTCGGCGGAAAGATACTACGATGGCGTGACGTTGCAAGAAAAGAAAAGGAATTCAATACGCACGCCGTCCTCTGGGAAGCTAGGAAGAAAGACGACGATGACGCAAAGGCGACGCTTGTGCTCTTGCTCCACGGAGGACCGCAGGTGCCGCACGACTACCTCAAGCCAATTGGACAAGCTCTGAGTGCACAACGACACGTTGTCACGTACGACCAGCTCGGCTGCGGCTTATCTGACGCTCCGGACGATGCGTCGCTGTATGGCGTCGACAACGCGATCGAGGAACTGCGACGAGCCATCGCGAGGGCGCGACAAGCGGCTGGTGTTCCGTCGAGTGAGAAGATTCACGTTCTCGGTCAATCGTGGGGTGGCATCCTCGCATTCGAGGCTGTGCGCACCGGCGGGCTCGGCGACGAAATCAAGTCGCTCATTCTTTCCAACGTTCCGCCGAACGTCGCCGCGGTGGAGGCGGATGCAAATAAACTGCTCGAAGAGGCGGGTGGTGATGTCGAACTCTTCATGGCCCAGCACAATTGCCGTGTTGTACCGCAGCCGAAGCAAGTCGCCGACGCGTATGCCAAAGCAGGTTCGACGTGGCGTGGGAGCGGTGTGCTCGCAGGCTACGAGGCTGCAAAGACGACGTCGTCGTCGTGGCCAGCGCATCTGCGTACGCTCGTGATATCCGGGGAGCATGATTTCGTGACACCGGAGCTCGCGAAAACATGGCTCGACATCCTTCCGCACGGCTCGGCGAGCCAGGTGGTGGTCAACGGCGGATCACACATGCCCTTCTGGGACGCAAGCGAGCAGTACTTTGAGCGCGTATGTGCGTTTTTAGACGAATGCGACGACACCAAATAAGGTTTTGTGAAAACAATGTAACAATGTATATTTTATTTACAAATCTAAGCGCGTGGGGAAGCGCACACCGTCGCCGGCGGCGCTGCCTGGTCCGATCGGACCACCCACCCACGGCACGAACCACAGAGGAGGATTGTCGCCGAGAATTGACGTGACGTTCGCCCACAGACCCACGTCGTACACGCGGGAGTGAGACGCGGATGCAGTTTCGCCTGAGGCGAGAGTCTTGCGCACGCGCACACCCTCGTATGTTTCGATCGTCGTCTGGTTCGTCGCGACGAGACGTGTATGCCAAGCGAACAACGATCCGACGCCCATGCTCAGAGGCAGCAGAAGTGCGCCAGCGAAACACGGCCTTGCGATCGACGGCAGCGGCGCACGGTGCGACTGGAACGAGCTCGTCTTCGTCTCCGCTTGTTGATGTAGCATGTCGATTCCAAACGATATGAGCAGGTAGAGTGCATACACGAGCGATAAGGTTGTGTAGAATAGGAAGAGGAAGAACGCCTTTTGATTTCCGTGTCCGACGCAGTTTGCGACCCAAACGCAGTGGTGGTCCATCTTCAGCACACATCGTCGGCACTGTCTGCAGTGGTGTGTTCTCGGCGGTTTGTAAGCGAGGCACTTGGAGCAGAACCTCGGCGCCGTTCCGTTCCCCTTTCTCTTCACCTCGACGTGCACAGCTGTAGTTTTTGCCTTCACTCCTGCGTCAACGTCGCCGCACTCCGCGTCGCCCAATCCGTCGTTTGGTTGACTGCCCAATCCGTCGTATGCGGGAACGGGTCCTGGGTCACGCGTGACTGTGAGCGCGTAGCTGATGAGCGCCATGGACATCAGCAAGGTGAACGTCAAAAGGTGGAAGCACCCTTGCGCCGTTTGGTATCCCCCGAGCCACGGATTCACGACATCCAGGCAGATGATGCAGTACATGGTCGCGAAGATTAAGAGCACCAAAAGCACGGTGGGTGATCCCATACGACCGAAAGACAAAGACAGAGGGGAAGGAGCACGAGCACGAGCACGAGCAGATGAGGAGGAATCCTGGGAGACATGGACGTGCGCCGGCGACGACATCGCTTCCAGAGATCCGCCGGATCGGAAAAAACGCAATGGCAACGAGGGTCCAAGGGAGCAGCAGGTCCCAAAAGGTGCCAGGGGGGTTAGGGTTAGGGTTACAGGTTAGGGGTTTATGTAGTGTCTGTCGTTTTTCTGTACAAATGGTTGTTTTGTTAAAGGGGATGATGATGAACAGCAGCATTTATGCCGATGGCTCCTAGAGAGCTCCTAGAGATGTGCGGATCCTCACCTCGCCATACGTGCAAAGTCCCATTCTCGTCAACGCCAAAGCTGCTGTTGTAAGTGCCACTCACACACTTTAGTTTGACGTCGTCAGGCAGACGGGCAGTTTCAGGGACGCGACCGCTCTCAACGACACCGCCGCGCTTAAGTGCGACAACGGCGTGGTTCGTGCCACACGCAATTGCAGAAACGACGCCGCCGGTGTCAGCGTCATCGTCTCCAACGTCCAAGCTGTCGTGCAGTGCGTTGTCGCCCCACGTGAATATGCGGTTGTCATCAGCACACAGCGCCGCGCCGAAGAAGGCGCCGGCGGCGACGGCGACGACACGCGACGGCGGTTGCACTTTCCCCGGCGCTTGCCCTTGCCGATTAGCACCCCACGCAAACAGTGCGCCATCGTCGCGCCGTAGTGCGACGGTGAAGTCTCCCCCCGCTGCGACGGCAACGCAAGGCCCTAGTGTATCTGGAACGTCGCACTGCCCGAAGTTGTTCCCACCCCAGCACGTCACCTCTCCTTCAGAGTCGAGCACGACGCTGTGAAACTGCCCGGCGTCTATCATCACGTACTTTCTTCTTCGATCGTCACTTTCGGTATCCAACGGTGCTGGCACGGACGAGCACTGCTGAAAGTTATCCTGTCCCCACACGTGAATCGTTGATCGCTCGCCATCAGTAATAATCGCGAGCGAGTGTCTGTCTCCCGCCGCGATAGAAGTGGTGGTCGCACTTCCCCCAGATCCACAGCGCACCCGCAGCTCTCTAGGCACGTCGCACTGTCCGTGTTCGTTCCAGCCAAGGCACGCGACCGACGACGAAGTAGGCTTCAGCGATGACGCTGATGATGGTGGTGATGATGACGAGGATGATTCTTCAGAGACAAGCAGGACGACGTGGTGCAGGCCACAGCACACCTTCGATACTCGCAGCACCATACTAAGGTTAACTTATCTTGATACAGTATATTGAGAGACCTTAATGGCGTGCCTAAGATGCATGCATGCCCAAGGGAAATGGCAAAAATGGGTCTGACAGAATCCTCTTATATAGGTAGCCAGAACGAACCAACTTAAGGTCTATCCCATATGGATATGGGTTACCGGGTCCCTCCAAATAACTGGTCCACGTCACGCGAATAGGTTCGGGTGATCCGTAGGGGAGAGGGGTTAGGGGTTAGGGTAGAGGGGTTAGGGTAGAGGGATTAGGGTTAGGGTTAGGGTTAGGGTTAGCGGGTCTAATAATAAGGGGACGCGTTCATACAGGTGACGCGTTCTTCTGCTTTCCCCCCCCGGGACCAGGCCCAGGGACCCCTCCCTTGAACGGCTTTTAAAAATCAAGGGAGAAATACAGTACGCCCCGAGCCAGAAAATCGAAATTGCAGTACGCCCCGTTTTCGTCCTAGTTCGCCCCGGAAAGAAATCCTAATTACAGTACGCCCCGGTCTGAAATTCTAACCCTAACCCTAACCCCAACCCACTGTATTCTGTCGTTGTCCGGTTTTTTGGACCTTTTTGTCCATTTCTCGCGCCAAAACATTTCGAGCCCATGGCACCCAGGCAGCGTGCCGTACTAGCTAGTCCAAGTGGGAACGTCGCAGCAACATTGCTGCAACTTAATCGTGAGAACAACACACAGACATCAACATCGCGAGGAGCTACACGACGATCTGCGGCTACAAGTCGCGCGTTGTTTACCGCGCAAGCTGGTTCAAGTCGTGGCGTTGGAGAATACGATGCTTCAAGGACTCGGGCACACTCTACGCGCCGTGCACGTGGAGGAGTTCAAACGCGGGGTGATCTTGCAAAGGAAGCGCTTGAACCTCCGGCAGACGATGCACATGATCCTCCGGCAGCGGAATCGCTTGAACCTCCGGCAGACGATGCACATGATCCTCCGGCAGACGGTGCGCTTGAACCTCCGGCAGACGGTGCGCATGATCCTCCGGCAGACGGTGCGCATGATCCTGAGGATGCTAGTACACAAAGGCGACGTGGACGTCCAGCTCAAGTATCCCCAATTTCAACTCCGGAAAAGAAGAAGGTGAAGAAGGAGCTTCAGCAAAGGCGGCGGGAGGAGGCTGCTGAGATTTTGAAAATGGAAAGCCCTTTGAAGCCAATGAGAGTCAGCGAGGCGGAGCACGTTACCTTTGTGGCTGGGTCAACAACTTATCCGCACCGCAGTGCAGTACTTGCGAACATTAAGGCGTGTGCAGAGAGAGACAAGAAAGCTTTGTCTTTCTCTGACGGACCTAATGGAAAAGGCCAAAAAAGTGCTGATTTTGTTCGCGCACTTTGCCCTGTAAAGGGCTGTGCCTTCAAAACATCTTTCAGACTTTGCCACGGCAAGTGGTTGTGCAAGGCCCACGAGGCCCACACTTGCGTTGTCTTGCCGGAGTTCAAGAAGAAAGGAAACTTCCACGCTTACACTGCTCCCGAACTCGCGCCCGTATTGACCGAGGCCCTGGCGAGGAACGCCAACATGAAGCCGAACGATGCAGTCGCCCACGTACAGCCGTACGTGGGGAAGGATGTCACGAACGCGTTCGCTGGTAAGGTCTTGAAGGAGGCGAAGGCGCTCGCCTCCGCCTCCTTATCTGCAAGCAAATTCAAGCCGTTGGCTGAATTGGTGAACGCATCTGGCATCGGTCACCTCACGGTGCACACGACGAACGCGGAGGGGATGAAAAAGATCTACAAGGCGCGCATGAAGGCAGAGCATGAGCTCAAGGAGAAGGATCTACCTGATAAAGCAAAGACTCCATTCGTCGAGCCTAACACAGAACACATAACCGACGAAGGGGGTGAATACCTCACTGGGTACACGTACGTACCAGGTGCAATCAAAGCTTTGTGGAACGCTGGGCTCGTCGAGAAGACTCCGAGCTTTGCAGATGGAGCGCATAGCGAGGGTGCGTTCGGAGGAACTTTCCTCTCGACTACGACACTTGACGCGAATCGCCATTTGCTTCCAATGTGTGTCACCTGGACTATCATGAATGAAGACAAGGAAAGTTGGACGAGTCATTACCGCGCCGTGAAAGAACATTATCCTGCTCTTGATGTCAGCACCCATGCAAACATCACCGACGGAGATAAGGGCCTGAAGCCGTCCCGTGCGGAGGTGTTCCCGAACATGCTTGGGTTTTCGTGCGAAAGACACCGCAGCGAAAACGTACGCGTCCAGCCCGGCGTCGGCTCGGCAGGGCGCGACGCGTATCGTGAGGCTGTGTACGGATACTCTGCGGCGAAGCTCGCGCACGCGAAGAGCATCATGAACGCCCAAACAAAGGCGTACTTGGAAAAGCTGCCGGACAAATGTCAGTATCTTCGCGCGGCTTTTGAAGCTGGTGCGCATCTCCGCGGATATGCCGTATCCTCCCCAGCTGAGTCTTGGAACAATTGGATGACAAACCAGAGCGTCCGTCACAACGCGAACGTGGTGCAAAGTTTCTTGAACCTGATGGACGGAATCGAGAACCAGACGGAGAAAAGAATTGCGGCGGCGGCTAAACGAACTGACGCCGCTCCGCCAAAGATTCGTCTCCTGCTCAACTCAGGCGGCGAGGCGAAAAAGAAGGTCCGCGACCGCGTCGTTGTGTTTCAAAACAACCTGCGACGTGTCGCCAAAGTGTGGCACAAGTCGTATCCAGGGATCTGCCAAACAGTGAACCTAAATGACGGTACGTGTACTTGCTGTCGTCCTGAAATTGTGGGAGGTCCTTTCTGCGTTTCTCTTGCGAGCGCCGCGAAGTCTGCTGGTGTGGATCTTGCGAAGTTTTTGCCGCCGCAGGAGACTACTAAGCGATGGCGTGAGCAGTGGGAGTATGTACACCAATGGCGTGCAGGCAAAACAATCCCGTGCATAGCGGATCTTGCGCTACTCCCTGAACACCCGTTGAAGGATCCTGTCGCAGGCCCTCGCCCAAAAGGCCGTCCTGCAGAGCCGAAGAGGCATCTCAGCGCCGTGGAGGATGCAGCCAAGCAGCACAAGTGCAAAGTGTGTGGCATGAAAGGCCACAATGCACGCTCAAAGCAGTGCCCAAAGTTCAGTCTCACAGCTCACGACACGACTTTGGCGCTCCCTGGAGGAGATGAGGACGACGAGAATGAAGAGGAGGAGTTCATGATGCCCCAAGAAGAATCTGGAGAAGAATGAGAGATACGGTGAGGATAAGGAGTTCCTTCCGAAGTGGCAACAACCGGACAACGACAGAATACAGTGGGTTGGGGTTAGGGTTAGGGTTAGAATTTCAGACCGGGGCGTACTGTAATTAGGATTTCTTTCCGGGGCGAACTAGGACGAAAACGGGGCGTACTGCAATTTCGATTTTCTGGCTCGGGGCGTACTGTATTTCTCCCAAAAATCAATGCAGTCGCACCTGCCCCACGTGTTCTTTTCCCGTCCCTTCCCCCCCCCCATCCCCATCAAAGCATGCGGGCCATGGCCGCACCCATGCCTGCAGGGTCAACAAGACCTTCAGCAAATAAGCTCCAGACCTTCCACCGTCGGACCTCATTGCCACCTCGTTGTTGCACACCACATCCACCTCGGTTGTCCTCCGCACTCATTCACTCGCGTCGTCGTGGTTCTCATCGTTGGCGAGTCAACAGCGCGTCGTCGTTCCCGTCGCCGTTCCACCCCCCGGGCCCGGGGAAGGGAAACCAAGGAGGATCTGCGCCGTTGCAGCAGCAGGGTCACAACACGACACAAGGTGATGATGCAAAACACGATGAAAGTGCAGCAAAAAACGAAACTCTCAAAGAAGATAATAATGGAAGCCAAAGTGCCGCAGCTTGGACGACCCAAAAGAACAAGAAAAAAATTGTCAAGCGCGTGTCGGCAGCTGCGCGTGCCGTGCCGCAGGTGGTCAGCCGGGGTGCGCGAACCGCCAAAGACTGGGCAAGTGGCTCATTCGACGAAGCAGGGACGCGTGCAGCCGCCGCGACTGAGACGACGTATCAGCGTGCAGCTGCCATGGCAGTGCGTCGCGCGGCGCTGGAGCTCGAGAGAAAGGAGGCGGAACGCCTCATAGCGCTACTGCGCTCCGTGCAGCTGGGTGCGAGCGAGGTGCGTACGACGCGCAAGGCACTTCAGGAGGCGGAGGAGGCGCTCGCGCGTCTCGGCGACGCCGCCGCGCCGACTGTGCGCGACGCGCTCGTGCAGGCAACTCGGGCGCTCGAGGAGGCGCGCGACGCCGCTCAGGCGGCGGAGGAGGCGCACGTCGCACGTGCGTCGCGCCACGAGGGTGCCTTACGCGCCGTCGCGCGTCAGCATGCGCAGCGTCGCGCGGCGTGGAAGGCGGCTGACGAGCGCTACAGCCAGCGCCGCCAGTCCCTCATCCGGGACGACACCAGTCACACCACGTAGGGCAGCTTCTCGACAGATAAAATCGCGTGCGCACCCTGGACTTCTTTGTAATTTTTTTCTGTTTCTTTGTTGTGTTTCTTTCATGTGAACCTCGTCTTTTGTGTTTCGTTCTACGTATCGATAACTTCACAATTGCTACTAATAATACACGGTGCCTGCGAAGAGGCGGCGCGCGGTGCGTGTGACGCCGACACTGGCGAGCTCAGCCTGCGCAGGCTCTAATGTCGCAGATACCTCGAGCACGCCGGCGGGGTGAGCGATACTAATGTCGTCTAGCAGCGTCCGCCCACCAGTAGCCTCGTACGCCACGGTTCCGGGGAGCCGAGCGGCGGCACCCACCGCCATGGCACATGTGAGCGGTAGCGAGGCGTGAGGCTGGCCCATGGAGAGGAAGCGCGCGGCGAGCGTCGCTCCGAAGCGCACACCGCTGCCGACGACACCCACCTTTGGCACAGAGTCAATAGCCGGGTCGAGTCCCATCGCCTCTGCCCCCGCGCGTCGCACGTGCTCGAGCGTGACGAGCGCCTCCTTGCCAACTGGCGTGCCACCGTCCAGCTCCATGCCGATGCGCTTCCCGTCCGCCTCCGACAGTAGCACCACCGCAGTGGTGACATCCACGAGACTCGCTCGCACTTTTCCCGGCAACTCGGTGACTGGCGCACCGGCGGCAGGTAGGCACCCAGCGCTGGTGAGCGCGCCAGAAGGCTGGAGGAACTCCAAACGGATAGGCGCGCCGGTGCCAGGGACGCCTGGGTTGGCAAAGTCCCCCCTCACGGCGTATCGTCCGTCAGGAGCGCACGGCACGTGCGCGAGCACCGTCTTGCCTGTATTTTTGTTGAGCAGTCGCACGCGCCGCGTACCGCCCTTCACCACGCCGTTCCCTCCCATGTACTCGTATTCATCGGTGACAAACGCGGCTGCGGCGGCGGTGAGGTTTCCGCAGTTTCCCCCCCACTCGACGGCGCCGGTCGTCACTGATATTTGTGCAAAGGAGTACGTCGCATCGTATTCGTGCGTCCCGCCATCGCGCGTTGGCGGTGCGATGATCACAGCCTTCGGCGTGGACGACGTGCCCCCTCCGATCCCGTCGAGCTGTCTTCGGTACTCATCGTCCGGCGCACCCATTGCGGCGGCCAGCACGTCGTCCCATGTTACCCCTGAGGGTATGACCCCTTCGGACTGCCCCAACAAAGGGGCCCAAGCCGGTGGCCGCCACGCCGGAATGATGGTCCTTTGGACGTTCCTCCGCGGTACAGGCACGCCGTTAATGCGCGTAGGCCTACTCCCACCAGTGGGAGGTTCGCCATGGACAGGTAAGAGTTCGCATGTGCATGTGACAGACAGAAGAGTGGTATGTAAGGCCAAAGTTCGTTCCCCTGAGATATCTCTCTCTTGCATCAACGGGCGGGAGCCGGGAGGCTGCCAGGTGGTTCGGGTTACCAATCGGGTTATTATCCCCTATTACGACCAGAGTTATTACGACCTGTTATTACGACCAATCGATCAATGCCTTCGACTTGGTCCTCCGGTCCTCCGACCACCTCCTCACCCTCCGTCCCCCCCTCCTCCGTCCGGCAACGGCATCCGGCAATTGCATAGTCTAATAAGTACTAAGAACTACGGCAACGGCCAACAGAGGTGGCCAACGGCATCCCCCTTCCTCGGAAAGGGTTACGGGCAACGCCATCCCTCCCTCCCTCCGGCCTATCAGGCTATCAGCCTATCTGGGTCTACCATAACGCAACCTCGCATGGGCAGCCTGGCATGTGTTGCGCCCGGGGAAAGCCTTCGAAACCTTTGAAGCCTTTTCTCGTTCTCGCGGGGCCCCCTCCTCTCTTCTTGCTCCATTCTGGCGCTCTTGCACGGGCGTTGGCATTCCCACTCTCAAGCCATCGAACCTCTTGCGTTGGTGCTTGAGTTACCAGCCTGCGTGGTGGGGGTGTTGTGCGCATCGACTTCGGTGCATCTACAACAACAATCAGCATTAGTTAGCATCAGCTCTGAAGGAAGTGAGTGGGGACGTGCTATCCCTTTTGTTGCAAGTAGGCCGTAGGCGTTGCACCTGCTGCGTGGTGGTGAGGGTTTCGTACCTGCCGACTTCCGTGCGTACGGGCCGCTGAAAGGAAAGCGTGAGCTCACTCTCATCGCAATCAGAATGAGATGCGCGACGCGTGGGAACGTCGTTGCTGCCATCGCAGTTCTTCTGGCGATGGCCGGTGTGACGTGGCTCGAGCCGAGCCTGGCCGAAACCATTGTCGACGTTGCGACGTTCGCGCAGCTTAAGGCGGCTGTGCACGATAAGACGAGCGGGCCGAGCACCTTGCGAATCACAAACGACATCTACTACCCGACGGATGGATCTGTGCCTGAAGACGGAATCCGCCTTAGGTACGCCGTGCGTATCGTGGGCGCGTGCTCGTCGACGTCACTCGTCGTATCGGGCACGGTGGCCACCGGAACGTGTATGCTGGACGCGAAGGAGGTAGATAGGCACTTCGATGTGAAGACGGTTAAGGGCAGCACGGCCGAGGTAGTGTTCGAGAAACTCGCTCTGGTAAACGGCAAGAAGACAGGGACTCAAGATGATGGAGGTGCTGTCAATGCCGACCAGACGGGTGCGACTCGCTTCGAGGAGGTGATTTTCAAGGATAACACGGTTCCAGGTTCTGGAGGGGCGGTGTCTGCATCATCAAGCGGCAAGGCGACATTCACTTCGTGCCGCTTCCTTGGAAACAAGGCGAAAGGGGGATTTGGTCAGGTACGTTCCTCCCCCATTCCCCCATCAATCTCACTCTGCCTTGATTCGCCACTTGATTTCTCGCGGGCGCCATCTATTGCCGTCTGTCAGTTTGTGATTTGCACGAGCGACAGTCTGCGGTTCGGTATACGCGCGTTTTGCCTGTGATGATGTGTTTTGATGCGTACGATATACCTACCTGACTGCTAAACCTTTAGCGTATGGCGACGACGCCATTTGCGCTCTGTGACTCTGTCGCTATTATAGCTTTGCTTGCCTTGTTTTGCCGGACCGACTCGAGATATACACCACTAACGCAATACCCCCCGCACACTTGCGCTACGCTTCCACTCGACGCCGCATGCTGATTTCTTTCGTCGTGCCAAACTACAGTTCGGAGGTGCTGTTTACACGACATACACTACGTCGAGTTTTACGGCGTGCACGTTTGAGAACAACGAAGCACAGGTACGTCTTGTCTTACGAATAGGCGGTTGCTCAAGCGAACACACACTTCCATGCTTTTTCTCTCTCTCAGGCTTTTGTTGTTGTTACTGCGGCTTTCATACTCCGTCGTGATGGGTATGGTCGCGGGACTTACTTCGCGCACGGCGGCGACGGCGGCGGTATTGGCGTCTGGCGATCGACGCAATCATCATCATTTCTTATGGAAAAAGAACGAATATACTTTGCTTGATGATGATAGGCATCCTCGGACTGCGCTGCTTGGTCTCTTCGGAGAAGGCACGCCGTCTGTGATCGGTGCTGCTGCTATGGACTCTCACTTGTGAATGCCGTCATCGTCTCTGACGTGCATCACGAATGATCATCATGAAAAGATGTTCCGACATGTGAACGGACGCTGCGTATCTACAATTGCGCACAGTCGCCTCCGCCTTGGTGGTATCGCAGCGTCGATGCTTGTGGCTGTTGTTGAATCTCGTTCGAACGTCGCAGACGTCCAAAGCTGCACTTCGATATGTGCGTGCGGACAGACGACGATCAACGACAACGGCAAATGATTGAAGCTCACCTCATCACAACAAGATACTACGTTGGTTCCAGGAGTGGATCGTTCGTTTTGTCTTTGTCGTTCGCGTACGCAGCCAGGCGCCTACCGTCAACGTCGCTGAGCCAGCCAGCTGCATCGCCATCACCGCGACAGCGCGATATCACATGAGTCATGACTGACAGCAGCAGCAGCAGCAACAACAACACGCCATCACTTGCGACGAGGAGCGGCGGTAGCACCAACAACAGCCTCGTTATATGCGGACGCGTATCATGAAGGCGGCGGGTGGAGAGGTGGAACAACCACATACAAGAACAACGAGACTAACGACGACTCGCCCACGCACACCTTCACACACACGCCGCACTGCGTGAATGTCTGATACCCGTAAAAATACACAGAATGCAGGAGGCGCGGTGTTCTTGTCCAAGGGTTCGTCCTCGACGTTCACGTTGTGCACGTTTAAGGGCAATCGGGCATTGGTTGGAGAATCCTATGGGCACAATGTGTATCTCGCGGGCCTTTCCTCCGATCCCTCCTCCGCCTCCTTCTACGCATGCACGTTCCTGGACCTACTGAGTGATGCCAATCATGGTGTGAGGGCATTTGGAACTTCTTATTCCTCCTTCACGTTCTACGACAACGCGCCGCCGCTTCCTTCTCTTCCTCCCCCACCTTCTTCTGGAGCTGTCTACGTGACATCTTTCTCGGATCTCAAGACCATCCTGCACAACCTTGCCTCCGGGCCCAGTATGATATACGTCACGCAGGACATCTACTTCCCAACGGATGGCTCGTCTGTGCCTGGCGGTGGAATAAAAATTCGGTATGCCGTGCGTATTGTGGGCGCGTGCTCGTCGACGTCGCTGGTGGTATCCGGCACGGTGGCCGCCGGAACGTGTATGCTGGACGCGAAGGAGATGGACCGGCACTTCAACGTGTATACGGTAAAGGACAGCACGGCCGAGGTAGTGTTCGAGAAACTCGCTCTGGTGAATGGAAAGAAGACAGGGAATTATGATGGTGGAGGTGCTGTCTCTGCCTACGAGACGGGTGCGACTCGCTTCGAGGAGGTGATTTTCAAGGATAACACGGTTCCAGGTTCTGGAGGGGCGGTGGAAGTATGGGATAGCGGCAAGGCGACCTTCACTTCGTGCCGCTTCCTGGGAAACAAGGCGACAGGGGGAAATAAGGTACGGTTCCTCCCCCATTATTCCCCCCACCAATCTCATTCTGCCTTGATTCGCAACTTGATCTCTCGCCGGCGCCATCTATTACCGTCTGTCAGTTTGTGATTTGATCGAGCGACGGACCGCGGTTCGGTACACGCGCGTTTTGTCTGTGATGATGTGTGTTGATGCGTGCGATATACCTACCTGACTGCCAGCGTATGGCGACGACGCCGTTCGCGCTGTGTCGCCATCATATCTTTGCTTTTGCTTGTTTTGCCGGAACGACTCGAGATATACATATCACTAACGCAATTCCCGCACACTTACGCTACGCTTCCACTCGACGACGCATGCTGATTTCTTCCGTCGTTCCGAACTACAGGCAGGAGGTGCTGTTTACACGGCATACGCTGCGTCGAGTTTTATGGCGTGCACGTTTGAGAACAACGAAGCGGTGCGTATTTATCTTATGAACAAGCGGTTGCTCAAGCGAACACACGCCTGACTGATACCCGTAAAACTACACAGAAAGGAGGAGGCGCGGTGTACTTGAACGTGGTATCCTCGTCGACGTTCACGTTGTGCACGTTTAAGGGCAATCGGGCAATGAATGGGGAATCCAAGGGGCACAATGTGTTGGTCAGTGGCTTATCCTTCTACTTGCCCTCTTCCGCCTCCTTCTACGCATGCACGTTCCTCGACTTACTGAGTGATGCCAATCATGGTGTGAGGAAACCTGGATTAGAGTTAGGAGGGTATTCCGATTGGGGATCCTTCACGTTCTACGACAACGTGCCTACTCCCGCTCCTCCTTCACCTCCACCATCACCACCACCACCTTCGCCGCCGCCGAGTCCGCCGAGCCCGCCGCCACCGAGCCCGCCGCCGCCGAGTCCGCCAAAGAAAAAGGGGAACGCTGCTGGCATTGCGGTCGGCGTCATATTCGCGGTGATCGTCCTCTGCGTTGCGCCGTGGGCATGGAGCTACTACAGGCGCAAGGTGGCCAAAGATGACAAAGACGACACCGTGTACGACATGGTTCCCGTCCAAGTCGCGAAGGCTCAGGAAAATTGCCTTGAGGATTTCTTTTTCTTTGGTAGAAAAAAACCTAGCGGCGGCGGCAGGAAATTTCACACGATGGACTGCGCGGTGCCTCCTGGAAGCAACACGCTCGCCCCGATTCTTGTTACCGTCCCAGACGGCATGCCTGGCGCTGGCCAAGAGTTGCAGTGGAAGAAGCCGCCCGCCTTTAGCAGCGGTACCGTCGTGAGCAACATCACGTACTACTACGACGACGATATTCCGCCACCCTCGTCGACGCCAGAAGAAGCGAGGACAACAAGTCCACAGGAAGTCGAGACGATGCCAGGTGGCGTCGCCACGTTCGTGTGCACCAACCCAGTGCTTGCGTGCGCATCCGCAGATGTGAACGACAAGCTTCCGGACCTTGAAGTTAACAAACTTGCAGAGGGCGTACAGATACTCGCGTCTGAGGAGGGGGAGGGCAAGTGGTTGCGCTGTGCATCCGAAGGCCGGTTTAAGGGCTTCTACTTCCCGTTCTACCACCCAACCACAGGCGGAGCCATTTTCAAAAAACTGGATGGCAACCTCTCACCAGCAGAAGACCTCGGCAAACAAGCGGTCTCCATCGAAATGATGTCTGTGACTCATGTGCCACCGCCTCCACCACCTCATCATCAGCCGGAAGTTGCCATCCCGATCCCTGGCAGTGTTGGTGGTGATGAAGAGACTGCCGCCGCCGTCGCCGAGGATGGAAAGGACATCGCGCTCGCGCTTCTCGTGAGCGTTAGACTTGACAAGTACGCGAGTGCCTTCGAGGAGCTTGGCATACGAGATGTCCGGGACTTTTTTGAAGTGACGGACGACGACCTTACTGCGTTGGGAATGTCGGAGCTGGAGAAGCGGCGATTCAAGAGTCAAGTGCAATCAAAGTGAAGGGCCAAATGGGGGGGAGGACAACAGCTACCGGGTAAGGTTTATTCGAAACACACACACACAGATGTAAGTATCCATAGTGGTGTGTAACCGAGGGAGAACAATTAGGGTAATGGGTTAGGGTTAGGGTTACGATCTTCCCCCCTTCCCGTTCGCCGCCGCCGCCGCTCGTCCTTCCGTCGCATTTTTTCCATGGCGTCGTCGTCACCACTGGCAGTCCACCTCCCCGGCGTTTACGTCGCGCCCTCGTCATCTCAAGCTCAAGTAGGTGCGATATCGGGTCTGCTTGCCCCTGCTCCTGCTCCTGCTCGTGCGACTCCGTCAGAGCGTCGTGATGATGATGAGGCCGACGACGACGACGAGGAGCACAACCTTTCACCTCCTGCTCCGAGCATCGTGTGCGTCGGTGCGGGAATCATGCCGTCAGAGTTAGGGTTAGATGGCAAGCAGATGACGGCGTACGTTGTGCCCGTGCATGGAAGATACACGCCAAACGTTGGCGACGGCGTCGTCGGGGTGGTGGTGGACCGGTACGCAGAGGAGGTGAAGGTGTCGTTGGGACCGCACGCGGCGTTCCCGGGCGTTCTGTCCCTGCTCGCATTCGAGGGAGCGACGAGGAGAAATAGGCCGCGCATCAACGTAGGCGACGTCGTGTACGCCGTCGTCAAGGATGCGGGACGGTACGAGGAGTGCAGCCTCGCATGCATGCACGAGGCGGACGGAAAAGCGCACGGACTCGGCGTGCTCGCAGGTCAAGCGGTGGCTGACGGAGGCGACAAGGGAGGAAATGCGAGCACTTCCGCCGTCATCGGCGTGTCGCTCGGGCTCGCGCGGGCTCTTCTCGACGCACCGCCATTCACAAAGACGACGGGAGCAAGCGGCGTGCTTCGCGCGATCGGCAAGCGCGTGCCGTTTGAGGTGACGGTGGGAGCCAACGGCCGCGTGTGGATCGCGGCGGAGTCGCATGCTACCGTGAGCGCCGTCGCGCAGGCAATCTCGGCCTGTGAAGGAGTTGCCGCCTCCAGACGAGTCGACGTCGCGCTGGAGATTTTGTCGTCAGTTATTTCCGTGTAAAATCAATTTGTTATTAGCAAATAAATACAAAAAAAAGCATCGCTGTTAGTCCATCTCGTCAATGCAAGCGTGGTTGATTGTTGGAATGAATGTCTTAACCGGCGTCGGCGCTGGTGCTTCAGCCTCTGGAGCCTTCGGTCTTGACGTCAACGAGGCAGGTGCTGACGATGTAGACGACAAGGGAACGTCGCGGTAATATCCCACACCCGACGAGCCGGTGCGGAAAACATACCCAGGCCTTGCGCCCGTAAACTTTGACGAGGCGACAAAGTCGCCAGCACCACTTTCCACTGCATCCTCTCCATCCATCGCCTCGAGCGCAGGCATTTCGGGCAACTCGTCGTCGTCGTCGTCATCATCGTCGTCGTCGTCGTCGTCGTCGCTTTTGCCCGGTTTCGAGTTTGCAGATGGCGGTGCCACGGCTGAGAAGCTCACCGACTTCTTCTCTGTAGGTGCCACAGCGTCGTCGGATGATGTTTGCGGTGGTGGCACAGCGGGCGGATTTTGTAATTCGTGAATTTCACGCCATCGGCGCTGATTTTCCGTCTCCTCTGCAATACTCGCCGTCTCCTCAGGTTGGGCCTGCGGCATCGACGAGGAAGACGGCTCTTCCAGCTCCGGCTCCGGCTCCGGCTCCGGCGCATCCTCGCTCTTGATCTCTTGCACAAGCGCTGGTGCACCCGATGGACTTGGAGTTGTCGTCGGTGTCGCCGCCGCCGCCGTCGTCGTCGATTCCGGTGGCTTAGACACCGCCACCACCTCCTGCTGCTTCGGCAGAGTTACCTCGAGAACGCGCTTCGCCTTGTCGAACTTCGCCTTACCTTCGTCGTCCTTCACGGCGCAGGGTAGCTTAAGCTCGAGGCAGTAGAGATCCGGCTTCCTCAGCTTGATCGTGGTGGACGTGACGTCCAGCAGAACGTCCGCCATACTCTTGCACTTTTCCAGGTGCACGCGCACGATGAGCACGCGTCGCTGTTTTCGTCGCACATCCGCCTGGTACGCCGCCTCGCCGGCGCTCGATCCCGACCACGCGGATTCGATGTCCACCGCGACGTCGCGGTGCACCATCTCGTAGCGTGGCTCCGCCTCTCCCAGCTCATTCACCTTAGGCTCTTGCTTGGCCGGCGCCTTCTGCTGCCGCTTCAGCGCATTGTCGAACGAGAAGGGCGACGGCTTGGACGCGTCCGCCGCTGGCTGCGCATTCTTCTCCGCCTGTGCAACCTTTTCGGCCACATCGCGCTCCGCGTCCGTCGCAGGTCCATGATTGTCCGGCTTGATGCGGTCGCCCGGCTGTGGCTGCTCGCTCGACTTGTCCGTGCGGATCGCCTGCACGCTCGGATTTCCGTCGTGCGCGTCCGTCTTGTACACCGTCTCGCTGAGAATCGTAGCCTTGTCCACGTCGAGCTTTCCACCGCGCTTGCTTGGCGCCTCGTTTGCGAGGTCACCATTCGCGTCGAGTTCGTCGGAGTAGAAGTGCTTGTCGACGTTCTCCAGGGCCACCTCGACGAGCGCCTTTTTGAGCGCAGGTTTTCGCACTGCGTCCTCGAACGTCTTCGTTCCCACGACGAGGTCGTGCACGGTGCACTGTAGCTTAGCTCCCTCAGGCAACTCTGGCATGTTTGACGGCGGCACGGGCGCGGGCAGGCGCGGCTCGTTGTCGAGCGTGTACTCGTCGCGCGAGCTACCAAGGCTGAACGGCAGGCTGAGGTTCGATCCTCCCTGCGCCGGCACGAGCTCGTAGTCTTGCACCTTTTCGCTGTGGCAGATGTTGACGTAAACGGTTCGCTTCGAGGTCGCCTTCTTCTTGGCGCCTTGACTTTTGCTCTTCATCTTCGCGCACGTCTTGATGCACAGGCCAGCCTTGGGCATGATGAGTTCGACGCCCTTGCCGTACACGTCCTCGACGCGCCCTTCCGACTCCACCTGCCTGAGGTACATGTCGTTTTCCATTCGGTTTCTCGGGTCTGAGATCTCCTGCACGTAGTCGCCGAACATTTTGAGAAACTCCGGGTCGCTGAACGCCTTGTTGAAGTTCTTCGCTTCATCCTCGCTGAGGTTGAGCTTGTCGACCGTCTCTGACAGTTGCTTGCGTTCGTCGGAGGACAGAGACGGCGGCATGGTGGGCACAGTGGACGTGCGAGCTCGTGGTGATCGCACGTTTTGATCAACAAAGAAATTAGCTGCAAGGGGAGTCGTCTGAGGAGCCGCGGCCGTGTGCGTCTGGTTTTATGTACCACTACCACTATGGGAAGCTTTGTCGTCTTCCAGAAGAAGAAGAAGAAGAAGAAGAGGAACACGACGACGACGACGACTGAGACGACGACGACGACGTCCGGACGACGATGCAAGAGTAAAGTTTGTTGCAAGCAAGGTGGTCATCGTGCGAAATAACGATGGGCGATCAGCTTGATGATGCGTGCCATCAATGATGTGTGTGTGCCATCACGATGTTCCTTCCACCTTTACTGTACGCACTTCGTATTGTAGTAGGAAGAATACACACATAGTGATGGTAAAAGTTTTAGTGCGATATTTGGTGGTGGTGTCTGTTGAGGTGTCTGTTGGACATGTTTGTCACATGAGTGAAAAGTACGGTACATACAACGTTCGCTTAATTACAACAGTGTCATTCATTGTCAGGGATTCTAGCAACTCAGGTTCACGTGAACCGAAGCGACGACGGCTACACGGCGACCGTCTCGCGCTGTTCGACTTCGACGCCAAGGAGGTCGAGCGGTTTGTGCTGAACAAATAATGCCGTGACGACGGGGTGCAGACGCCTTCCTTGGATTTCTGTTCCGTTGTTTGCGGCTTGTGCGACGTCTGCGGCGTCGAACCATCCAAAGGCGGTATGTTCGTCGTTCAAAGTGGGCGTCCATTTTGACGTCTCTTCATCATCGCACTTCACGGCGAACACGACGTATTTCTTCTGCAGACGTTTCCCTCGGTGCGTGACCATTCCTCCTCGCGCGAGTGCCGTTCCATTCGCAAGCTCGGTCGCCGCGGAGGGCGGCACGGCGCCAATCTCCTCCGAGGTTTCACGAAGCGCCGCCGCAAACGACACAGACAAGGATGACGACAAAGATGAAGACGACGAGCGATTATGATCCAAGCGCCCAGCATCACCACCAGCATCATCCTCCGCATCCAGGTTACCTCCAGGCAGACCCCAGGTGAACGGGTGTCCACTGGTCGCCGACCTCAACAGAAGAAGTATGCGTGGATGCAAGACACCAGGAGGAGAGGACACCAGCAGAAGACCGGCACCACGCTTCTTCTTCGACGAGTCAGAATGAGAGAGAGATTCCGCCATTGGTTCGTTGAGCGCCATGATATGACGACGCTTGCTGGCGTTGATTGAAAATGGAAAAGGGGTCCGGGACAGGTGGCAGGTGCCCCGTGCCCAAACCCGGCAAGGTAACCCTAGACCTAACCCTAACCCTAAACAGGTAAACCCTAACCCTAAAACCCTAACCCCTTTACCTGCCGCAAGTTCCCCGGGGACCTCTGGCGGACTCTTAGTTCTTGGGTTCTGCTTTCCGATCAGTGTTCCCACCACCAACAATCTTCCCAAGGTATACAGTGTAGTAGAAGCATGGCGTCCTCCCACTCCACGGGCTCGTTGAATGCGTCGCCTTTGATCGTCTTGTTAAGTTTACTATGGGAGCACATTATCAGCCTATCCCTCCCTCCTCCGCCCTTACTGCTCGCACTTTCCGTTAGGTTTCTGGGATATGGCGTCGTTTTCGGATCGCTCGTTGTGAAAGTGCCGCAACTCATCCGCGTCTACCGAGCCAAGTCAGCAAAAGGACTCGCGCTCACGACATTCGAGCTGGAAACCGTCGGGTACACTGTCGCAGCCCTGCACTCGTTTCACCTCAACATGCCGTTCAGCGCGTACGGAGAGTGCCTCTTCCTGCTCGTGCAAGACGCTATCCTCCTCGTCATGCTGTACACGTACCAAAAAACACCCACAACACGCATACTCGCGCCGTGCGCACTGTACGCCGCATTCGTGGGCGCGCTCGCTCTAGCAGGATGGCCGATGCACGTACTCGCGACGATGCACGCAAGCACGTCCGCGCTCTTCGTCGCCGCGCGCGTCCCGCAAATCGTCACGAACGCCAAGCAGAAAAGCACCGGCGAACTGTCGTTAATCAGCGTGGCACTCAACTGGCTCGGAAACCTCGCGCGCATATTCACCACGATGCAAAGCCAGGCGGCTGCGAGCGTGCTCGTAGGACACGTGCTTGGCACGATGTGCAATGGCGTGCTGTTGGCGCAGATTTTGCTCTTCAAGCCAAAGAAGAAGAAGGCTCTGTAACCTAAAGTGTTGTTTTTTCTACAAATGAATGATACATCAAGACTTGAGCAGTGTTCTCAGTCCCAAGAATGCCATGCCGCCACCGAACGCCCCTTCGAGGGCACCGTCAGGCGCATTAATAGCGCACCGCGCACCTACGAACGCGCCCGCCGCAGTCCCCACCGCGAGCACGGCGCCCATGCGCGGCCGAACATTCCCAAGCTGGTGGTGCGTCGCCAGCGCAACGGCGCTTGGCACGAACATGGCGGCAAGGCTCGTAGCGACTGCACTAACCTGAGGCAAATCCGTGAATAGCGCCAGCACCGGACTCACGACCGTGCCACCCCCGATGCCAAGCAAGCCACTCGCAAACCCTGCGATGCCACCTGTGGCGGCAAGCAACGCAACGCGCGACGCGTCCATCGGCTGGCGCTGCTCGGCGGCGCCACCTTCTCCCTGCGACTTTTGCCGAAACCAGTAGTGCTTAGCGGGCACCAAAGGTGCGGCTGCGCAGAGGAATGCACCCAAGCACTTCTTAAGCGCAGACTGCGATAGAACGGTCGTGGCACGCGCTCCAGCGGGGGCGGAGAGCACCGCTGTCGCGGCGACGATGGCGGCGGCAGGCACGTCCACGGCGTCCGTGCGCATATACTGTGTCGTGGAAATGGCTGACGTCGCAAGCACGGCAACGAGGCTCGTTCCGGACACGACTTTCTGCGCGACTCCCTGGCACGACGTAAGAGCAGGCACGATGAGCACGCCCCCACCGACGCCGACGACACTCCCGAAGAGTCCAGCGACGAGCCCGACAGGAAGTGCGAGCGCATCGGCACGCGCATAGCCGTCCGGTGGTGGTGGAGGTGGAGGTGGAGGTGGAGGTGGCGTGGAGAAGCCACGCTTAATACTACTACTGAGCGCTGACCTACTACGCATCAGGAGGGCTGACGACAGCGCCATCATATTGGAAAAAGTAAAAATGTGTCCGAGCTTATCTCTCCCATAACAGGCCGGGCGTGACAAATCAGCAACTCTTGGAGCGCAGAAAAAAAGGGGGGGGTGAGATTTCTTTTCAGGAGGGGGTCCGTCGTGGAACCATTCAAAGGAAAAAAAACATGATAATAGATTTTTTGTGCTTTTTTAATCCGACAAGTCAAGCTGTGCGCTCGTTCGGTGCCCCGCGCGATCGCACAAAGCGCGGCAGGTACGGCGTAACGTGTGGCTTGCTTAGCCGAGCGACACCTAGCAGTACGAGAGTCGCGCCTATGCCCGCGAAGAAACCGCCCACGCCGGCAAGGTTGTCGCTGTTGGCTCTCGCGAGAGACGACGCCGCGGCGTCCGACGCGTCCGTGTCGTCGAGGCTGACTGCGCTAGCGCGCCCACCGCTTTCGCTGGACAGAATCTCCGAAGCCGCCACCGCCGCCGCGCGGCGGCCGCTCACGTCGCCCACGCCGCTCAGCCATGCCGCTACCGCCTTGGCGCTCGCGCGCTTCGTGAGCGCATGCGCGGCGGCAGGCGGGGGCATCGCCAGCTCGCTCACCACAGAGCTAGATGCGCCGCGCTTGTTTTCTGGGAACCGGTTGTAGCTCTCGCACGACAGCTGCTTGCGCTCGTAGTAGACGAACCGCCCGCCCTCCTCCGCGCCGAGGATGTGAGGGCCCGACGTGGAGCCGAAATTTACCACCGCGGCTGATCCATCCTCCTTGCCCAGCATCAGAGGTATGCCGTTGTAGTGAATAATCTCGGGATGACGGAAGCGAGGCAGCTCGCCAGCCGACTCGCGCTTGCCTCGCAAGAAGAGCAACACCGAGCCCGGCACGCCCTGCGCCGTGGGTAAGCCGGCATCCGGCTCGGGTACCGAAGCGTGCTTTGGCACCGCCATCAGCAGGTCGAGCACGCCGTCGCAGTCAAAGTCGGTGAGAATCAGGCTGACGCGCCCAATCGCAGGTCCCGTCATCCTGTGAACCTTGATCGGCTTGCCCGTGCGAAGCCTCACCTTCCCCGCATCCTTCAGGTTCTGCGAGTCGACACGGTAGTACGCGTGCACCTCGTTTGCGTCGTCGAGCGTCATGTAAACCATGCGTCCGTTGAATCGCGCCGCCGCCGGCTTGACGCGCCAAGGGCCGTGCACCTCGAGTCCGTCAGAGTACAACGGCAGCGCGGGTCCAAGCATCGGAACACCCTTCGCGCATGGCGAGTTGGGGTCCGCCGCCACCGCGGCATTTCGCGGCCCGCACGAGTTCATGAAGACGACGTGCGCGCCACGCGCATCCGACACGAGAAGGTCGTTGTCGCCGTCATTGTCCCAGTCCACAGCCGTGGGCTGCACGAACCCGTAGCGCGCCTCCGCCGGACCCTGCAGTGCGTTGTATCCAGGCTGCACGTCGATCGGCGCGCCGTCGGCGTGCACGTCGAGGCCGGGCAAGAACACCGGCGCGGTATCGGTGCCGACGTTCTTCACAAACCAAAGACGGCCTACGGCTGTTCCCACCAGCAGGTCCGTTCGCCCGTCGCTGTCCCAGTCCACCACGGTGGGGATGGGATGGCTGCCTCCGTACAGAGCCGCGCCAACCTCCGTCACGGGAACAGGCTGGCGGTACACTGGCACGGCACCAGCCTCGTGGCTGTGGAATCGGTAGAAGTGCAGCGCACCCTCTCCGCCGACGAGGAGATGCTGCACCAATGCCCCGTCGGCGTCGGGCATCGGGTACACGACGGGCGCGGCGAGCGGCGCGGGGTGGCGCAGAACCTGCCCGCGCGGGTCAAGGATCGGCTGCCGCGTGCGCAGTGCGATGCCGCTCTCCGCCATGTTGCGGAAGTAGTAGAGCGAGCCGTAGTACGATCCGGCGACGATGCCTCGCTCGCGCGTCGACTCGCCATCCGTGGCGGCGGATGAGGTTGTGTTCGTGTCGTAGCGCCCAATCGCGCAGTAGCCAAATTGCACATCCTTCTCGCTGCTCGTCACGCGGCGCACGCTCGCCGACGGGCTGTCGTGAAGGCTGGTCAGCTTGACGGCGTACAGAGCGCTGTGCAGCCACCCGCCGCGCCAAATGCCTCCGCTGTCGCGCGGGCTGTAGCTCGCGTCAGATCCGCGCGGGTTGTACTCCGGGTCGACAAAGCGCGCCGCGGTGTCCGACTGCTCAGCCTGCTGCTTCTTCCTGTCGCTCAGCTCGAGCACGAGGTCGCCGCCGCGCTCGGGATACCGCGGTATGTACGCGAGGTTGCGCACGGGAAGCTTGGGCATGCTGGCGAGGTGCAGCTCGCGGCGCTCGGTGAATCCGTGGTTGGCAAAGTCGTAGCGCGTGTGCGCGACGATGTTGCCCTCGACGTGCCAGAAGCCGTGAATTTCTCCCTTGTCCTCGATGACAGTACCCACGGGAGGGATCAGTCCCTTGAACGGGTGTGTCACCTGCACGCGCATCTTGAACACGGGCACGCCTCGTCCATCCTGCTTGATGCTCTCGTACAGGTACAGGCCAGGCTCCGCGCTGTGCTTGGTGTTGACGACGAACACGTCCGGCAGGCTGTGGCCAAACACGTAAGCAACTCCGATGGGCTTCGTCTCCAGCCCCGCGCTGAGCGGCGTCGGCAGCACGCCGTCGGGATACCCGCGGTCGAACCCGAGCTTGCCTCTGTCGGTGTAGCTGGCGGCGATGAGCCTCTTTCCCGTCTCGAGGCGCGCAAACTCGCTGCCCGAGTCGGCGTCGGCGGCGTCGCCGACGCCATCCTCCTCCTCCTCACCAGCGCCATCCTCCTCCTCCTCGCCTTCCTCCTCCTCCTCCTCCTCCTCTCCTCCCCCTCCTTCGTTATCGTTTTCGTTTTCACCAGCCTCCTCTTCTGCGGAGTCGTCCGTCTCCTCCTCTTCGCTTAAGAGCGCACGGCGCGGCGTCGGCACTGTTTGTGTTTGGATCGCCTCCTCCGTATTTTGCAAGGCGTACTGTCGTTCAAGCCCTGCCGGCGTTATACTTCGTGGCAGCGTTGCAGTTGCTCCTCCAAGCTGCAGCACGGCAACAAGGAGGATTGTCGCAACTGCTAAGATAAGCACGTTCATGGATTTGGTATGTATAGGGCCTAGTAGCCTGTGCTTGGACATTGTCGCAGCACGTGGCATGGCCGCCGCCGCCTTGGAGGAGGATCTTCTCCACCGTGACGGACTTCTGTGTGTGCCACCATCCCCGCATGGATGCGGCCATGGACATGAACAAGTCATGAGGACGATCGCGATGCGGAAATGGAAATGAATGGGGTGGGCCGATCCCATGGGAATGCGGATGCGCGCGCGGCGAGAGAGAAAGAAAGAGGCAACAACTTAACTTTCCAGTAGGAAGTAGGGAGAGGAGAACAGACGTTGGTGGTTGACTTATCACTGCCAGTGACATACTCACGGACTGACTCACAGACAGACTGACCACCTCTTGCACCGTAAAGTTTTACACTTCACCGTGAAAATACCACTACGATAGTTCTTATTCTACAGAGAGGAAAGCTTTGGGAAGCGTGGTCAACTGGTCATGGTGCGCATCGTCGTCGTCGTGCTTCTCGCCATGCCGCCCATGACCACTTGACCACCTCCGCCCATGACCACTTGACCACTTGACCACCTCCGCGCATGCTGGCCATGGCTCCATGCCTCATGCGTCTAATGTAAAGTTTACAAGTGCCTCTACATAGCTAGATGGTGCTTCTTCTTGACGTCACGAATGGTGGATCCGCGTGAGGAGAGTTCTCATCGTACCAACGTGTTGGTAGGGCGCGGGCGGCGTATGTATTGGGAGGAACTTACACACACACACGCGCGCGCGTCTCTTGCCCTTCCTTTCTTTCTGAGGTTTTCGGCCTGGGATGCGACTTGGTGGTCACTTGGGAGGTGGAAACAGGCATTCACACGCTACCTTGGTCTTTAGAGAGAATTAATTGTTCGTCGCTGATACAACTACGAGTAGGGTACCTTGGTTGTTAAGATGAGTCGGCGGTGGTCCAGGAAAACGAAACGTGCAACACCGTGGTCTGTGAGCGCGCTAGCTGCCGGGCTCGTGCTCAGCCTGCTGGGCACGTTCGGAAGCGCGCCGGTATCGGCGAAGAGCAGCGAGACTGTGCGCACGCCGCTTGCCCTGAAAGATGCTAAAGTCGTGGCCGCGGCGGAGTTTGCAAGGGACGAAATCAGCAAGCTGTGTGACTCGTGCGCCGAAGACCTGAAGCGCGCGTACGCGGCGATCACGCTCAACGCGCTCAAGGCGGAGAGCGCGCCTATGGTGACCACCCCAGGCGAGATGATCTTCCTTCAGGCGGACGTGCGCACGAGCGCGCCTTGCGTGGTTGACCCTGACTGGCAGAGCACGTGCAGTGGCGCGGAGAGCCAGACGATCGAGGTGGTTGTGTTTGCGCAGCGGGACGCGGGTGAGGAGGCGAGCGCGTTGAGCTTCGTGGGCACGGCGTTGGACCGGCATCCGTTTCTGAACGAGGCGGAGGCGTGGGACACCGACTTGAGGCGGCCCATATGACTTTGTAAACTAAAGTAACTATACTACGAGTACCACCACCAAAAACAACACATAGCCAGCTCCACGGGCATTGCGCGCACGGGCATGCGACGCGCACGGACGGCACGACGGCAGACGTACCTATACCACCATGGGAATCGGCGAGAATCGGAGGAGGTTAGGGTTAGGGTTAGGGTTAGGGTTACCAATAGGAGTTTTCCGCGACACCGTGGCGCACGCTTTTTCGCCATTTGTTTTTAGGTATGGCGGACGCCAGCGAGCCTGCCCCTCCCTCGCCGCCCTCGCCGCCCTCGCCGCCCTCGCCTGCCTTGCCTGCAAGTGACGCCAACGAGCACTTGACGACGCAGGAGGTGCTAGGCCAAGATGCTGCTCGAACCACGGCGCAACCACACGTTCCCATGTTCGTGTGCGCGCACTGCGGCGTTGCCGTCGCGAGCGCACAAGATGTCATCACAGAGCGCGCGGAAACGCTACGAACGGCCGTCTGGGAGTACCAGCTCGACATGCTCGGTATCGACGACGTGCCCGTCTACAGCGCTACAAATCCAGAAGACCACAGGTTTGACGTCGTCAGATTAAAGCACCCCGGGAAAGGAGGCGCGGCGTGTCTCGTTGGAGGCTCGCCGCCGAGACTCGAGCACAGCTGGTTTCCGCCTCACCCGTGGCAGATGGCGGCGTGCTGCGGATGCTTGGACCACCTAGGGTGGGCATTTGTCGCGCCTGATAATACGGAGCCCGCGTTCGTGGGACTTATATGCACGCGACTGAGACAACGAGACGGCAACCCTGCAGACGTCGCGGCGATGCGCGCGTCGGCGGCGGCTCTGCAGCAGCGGTTAGTTACTCAGCAAGGCGACGACGACGACGACGATGATGATGGTGAGCAAGGCGGCGGCGAACATGGTGACGGCGAGCAAGGCGGTGGTGACGCCGCCGATGACGACGACGAGCAAGGCGGTGCTGACGCCGCCGCCGACGACGAGCAAGGCGGCGGCGACCATGGCGCCGACGAGCAAGGTGGTGCTGCCGCCGCCGCCGACGACGACGACGACGACGAGCAAGGCCGGGCCGCGGTGACGACGACGACCACGCCATAGAGTAATGATAGGTGTAATCGAGATAAAACAACAATTTTTTTCCGAGCCTTCACGTGAATCCACCGGTGAGCTCTCTCGCCTGCCTCGTCCTCGTGTCTAGAGCCACCACGCCACCGCTGCTCGTCGTGATTCCGCTCAGAGCACCTAGTGTGACGTAGTGCGTGACGAGCAGCGTCTGCGTGCGCTTGCCGTTCGTCGCATTGCGCGAATCATCGCGGTCCAGCTCGGCAAGCAGGCTGTCATTCAGCCGTGTGACGCACATGTCGCGCGTGTATCCTAGGCTTGGCTGGTAGAAGGAGTTAAGTCCCCACTCCTCGACGACAGAGTACTCATTTCCCATGACATTTGCAATTTGCGTTGCCGTGTCGCGGCAGCGGCACCACTGGCTCGTGTAGATGCTTGTGCGGAGTGGCACGCCAGCCTTGCTGAACGTGGACGCGATCAGCTTGCCCGCGTTGGTCGCCTGCTGAAGGCCTGCGGAGTTGAGGTTGCGCTGCGTCGAGCAGTCGTTGAGCTTGAATCCAGATGGGTCACCGCCGCCAGGTGCGAGCGCGTGCCGCATGAGCAACACGTTCCCAAATGGTTCTTTCAGATATTCCTCGAGACTGCAACTCCTCGTCGACGCCGACAGGCACGTGGACGGAGTTGGCGAGGTGGACGATGGCGCTGCAGGTGCTTTGGTTGTTGTTGTTGTTGTTGTTGTTGTTGGGGTGGTTGTGGTTGTTGTTGTGTTTGTGGTGGTGGTTGTGGTTGTGGTTGTGGTGGTCAGCGTCGTCGTCGTCGTTGTCGTTGTTGTTGTTGTCGTCGAAGGAGAGGAGGTCGTCGTTGCCAAAGCAGCGGAGGTTGTGGGCGTAGTTGAAGTCGTTGAAACAGCGTTCGTCGTCGTCATCGTCGTCGTAGAAGTAGAAGTAGTGGTTAATAGTTGTGGTATAGTTGTGGTTGTGGTTGTGGTTGTGGTTGTGGTTGCGGCCGTTGTGGTCGTTTTGATTGTGAGCAAGATGTTGTCGATGTACAGTTGAGTGTCGTTGGCACTTGTTCCGTACGCACCATTCTTCGGCGAGAGTGCCTCACTGTCACCTTGAGCACCACCACCTCCACCACCACCACCACCTCCTCGTCGTCGTCCTCCATATGCGACGCCGAGTCCAACGGCGAGAGCGATAATAATTGCAGAGAGGGCCACAGCGACAGCGACACGCCACCTGTACCTGCTGTTTGGGTTAGGGTCGTGGGTTCGTGGCGCTTCCGTATCTTCTCCCCTTTCATACGTGCCAGCATTGATGTCGTCTGCATCGCTCAATACATGGTGGAGCGACATGGATAACTTCAAATAATGACGCGTGTGGATAAACCAACCAACCAGCAGGGAGGTGATGGGTGATGATGCCAGTCAGCTTTGATTGCGAAGAAGAACCTTCCTTTTCTGCAGGCATGCTCTGGATCCACTGGCCGGCCGGTGGAGGGTAGGATCCAAGCCGGCCGCAAACTGCAAAGCAAGCTCTGCCACCCACGAACGGAACGGGACGGGCGAGGCTTGCCCAAATCCAATTATTCCATTGCAATTGCATAAAATAAACTTTACCACACCGTCAACGTGTCGTGATTGACACTACCACTACGGTATACCTATCACCGGCCTCCAGGCTAGGCATTGGTCGACCTGCGTTGACAACAGGTCGAGCGATTTGGTCGGAGAAATGAGTTTCACATCCCCCCTGGAGGGAAGGCTTTGGTCGCGCGATTTGGTCGGAGAAATGAGTTTCACATCCCGGGAAAGTTGCTTTGGTCGCGCGAATGATTTGGTCGGAGACATTCACCGGCCATCGGGAAGGATGATGGTTGATGGGAATCATCCCACTGGGAAATGTTTCCCCACTTTCCCAGCCGGGATCTGCCCAACGGCTTTTGTCAACGCCTGATTTTGTCCTCCGCCTACCAAACCTCCGCCTAGAAAAAAATGTCCCCCCCTTGGCCCCTTGCACAGGTCCCTCGCACCTTCCCCTTGCCACATACAAATGCACAGGTCCCTTGCGGCCTTGGCCCTTGCGGCCTTGCACACCGGCCGGTGTTGCATCACGCTGATTAAGGTGGTCAAGCGCCCGAACGCGAAGGGTCCCTGCAAGCTCTTGCAAGCTCTGGGAAGCTCGCGGCCGGAGTGCAAGGGTCCCGGGGTCTTTTTTTACTGGCCGGAGTTTGGCCTTCTTCGTTCGTTCCGGAGCCGTCTGAGCCTCTGAGGACCCGTCTGCCGTGATAGCACGTCGTGATAGCGTGATACATAGTTTCGTCGTTTCCGCGGCCGGGGGGTCGCATTTCCGACCTTTCCCGCGGCCTGCTCAAAAACCCGATAACCTCTCCAGCCTGTCAGTTCACGCGCGAACACGTGAGCTGACGGCTGCCCGCCGGGCGGGTGGGTGGAACACACCGTCTAGGAGAGCAAGAAAAAGCCCGTTTCAGTTCTCAGTTCTCACTCCCCTCTCTCTCACACCTCTCTCACATCCTTTCCAACTCGTCGACGCTTTCCAACCACCGGCCGGTGTCAGATTGATTTCCCACCGCTGACGATGGACGGCGCCGACGACGCGACGGAATACAAGGCCCGCATTCTACGAGAAGAGCTCGCTGGGATGTCCTCCGAGCCTTCCGCAAAACGACCAGCCGTAAAAATCTCGAAGAAAGTAGAACAGGTGGCGCTCACCAACGGTATGGACAGCAATGGATACGCGAAGGGGTCGAGCATGTTGCGCCGGCAAAATTCCAGCAGGGCGCTCCAGCTCGTCATTCAAGACGCCACCCCGGGAGGAGAGGCACCGGGAGAGACAGGGCAGCCGACTGTGAGTGACGCCGCAACCTCTTCCCGCGTCATCGGAAGAGCTCAGCATGAACTGTCGCGGGTTTGGCGCCCTCACACAGTCATCTACCTTTTATCTGCCATAATGCTGCTCTACGCGCTCGTCCGCAGCTTCGCGCCCGAGCCGGTGGGGCTGCTTCGCGCGGATGCGGCGTGCACCAATGCGCCCTTGTTCAAGTGTGTGTGTCCCCGCAAGACTGTGTGCGCTGAAGACTGGCCCTCGCTCTTCCTGCTCGCACTCGCGCGAGGCTCCGCGTACATGGACTACCCGCTGTACGTCGCGCTCTTCCTCAGCAAGTGCCACAACTTGCGCAGCGCGCTCGGCAACTCCTATATCTCTGAGTGGCTGCCCTTCCATGACCTCCACAAGCTCCACGTCTTCGCCGGCTGGATAGTCGGCGTAGAGACGTTTTCGCACTCCATCGCGCATATGGTGCGGTGGTCACTACAGGGCAATGCAAACTTCTTCTTCTCAACACAGACAGGCCGCACCGGTATCTTGGCGATGCTGTGCACGCCGCTCATCGTATGGCCCATGGCGCTGAAATCTCTCCGGGTACGGTACCGATGGGAAACGCGCAAGACAATGCACTACCTGGCGTTGGTGTGGGGCATATGCGTGGCGTGCCATGCGCCTGCCACACACGTCGCCTGGGTGATGGGAACCGTCGTCGCGTTGTACTGCGCAGACTTCCTGTACGGCGCCATGTGCAAGATTAAACTCATCGGGTCCACGCACTTCATTCGGCTTGAGAACTGCGTTGAGATGTCATTTGAACACCCTTACGGCTTTTCCTCAGACGGCACGGGCTACGTGATGGTGTGCTTGCCGTGGATCAGCAAGTCGGAGTGGCACGCCTTCTCGCTGTTTAAACACCCGAAGAAGGATAACAGCAGCGCGGTATGCATCGCCGTTGCCGGTGATTGGACCAAAAAGCTCCACGACGCGCTCGACAGGCCCACCGTGCGTCACGCATGGATTGCCGGCCCTTACGCATCGCCGTACGGCACCGCCATCCAGTACGACAATCTCTTGTGCGTCGCGTCGGGGATTGGCATTACACCCGCCATCTCAACCATTACAACGCACGGTTCTGGGAGCATGGACCGCCGCGTGCACCTCATATGGATTTGCCGCGACCCTTCTTTGATTGAATTCTACGTGAAGCGCGTTTCTTTCGACTCAAGAGCGTGGACGCTCATCTACTACACGGGTAAGTCGCGGCCCCTTGTTCTCGACAGTGAGGATCTGCCACCCTCAGTACTTATTTTCAGGAAAAGGCCGTGTCTGGAGCGCGTTATGGCAGACATCATTTACGGCATCGAGGGAGGGCACGGACTTCCGGAACAATTGTTGGCCAAAGCCGAGGATTTCCGGAACGAAATTTTTCGAGGAGACCAGGAAGGTGCAAGACTGGAAAAAATGTTGCTCATGATTGTGCAAGTGCACGGGCGGGACGCTTTCTTCGACATGTGTTCTAAGGAAAACTCTGATGAACGCAGACGTAGAAGCCGGAGTAGCTTCGATGGGGTCCAGAGCAACAAGAGCCTTCTTACCCAAGTGACAGCGTCGACTGCTATACCAAGCAGTAGACAAGCCTGGCAATCCAATAAGCTGCAACAAGGGCAGTCCATTGACATCTCTCAACAAACCACGTCGCCGGTGAAATTCATCAAATCACGTCCTGGTTCTGGTATGCTGATATCGGAAGAATCGAGCAGCCGTGAGACGGCAATGCCAGACGGTGGTGAGGATTCGGCCCAGGACGTTTCCGAGGCGCGTCTCAATGTCATCAATTTTGAGACAGACTTGTTGGAAGCCAACGCCTTTTCTTCGAATTCGAGGGATCCGGTACCTTCCGCAACGAGAGAAGCATTCCTTGATGTTCCTGCAATGCACATTTTGCCGACCGCCACAAAGCCAAGGGGTGGTGGACCTGTGGTCGAATCAACGCGCTCTATTTCCATGACCTTGGCGGGCTTCAAAACGACCTTCGTCGAACTTGCGGAGGCATTGGCTCACCAAGAGCTGAGCGAGTTTGAGCTTGAGCTCGTGGACGTGATGTACGAGAATATAGTCTGTTGCGATAGAACCGAGCGATGGGAAGATGAGCACGGAATCATCGACGTAGTCAGTGAACTGAAATTCGACATATTCGTGACCCAAACGATGAATAAATCGATGAACAGTGTGGATGAAAATGACGGCGTCGACATATCTGTGCATAACGGAAACTCGTTGCCGCATTCTGGACGCCTTAACGCGCCGAGAAAAAGCATGGATGCTATCGACTTTCTCGGGAATCCGGATAATTCTACGACGCTTAAGGCATGGCAGATGATGTATTGCGGCGGCGCGCAGTCGATTGCGGACGAGCTAAGTAGGATCAGCCAATCTTTCGGAATCAACCTTGAGGTTGAGAAATTCGACTGGTGACTTCCAGGAGGGCATGGTACTGAGTGTATGTTGTAAGATCATGTTGGTTTGTTACTAATAAAGAAGAAGAATGACATGCGTACGCGCGTGCTTGATACATATTCTGTATCAGGTACTGTAAGAATACAGAAGTACTGTACGGTACTGTACAGGTACCGTACTGTACTAACTTAGGGTGATATTGATACAGTATTGTCCCGTTGAACCAGATAAGATGGAGCGATGGAGCAAATACTTGAGCGTGTGCTTGAGCGAGGCTGGGCAGTCCGTGGGGCCCTCGGAACCACGTATGGCGCCCGGTATATGTGTGCTGAATATCGACGCGCGATCATTGAAATGTATCGCGCGGGTGACGCACACAAGGGAAGCAAGTCGTCGCCGGGGCTGATGCACGGTATTGTACTACTGGTGTCACACACAGTTAGGGTTAGGGTTACCAGGTAGGTTTCCTCCTCCTCCCCCAGGAGGTTCCCCCCCCCCCCCCCCCCCCCCCTGACTGCCTGAATGAATTTGGACAAGCATTTGGCAAGGGGTTTGACCGCATTACGAAAAAAACTGACCTTAACCGGACTGGCCTTAACTGGACTGGACTGGATATTGACTTTTTTGGGGGGGGGGAATTGAAGTTGAACTGTTGAAGTTGCAATTATTGTTCTGATTGCTTTGCCCTTGCAAGCTGTCTGTCATTTTTGTCATTTTTGTCATTTTTTCTTGGCCATTCCATTCTGCGCATTTGGTTTTTTCTGTGGCGTCCTCCTCCTGGCTTATCATTTCTATGGGTGCGTCCTCCTCGGTCTCGGCGTCGGCCTCGGCCTCTCGCTCACAATCTCATCCTGATAACAGTGCGTCGATATCGCCGCCGTCCTCCTCCTCCTCCTTGTCCGGGTCATCCTCGCTTCGTCCTGGGGCGTCTTCGTCCTCGCGCTCTGGACAGATGGCCGCAAACTTGCTGGACGCGAGATGGAGGGACCACTTCGACGGGGGAGGACGCGTCGTGGAACCGCCGCAGTTTGGAAAGCCGCCGTCCACTATCCGTAAGCTGAAAATCGTCGTACACGCAGCGCGAAATATCACAGCTTCACAGCCGACGCTCGTCGAAGCCACGCTTGGACACCAAAACGCGACTTCTTCTCTCTGCTCGACAAAGGAACAGCACCAAACACAAAGCGGCGTCACGTCCTCCTTCTTCTCAGCAGCCATGGGATCCATGGCAAAGAGCTACTCCCGGATGTTGCAAAACCCACGCTACGACGACGCGACGTTCACGTTCGACGCATTTCAGCCTTGGGCAGGTGCACATCTGATGGTCGAGCTGCGAGGGAAAAGCAAAATTTCTGAAGCGACAACGCCTCCACCGTTCGCCGGACGACTGCGCATACCAGTCGACCGCATCGTCAACTCGTCCGTCAAGGATGCCACCGCCCCTAAGTGGTGTCGGCTCACCGACCGACCACCAGGCGAGGAAGACACAGGCGCCGCATTCGCATCCACGATAGGATTCAGCGCGCACGACGTTGCGTCATCACAAGAAATTCCCGACGCGGAGCTCACCTTCTCCATATACTGCGACGACAACGACAGGCACCGCGTGTGGGCCAAGGTGATCTCCTCCAGAGGTGTGTGGCTCAGCCGCGCACGCGTCAAAGTCTCTTTAGTGTACACGAAGCCCGACGCCGCGCCTGACCGCTTCGACGAGGAGGCTCTCGCCGCCGCCCAAAAAGCGAAAGACCTCTACGAGGAGGGTGCCATCGACGAGAGCGACACGACGGCGCCGCGAGGCCCAACCCTCGGGCCGTTCGTCACCGCACCTCCTCGCGCCGACACAACGAAAATAACGGTGTCCCAGGAATTTGCGTGGGACGACGGAAAGGCGACGTTCAGCTTCTGGCCCGTCTGCCTCGCGAAAGAGCCGTGGCTTTTAATCGAGCTTGCCGGCATACCGCACAACATCACAGGAAAACCGATGGCGTCGTCCAGGCGAGCAAGCCTGCTGACACGCGCGCGCAGTGCCACCGCCTCAGCGCTCACAGGCTTGACCCGCGGCGGCGTTCGCGACGTCGCGCAGGTGTGGCAGCCCGTGAGCGTGAACCTCAAGCAAGATCCCAGGACGGTTTCTTGGCAGAAGCACCGCGCCACGGTGCGGATGGCTGCGCAGGAGGACGACTCTGTGAACCGAGGGTCGCTCAACATCGACGCGAAGATCCTGGGCGCACAAGGCGATCGCCTGCAGGTGGTGGTGCTGCGTGCGAAGAACCTGCCTCCCGTCAGCGACCGTGGCACGGGATGCGACACGTACGTCGTGGTGGAGATTGGCAAGAAGCGATTTCGCACCACCGTCGCGCGTGCGACGTGCAATCCGATCTGGAACGAGGCGCTGCACTTTCACTTTTCCGAGTGCTTCCCAGATCGCAAAGGCTACGTCGGTGGATTTGCAAAGCTGACGACTTCCGACCAGCTCGGCTTCGAGGTGTACCACAGCAACACCGCAGCGACAAAGAAAGCGTCGTCGTCCAGCAAATCTGCGGGCGATCAGGGTGCGGCGGCGGCGGCGGCGGCGGCGGCAGAAGATCTGACATCCGGCGGTGACGACGTGTTCCTTGGCGCGACTTCATTTCCCATGTCCGAATTCGTTGACGACGACGATGCGAAAGGCGAAGGTGACGACGAAGACGACGCGCCGCGCCGGCCAGGTGCGCGCGATGCCGGCGCGGCGCTCACCCTCCTGGAGGCGGGCACGGACTTTGGAGAGCGGTACGCGGTGGAGCAGGCGACGACGCCCACACGCTCGTTCTGGGCGGCGCTGCGAAGCAAGGCTTACCGAGGCATCACCGGCGATGTGCTGGTATCGTGCTACTTTGACGACGGCGAGCCGGGCAAGCCGATAGAGTCTGACCCGGTGCTGAAGCATCTTCGGCAGGATGCCTTGCGGCAGACAAGGCGTGGAAACGACGAAGCTGGCGACGGCGATGAAGAATGGAAGCGCGAGCGCGATCGAATGCTGGCGATGGCAAGCTCGAAAGGCGTGAAAAACTCCTTCAAGCTTGGCAAGAGCTCCAAGTCGCCTACGAAGAAGAAGGGGGAAGAGGACGGTGTGGACGCCGAGCTCGAGGCGGCGCTGATGGAGGTGTTCCAGCTTGCGGCAAAGAGAGAGCGCACGAAGGCTTCAGCCGCTTTGGCGCATGCGCTCGAGCGCAAGGCGTTGCGTGAGGCGGCGCGCGGAGATACGGGAACCGACTTCTACAAGGCGATGGAGACGCAGCGTCGCCTTGCGAAGGGCATTTCGCGGCGCAAGAAGAAGAAGAATAAGGGTGGTATTGGTGGTATTGGTGGTGGTGGTGGCGATGATGATGACCTGGAGGAGGAGACGGAAGCACAGCGTCGCCGTCTGCAGGAGGCGATTGGCGGAGCTCGCAGGAGCAGCCTGTCGATGGTGAGCGCGTATGACGGCAGCGGAGAGGCTATTCTGCTCGCCGCGGACTGGGAGTCGGAACGTCCGAAGGATCGTTGGGCGAGCGAGGCGCTGGGCAGCATGGCGCCGACCGTCGCGCCAGCGTTTTGATTGATTGATTTGATTGATTGATTGTGAGGGGGTGTGGTGGTGGTGGTGGTGGTCATTCTTCTTTTGTTTGTTTGTGAGCACTGTACTGTACACTTCTCATGTATGTATGAGTATTTCTTCTGTAGTAATCAAATGTAATTGTTTTTGTGTGTATTATAATAGGTATGTACGGTACAATGTTTTATTTTCTGTTATAGACAATTACAGACTAGATACATGAATTATCTCTGTCTCTCGTCCTTTCCTTTCATACCAACTGCATTATGTCACTTGGATGACGCATCTAAGTCAAACCGTTCCCAGACGCGAATGGTCTTGTCCCAGCTCGCGGAGACGATGCGCGTACCATCCGCGGAATACGATGCGGAAGTCACCGTAGTAGAATGGCCTTCCAGCACATATATGCACGCGCCGGTCGTCGCGTCCCACACGCGAACGGATTGGTCCTGACTCGCGGAGACGATGCGCGTACCATCCGCGGAATACGATGCGGAAAACACCGCATTAGAATGGCCTTCCAGCAAGGATACACACGCGCCGGTCGTCACGTCCCACACGCGAACGGTCTTGTCCCTATTCGCTGAGACGATGCGCATCCCATCCGCGCAATACGAGGCGGAAAACACCCCTCCAGAATGACCTTCCAGCACAGATAAACACGCGCCGGTCGTCGCGTCCCAGACGCGAACGGTACTGTCATCGCTCGCGGAGACGATGCGCGTCCCATCCGAGGAATACGAGGCGGAAAACACCGAATGAGAATGGCCTTCCAGCACAGATAAGCACGCGCCGGTCGTCGCGTCCCACACGCGAATTGTCTTGTCCGCGCTCGCGGAGACGATGCGCGTACCATCCGCGGAATACGATGCGGAAAGCACATCATAAGAATGGCCCCTCAGCACAGATATACACGCGCCGGTCGTCGCGTCCCACACGCGAACGGTATGGTCCAAGCTCGCGGAGACGATGCGCGTCCCATCCGAGGAATACGATGCGGATCTCACCGCACGAGAATGGCCTTCCAGCACAGATATACACGCGCCGGTCGTCGCGTCCCACACGCGAACGTTCTTGTCCGCGCTCGCGGAGACGATGCGCGTACCATCCGCGGAATACGAGGCGGAAGTCACCCCATCAGAATGGCCTTCTAGCACAGATAGACACGCACCCGTCGTCGCGTCCCACACGCGAACGGTCTTGTCCCAGCTGCCCGCGGAGACGATGCGCGTACCATCCGCGGAATACGAGGCGGAACTCACATCACTAGAATGGCCTTCCAGCACAGATATGCACGCGCCGGTCGTCGCGTCCCAGATGCGAATTGTCTTGTCGTCGCTCGCGGAGACGATGCGCGTCCCATCCGCGGAATACGATGCGGAAAGCACATCATAAGAATGGCCTTCCAGCACAGATACACACGCGCCGGTCGTCGCGTCCCACACGCGAATGGTCTTGTCCTTGCTCGCGGAGATGATGCGCAACCCATCCGCGGAATACGAGGCGGAACTCACATCACTAGAATGGCCTTCCAGCACAGATATACTTGCGCCGGTCGTCGCGTCCCAGATGCGAACGGTCGAGTCGTCGCTCGCGGAGACGATGCGCGTCCCATCCGCGGAATACGACGCTGAGTTCACCACACCAGAATGGCCTTCCAGCACAGATATACTTGCGCCGGTCGTCGCGTCCCAGATGCGAACGGTCGAGTCGTCGCTCGCGGAGACGATGCGCGTCCCATCCGCGGAATACGATGCAGAATTCACCGCACGAGTATGGCCTTCCAGCACTGATATACACGCGCCGGTCGTCGCGTCCCAGACGCGAACGGTATGGTCGTCGCTCGCGGAGACGATGCGCGTCCCATCCGAGGAATACGATGCGGATCTCACCGCACGAGTATGGCCTTCCAGCACAGATATACACGCGCCGGTCGTCGCGTCCCAGACGCGAACGGTAGTGTCAAAGCTCGCGGAGACGATGCGCGTACCATCCGCGGAATACGAGGCGGAAGTCACCCCAGAAGAATGGCTATTCATGTTGTTCAATATCGTAGCATCAATATCCACACGAGCTGGTATGCAAAGACTTGGCGTAAAAGACGACAGCACCCTCTGTCCTGGACTCTGATACCATGCACTCGTACACGGAAGATTCGCCGCAATCACGCCAACCTGCGAATGCGTTCCAACTCCCCACCGTAGCGCGCGAACAAAGGCATGCAGCGATTCCACGGCCGTCACCAACCCAGTAGCATAATCTGCCAACTTCTCCTTCGCATCCAAAACCGCCTTCTCGAGGCGCAGCAATTCCACCACAAGCACGCCTCTTCGACCTGCCTCCATCTGACGCTTCAACCACACACCCGCAAACTCTGTTGCACACCACGGTGACGCCTCGTATCCCTCAGGAATCATCGACGCCTCCTTTTCTTCACGCTCAACCATGAACGCATCAGACCACTCTCTCATGACATCTATCGCTATCGTCTCATCACCACCTTCGTGCAGCATCTTCTCAACCGCTTCGGTCAAGTGCACGTGTGCATGTCGCAAGGAATACGCCACAGCCGGCCCCTTCTCGTCGTCGCCACGTTTCAGAACTTCTAGACACGAAAGCGCCAGCTCACGATGTCCACGAAATACGTTGGCTGCGTGCTCGCCAGATCGCTTCGTGTCTCCCAAAAACTCACGCAGCGACAAGTGCAACGTCTGCAGCAGGTGATCGCGCTCCTCGAACAGCAGTCCCCAGCCAGGTAGGTGCTCGCACGTCTCTCGCAAACGCAATCTATCAACATGCGCCGACGAGAGAGGTTCACGCGAAGCTAGCACAATGTCAATCAACCTACGAACTTCCACGTCATCCTTCGCTGCGCGATCAAACCAAAGCTTATACGCGGCATCAATATCCGCAGGTGGTTCCAAGCTTGTCCCGTATCGCTTGACAAACTCGCGAGCAACAATCTGGTACACCTTTATGTTCTGCATGTTGCGCATCGCCTCTTCCCAGGGTCCTGGAAGGCGACGCTCCTCCTTTTCCACTTCCACCGGGGCTGGTCCAAGAACCTGTGCAGGCTCCATCACGCGCATGCCACCCTCCCAATCGTGCTCTAGCACGCGTCGACGAGGATAGTCACCATTCGCATCTGGGCGCGTCGTCACAAGTAGAGAAACACTCGAGCGCGCCTCGCGAGCTAAGGTCTGCAGCAAACGCACCGCGGCATTTGACGTGTGCCGGTCATCGTCCGCCTCGTCGAGCGCATCCAGCAAAATCACCGCATGCTTTTGAATTTTAGCAAGCTTTTTCAGCGGTTCCACCAAAAGCGCGTTCACCGCGACATCCGGGTCGACGAGCGCCTTTGCCGCGATGTCTTCCTCCAGATCAATCAGGCATTCTCGAACAACGTCAAATCGTTGACCAAGTTGGAAGCCAAGCGACCTCACCATCTCAAGCACGTCCTGGCGCCTGACGTCCGCACGTTTGAAGAAGTGTGACGCGTGGACCAAGTCGAGGGCTGCCGAAGCCACGCTCGACTTACCCTCTCCTGGTCCGCCAACAATGCATGCAAGACGTCCACCGGTCAACGTCACATGTGCACGCAGCTCGTCCAGCTGGTACTCGTTGCTCTGTCCACGTTCTCGCAACGCCTGCAAATCCGACTCGTAGCTCATCGGACGGAGCATGAATCGCAGCTTGAGCTCCTCCGTGAAGTGCTTCATGCTCGCAAACCCAAACTTGCCCGTGATTTCGCCGTGAATCATCTCCTTGTCTGCGGGCGAAAAGCACAGCGCCGTCTCCGCGTCGATGTTGCGAATGTGATGCGACACGTCGTTTTCCGAGAAGCCGTGCGTGACGAGCTGCAGCTTCTGCGGCGGTGTCGACCCGATCTCGTACAGGCACCACAACCTCGTCAGCGGGATGACGCGATCTTTATCCAACACGACGAGCGTTGCGCGCGACGTCGCAATCGTACCGGCGAGCGTGCGGCCGTCGTCTAGCTCGTGCATGGCTGAAAATACTCCGCCCGTGTCGTCCTGGTTGATGGCGAAAATGTCAAGCCACACGTACGTATCGTTTTGAGCAGCGCCCGCAAGTGCCCCTTTCACGCTCTCCACGAGGTTGACGAAAGTGCTTCCCCACGCGTGCGAAATGAAGTACGTCGGCGCGCCCACAGGAAGGTTCTTCGCCTGGGCGTAGCTCATGTGCTCTTTGCGTGCCAGCGAGCGCACGAAGCACTCGACGATATCCGTCGTGTACATCTGCTCGAACGGGATGTCGCGGTACTCCACCGGAACCGGCTTACCGCTCTTTGCTTTCTCAGCCGCACGTCTCTTATCGCGGTGCGTCTCAAGATTGTGCGGTGTCACCGTTAAGGCTGCATCCTGGCCTCCCCCATCTTGTTCGTTCATAAATTCCTTGACGACGTCCCAGCTTTGCGTCGTTCGTTCATGTTTCTTGACAAATTCTGCAAGCCATGCTAAAGCGACTGCTCGAAAGACGGGCGATGAGGAGCTTGAAGTTGAAGGTGAAGTTGAAGCCAGACTTCTTGTCAAGTTGGAACCTTCTTCTGATGAGGAGCTTGGAACCTCTAGATTGTCGTCAAAGTCAAGCTTGACAGGAGGCTTGACTGGCAGGACAACAATGTGGTCAACAACTGCACTGGTCGTTGACGTTGACGTTGACGTTGACGCCGCGCATCCCATTATTGTTGAAGCACGCAAGCACAGCACAACAGTTCCCAGCACAGCACAGCGATGTGTGTGGCAATGGCGACGGCCGGCGACGCGCGGGAAGGCGGAGAAAGGGATCAGAAAGGGGATCAACTGGACTGAACTAATGGAGATCGTCAACTGATCAACGATTCAACGGGACAATTGAACCGCATCACCATTCCCATTTATTTCCCAAAGACTACAGAGAGACAGAGAGACCGGCCGCGAGTGCAGACCTCTGCGGACCTCTAAAGGTACGATACCAAACGGGTAGGACGGGTAGGAGGAAATTCGTGATTCCAAGTCAGTGAGCTTAGAGGAGTCAGTCGACAGTTGTTGTTGACCCGCAGCCCCCAGGCACACCTCCCAGGCACCAGGCCCAGGGAGAGCCCAGGGGCAGGGGGGAGGGACCCAACAACCTCTGGGACCCACCCTGTCTGCCTGTGTTTGTAGTACTACCTTAGTCTATGATGAATTCTCCATGGACGAGTTTGTTCCCTTTGTTCTATCCTCGAATTCCCAGTTTAGTTTTGTTTCCCCCTCCCCCGACCCTTTCCGTTCTCGGTCAACAACCCCTCGTTCTCTCTCTCTCTCTCTCTCTCTCTCGTCTTCCCCCTCGCTCCTATCCCTCCTTGCCTCCTTCGTCCCTCGAGTCATGCCGCAGGCCTTTCCAGCCGCATGGACCCAAGCACAAGCGGCCATGATTGACAAGGCCTCATCCTCCTCATCTTCGGCTCGCCATCGGCCGCAGTCACTCACGGCGTTAAGGCGCGACTACGACTATGCAGTCCCCTTATCAAAGAATACCACGAAGTCTAAGCACGCTGAATCTGAAGATGCGTCTGTCGGGTTTCGGAGATTCTACGTACCGTCTGCAACAGCAGGCGCGTCAACGCGACTCATGTACGCCGACTGGAAAGCGCCGTCGTCGTACAGACCTGGCGCGTGGGACCCGCACGTTCAGGCGGCGCGCAAACAAAAGGCGCGGGAGAGAAAGGCGAAGTTTGAAAGCTTGTACCGCGAAACGACGGGCGCGAACGCCCCAACTCTTTCTGGCAACGACACGAAAGACGCGTTTGGAAGACGCGCCGTCGCTAAGTTTGGAGACGAACCCAGGCGGCGCGTCGCGGCAAGGCCAACGCCGCTCAGGTGGGGCAGCGCACCCGCAGCTTCCGCAAGAGAGGCGACTGCCATATCGCAGCCAGTACCCACGGCTGACGAGGAGAATGCGTGGGCCGCTGACGCGAACCTGTCACTCGAGAAGAAACTCGAGAAGGCGGCTGCAAGCTTGGCGGCGCAGCGAAGAGGGAGCACGGCACTCGAGAAGAGTATCGCGGAGGAGCGCGCGCGAGCAGAACGTCTGCACCGCCTGCTCGCGCTCTCGGCAGGGCCGCTTCCTCCCGCCGTGGCTTCTGCGGCGGCTCGGGAGGGACAGCAGGAACGGAGTCGCGGCGGCGCGCGAGGTGCTCGAAGCAGCATCGCAAGACCTTTGCCGCAGTCGACGGACGATGAGGAGAACGACAAAGGGGAGGTGGAGCAGCCTCCATCGGCAGAGGAGGAGCTTGCGGCGCTGGAGGCGAAGGCGAAGGCGAACATGCTGCTCACGGACGAGGAGATCGAACGCATGCGCGATCTGCGAGGCGTTGCGAATGCCGAGCCTCCGTCGGCAGAGGAGGAGCTTGCAGCGCTGGAGGCGAAGGCGAAGGCGAGCATGCTGCTCACGGACGAGGAGATCGAACGCATGCGCGATCTGCGAGGCGTTGCGAATGCCGAGCCTCCGTCGGCAGAGGAGGAGCTTGCGGCGCTGGAGGCGAAGGCGAAGGCGAGCATGCTGCTCACGGACGAGGAGCTCGAACGCATGCGCGATCTGCGAGGCGTTGCGAATGCCGAGCCTCCGTCGGCAGAGGAGGAGCTTGCGGCGCTGGAGGCGAAGGCGAAGGCGAACATGCTGCTCACGGACGAGGAGCTCGAACGCATGCGCGATCTGCGAGGCGCTGTGAATGCCGAGCCTCCGTCGGCAGAGGAGGAGCTTGCGGCGCTGGAGGCGAAGGCGAAGGCGAGCATGCTGCTCACGGACGAGGAGCTCGAACGCATTCGCATATTGCGCGACAAGCTAAGGCCACCAGGAACTCTCGACGAGCTTGAGGCGCTCGAGCGCAAGCTACGCAGAGGCATGATGCTGAAGAAGCAGGAAGAGGCTCGCTTGAAAGAGCTGAGACGATACATACCATCGCACGAAGAGGAGCTCACGTTCCTCAGCTCGAAGGAGATGCGCGGCATGCGCCTGTCCGAAGAGGAGTCGCGGCGGCTCAAGGAATTGAGCTCACGCCCTCTTTCCCCGAAGAAGCCGGCAAAGGCTTACAGCCCGTGGGACGAGACGATCGACGAGGAAGCACTTCAGCGCTTCGTGCGACACGCGCGCGATGCGACGAAAGCGGAGCGCAGCTTCTCAAACGGCGCCCGCGAGTATGTGCATCGGGCACGATACGAAGCTGCAAGGAGTGCGATGTGGAGTGTGCGTGCGTCGTAGTTCTAAACATGTGACGAGGACTGCACGGCCGCAGCGTCTGATGCGGCGGCGGCGGAGGAGTAAGCGGCGAGCAGGAGCGAGCTTAAGGAGGAGGAGGAGGAGCTTGACGAGAGGTCCTTCGCTACAAGTTGAGCGAGCTCGTGGCGGCGCTCGTGCATAGGCTGTGCTCGTGACGACGGCGCCATGTTGGCATAATATGCCGTGGTCGTGCTGCTGGTCTGGTCGTTCCCGAACGAATTCTTGTCGAGTTTTATTGAACTTCATCGCTATTTGTATACTGTGTCGCGACGCCGAAGCGGTATCCACGGCTCTTTGGCCGAGCGGTCTAAGGCGCACGTACGAAAATCGTTCGAAAATCGCTTGTTCCATGAGATTGCAAAGGCATTTTCCTTACCCAAAAATTAAAAATAACCAGGCTTCAGGTCCACCCTCGAAACTTTTCCGAGGAAATCTCATTATGAGAGCGCGTGTTCGTGAGAGGTACCTTCCTTTTCTGTTCAATTCTCAGTCTTTGAGTCTGCAAACAAGCACTGACGTTATCATTACAACCTTAGCGTCGGTTCGAATCCGACAGGAGTCATCGCTTATTCTTTTTTTTTTGCCAATTTTTGTTACCTCCTGTTCGTGATGTCGCCGTCGAAATCGTCGAGGATGGCACCCCACCATCCCCACCATTCTCATTCCACTCGTCGACAAGAGTGGCAAGTCGAGTCGACGAGTAGGTGCTGCACTTCACGGATGAGAGTTTTGGAATTTTGTACACGTCGTCACGCAATCGACGCACACTCGTACTTCCGTACTTGCGTAGCGCGAAGTGTTTTGGAAATAAGCGAACGTTTCTCGCAAACTCCAATATAGCAGTGATCCTCGCGCGTAGAGACTCTGTCTGCAAGCGCGCTCGTCGTGTTGCAAGCATTAGACGCTCGAATGCATCTGGCCATGTCGTCATGCGTCCGCCCATGTTTTTGACGCGCTCATTGAGGTTGGCTCGCAGGGATCGCTTGTGAGCGATCTGAGCTGCAGCATTCCTGATACCACGCGCCATGCGTTCCGGCTCAGAGATATTCCCCCAATACGCCTCTATGCTGCTCAGTTTATTTTTCATGCACATCTCATCATCATATTGCTCCTGCTCCTGCTCCACAATCTCCTTGCGGCGTTTGACGTAGTTGTGCTCTCCTTGCGGCGTTTGACGTAGTTGTACCACTAGGTACGCTGCCTCCAATGCTTTGGCTGCTATTCCTTCACACCACGCGGCGGGGCTCCATTGAAGTTTGACCCGCGGGGGTAAGTAAAGTACCCGGTACCGACCATTTGGCGTGCACGACCGGGATCCCGAAAATCCTACTTGTCCGAGTCCGGGCCCATCACGATTTCGCTATCAATGGGGTATCCCGTGGAATTTTTTGGATTGGACGCACGCCGGGGTGGTGTGTGAGGGATCCCCAACTGGGGGTGAACCCCGAACTGAGGATATTTGTTAAGGAGGATCTTTGTGGGGATTCGGCGTGAGCCAATCCTCACTCTCTTGGTTGGTCTCTTGACTCTTTGTGGTGCCGCCTCTTCGTGGATACCTCTTTATCTCCGTTCGACCGAGCTTTGCTCTTGGTGTCTTCCCTTTGCTTTCCTTTCCCTCTACCTTCGGGACCCCGGTGACGTCGACCCTTTTCCTCGTGTAATAGACTACCACTCTTAGTTGCTACCTACTTAAGTAGTCGTCTTAAGGTCACTCTCTTCTTGTTGTCCTGGACGGAGGGACAACCTGCTATCGACTGAGGAACGCCGTCACACGACATGGCCAGATGCATTCGAGCGTCTAATGCTTGCAACACGACGAGCGCGCTTGCAGACAGAGTCTCTACGCGCGAGGATCACTGCTATATTGGAGTTTGCGAGAAACGTTCGCTTATTTCCAAAACACTTCGCGCTACGCAAGTACGGAAGTACGAGTGTGCGTCGATTGCGTGACGACGTGTACAAAATTCCAAAACTCTCATCCGTGAAGTGCAGCACCTACTCGTCGACTCGACTTGCCACTCTTGTCGACGAGTGGAATGAGAATGGTGGGGATGGTGGGGTGCCATCCTCGACGATTTCGACGGCGACATCACGAACAGGAGGTAACAAAAATTGGCAAAAAAAAAAGAATAAGCGATGACTCCTGTCGGATTCGAACCGACGCTAAGGTTGTAATGATAACGTCAGTGCTTGTTTGCAGACTCAAAGACTGAGAATTGAACAGAAAAGGAAGGTACCTCTCACGAACACGCGCTCTCATAATGAGATTTCCTCGGAAAAGTTTCGAGGGTGGACCTGAAGCCTGGTTATTTTTAATTTTTGGGTAAGGAAAATGCCTTTGCAATCTCATGGAACAAGCGATTTTCGAACGATTTTCGTACGTGCGCCTTAGACCGCTCGGCCAAAGAGCCGTGGATACCGCTTCGGCGTCGCGACACAGTATACAAATAGCGATGAAGTTCAATAAAACTCGACAAGAATTCGTTCGGGAACGACCAGACCAGCAGCACGACCACGGCATATTATGCCAACATGGCGCCGTCGTCACGAGCACAGCCTATGCACGAGCGCCGCCACGAGCTCGCTCAACTTGTAGCGAAGGACCTCTCGTCAAGCTCCTCCTCCTCCTCCTTAAGCTCGCTCCTGCTCGCCGCTTACTCCTCCGCCGCCGCCGCATCAGACGCATCAGACGCCACATCAGCCTCATGGGCGCTCCTCCGAATTTCTTCTGTTGACTCCGTCCAGTCCGCATTCATACTCTCGTCACTACAGCTCGCCTCTCTCCTACCGCCGTCAGAAGCTCTGCAAGCCATGCGCCACCTGGACATGGCGCTCATGCTCAACGCACCGTACGAGCTTCTTGAGGACATCCTGCACAAAGTCGAGCCTCTCGCACAAGCATTACACAAAAACTCGCTTGCGCCGTGTCCACCGTGGTTTCAAGCAACCACGTCGTCGACGACATCATCATCCTATCCACCTCTCCTCACACCATCAGCACCACCACCACAAGCAAGTTTCAAAAAAGAATACTACAATCCAGGCAAACCTCTTCTGCTACCAAAACATGCCCTCGACTGGCCCGCCGTGCAGAGATGGAGCAACCTTGCGTACCTCGACGCCGCGCTCGGACACCGCACCGTTCCTCTGGAAATGGGAACGTTCCCCGCCACCTTCCGCGAGGAGACGCTTCGCTTTGGCGAATTTGCCAGAAATCACCTCGCCGTCGAGCAGAGCAGCTCATCGCCAGCGTACCTCGCGCAGCACGCGCTGCTTGAGCAGGTGCCCGCGCTCGCCGACGACGTGGGCACGCCGCCTTACGTCGACGAGCTCTCGAGCGAAGAGACTCGGGTGCTGTGCTGGATTGGCACCGCGCACACCGTCACGCCGCTGCACTACGACTCGTACGATACCATGTTTGTGCAGGTTGTGGGCACGAAGCGCTTCACGCTCTTCGACAAGACGGAGACGCCGCGCCTGTACCGCACGCGTCGCGAATCCACTCGCGCAAACGCATCAACCACCAACTTCAGCGCGGTGGACGTGGATGCGCCGGACCTCGACAAGTATCCGCTCTTTGCAGAGGCGAGCGGCGTCACCGTAACGCTCGAGCCCGGCGACGTGCTGTACATCCCGTCGAACGTGTGGCACCACGTGCGCGCGCTGACGCCATCCGCGAGCATATCGTTCGCGTTCTAAGTGTGTAACAATAAGTAAGAAAATATTGAACGTCTTGGACCTCGCGGCGTCACCGTGAAAACGCTCAGCTGATCAGTCCAACACAATAGCAGCCTGGTAAACCTTTATGTAAAGTTCACCGGTGTATTCCACCGCAGGGGCCGGATCGGATGTTCGTGGAGATACATAACCTTAGGTACTGGTACTTTAGGTGGTCAAGAATACAGTAGTATGAGGCTCTTGCATGCGTGATGAGAGCAAGAGAGCAGGCTGCAGGCTGTGGCATGGGTGGTATTTTGCAGTAGGAAGTACCACGGTAAAGCTTTATTCTTGAGGTTTCAGAAAAGCGAAGCTGCACGAGAGCAGAAGAGCGAGAAGAGCTTGCATTCCGAAGAGCGTTCCGAAGAGCGTTCGGCCTCTTCCCTTGGCTCCATCCTCCTCATCGAACTTGCTCATTTCTCACATTCGCATTCTCACATTCTCGCATCATTCGCCTTCTCACTCATTCATTCTTCTTGTACAGCAAGTGAAGTGAAGTGAAGTGATCTTACATACAGTTTGTAGAGTTTTTGTCGTCGTTTGCTTACATACATACATACACTCGTAAAGTTACTACAACATCAACAACATTGAGTGACGATGACGATGATGGCCACCTCCTCAACATCATCCTCATCATGTTCCCCATCATGTATCATCACGTACACGCCTTCTTCTTCGCACACGCTCGTCTCCGTCACACCTTCCACATCTCCATCATCTACCACCACACAACATAATCTCCCAGTTGACCTCGTGCTCGCTCTCGACACGTCAGGGTCCATGTCGCGACCCTCGAACGAACGAGCGGAGGGCATTGCCGCTCTCTACAGCCGCCTCGACCTCGTCAAGCACGTCGCGCGCATCGCGTCCGCCGCACTGCGCGAAAACGACCGACTCGCCATCGTCGAGTTCAACTGCGACGTGCGCATCATTCACACGCTCGACGCCCCCTTGAGCAGCATCGACGACACGCTCAACACGCTCCAACCTGAGGGCGCGACGAACATGTGGAACGGACTGCACACGTCGCTCGAACACCTTAAGGCTTACGGCCGCCAAGACGCGCTCAAGTCCGTCTTCCTGCTCACGGACGGCGTGCCGATGCCGGCTCGCAGAGAGGGGGAGGAGAACCTCACCAAGCAGTGGTTCGACGAAAATGGCGCGTCGAACGTCACGCTGCACACGTTCGGGTTCGGGTACGACCTCAACTCCAACCTTCTCGTGCAGATGGCGCGCAACGGCCACGGCTCGTACAACTTCATTCCCGACCACTCGATGCTTGCCACCGTCATCAACAGCGCACTCGCGAACGTGGGAACGACCGTGCTCGACCACGCCGACGTGCCTCTGCCAGACACCGCCGCCGCGGCTGCAGCTGATGTTAACGCGTCGCTCCTCCTAGGCGGACCGCACAACGTCCTTCAACGTCCTCTTCAACGTCCTCTTCAACGTCCTCATTCTTCCTTCGTTCGCATTCACAGCCTCCGTGCGGGACAGACGAGGCACCTGCTGCTTCGCGGCGAGCACGCCATTCCCGGCGCGACTCGCGTCGACGATCCCTCACAACTCAAGCACCAGGTGGCGCGCTGCGCGTTCATCGCGGGCGTCAACAAGGCGTACACGCTTGCGCGCATCGACCTCGACGACGCCAGGAAGGTGCTGCGCGACGAGGTGGTGCCCAACCTTGTCAGCAATGATCCATCTTCGTCGCCTCTCGCCGCCGACCTGTACGGCCAGGTGAGCGAGGCGATTGGAACGCGAGAGGCGTTCGAGCGATGGGGCTTGCACTACCTGCCAAGCCTCGTCGGAGCGCACTTCGACGAGCGCGTGAACAACTTCAAGGATGCCGGCGTCGCGGCGTATACGACGCCGGCGTACGAGGAGGCGATCGGACGCCTCGACGCCGCTTTCGACCTCCTGGCACCTCCCCCGCCAACCATCGTGGAGCGGCAATCGGCGGGAACGTCTGGGACCACCATGGGAGTTCCGGTGGTGGTTGGCGGCGCGGCGTTCCGCAACGCCTTCTACAACCAGTCGGGCGGGTGCCTGACGGCGCAGACGATCGTCGCGATGGCGGATGGGACGCAAAGGCGCGTGGACGCTCTGCGAAAGGGCGACGTCGTGCAAACGCCTGAAGGTGGTGGCGCGGTGCAGTGCATCGCCGCGTGCGAGTGCGCCGACGACGAGGTGGAAATCGTTGCCCTCGAGCCGGATGTTGAGCTGACGCCGTGGCATCCCGTTCGCTCGAAAGGTGGTGCCGGTTCGTGGGAGTTTCCCGCCAAGCTCAGCGAGACGATCACGCGCACGCAAACGCCGGAGGTCTACAACCTCCTGCTGGAGCCGGGGCACACGGGCGTGCTGTGCGGATCGAAGGGCACGTACTATGCCATCACGCTCGCGCATGGTATCGAGGACGACGCGGTGGCGCAGCACGAGTTTTTCGGCACGCAGCGTGTCGTGGACGCGTACCGCGCACTTCCTGGATTTGAGCAGGGTCGTGTGGTCATCCATGCGGAATCCTTCGCACGTGATCCAGAAACGCTTCGCGTGATTGGCGTGGGTTCGCAGCACCAAGGTGCGGGTGCGTAGTAGTGGCGCGCGTTGGTCAAAATATTAAAAAAAGGGTTTAAAAGCACGCTTAAACGTAAGAGGAGGAGGCTTCTATGTAGCACAAGGAATATATCAACATCATTTTTCATTTTTTTTTTTCGTGTTTTTTTTAAAAAAGAGATCCCACGGATAAGTTACTGTAGTGGGCAATTACACAAGAAAGCAGAGAAATAAAAAATTAGTCCATTCATAGATTAACGCCCAAGCAGCTCGCCTGCCACTTCTCAAAGACGGAGCGGCTGAGAATCCCTTCGTCCACCAAGGCTTTCAACTTCAGGCTTTTGGACTTGAAGTCGTCCAAAGACGTCGGTGGTTCAAAGCCTGGAATCGGCGACGTCATCTCAAACTTCACGTCGCCGCCCTTCGACTTCGCCTCAGCCTTCACCAAGGGTGGTTTCGGCTGCACGATCGTCTTCATCTTCAGCTTCGCGTCACCCTCATTCTCAGGCTTCGCCTTTGCGCCGGAGTGCGTGGATGCTACTGCTGATTTGCCAACGGGCGACGGACCACTTCCGCCGTTCTGCATTCCATGCGCCACCCGTGACGGCTGCACCCGTATCGCCGCCGATTTTGCTGCGGTGGCATTGCCAGCCACCGAGGCAAGTCCCGCGAGCTTGTCCAAGGACGCGAGTGCGTTGGTCTCCTTCCTTCGCTTGGTTTTTGTAAAGCTTCGCTGCGGGAAGTGCTTCGCGGAGTGCATCTTGTTGTAGCACCTGCGGCACAGCTGGCGGCTGAGACACCACGCGATGTGCTTTTTGCTCTCCTCGCCCTCCTTTAGGTAGATCACCTGAGCACAGCTCGTGCACTCGCCCAATCGCGCCGGATGTTGCCGCAGCGAGATCTGCGCCGTTTTGTCGAGAATCTCCACGACATCGTCAAGCGGGTACCGCACGCGCACCGTCCTGTAATTCTCCGGCGACTGCGGCTCTACCACCTCCTCCACCTCGGCGACGTACCACGCGCAACAAGCTGGATCCTTATCATTCCACCAGATGTCCACACACATGCCCACAGCCTTGCTCCCAAATCTGAGGACGAATTCGCTCGGGAACCACGGCCCGGTATCTGTCTCCTCGTTGTTCGCTGCTAGCTTGCTGATGGCTGGAGGTTTCGCGCTCGTACCAGCGTTTTCGTCACCGCCTCCTCCTCTCGATGCTGCTGCTGCTTCCGCTAGCGGCGACGGTGGTGGCGAGTCAGCCTGCGCCGCACGAGCGGGAGTCAGACTACTCGTATCGAGTCTTCCCGCCTTGTATCTCACGCCGCACGCGTTGCAGAGCGACTTTGCGCCACCCGGCCCTTGGCGCCACTGCGGCGTGCTTGCGGTGTTGCAGTAAGAGCACCTTTTCTTATCTGGAACGATCGCTTGTACGTTGTTTGGCTTGGTCGTTGCGGTGGGCGTGGGCACCCACACCGACGCGAGATGCTCTCCCGCCTTCGCGCTCTGCTCCTCGCGCCACTCGAGATAGTGCGTCTTGCACAGCGGCGGAACGTTTGGTAGGTTGAGGATAGCACCGGGGTCGCGTTTCACATCTTTCGTGGTTCCACACCGATGGCACTTAAGAGCACCATTACGTTCGTCAAGGCCAACATGGACGGCATCATCTTCATCGAGATCATCACCATCATCATCTTCGCCATCCGCTACTCTTAAGGTGTCAGAGTGCGGGCGCTTCAAGCTCTTTAAGCCGAGAGGCAGGAAAGATGCCGCCGCTGCTGCTGCTCCTGCTGCAGCTGCTGCCGCGACTGCTATGTGCTCCTCCTCCTCCTCATCCAAGTCCAAGTCCATCTGCTGCATCTGCAAATTCTGCTGTGTTGTTGTGAGAGGACCACCACCCAACGCACGAGGGGCGACCCCGAAGGCTCCTCCTCCTCCTCCTCCTCCTCCGTTATTCGACGCCATCTGCTTGCCGCTCCCTTAATTGCCGGGAGCCCTCGCGAGATTATTATGGATGGGCCCAATGATTGTCGTTTTTTATTTTTTGGTCCTCCGAAATCATCCGCCCCCTGGGAAAACAGAGGGCCCCGGTCAGGGTTAGGGTTAGGGTTAGGGTTCGCTTCGGCCCCTCGCGAAACTTGCCTCCCGCAGTGGCGCATGAAGTACTTCTCGTAGCCTCCTGCGACGCGGTTCGTGAGGGTGAGGAACGACGTGTCGCAGGCGGCTTCGTCGACCGGCACGAGGGCCAACGCAAATTCCGCGCTGTTCGCCTCCTCCTCCGTGCGTGCACTGCCGGCGAACTCCATGACGACCGCGCACTCTCCTTTTGCAAGTAAGTTGCGCTGCAGAACTCTGTCTCGTTCAGAAAGTGGTCGTCATCGCTTGCATCTTCGCTCAAAAGCTCCATATTCTGCATCTCACTGGAAAGGATATCGTTAAACGCCTGCAAGACGTGCATGATGAGGCACCCATTGAGCGTCTCGAACGTGTTGAGGTGCTTGTCGAGACGCGTCAATGGGTGCCTCGTTTGGCCGGCGTACGCTGCAAGGTCCGGCCTGAAGCTCGGGTCGCACAGTACCTCGAGCACTTGCGGTGCGCGGTAAAGCGCAGTGTCATCGTCGCACCCTCGCGACAGCAGGATCATGATGATCTGGTCGAGCGTGAGCGGGCCGAGTGCGCCGGCCACCACCTTGAGCACGTAGAGCTTGATGCGTCCGCGCTCCTTGCGCGCACGGCACCGCCGCAAGTTGCGTGCGTGCGGGCGAGCACCGTCCTCCCAAGCCTTGAAGACGCGTGCACCTCAACGCGCGCAAAATGTCCTTTCGACAACAAAAAAAGCCCAGTTGACGGCAAGACCGGTGTCCCCAAATGGAAAAAACCTTCCCTCACAAGAACAACACTCAACGAAGGATCCCTGAAATGACCGGTGCTCTGGCTTTCTTGACCCATTCTTTCACTGCACTTTGTGCTTTACCGCGTAATCTCAGATAGATTATGATTTGTGTTACACATTCATAATAAGGTAGTAATAATGGCACCACCAAATCCACCTCCAACAACAATTACCGCAGTGCGCTTCCTATTAGCATCGCTCACGACGCTGTCGGCGCTCTACTCCATGACGTACGCGCCGCACGGCTTTCCCATGAACGACAAGTCGATGCAACGTCTTGGCAGACGATCGGCTGCCATGCTCGTCAGGGAAGAGCTCATTGGAGGTGTGGGATCTATCACGGATGCATCGTTCGACGCGAGTGTTGCCGCTACTTATTACTACGGTGATGGTGGTGATGGTGGTAGCAGTAGGAGAAGAAGAAGAAGAAGAAGAACTCATCAGCACGCCTACGCTGCCGAAGAACCAGCGGAGGAGGATCGCGACGACGACCTTGACGAATACGACGATGACGACAGCACGATGATTAGGCGAATCAGTGGTGGTGATGAACTCACGACGACGAAACGACCAATTGTCGTCGTGCGCGTCGGTGATGACCTTCGGAACGTAGAACAGCTCATCATGCTTCGATCCAACAACACCAAACAACAGCATCAACAACAACAGCTTGCCATTGCCATTTCCACCGCGCCGCAGCTTGCCTCGAGGCGCAGGGCAGTGAGAGAGAGCTGGGCGCGGGATGCGGCACGACTGGGCGTGCCTCTGCGCTTCTTCGTCGCCATACCCGACGCGTGGAGGCTGCGCACGTCGAATTTTGCACCACGCGATCCGCACGAGGATGCACCGTCTCCCGGCATGCGCAGCGCGCTCGCGGCTGAAATGCGTGAGCACGACGACGTCGTGCTATGCGATAATGGAAATGACGCAGACGACGATGTGGTGGAGTCGTCGTACCGCGCGTTGACTGCACTCACGCTATGCGCGATGCAGTATTACGTGCTCAACCACCAACACAAACCGACAGCGATCCTCAAGACGGATGACGACGCCTACGTGAACGTTGCCTCTCTGCTTCGCGATCTCAGAGCCAGCAACCGCCAGATGCCGTGGATTCTCGGCGATCCTGTTCGAAATGCCAAGGTGATTCAAGGAAAACCTCGACATCCGTGGAACAACGATGTTTACGCGGCGACAACCGGACTCCAGCACTACCCCTTGTACTTCCAAGGCGCTGGGTATGTCGCGTCGTTCGACACGGCTGCTTCCGTGACGTTGACGAATCATCACCAACGAATTTTAGGAAGCGCCGCTGCTGGAGAAGGAGGAGGAGGCTCGCTGATACGGTACAGCGTCGAGGACGTTTCCTTCGCCGCATGGACACTCCCGCTGCGCATCCAACGCTGTGTGGACCCAGGTGTCTTCAGCAATGCGGGTGAGGAGGCGCAGCGCGACTGGTGGTTTCTTCACGTGCCCGTCGACTCCTTCCTCCAAGAAGGAGGATCGAAGTCGTTGCCGCTTTTGGTTCGATGGTTGTACGTGCGCAGCGTCATACGCGCGATGTGGGTGGAAGCGCGACGTCACGTCGCTACTCTGTTGGCTCCTGCTGCTGGGGATCGTCTGCAACGTGCCGCGAATGCTCAAATGTGGAGGCAGATGAGCCTGGATGAATTTTGCGAAGATCGCTTTCACGTCTTGCACCACGTCGACGTCGGCGATGTTCACGTGCGCCGCACAGTCGCATGTCCACATTTTACTGCATGGGACGGTGGCATGGAACGTCGCTGGCGCGATTACGCGCGGCGGCGGTGGTGGTTGTTGGGAGGAAGCAGCGGCGGCGGCGACGACGAGAGGAGGAGAAGTGTACAATGTTTGTAAATACATCGTGGCACGTCTCCTCCATTTGCCACCACCACCACTAGAGGCAATGGAGGAGGGTGGCGCTGCTGTGGTGTGTTCCCATTCGTAACGATTCTTTCATAAATGGAATTAATGCTAAGTGTTAGTTGCAGGCAGCGAGCTTGCTCACTCGTGTCAAAGTTGTTTCTTATCTTACAAACACAAACAACGTGTCGAAAAAGTCATGAATCCCAAATCGACTTCCCTTTTTGGAACTGGAAGGAATTTTTTGCGGCGGAGAAGAGTTTGTGAATTGACCACCCCCAGACTCCACCGCCCAGGTCGGATCATCCCGTTCAGTCAGAATCCATCCATGGCGGATGTTGTTTCTTCCGCCGTCAGGGGTGGAGGATTTATGTCGTCGTCGTCAAGATGTTATCTGAGAAGAGGAGGAGGAGCGGGAGATACGACGACGACAAGCGTCAGCAGAAGTGTTAGTGGTGTCCGTCATCATGCACGACCACAACGGCAGCGGCAAGTTGCGCGCACCGTGGTGATGATGATGTCTTCTTCCGAAGTCAGCTCAAGAAGAAGAAGAAGTGTCACAGCTCCTCCTCTCAGAGCCAACACGAAGTCCTCCTCCTCCTCCTCCTCCTCCTCCTTCATCAGCGCGATTCATCCTGCTGAGACGACGTCGTCTTCAAGAAGAAGCAGCACACCACCACCGCCTCGCCCTGCGAGAAGAAACAATCACAAAGTCGAATCATCACCACCACCACCGCCTCCTCCACGCGACGACCAATCAATTCAATCAGAACCTGCTGCTGATGGTGACGACGATGTTTTTGTGCCAAAGAAGATGCGCATCGTCTTTGTCAGCATGGAGTGCGCACCATTCTCGAAAGTGGGAGGGATGGCGGATGTCGTAAACGAGCTTCCCGATGCGCTCGCGAGAAGAGGACATCGGGTTGTGACTGTCTCGCCTTGGCACGAGGAGAAGGATGAGGAGGAGGAAGCTGATAACAACAACGGCGACATAATCACCACGGCATTACTACGCATGCGACTGCCTTGGCGATTCCAGAAGGGTGGGCGCGTGGGCGCGTGGGCAAATGTGCAGATTGTCCGTGCAAATCAAGTTCGTCAACAAGAGCAGGACGACGACGACGAGGCGAACAGCCGTCAACGCAAAAACGAAAGCGACAGCAGCAGCAGCAGCAGCAGCAGTAGTAGTACGACGTCATCATCGTCGTCGTCATGGGCAGATGGAATTTTTCCATTCAATTTTTTTCAGGAGTTTACGCGTCGCGTCGAAAGCACAATCAGACAATCAGCAGACAACGATCACGATCCTCCTCCTGCTACCCCCTTGTTACCGCCGCCGCCGCCGCCGCCGCCGCCGTCGGCCCAGCGACTGTTCGTTCGCAGCGCTTGCTTTGCACGCGGTGGATTTGTGTACGGGCCAAGTCCATCGCACGACTACGGAGATAATGATCTTCGCATGCTGCTACTGTGCCGTGCTGCGTTGAAAATTCCGGAACACGTGCTGTTTCCTTCTCAATCATCTTCTTCGACGTCACTTCTTCCACCAGCCAAGCAGCATCTTCATCACGAACCTGTCGTCATCATGCTGAACGATTTTCACGCAGCACCTATTGCACTGCTGCTTCGGTTTGGCGACCGCGGCGATGACGAGTGCGCGTCCGTACCAAGAGGTAGCCAGGCACTAAGCCAACTCTCGCCGACTCTGGCGTTGCTCATGCACAACGCCGCGCATCGCGGGAGCTTTCACATCGCTCGTATGGAGAGCTGGGGAATCCGCGATGTTCGTGGCGCGATCATGGCGATGACAAGAATGGAGGAGGAGGAGAAGCAGGAACGCGGCGAGCAGCAGTCCGAGCAGCAAAATCCCTCACCGTCGACGTCGTCACCACCTGTTGCACCACCGCGTCGTTTGCAGTGGCTGCTCGGCGCGGCGTCACTCAGCGACGCGATGTTCACAGTCTCGCCGACGTACGCAAAGGAGGTGACAACCAATGACCCGTCGTTGCTGCAAGGACGCAACAATCTTGTTGGCATTGTCAATGGCATATCGCCAACGGTGTGGAATCCATCTCAAGATACAGCTCTCCACATGCACGGCGGAGAATACGACATATCGTCCGTTGACGAAGGAAAGCAAAGGCACAAGGCGAGCATCTGGCACGATTTGTTCGTGGCACCCTCTTCCTCGCCACCTCCGCTCTTCGCGTTTGTCGGACGTCTAGATGTGCAGAAGGGTGTTGACGTGCTCGTGGATGTCATCAACGATTTGCTTGATGCCGAGATGGCATCGTGCGACGATCCGCATCACATCATGCCTCACGACGTTCCATCGTTCGCCGTTGTCGTGCTCGGCACGGGCGACGCGTCAATCGCAGCGTCGCTTCGTCGCCTCGTATCAAGGAGCAGAAAGAGTCGGTGGATTCACGTTGCATTCCGCGACGAGTTTGACGAATCTCTCGCGCGCCGCCTGTACGCGGCTGCAGACTTCACGCTCGTGCCAAGCCGATGGGAACCTTGTGGTATCGTGCAGATGCTCGCCATGCGCTACGGTTCCCTTCCGGTCGTTGCAAATACTGGTGGGCTCGTGGACACAGTACCGCGAAACGTTGGGATCTTCTGTCGAGCACCCAGTCTAGGTGAGCATTTCTTCACATATCTTAGCAGCGGAGGCGGATGCGAGGGATACCGTGCGTACGCTTCTTCGACATCCTCGTGGTTCGGCGGCGTCTTTGGTGGATCGCCGTCCGTGCGTCGTGGCGACGCTTCCTCTCTGTGGTTGTCGATGCGCACGGCGCTCGCGATGGACGAGAGAGAGCTGCGTGATCGTCGTCAACGTGCCATGACGACGGACGTCAGCTGGGATTATTCCGCGGCTGCGTGGGAGAGTCACCTGGCAAAGACGGCGGCGTCGGCGGCGTCGGCGGCGGGAGTAGTCGCGGGAGTTCGCGGCACAACACCCGTCTGAAGAAGAGGCTGCGCGGAGTGGCAGCGTTCGCCATTCACAAATCATTACGTACGAACGAAGAAACGAAGCGAGTTACCTACCTACCTTTTTACAACTGTTCGAGCCTCGCCTTCTTCACTGTTTTTTCCCTGTTGCGACTTGACTGCATCGCACCCCGCCTGCTCGAGCGATGTGATATTGTGCTTGTTTTGCGTTTTCCCTTCTATAGCAGAATGAGCGGCGGCTCGTCGTCGTCGCCACCGTTGTTATTCTGTGGTGGTGGTGGTGGTAGCGGCTGCTGCTGAGGTGGTGGATGAGGTGCCGTCGTAGTAGCACCTCGATCACGACGACGCGCATCCACAACTTCCATGGCGTCACGCACGCGAGTGCGGTCGACGTCGAACGGGTTGTTGGAGGTGGTAGTGGTGGTGTTGTGCGCACCAGCGACATCTCCATTCGTGCCGCGATCGTCGTAGTGATTTGCCACAAATGCGTGACCTTCCGAAATAAGAGCAGGATTCCGCGAAAGATGATGAGAAGCAGCACTGCCCAATTCACTGGGTGGCAGAGCATCCAAGCCGAAAGTATTGGCGCGCGAAGGTGGAGGCGCCGCGGGTGCGTCGTCGTCGTGCTCACTCATCGCCGTCGACAGCATGTCGCTCGCTTCCACGGCGAGTGCGAGCGTGCGTTCGTCCACCTCTCCCATGAGATCTCCGATGGACGCATTGAGGCGTCGGCTGAGTTCGCGGCACGTGTTGAGCATCTGCCTGGTGGCATTTTCCTCGTCGTTGTTGTTGTTGTTGTCATCTGGTGATGATGATGTTGTATCCGTCCGTTGCTGCTGACGCATGGCGAGTGCCTCCCACAGTAGACTCGCCGCCTCACGCGCGAGCATCTGTGTTTCGTCTAATTCCTCGGTGGGCGTTGGAGGTTCTTGTCGCTGCTGCTGCTGATACTGCTCCTCAATGTTGCTGGGACCGCTGCTGCGTCGACGACGATGCTCTTGTTGTTGTTGCTGCTGCGTCGTCGTCGGTTCGTGCTCCTCGTCGTATCCTTCTTCTCCGAGGAGTTGTTGAGCTGCTCCTTCGTACTCGTCGAGGTGCAATGGCAGGTAAACGGACGACCTAGACTGATTGCGATTCCAGACTCGATGCGAGAATGACTTGAGACGCGACATGAGCGTGCTTGCCGGATTTTGATGAGGAGGATTACCTCCTCCTCCACCACCTGTGTTGTTGGCGACGGCGGCAGCAGTGGCATACGACGGCGACGACGTGTAGTTGCGCATGTTTTAAAAACAATGGCACCTGCCTGCTGTTATGCCAAATAAACGCACCGAAAATGACGCTAACGGCCCTATATACGGGGTCGGGATCGGTTTATTAGGGTTTTAACGAAGAAGAGTTCCTTGAGGCAATACAGTACTACTTCACGTTGCCGGCACCCGTGGGCCGTGGCCCACGACTTGCGGCTCTCGCGCTGGGCGCTACCGCTTGTTGAGCGAAGGCTGTGGCGTGCTATGCGCAAGCTCCGCTCGTTAAATCAATCCCACGGTGTTCTCGCAGTCCGGAGCATAAATCAGGGTCGCCACGCGTGAGGCGCAAGAAGGAACGCGCGGCATCAGCTACGACTCTTGACCTTTGCGTACTTACCAGCGCCGCCGTACCCGCGTTCAAGCGGTTGAGTTGGATGTCATGACGTAAATGACTGCTGAACAGAATGCGGAAGTAGCGCTCTTCATCATCGGAAAATGGGAAATCATGGGAAATCAGCTGTCGTTTCGTCCCACGCGATGTTCGCCGATGGCGACACAACGCCATGCTTTTCTTTTTTGTGCTTCTGCAAAGCATTTTTGGAAGCGTAACCTTTTTCGCACCCGTCCACACCGCAGACTAAGCGCACTTCGTCGCCGTGCATCGCCTTCACGTGGCGCACTTCGTCGCCGTGCTCCATATATCCTCGGGCAGGTCAATGGCGTTCCATGCCGGTCTTCTACGTGGTCGACCGGGATCCCACATGGCCTTTCACCGGAAACCGATTCTACGACGGATCCCCGTATGACTGGTATGAGAGACAGAAATGGAAGGGGAATCTGATTCCCCCCCTGCATCATCCAGTCAGCAGGCAGGAGCCTAACTGTCCCTCACTCTCTCGACTTGTCTGGATGCTCTTTCATCACCACCCTCGCGACCGCCATCACATCGCTCTTACTCTCCGTGCAGTACCTCCTCGCGCTTATGAAAGATAGTAACAAAACGTACATGGGCAATACTGCTGCTAGTACTGAAGTGAAGTCGAACAACAACAACAACCAACAACAAATCATAGCCACCACCACGACGACGAGTACCGCCCCGCCATCTTCAATGTCCAAAACTGTCCCGACTCCCAAAGGCGAGTACCACCCGCACCTCTTCCCGCTGCACAACGCCGTCGACGCGTTTGATGCGGACAAACTCAAGCAACTCATCAAACGCAAAACTGCTGACGTGAACCTCGCGGACGAACACGGAGATACTGCGCCGCTCGCCATGGAGCGGTGGACTGCATGCGCATTCTGATCGATTCCGGATGTGATTTGACCAAGAAGAACAACGACAACTTCAGCCCAGCTGATATCGCCAAGCTCGATAAAAAAGCTGACTGTGTGCGCATGCTTGAGCAGGCTGGCGTGCATCCCACGCACGCCTAGACAACAACAACAACAAGAAGAAATAGAAGAAATTTTGCGTGACAGCAACAAAGTTCAGCAGTAGCGGATATTTTTTTGTTTTTTCGTGTGTGGGCTCCTCTTCCTCCTCCTCTCTCTTGTTGCAGTTGCTTGTAATCAACAACAAAAAGCTGAGGAGCCAAATCCGCTTCATTCTACAACAACAATCAATCAATCACTCAAATCAAGCACCACCACCCACCAACCCAAAAAAATCACCATGATTCATCATCTCACTCACTCAATTGTCATCGCCTTCACCACCACGTCGTGACGCTTGCCCAGCTGCTCAACCATCACAATGATCTCACCAGGAGACACAAAGCCCATTTGAACCGCAAGGTCACGAGCACGTTTCTCGAGGTGGCCATTGCCGTAGCTGTCTTCCTGCGACATCCTCGGTAGACGTGTCGTGGTTGCACCACCGCTGATGTCCATGCTGGCGCGTTCTTCCTGCAGACGTGCAGCAGAAGATGCGTCGACTTCGGCCGCGTAAGCGCGCTGTGGCGGCGGCGGCGGCGTCGTCAGATCTGACGAGTAGTCGGACAAATACCCAGCCTCATCTTGAGTCGCCGCCGTCGGCCCTTGGACCGTTGTTGGAGCGCCCCACTTCACCACTGTCATTCTCGCGGAATGAGTAGAAGCAGTGTCGTAGGAACTACTAGGCGGCGAAAACATTGGCTCGACACCGCGCACCATCGACAGCTGCTTCGCCTCGAGGCTGCCATGCACGTGGTAGTGCACGCTGTTCTCCGTCGTAACGGTGGGCACAACGAGTGCGAGCACACGTGCACGCGGGCGATATTTTGCCACGAGCTGGGCGAGGTTTATGCGTCCAGAATGGATTTCCTGCTCGTCCGATGCGCGGAATACGACAATGATCGCGACGGAGTCGAGCTTGTCGGCAGCCTTGACGGCTGAGCTCGCGAGGCTTTCGTCACGCGACAGCGCAGAATCGTCAATGAACTGAAGCCCGCGAACGACGTCGAACTCCGCTTCGTAGTCGAACACCATTTCAGCCTGCCTCGCGATTGCACTCACGAGCCGTACACTTTCCTCGGGAAAGAGTCCTCGGAACGTTTCCGCACCAAGCGAGATGGCGTCTGCACCATCGAGAACGAGGTTGGCGACATCTGTCGCCTCCGCACGCGTGGGGCGCGGATTTTCCACCATGGTGTCAAAGACGCGGCTGACGAGACTTGGCTTGCCGTGCTTCGCGCACATGCGCAGCATGGACTTGAGCAAGATGGGAAACTTCTCACTCGGCGTGTCTAGCCCAAGATTGCCGCGCGATATGAAGATGGCATCCGAAGCCCTGATGATTTCCTCAAAGTTGATGAGCCCGATGCGGCTCTCAACCTTCGCAACGATCTTCGTCTCGATCAGATTGAGCGAGTCGAGAAGCTCGCGCAAGCGCTGGATGCACTTGCGAGATCGTGTGAGGCTCAGGCAGACGTACTCCACCTTGTTGCGAGCGGCAAAGGCGCGCAGATCTTCGATGTCGTGGTCCGTGACAGTTTCCAAGTCGTTCTGTGCATTGCTGCATCCTGACAGCGAGCGCTCCATGTGGAAGACCGTCAACAGTCCCCTGAGCGATGCGCTCGTCGTAGCCTTGCAGATGACGTCGTCGCCCTCGATTTCCACCACGCGCAGGTACAGGCTCGCATTAGTCTCCGCGCCCGTGGCGAGGTAGCGCCCGATGAAGAGCTCGTCACCCTTCTCCGCCATCTGCGCAAACTTATCGTACGTGAGCGGTAAGACGAGCTGTGCATCGAGGTGCGTTTCGTCGACGTAAGGCTTGTCCGTCGGATCGATGGTTGGCACGAGTCGCACGATGTCGCCGCTCTCGACTTCGAGCGGCGGGAGATTTGGGAATTCGTACCACGGCGCATCGCCACGGTGCACGGCAATTTCAGGACCCTTCAAATCCATGATTGTGGCGCACAGTTTTCGCGTCTGCTTCATCGCCGCGACGAGGTTGTCGTGCGCCTCCTGGTGGTACTCCGGCGTTCCCCAGCTGAAGTCGAATCGCGCGATATTCATGCCAGCTTCCAGCAGCGCCACAAGCTGCTGCTTTGATCGCGACTCCGGTCCAATTGTCACGGACACCTTCGTGTATGCGCGCGAACGCACGTCGGAGGTGCCGTAGATGCTTCCAGGTGCGAGGATTGATCCCAGCTGGTACCTTTGGCTAGGACGATTCACGTCGTCTCCTCGCATTTGCGCGAGCGAGGTTGAAGACTGCACGCGATCTTTCGTGCGCAGCTCGCCTTGCGACCGCCGAAACGACGGCATGAGCGTGACTCGTGGTCCCAGTGCTGACGAGTAGAAGTAGTCCTCGTTGGGACTGTTTCCTCCTGCTGGCATCGTCGTCGTCGTCGTCGTCGCGTCTTGTTGAGCGGATGCATATTCTCGGAAGGACGTCGCGTCGATATCTGAGGAGGAGTCGACCCTGATCGGCGCAGAAGCGGGGGGAGACATGGCGGCGGCGCCAGCCAAAGAGATCGATCTGCGATGGATCAAAAAATGACCAACGCCGACCCTTCCCCAAGCCGCCAAATTAGGGGGGGCCTGGTGGAGGCTTAAGGGTAGGGCTAGGATTAGGGTTAGGATTTTCCTGATTGGGGTTTTATGCGACGGAATGGCGCCATTGCGCCAACGACGACGCGCAGGCAACAAGATCAAGACCGGCACGTGACGCAACTCGAAAGGATGCACCTCGTGATCGACATCGTCTGCGCGTGGCAAATGAGCGAGCACCACAACTTCAGAGGTGCAGCGCGCGACATGTGCGGTCGCTGGGCGATGGTATCCCGTGCATGGCGAGATGCAGTGAGGACGAATGTTAATTACATCAAAGCATATCACTTTAAGTCTGAACGAGCGCGCATGCTGACGGAAGGCATGCTCAGCACAAACGATGTCGTGCACACGGTTAGTTTGCGACATTGCCATGTCGGCATCCATGGTGCGCGGGCTTTCGCAGATTTGTTTCGCGCAAATACCAACACGTCGCTGACTTCGCTCGATCTCTGCTCGAGCGGCATTGGCGTCAAGGGCGCGTGTGCGTTGGGAGATGCTCTCAAAACCAATTCAACACTCCACACGCTTGACATTTCAGGCAACATGGTTGGCGTCAAGGGCGCAAAGGCGCTTGCAAATGCGCTTCGCGTCAACAACAATACCGCACTTCATACGCTCCGCCTCACATCGAAACAAATTGGCAACGGGGGTGCGATGGCGCTCGCCGAGATGCTACGCAATAATACGGCGTTGCACGAGCTCGCGATCAATGGAGACTTCGACGTTCGTGACTGGGACTTCGGCATTCGCGCCGAGGGCGCGCGTGCGTTGGCAAATGCTCTCAAAACCAATTCAACGCTCCACACGCTTGACATCGCATACAACATGGTTGGCGTCGATGGCGCAAAGGCGCTTGCTGATGCGCTTCGGGTCAATACAACACTTGCGATCATGCACGTCGACATGAACAAAATTGGCGACGAGGGTGCGATAGCGCTTGCTGATGCGCTTCGCGTCAATAATAGCAACGCTGCACTACACACGCTCCGCCTCAAGTCGAACAATGTTGGTGTCGAGGGTACTCATGCGCTCGCCGAGATGCTTCGCGTCAACACGACATTGCAGTACATAGATCTTGGGTACAATGATGGAGGCGACACGGGCGCTAAAGCATTTGCTGATGTGCTTCGAACTAATGTGGCGCTGCGAAAACTTGACCTCAATCAAAACGATATCAACGTGGAGGGCACGGACGCGCTTGTTGAGGCCTTGTCGAGCAACGACAAGCTCAAGGAGCTTAATATCGCAGACAATCCGGGAGTCGGGTACAGTTGGGACATCATGTCCTGGTGGGATGACTTGGATGGTGACGGCGACGATGATCATACCGCCGTCGGCGATTCGCGTGTTACTAAGCGTTCAGATTGTTCAAGTTTTGTTGCTTGAAATTCTCTGAAATAAAATATGTGCCACGTATTCAAAAAACATCAATCCATCCATAGCCCTGGTGAATGTGAAAGGCGCGTGAAATGGACGACCGCTGGACGAAGTAAACCTAAACTTTACGATAGTAGTTCCATTACTGAATGAGTTAATCTTAGGACATCATCCCTATTCCCTTCCACCTTCGCCTTTTTCCACAAGTTGCTTGTACATCGAGTTCGAAGTCGCAACGAGCTCGTGAGGCGTACCACTTTCCACAAGCCGACCTTGATCCATCACAAAAATCAAGTCGCTATCGCTGATGGTCGCGATGCGATGCGCAACAATCAATTTCGTGGGATTGTTATCGAAACCTGTACGAATGACGTGCTGGATGGCTTCGTCCGTCGAGGCATCGCACGCTGAAGTCGCCTCATCAAGTGCAACCACAACACACTTGCGCACGAGTGCCCTTGCAATGCAGATGAGCTGTTTCATGCCAAGTGAGAAGTTTCCCGCGTTGTCGAAGACAACCAAGTCGAGCAGATTCTGCGTTGTTGACGACAATGCAGGATAGTCACCATCACTACCACCACCTCTCCAGCTGTCGGGAGCAATCGCATTTGCAAATTGCACCTTCTGTAGCACCTCCAGCAAGATGGCGTCGTCATGCAGACCCTCTGGATCGAGATTGCGACGCACGGTACCAGAAAAGAGGATGCTTTCCTGCGGGATGAGGCTGATGACTCTCGAGCGCAGATAGCCAAGTTTTACCAGGTGCTCGTCGTCGATATTCACACCGTCGAGCTCGACGACTCCCTCGTTGACATCTGCGAGGCGTAGAAGGCGAACGAGTAGCGAGGACTTTCCTGACCCGGTTCTACCGCAGATCCCCACACGCGCGCCGGCGGGGACATCGAAACTTACGTCTTTCAGCACGCGTGGCATGGTGGCACGATATCGCATGCCCACGTTCCGAAATCGAAGCTTACCGCTATGCGGCCAAGCTTCTGGAAGTGACGATGACACGACGACGGCGGAGAGGTCCTCCTCCTCCTCCTCCTGCTTGTTATCCATGATCATGGCGGCGAGACGATGTTCCTCCTCCTCTGATTTCACATCTGCGTACTCGAGAAGCCGCTCGGCAGCCACAACGGTAATCTCCATTTGACTGCCGAGCATCACCAGAAAGCCAAGCAGCGTTGTGATTGTCATGCACTGGCTGATTGCCAAACCAGCCGTGGCAGCGCCGCCGCCACCACCAAATAACCACGACATCCAAGGTGAAGTGTCAGCCATCGGCCCACCCGACTTTGTGAGTATGATTGGCACAAGTGCAAGCAACGAAGCCACACCCACAAGAGTGGCGCCGATCAAGTCAAGTCTTACGCTTAGCCAACGATTAAGCAATTGTCCTAGGAAGAATGCGCGACTGTAGCAGTCTATGCGTGTAACCTGCTTGGCAATCAGACGGTCGACACATCCAAATGCCCTGTACGTTTCTGCACCATCCATCGCCTCGGAAAGAGCTTTGAAGACTGGCGATTTCGCGGTGGATGAGAGACGCTTGCATTCCCGACTCGTGCGTAGGAAGAAATCGCCAAATGCACGATAGATGATCGCAATCGGTGGAATGACCACGACGCTGAGCGGAAGGACAATTGCCACACTCACCACCGAAGAAGCCACAGTTGCGAGCAGACCAACGAAATTCAGCAACGTATTCGCAACGCTTTCGTCCACTTGCTCCATATCAGACGCAAAGCGATTCAAAATGCGTCCAGTAGGATTGCTCTGGAAAAATGACAGTGGTGCATATAGGATGCCGCCTAGCAGATCCCGGTGGAGGATCTTTGAAGCGCGCTGAGATGCCAAGCACATGCCAATGTTTCTTGACAGAATCATGACCAGTGAGACGAGTGTTAGGCTTGCATAGACGATCTCGTAGACGCTCGATGACGTATGCCACTCGTCATCTACCCAAGCCTTGAGATAGAGCTGTATGATAGCAGGGAAGCTGTTCCCGACGACAATCAACAGTATCACCACCAAACCCACCATTGGGCCGCCAGCGGCAGAGAAGTACCTGCGGTACACGTGCATTGATATAGCACCTGTGCTGCGTTTTTCCTCTGCAACGATGTTGTTGCTTGCACTTGGTCGTCGAGGTGAAGAAGAAGGGAGAAGAGGATGATGCGATGCGTCATTGTCCTCCTGGTCCGCGATGACAGCCTCGTCGTCGGGCGCCAATTCTTCCTCCCAGGTCACATCACTGCTATCATCCTCATCCTGATCTTCAACAAGGAGATCCACACCTTTAATTCGCGGGCTCGCGTGTTCAAGAAATTCTCGAAAACTGCCAATTTCCTTCTGTTCTTGCAGTGCATTCGTGTTGTTGTTTTCGTCCTGGTTTGACATGGCATACGGAAGGCTCACGTATGACGGTACGCGGCTCTGCGCAACTAGCATGCCACGCTGTTCGAGGTCAGCGAACGACGCCATCGCCGCAATCTCACCGTAGCGCATCGAGATCACCCGATCACATCGAGACGCAAAGGCAAGGCTGTGCGTGACGAGAATGACACCAACGCGTACGCCGGGAGGAGGAGACATCATGAGCTTTTTGATGCATTGCTCGAAGATGTGCTCACCAACATGCGCATCGACGGCGCTGAGCGGGTCGTCCAAGAGAAAGAGCACGAGAGAATCTCCGCTATCCTCCGTTTTTTTTCTTTCGTCAAATAGCGTATACAAAGCACGTGCGAGAGCCACGCGCTGCTTTTGTCCGCCACTTAGACCGACGCCCATCTCTCCAATCTCCGTCAGATCTCCTTGAGGAAGCAGCGCTAAATCCGGGCTGAGCGCACATGCCTCTATGCAAACTTGGTACGACAAAGGGTCGTAGCTCCGGCCAAACAACACATTCTCGCGTAATGTTGCGTTCTCGACGAACGCCTTCTGGCTGGTGTACGCCAGCTTTACTCCGGGCGCTAGCACTGACGTGCCAGCGATGCGCCGCATCTCGCCAAGCATGGCTAAGAGAAGTGAGCTCTTCCCACAACCAACGGATCCCACAACACCGACAAGCTCACCTGTAGACACCTGAAGACACAAACGTTGAAGCTCGAAGACGTGTTGATTTTCGCTCGTGCTGCGCTGTCGCATGAATGCGAAGCTCGCATCTTCCATCAGGAGCAGTGACGATGCCTTTGCAAGTGGCATACCCATCGGCGTCTCCTCTTTGCTCACAGAAGCTTCATGATCGTTGCCGTCGAGCTCTTCCATTGCGAGGAAATTCGAAATGCGCCCGAGTGCAACGGACATCTCAAGCATTTGTGAAAGAGCAGCTGGCAGCTGGATCAATGGGAGACGTAGTCGATTGATGTACTGCGCACTGACGAATGCCACAGTTGCGGGCAGGCCGTCGCCGTGCAAAGCACTGTACACGGCGATAGACACAAACGTCAAGAGATTCGGGAGTGCCATAAACAGGACACCGAAAGCCGCTCCTACGAGTCCGTAGCGGAGCAAAAGTCCAAGCTCGACACCACGAGCCTTGGAAATGCGTTCGATGAAGAACGGTTCCCATCCACTCGCCTTGATGATGCTGATGGCTGATAACGCCTCGCTCGTCAACGAAATGCGCTGATCTTTCGCCGCCATCTTCTTTTTCTGCACGCTTCTGACAATCTGAGAGAAGAACACGGTGAGAGGAATGCTCGCGAAAATCGTAGCGAGACACGAAAGTGTCGCCACAGTGCCTACGATCGCGTTCAAGTAGTAGCATGCCAGTCCAATTTGCAGCGGTCCTCCCCACACAGCATCGATGCTATAGCCCACGAAGGAAAAGAGACGTGCTGCATCTGTGGAGGCGATGTTGACCACTTGCCCTACGGACGATGACGACGACGGCGACGACGACGACGACGAGCTGCCTTCGCCTTCCAGGCGAGGGATCCTGAGTGTTTTTGCGTAAAGCATCTGCGTACATGCTGATTGCATGCGTAGCCCAACACGCTGGCTGCGGTACTGGAAATGCTGCTGGAGAAGGCTCGCGAGGCACGTGAAGATGCCGAGGATGATCACAAGCCCACCACCACCAAAGCCGTCGGCGAGAAGTGCACGACACGGCGCCGATGTGGAACTGTGACACACCGCAGCGACACTCTTCTGATACCAGCGTGGCATCGCCTCGTGCTTCGCTCCTGCGGTGATGTACGTAAGCAGCTGCTCAAGGAGTTTCGGTGGCACGAAGTTGGCAAGAATCTGAAGAAGCTTGAGGAACTGGGAGAAGACGAAGAGTCGCCAATTCACGTTCCACAGCGCGCGTAGCAAAACCATCGCAGCACGTCCCTCCATTCGCCGCGCATCCCGTCGAAGTCGATCCCAGTGTTGCTGCACTTGCTCACCTTGGTATTCACTGCGATCGTCGTCTGGAAGCCGCAGGAGGTGATCGTGCGTGATGTTGCCTCCCAAAGATTTCGTCTTGTGCATTTGCGGCGTGACCCAAGCGAAGTAGAGACGCGACAGCATGGAGGCATGCTCCTCCCACACGCGTGGCGGCTGATTTGGTGGTGGTGGTTGCTGCTGCGATGCCGCCATGAATGAGATGATTATATATTTGTATTTTTTATTTTCAGAGATCACACAGCGATGGCGGAGGAGTCGGCGTTTATTCTAGGCGGCGGGTGCCGAGAATTATTCGGGGTTGGTCCGATCGAACCACTTCGTTGGGCGTCTGCCAATAGACTACCCTACAATTTATATGTGACAAAAAATCAGCACTCATCATCCATGTCCACGACCTTCACACAGCCGTTCGCATAGCCAGCCGCGGCGTATCGAAAGTCATCGCCATGAGAATTCGTCGTTCCATGGTGAATTAACAAAGCGCGAACCGCAATCACGTCGTCATCGTCTTCGGCAGGTCCAAGCGCCGCGACCCGCCCGCAAGGCGCTAAAGAGGGCAGTTTCCACCTGCGCACGACGCCGTCCGCGCCTCCACTCCAAACCTCGTCGTTCGACTTCAGAGCGAGGCACAGCACTTGCTTCTGCTCGTGCGCACCTTCGGCGATGGCGATAAGCTCGAGTCGGTCAGTGCCACGCACCTGCAGTGCGCCGTCGTATCCTCCACTCACGACCACCTCGCCATTTAACGCGCCAACAAGCGCAGGTACTCTACCCGCGTGTGCGCGCTCGACAGCGGCAATTTCAAGCGGCGGTCCCTTGCTGTCGACGCGGAACGTTCGCACGGAGCCGTCTGCGCCTCCGCTGGCGATGACGTCGCCGTTTCTGCCGACGGGGGCGAGCGCAAGCACGTCGCCGGTGAAGAGACGTACGTCGTCGCTGGCGTTGTTCGCTCCTCGACCGCGCCACGCCTTGACGAAATTGCACCCGCACGATACCAGCCTGTTGGCGTCGTTTTCGGTCGTCGCCAACGCTCGCACCCATCCTGTGTGCGGTCCTAGTTTTCGAAATGTCGCGTTTGTGTCGAGCGACGGGACGTCGCGTGCGACGACGTATTTGCTCGCCAGTCCGCAGAGAAGAACGTGCGCCTCATCGGCGTGCAAGCTGAACGCGACGTCCGGCGCGACGTTGATTTCTTGTCTTAGAAGCTTTGTTGCGGGGTCAAGCAGTGCAATGGTACCTGAGAGGTTTGCATATGCGAGGAAGTTACCATCATCATCAGGGACGTGAGCGAGCGCGGTGACTGCTGCTCCCTTACAAGCTGATGATGTACAAGCTGATGATGAACCAGCACCTACAGCACAAACCTTCTTACGAATCCTTAAAGGTAAGCTTCTTCTTCTGCTAAACTTATGAGGAGAATGCCGAGTGCATCGTCGTGGCGTGGATGGACACATCATGACACGTGTACCTGTACGTTGATTCGGCAAGGCATCGGAAGGCCACACGGATGGCAAGAAGGGCACGGCAAGATGCGGCGTACCGTAACCCTAACCCTAACCGGGACCGAAAACTCAAATGCGAAACCACCAAGGCTGCGAAAACCCGAAACCCGAAAGCCCTGACCCAGCGCAATTATTAGGGAAGCCTTTAGGGAAGGGGTATCCCCACGAACCTTCCCCCAGGGGGGCACGACATCACTTGAAGACTTGAATCCTTCGTTCCCGCCCATACCCGCCAAAACACGGAGGTTCCAAGCAGGGTCCAGCAAGGGTCCAGCTTGAAAACCTAGTTCTTATGCAAAAGCCAACAGCGAAGGCGTCCCTTCTGAAGAAGAAGTCCTTCCCCCACACTGGGTCCCAGCCCCTCTCCCCAGCCGTCCTTTCGTTTCCCAGGTGCCAGGGAAGGCTCATCACTGGGCTGGAGCACGGGTCTCATAGAGGACGCGCAGGCAGCAAATTGGACTGTGTCCGTGGAGCCCCTTCCCTTCCCTCCCGCCCTAGGTGGGAGGTTTTGGGCCCCCCCCGTTTTCAGAGGAAAGCCTGCTTTGCCTTCCCTTCCCCTTGGGCTTCCTTCGCGCGTCTTCATTCCCTCGGAGTCCGTCATCACGACTCCTCCTCAGTCTCAGTATCACGACTCACTCAGTGCTCCCTCCCCTTTTTAGCTTGGGTGCTGGTGCGTGTGCTAATCTCGCAATAATAGTGTCGTCTTCTATCCAGCCGGTGTCTCCTTCCTCTGGAGAGCGCCGGCTCTCGTGGTTGCCGGCGCCACTCGCGTCGTGGTTCGGAGGAGGAGGAGGAGGAGGAGGTGTTGCCGGCGTCGGATCGGAACATCGACCATCGACAGTGCCGTCCTGGGCGGATACTCAGCAGGCGACTATGCCGTCGAGAGGAGCGCCGTCTGCCGCGCCGCCGCCGCCGCCGCCCATGACGACCATGACGACGACGACGACGACAGGGGGGGTGCTGCAGCCTTTCGCGGCTGGTGATCAGCAGCAGAAAAACGACAAAAAAACAAAGAAGAAGCACGCATCCGCATCAAGCAACGTTCAAAACCTCTCCGAGCTCGACCTCAAGCTGAGCGCGAAGCGACGATTCTTCGACAAACCTATCGCAGAACCGTGCTACGAGATGTCCAGAACGCCATCCGCAAAGCCTGACCTCAAAGGATCCTTTCTCGTGAGAGTCACAGACAGAGACGTTTGGATGGCGCACCTCACGGAGATGCTGCTGCTCTGCAACGAAGCGGCGTGGCGGCGAGCAGAACGGGACAGGGACAAGCACGGTACCACGGCAGCCGCCGTCGCGGCGGAGATGATGCAGCAGCAGCAGGCGTCGTCGTCGTCCAAGAAGAAGAACGGAACCACGAAGGCGGGTGCCGCCGCTGCCGCCGCCGCTGCTGCCGCTGCCGCCGCCGAGAGCTCGCAGAAGCAGGCTCTGTCGTACCTCCCGCCGATCGTGCCTCACGAACCCAAGCCTCTCCTACTAGAGTACCTCGCCGATCGACTCGACACGGACGATCCACTGCAAGGATACGTCGTCAGGCACAACTCCGCCGCGCCGCCTAGGCCTGGCTGCCCCGCGCCGTCGCCTCCGGCATACCCGCTGCAGGGATTCGTGCTCTTCACCAACTTCACCACGTGGGCGCCACACTTCCACTTCGTCGACGACCTTGCAAACGAGCCGCTCGCGGGTGTCACGAAGGACGACTTCGCCTCGCACCGCGTCGACTACACGGGCGATCTCGCGCGTGCTCTCGACAGCCATCCGAAGCGCGGCGACCCGGAGGAGGAGGGCATGATCCTCAGCCGTGTGGCCGAGGTGAGCCTGCTTGGTGGGCTAGGATGCGGAGCGACGATGCTGCGCTTCGTGCTCGACGAGCTCGCGGCGTCTGGGGAGTACGATCACGTGGTGCTGCAGGCGACGGACCAGGCTGTTCCTTTCTACGAAAGCATGGGATTCGCTCGCATCGGATGCGTCGCCTGCTCCGACAACGAGATCACCGGCGTGAGCCTGGATGGATGTCCGTACAAGGTGCTCAACGAGGCGCACGCGCCGGCGCTGGCAGCCGCTGATGCCGCCCGCGCCGTCGCGGATTCGGAGGGTGGCATCTCTGGCTCTTGCCTAGCCTCTCTGCGTTCAGCCTGTTCCGCACGGCCGCACAGCAAGGAGCCGACGTTCGCGGAGGCCACGGAACACGCAAGGAGGCTGTACTGGGTGCACAAGGTGATGCGTACGTGCCTTCGTTACCTTCGCAAGCTTCCGGGGAGCAGCCTCTTCGCGTATCCCGTGAGCGAGGACGAGGTGCCCGGATATCGCAGCGTGGTTGCCGAGCCGATGGCGTACTACGATGTGCAGCGCAGGGTGTCCCTCGGATACCACCAGGGTGGGTATCGCAGCTGGGCGCAGTTCAAGCGCGACATCATGCTCATTGCCGAGAACTGCACCTTCTTCAACCGCCTGAAGACGTCCGAGTACCACAAGCTCGGCGTGGAGCTTCGACGCCAGGCTCGCGCGCTCTTCGCGAGCTGGGAAAAGCGATGCGGCGACTGGCTGACCCACGACGACCCGCTGGCGAGGAATAACAACAACAACAACGTCATCAACGCCAGCCTGGTGAATGGAGACGTCGCCATGGCTCCCGCGGGTGCTTCCGACTCCGACGCCGCCGCCGCCCCAAATCTGAAGCGAAAGGGAGGCAAGCTTTCCGCGAAGAAGGGAAAGAAGAGGGGGCGCGTCGGCGGCAGCAAAAGTGGTGGCAGCACAGGCGACATGGCCGCCGCCGCCGCCGCCGCAGCCATGCCTCCTTCGACAGAGCCGGATCCCCACGACCCGAACCTGCTCGCGGCGTACAATGCATCCGCACGCGTGGACCCGTGCGTGCTCGGGTATGTTCACTGGACGTTCCACGATCAGCCGGTGGAGGATCAGTACCCGAGCTACATGATGGCGCGCTCGGTGCATGGTCCGCTGGAGTACGCACCCACGTGCCCCTCGGTGCCACCACAAGCTTGTGTGACCGTGCCACGTGGGAATGGGAAGTTTGCCGCCAAGGTGGTGAGAGGCGGTGCGCACTCGTACCTGGGTATTTTCGAGAGCGAGAAGGAGGCGATGGCGCGCTACCGCGAGGCGGCAAAGGAGTACGACAAGGCTCACACAGGGCTCGCGGAGGCACCGACGGTTGGCAAGCGGCGTAGCGAGCCGCCCGCGATGTTCGAGCAGAGGGAGAGACTACTGTCGCTGAGGCCGCCTGGTTTTGAGCTGCCTCCTCCAGAGGAGGAGGAGGAGAAGGAGGAGAAGGAGGAGAAGAAGAAGAGGAAGCACGAGATGGCTGTAGATGAGCAGAGTCACAGAGGTGTGGCGTCAGCGGATGCATCCAAGGACCCTGGAACATCAGGACCGTCTTCGCCGACACTACGCTCCGGGAGAAGCGTTCCCTTGACGGTTGCGCCAGTTGCCAGCAGCTTGGGAACAAAGGCGCGGAATCTGATCCAAACGACGCTTCCCTTCGCGCTGTTGCGTGCATCGACGCGAACGACGCGAGCCTCCGAGGGTGTCGCCGCCGCGGCGGCCGCCGCGGCGACTGCCACCACAGCGGCAGCGTCGGGATCGGCCAAGGCTAAGGAGAAGCAGATGGAGGAACCTGCACCATTAGCTGCTCCTGCCATTGTTCCTGCCACCACCACCGCCGCTGCCGCCGTTCCACCGCCACCACCGCCATCATCGTCAGCCGCGGAGCCTCCGCCGCTCTCTCCCATGGATGCGAATGCGCTGGCGCTCGCACGCGCATCCTGTCCTGATCCACCCGAACCACCAAAGAAGGGAACTCCCAAGCTGTACAACAAAACCGTCAAGGTGAAGCATTTGGATCCGGAGACGTACCCGCACACGTACTGGTTTGTTTACCAGTACGTACCCGACATGCGATGGGCGCACCTGTGTCCTATGGTGATCAGCGGTTACTTTGCAGGCAACTCAACATCAAAGCGCTACGGCCGTCCACGATACAAGCTTGCACCGGAGGGAACGGTTCGCGAGCTCGACGTTGCGGCGCATCGCGTACAGGTTGTGAAGAGCGAGCAGGTGGCGAAGAACACGGACGCGGACCAGGAGGTTTGGGACGTGTTTGATGATGACGAAATTCCACCACAAATGGCGCCAGGCTGGGTTCCTCCGAGTGAACCTGCAGCCACCGCCGCCGCCACAGCCACCGCCGCCGCCGCCGCTGGCGTTGTTTGACACACCAGCCAAATGAAAAGATAAATTTTTTTTCCCCCTTCAAGAATACGTTCCCCTTCATAGAGTCAGTCAGTCCCCCCAATTTCCGGTTTTGTTTTGTGAAAAGGAAAGTCAAGTTTGCGGGTGTGGTTACAAACATTTCTTGATGTGTGTGTGTGTGTGTGTGCATATATATATATACATATATTTGGGTTGGTTGGTAGGTAGGGTGGAGTGGGTGGGTAGTACAGAGTACAGATGATGGATATGGAGAGAGAGAGACAGACAGAGAAAATGAAAAAAGAGAAATGAGGGAAGACGAATCATGCATACAAGGAAACACAAAAAAGAAAACAGGCATGAGAAATAAAATGCATGCAAAAAAAAACAATACACACCACTCTACCAGTAAAACAAAAGGAAAGTTAGGAAGTTGGAAATGTCCAAACAGTCTCGTTCGTTCGTGCGTTGTGGTAGTACGTGCGATTGTGCTTCTCGTCCGTGTAGGCGGTCCACCCGTCTGGCAGAGGTGGCGTTCGCGATGGTGGTGCCATGGAAGGTGGCATCGGCGGAACCTGCATGAAGGGGTTAGGCTGAGGCATGCCCCCCTGGAACGGCGGCGCCATCTGCGGCGGGGCATTAAATCCATGCCCTCCCGGGAAGTTTGGTGGCGGCAACATTGCTGGCATCATTCCCGGCGGCGGTCCGTGCATCATGCCACCGCCATGTGGTGGCATCATGTGAGGCATGGGACCGCCCATTCCTCCCATCGCGAGCTGGCGGTTGAGCTCCTCGATCGCGGCGTTGGACCCCGCGGCGATGTCCTCGACCATAGACGCGCACGACGCCACGGCTTGTGGGTGCCCGCTGATGGAGACTTTCGCGGGATCCGTGCTCTGGTCAATTTGAATGCGTGCACCGGTTGAATTCTGAAGCTTTTTGATGACGTCACCGCCACGACCGATGACACGACCAACCATCGACTTGGGGCAGAAGATGACGGAGCTGATGCCCGCACCCTGCATGCCTCCTGCACCTCCGTGGCCGCCACCTCCGATCTGGCCGGCGTTGACGAGGTCCATCACCATGCGCACGCCAACCGCCACGCACTGCGGAAGTCCGGCGATGTGAACGATGCGATTCTCGCCGTCGGGGTGGTTCTGGTCCACCTCGATGCGTGCGCCGGAGTTGCTTTGGAGGGACTTGATCGTCTCGCCACCCTTCCCAATGACGCGTCCTACGGCGTGAGGTGGGCACGGCACGCGCTCCACCACCTCTCCAGGTGCCATCAGCCGACCGTATATTTTCTGCGGTGGCTGCATTTGCTGCTGCTGCTGCTGCTGCTGCATTTGATTCATGTGCTGTTGCGGAGGTATGATGACTGGCGGCGCGGCGATGGACACCTGCTGCTGCTGCTGCTGCTGCTGCTGGTGGTGGTGGTGGGGAGGTTGCTGCCTTGGTTTTGCTGCTGGTGGTGCTTCCATCGCGTCATCCGCCTTTCTCTTTTTCGTGATTGTGGTCGTCGTCTGCTGCTGTGGTGGCTGTTCTTTTTCCTTGGAGGGTTTGTTGTCTGTGGCCCCCACCTTGGGTATCACCGTGGCTGTCTGTGGCTGTGCAGCAGCAGCACCGTTGCTGTCCTTGTGCTTGTTGTTGTTGTTGTTGTTGTTGTTGTTATTCTTCTTCTTTTCCTCAGGCTCCCCCTTCTCAGAAATCAAAGCAGAAGGCTGAGAGGGAGGCTGAGACGCTTCCTTGAGAGCAGCTTCTTCTTCTTCTTCTCCTTCTTTGTTGTTGTTGTTGTTGTTGTTGTTGTTGTTATTCGGAGGAGGCGCGTCACCGCCATGATCTTCTTCCCCATCCTCCTCCTGAACAACGCCTTTCTTAGAATCTGGTTTGAAATCAGAATCAGGCACAGGCAAGGATGAGTCTTTATCAGCCGCAGCCGCCTCTATACCAGGAGCGTCCTCAGGATCTTTCTCAGCTTCATCGGAGCCAGCAGCAGGAGCAGCAGCAGCATTCTCCTCCCCACCAACCTCCGGAGCCCCAGAACCACCAGATTTACTAGTTTCCCTAAGAGCGAGAACACGGGAAACAAGTTCCGCCTTGTTTCCCGTTGAGCATAGGGAAGCGTTCTTCAGCTCCAGGCGCAGGTCAGCGACACGCAGTTGGGACGGATGCATAGTTCGGAGTATTCTATGGCGGTGCGGTGGTGGTGGCACAGAATGAAAATGAGAATGAAATTGAAAATCAGAGAAGAGGCGGCGGCGGTTTGGTTCGGGGGGAGCCTCTCCTGGGAGGAAAAGGCAAAGAAATCAATGCAAGGACGGGTCCCCAATGAGAATTTCCTGGGGCTACCATTGTTCCCTTAGGGTTCGGGCTCTATCCTACCTACTAGCTAAACTTAAAACCCCCTGGGCCCCGCGCTCAACTCGTTTTCACTTTGAACCTCGGTTGAACTTCGCCGCACGATCTTTTGCGTCTGGGTGGAAACTCCGCTCGTGTTCGCGCGCTTTTGAACTCTGCCATGACCCACTTGCCTTAGTGAGCTTGATGGTTTTCTAGTAGCCATCACGCGTGCACACCGACGTGGCGGCTATCGAACAAACCGAACTTCTTTTCGTCGGAAAACAACACTTGCCGAGTTGCCGGAGCGCTGGTGGGCTGGTGGCGTCGCCAAGTACTTCATGGCGAATTGGAGACGCCAACTAGCATGCCAAGATTTTTGAACCATAAACGTCGTACGTCCAATTACATATTGAGTTATTGACTTGAAGCATGTGCCTTGTTCGGTGACCGAGTGCACAAAACGTGCTCGACTTGGCGGAAAGTGTGTTGCGCATGGGGGAACACGACCACCCAAAAAAAAATGTTCTGTTGCCGATTGCACAAAACTTGCAAACCTTGGCGGTAAGTGCTGGGATCATCCACAGCAAGAAGAAGAGACGTAAACGAACGGACCGGGCCTACTCACCTTGTTTGCCATGATGCCAGGCATCCCGATCAGCATGCTCAACGTACCGCCATTCGCAGGTATGTTCTGTGGTACCTTCGCAGGTATGTTCTGTGGTACCTTCGAATGCAGGTACCAGAGGACATGCCTCGCCGAGCAGCTGATTCGTGGGTGGTGGTGGTGGAGGAGGAGGAGGAGGAGGAGGAGGTCGTATCGAAACAAAACGATCGCGAGCGCGACCGGGATCCCCAAGCGACCCCCACCACTGGTCACCTGGTTCGGGTTTCGGGTTAGGGCTAATCTCCGCCACGAACTGATGAGCGCTTTTGATCTCCGGAGGGCCTCCCCCATTCGCCGCGCCATTCATTCCCAAACGTTACGGTACCGGGCAGCCGGGTATTCCGATTTCGTGCTGTCCTACATACCATAATCTACACAGTACTGTAGTATCTGCACGCCTCCATAGATAGTCTACTGCACAGTCCCAGTTTGTCGATTTGTCAGTCAAAACGTCGCACTTACTGTACCAATAATAAGCGTCATGCTCGTCCTGTTGGGTCGTGGTCATGTCCGTCGTCTTTTCTGTGCTTGCTTTGGTTTGGGTTTGGTTCTATTCGTAGTCTTCTTCTCTGGGGTGACGTCTGGGGTGACGGTTGTAAGCGCCTCCTCTGACACTGACACTGATGATGTGTGTCGACACATGTCACCTGATGAACCTGGCAACTCCATGGATTCAACAGCATCATCTTTTGGATTTCAGAAGGGGGGAATTGCCTTGCACCGCCGACGCGCCGTCGACGCATGGCTTCGCCACATCACGCAAAATGAAAAACTCTCACCCGGCGCCGTCGTCATGGCGGAAAAACATGGCGACGTTTACGTCGGACAGGCGGGCGACGCGCGAATACGACCTGACGCGCTCTTCCGCATATGCAGCCTCACCAAGGCGATCGTTTCCGTCGCGGCACTCTCGTACGTGCAAGACGGTCTGCTGGCGCTCGACGACGACGTCGTCAAGTACATCCCAGAGCTAAACGACATTCCAGGCGTGGTGGTGACACAGCCTAACCCTGGACACCCGTGGGGACGCCTGCGTAACATGGACAACCAGGGAGTCCACTTTCCTCGCACTTTTACAGCCTCAGACTTTGTGAAACAGTGCAAGCCTGGTGAACCTACATCACTAGATAATTTTAACTGCACCGACACGTACACCGTCGAGCCGCTGAAGCGAAGCATCACAGTCAGGCACCTGCTTACGCACACGGCTGGGTTCACCTACGAGTTCTTTGGCAAAAAACCAGACGGACTCGACAACAGCTACCACGACCTGCGCACTCACATCGTATCGGCGGGATTCTACCCAGCCCACAAAGTGCTGAACGGATGCCAGTGTACGGAGAACGAGAGAGACGTCTCCGCGGAGGAGAATGTCGTGAAGCGTCTCGCCAAATCGCCTCTCGTCAGCCAGCCAGGCGAACGCATGTCCTACGGCTTGTCCACGGACGTGCTCGGCGTGCTCCTGCAGCGCGTCGAGCGAAGCGTGAGGCAGCGTGGGAACGACGATGGTGATGATGATGATGCACTGCCGAGCCTCGAGGATGTGCTCAAGCAGCGCGTTTTTGAACCGCTCGGAATGAACGAGACGTTCTTCCATCGTGACGAGCGACGAGCGCAGACGAACGAGCTCGCACCTCTCTTCCACCTGCCGTCGCCAGGTGCGCATCCTGTGGAATGCCACGATGGCGCGACGAAGTCGACGCCTTTGTACTGCCGCCTTCACGCGCGCGCGGTGGATGTGCGTGCTGGCGACAATCCACCGAGCATGCAGAGCGGCGGATGTGGGCTGCTCAGCACGCCGCGCGACTACCTGAAGTTTGTGCGGTTCCTGGCTGACGCCACGGCGCCGGAAGTGAGGAGGAGGGGCAGCACCGGCACTGGGCAGCTGCCAGTTTCGCTGACGGCGATGCGACGCGCTCTGCTGGTGGATCGTCTCGACGACGACGGCGACTGGGCATTTAAGAATGTGGGCGCTGGCAATCGTGCGTTCGGTTGGAATTTTATCGGGCACGTCACACGTGACCATCGGTGGCACTCGACAGCCGAGAAGGAGTTTCTGGATCTCTACGACGACCTTCTCGTCGCGCCTCTCAGCCAGACTGGGAAGGGTCTGCACGGTTTGCTTTACTACGTGGACGCTGGCACTGGCGTCGCATCTTTGTTTTTCCACCAGTGCCATGGATTTGACAGCGCGTGCTTTGCTGCTAACAACCGCATTGGCGCGGTGTTTGGTAACCTCATGGCGAGCTTGTGAGAAACGTTAAGAAACAGAAAGAAAAAGAAAGAAATAATGCCTTGTAAATCAATATCAACATCCTCTCAATGTCCCCTATGTGACAAAATCCTACATAGGGGATATCTGGGGGTGCAAACTAAATCTCTCTCGCTTCCAAAAATCAATCTTTTGTTGATCTTTTTTTCAACCCCCTCTCCCAGCTGTCCCTTCCGTGCTGTGGTTGCGTTGGCGAAGGCGTGAACCAAACAAACATGGCGCTCGTGCCTCGTCGCATCGTTGTGTCGCGCAGTGTCCCAGTGGTCGCCAGTGCTCCTGCAGGTAAGTGCAGGGTTATTAGTAGTAAAGCTGCTCGTCTGCTCGTCTGTCGGGCGTCTTCCACCTCCACCAATGCTGCAGCAGGACCTCGCATCGACCCCGCGACCGTCGAAAAGCTGCCAAGCCACGCGTGGTGGCCGGAACGACTCGCGAAACTCCAAGCCAGCGATGCCGTCTCCGTGGTGGGGCCGCAGGAGGCGTACGACATGTACAAGGAGGGTAAGGCGAAAATTGTCGACGTGAGAGGTGAGGTGGACTTTGAGGAGAGCCGCATCGAAGGGTCGGAGAGCCTGCCGTACCTCATCGCGGATAAAAACAAGGCGAGGTGGTTCGTTGGCATGATGCTCTGCACCAAGGGCGGTTTCAAAGGACGCAACGACGACTTCGTGGCTCAGTTCGAGCAGAGATTTCCTGACAAGAAGGCGCCTGTGCTCGTCGCGTGCCGTCGTGGAGGGGAGCTCGGCGGAACGCCGGTGACGCGTGGCGACGACGGCAGGCTGGTGTATCCCGAGGGTGCGACGTCGTACGTCGACCCGACGCAAAGCCAAAGTATGTATGCGTGCTACGAACTCATGCAGGCTGGCTACGAGGATTTGAGAATTATCGACGGAGGGATTGTGGGGTGGTTCTACGACGAGCTGCCGTACGAGGACAACCCGTTCGACTTTAAGTTTCATCCCACCATCTTGCCAGGTATCGTGTTTCAGCTTGTTGTCGTGGAGTTTGCCGTCGTGCAGGCAAACTTGAAGTTTGCTTCGCAGCATCCAGAGTACGGCGTTCCCATTTACTACAAGTGGATGGACGCTATCAGTGCAATGCTTTCGGGTGGTGGTGGTGGTGGTGGTGGTGGTGGTGGAATGTAAATGAAAAAAAAAAAACCGATGACGAATCAGTTTTTACAAAGTGCTTTTGGTTTTTCTTTGTTGTGTGTTGGTTTTTGCGCAACTGCCTTTTAATTTTTTTTTCAGGTCCTCGGGCTGGCCACACACGGAAGTCTTCCGTGTGTAGATTATGTGTGGATTTCGCAGACACCGGGGCCGTCACATATGGCGGCGCATCACCAAAAACAAACCAAACAAACAAAAAACGCAACAAAAAAAGACGCACTTTAGAGGTTGGACTCCTTCGCGAGCTGCTTGAGGATGGCAACGCGCTGCTTCACCCACTGCTTCAGGTCGGGTTTCATGCTTCCGTCTCCCATCTTGCTCAGGCGAGCAAGCTGCTTCGAGACTTCGGAGTCGCTCGCCTTGCTCATTTTCTCGACGAACTCCTTCTCCTTGTCCGTGCACCCGTCGTGGGTTTTGATGTTGCACAGCGAGGCTCCGGACACCTCGACAACGTAGTCCTCCATGCGTCCTTCGTCGCCGAGTTCGTCGCACATGGCCATGCCTTCGTGCTTTTTAGGATACGGCGCACCTCCGTACCCCGTTTCCTTGTTGTAGTACCGGATGGTGGGCCAGCCACCCGCTCCTGGGTTCTGCGGCGTACCGTGCGACTCCGTCACGCGGTTTTCGCTGAGGATGACATCCCCAAACTCCACCGACGGGTTGTGCGCATACTTCTTCGTAATTGCATTCCACGCCGGCGCCTGCTTGCGTCATCAGCCTCAGCCTGCCGAGGCGATGTAGCGCACCATGAGCGTTTTGCCCGCGTCGACGACGCGTGAGACTTCCGCATCCATGGTGGAGGTTGAGAGGGGGAGCACGTAGTCACCGACGCCAGGGTTGGGGATGGACGCCATGACTGACGAAGATGTCATGACGCTCATGAGAACGAAGGGCGACAGACCCAGCACGAAACGAGGCAGCATGGTGGCGCAGGAAGACCAACGCTACCCGGTACCTGCTCTGCTCGAGCGAGAATGACAAGTACACCGAGGAAAGAACAGGGGAGGGGGGTGGTGAGGTGGGGGCAGAGAGGGGCCGGGGGGGACACGACCGACCGTTGTTGCCAGTGCCCAGTACTGGGGTGGAACTTTCACATCAACATCACATCACAGGAAGGATTTTCAGGAGAGAGATCGATCGATCTGCGTCATCAAGTCATGGCAAGAATCCCCTTTGGCAGTTTGGGCTGGGTGGGGTTTGCCGTTAGACTACCACGATGGTGGTATTTAGTTGGTAGAACTGAAAGATCTTTTCTTTTCTCTCTCGTACTGTGCCGGCAGCCTGCCTGAGCTGAGAGATGAGTGGGGATCAGAAGTGGGGATCCGCCTGTTGGCCCTACGATAATGAACTTACAAAAACAGCGGCCGCGAAGTTGCGAGCTATAGCTTGACCACCTTCATGAGCGTGATGCAACACCGGCCGCGAACTTGCATTCTTGCAATTTGCGATTGTCTTGCAAGCTCTTGCGAGTGAACGGACGGTGACTGGGAATCCACCGGATGATCGGGGATGACTTTTCGCGCCACGCGCCTCATCAAACCGTGACAGATTCGTTCCTTTTTTTTTTCATTTAACTTGAATGCCCGCTCCTCCAAGTCCTCCGGAGGGCAACGACTCCGTCCTCGTCGTCTCCGCACTCAACGCGAAGCAGGTCTCCGAGCGCAAACTCATGGAGGCGCACGAGCGCGGTGATGTGGTTGACGTCGAAGGAACGAGAAGGCATTTCGATATATTGGCGAAACATACGCGCAAGATGCTCGAAACGGGGGCGCTCGCAGACGTGACGGTGACCCTGCAGCGCAAGACGTGGAAGTTGCACCGCATGCAGCTTGCCGTGGGATGCACGTTCTTTGCAGACCGACTCAATGCGAAAGCAGCCAGTGCCAGTGCCAGTGCCGATCGCGTGGAACTCGACAAGGATTGCGTGCCTGGCGGAAAGAGTGCGTTCGACGCTTGCGTCAAGCACATGTACATGCACGAAGCTGTGGTGAAAACGATCAAGGCGGATGAACTGCCAGCCCTTGCAGCTGCGGCTTCGGTGCTCGGTGTGGACGAAGGAGCGCTTGAGGCGCAGGTGCTGAGCGAGTTGAAGGAGAGGCTCAAGAGCGCTAGCTGGAAGGACACCGCGCTCGTGCTTGCAGCGGCTTCGGAGACGCGCGTGAGGGAGCTCGCGCCTGCATGCGCATCAGTCGCCAGCGGTCGCATCGTATCGCTTGTGATGGACGGGTCGAGCGCGTCGGAGAAGGTCGACGGCGTTGACTTGCCAAGCGTGCTCGTGCAGATGGGAGACGCCGCGCACGAGTTGCTTGACAAGCCGAAGTGGGAGAACAAGCCCTCTCGCAGGTCCTGGTGGGCGCTTACTATTCTCACGTACTCCAGCAGCGATAAGCTCGTGGCTTGGGCGACCAGTGGCAGGCTCGAGGCCATTTCCAAGATGATTTGCGTGAAAGACGCGAAAGCCTCGCTGTGGGAGTGCATCGCACGGGTTTTCGACTGCGCTTCGGATGACGCAAAGCAGGCGGCGTTCCACAACAAGAAAGGGAAGAAGAGGAAGCTGGACGACTACAAGTGGGATGGCGCGTTGCAGAGCCTCATTGATCTTGGCGCAGAATCAATCTTGCTGAAGTGCGAGCCATCGGCGGACAGCATTCCCGTGGAGGCTGTGCTCGCGATGGAAAGGAAAGCTCGCGCCAAATTGGAAAGTCGTCTGAGTGGGGTCGAGACTCGCCTCGCAACTTCACAGGGGGAAGTCAGCAAACTGAAGGTTAAATTGAGTTCGAAATCGCACGGCAAATTAATGGCAGAATTAGAACTCGATCGCGCCGAGTCAAAAGTCGAGCGCCTCACGACGACAACTATAAATGCAATTGACTTCGTTGGTGACGAGTCTACGGCACTGCCGATATCTTGGTACAAGCAATGCAAATCAGGGCTTCCTTGGAAATTCAGTGTGGAAGAGGAGGATGATAATCATCTCGGGTTGTACGTCATGCCGTATATTGAATGGTCAAGTTCCGAAGAAGTTGCTGTCAAGGCTAGAGTCACTCTTTCTTCACCTATGGCATGCCATGGCACATCGGAAGATACATTTACGCATGAGTGGAAACACGGCAAAAATTCGATGCTTCGAGGGTATGGACGCGCTAAATTCTTCCCCAAAAACGTCTTGTCTGATTCGCGCTGTGCCACAGATTTCTTCACAGCAACCATTGAGGTGCTTCTTGATTAAGATTACAGTAATTGAGTACGGAAGTACAATTAAGTAATAATGTTACATTCCATGGACCCAAAATTCACGTGGACGTCGTATCGGCCAGCGGATTCGAAACGTACGAGCTCCGCGTTCGCCCATCTCGAGAAGAACCACTGGTCAAACTCGTCGTGGCAGGAGCGGTGGTCGTTGTAGACGACGGCGCGAAGAAGTTAGAAAGCTCTACCAAAGAGTCGTGACGATCGCGGTCAACGAGCGGGTTCAAACCTCCGGCAAGCGTCATAGCTGGGCCACGCATCGGATTGAAGCTTCCGAGGTCAAAGTCAGCAGACGTCATCGTCATCGTATCGCCATAGAAGAGTGCTTCATTAGCAAGATCCCCTTCCTCCTGCTCTCCGCGACCATCCAATCGTTGTGACGAGCTTGCTCGCAACACGCACATAAGAGAAATGGCGATGCCAACCACGAGCGCGCATGGAAGGAGCAGTCTTGTTCTGTTCATGAGCAATATGCCAATTGCTTTTTTTAAGATATGATAAGTGATGCGCGTGTGCGTGCGCATATTCAGAATGCACCGGACGTCTCTCAAGGGCCTCATCACCATATTCCCTAACTCAATAAGAGAGACGAATAATTAATTGGGCATTGTGTTTGTTTTGTTTTTGTTTTTATTGTACTTCAAGTGTTACAGGAGGAGCTTTTACAAATTTTTATTCATTTTTTGGTGTACATATATAGTTCTTGTTGTACACAGAAGCAAAATTCCTCGAGAAGGATAAACACAAGTACGCAAGTAGACCCCAAACCACCGAAAAGCATCACCACAGCCACTTTCGCTCCGCCACCACCATTTGTTTTTCTTTCGTTTTGTTGGATTCAAAAAGATAGCGCGGGTATGGTGAGCTAGTGTTGAGCAAGTGTGTGCCTTTAGGCGGCGAGGGCCTCCAGCGCCTTGCGCTCCTTCTTCGAGAGCTTGTTCTGCGTGAGGCCCTTGGCCGCCATGTCACGGCGTCTCGCCTCCTCGCGCTTCGCCTCCTTGGCAGCGCGACGCTCAGCCTTGCGAGCCTGCTTCGCGCGCTCGGTGTTGACGAGCTCCTCGATCTTGGAGTTCACAGTGACGGCGCGGAATGCGTCAAATCCTGGTCCGTTTTTCAGCTCCGCCATCTGCGTGGGTGTCAGTTCGGAGAACTTGGCCACCTCGAAGTTGGTGTTGTTGTTGGCGGAGAAGGCGTCGACACTCATCTATTGTTGATAATATAGTGTGATTGCATTGTGAGAAGATAAGATGAGAGAATATAGTCTGCAGGGTTTTGATTTGTTTTGATTTGGTTGCAAAAAAAGGAGGGGAGCAGTGCAAGAAGCAAAGAAACACGAACGTGTTAAGACAAGCTTAAGGACATACCTGGCTAGATTGAAAGGTTAAGGTAAAGTAAGAAGAAAAGGGGAAGTAGGTACGTAAGAAGTTGATTGCAGAGCAAAGAATGAAGCTTAGAAGGATGGAGATGCCGGGAGCGAGGCCGAGGAGGGGCGAGGCCGAGGAGGAGAGGCGAAGAGGCACACTCCTCCTCCCAGTCACCAGTGCCAGTGGTGTGTGAGGCTGACAGCGCGAAGCATGGCCTGTGGTAACGGGTATCCACCTTCTTGATCTGGATTCCGCTCACACTTTGGTTTGCTTTTTCCACAAATGACTCACTCCAAAGGTTTCTTTTTCCTGGCATTTTGCGAATAAATTGCCTCGGCAACTTGCAAGTTTTCCTGTTGTTTCATGGGTGGGTTTTGGTGGCGATGCATCCACATTCCATGGCATTTTTTGCATGCTCGCTATTCCGTAGCCTATTTGGCATGCTTGCCATGGCCATTTTGGTCCTCTGTCAGTCTTTGACTCTTTGTACGCATTTTCCGTGGAATTTCTCCAAAACGCGTCAACCTCCGAAAAAAGGGGGCAATCTTCGCGATAATGCCTACGTGGAATCGCTGAATATCTCATCGACAGCGAGAACACGGAAGAGAAGGGGACACGTGACAGGTATCCATGTCATCCGCAGTGACAGGTCAGACGCGACGCGCTCCTTCCAGACATCTCTTTCTGTCTTTCCCCTCGCTTCTCTCCACACAGTTACTTTATGTGATGGAAGAAGGATAAGAACGGATCCATAGTTCCATACCGGTCGGTAAAGTAGAAAGGAAGAGCGGTGCGCGTCGTCGCGACGTCGCCACTCGCCCGCCCCCAAGGAGTTGTCCTAAATTGTTTTATGATCCAAGTTTTTCGCATACATGGTTGTGTGACTCCATCCATAAACTAGTTCTCTACGATAGTTAAGGTCAGACGGGTGAGACGAGGGGCCTCGTCGTGCTTCTCTTACAGTACAGTAGTCTCTTGAGTGGTAAGAAGGGTTCAGAAGGTCGTTTCCAGTCGTTAACAGATACAGTAGATTCCGAGAGAGAGAAGAAAAACTCTGACGTGTCGTTGTCCGTGTAGAAAGAACCTCCACTGGCCTTCTCCTCCCTCCTCCTCCTCTCTCCCCATCACCACGCGCTCCATCCCATCCTTTCCTTCATTCTTACCCCTTCATCACAACAGACTTCACAGACCCTCTTTGATATTCCAACACACACCATGGAGACTCTGAAAGATACCAAGTTCACCGTCGGCAAGTTCTCCGACCTCACACCCACGCAGATGGCGGAGCTGAAAGACGGACCAGGATTTGATGCCTTCCGTGCCGTGGCGGTGAACTCCAAGATCGAGACGCTCGTCAACGCCGAGCGCGAGAAGCAGGCTCGCAAGGCTGAGCGTCGCGCTGCCAAGGAGGCGAAGCGCGAGGAGGCGAGACGCCGCGACGCGGCGGCCAAGGGCCTCACGCAGAACAAACTCTCGAAGAAGGAGCGCAAGGCGCTCGAGGCGCTCGAGGCTTGAGAGTGTGCTTTAGAAAAAACTTATTACTTTACGTTTGCAGTAAAACTTATACAACAAATACATAAAAATTCAATCTTTCATTATTGTCACTCTTCTATTATTACACATTGTTGTTGTTGAGACACAACAAGAAGTGAAAAAAAAAAACCGAAACATCAAAAGTAGAGAAAAAGGAAAAGCGGGTTTTGCTTGCGTGCGTGTCGTCTTCTTCACAGCCCAAGCGCCTCTGGCGGAGGTGGCTGCATCGACGCCCCACGCCCGTCGAGCGCAGACACCACAGCCAAGTAACCAAGGCCCATGGCCAGGCTGAGAACACCCGTAATGATAGCCGTTAGCTGACCGTCGCGAAGCTCGCCGCCATCCGCCAAGCGCTCCACCTCCGTGAAGTCGTATTCGTTCGGTGCTCTGTGTTGCGTTTGTGTTTGTGCTGGCAGTTAGTTACTGGTTGGTGTGAGTTGGGTGGGTGGGTGGGTGGGTGGTGGTGGATAATATGCGGGGCATAAATATAAAAAGAAACAGAATGCGGGAACAAACGAAATGAAAAAAATAAGCAGAATGAGGAACGCACCTCTCGGCCTTGATGCGCTCGCTGTCGACGACGTCAAACGACGAAGACGAAGACGAAGTCGTCGTCGTCGTTGTCGCCTTGGAGTCGCCGTCGTCTGCAGCGCGAACGAGCGAAAGCCGTCTGCTTTGCGGTGCTCGCTTTCCAAGCACTCGAACACGAGCACCGTGCACTCCCCCGAACTTTCGCGTGGCGGTTGTCGTCGTCGTCGTCGCCATGGCGATGTCGAAAGATGAAAAGAGGAGAAACGAGTGGCGGAGAGGAGGAGGAGGAGGAGGGAGTCAAGGACAACTATTTTCTCACAATAAGTATTGTAGACAGGGGATACCGGTTCAAAATCTCCTGTATGATATCTGTAAACCTGGGTTCGAATCCCAGTGAGACCTTCATGTAGGTCTCATCGTGTAAGTTTTTTCTCGAGTTTGACCGAAATCGAGGATTTGCACAATACATTTTACTAATAATCCTCCCACAAGCAGACAGTGGTTAGTAGTAAGTTTTGTACCCAAAACAACCCAAAACCCAAAAAAAACAATCACTTATACGCCAATCAAAACCTAGCACCAGTAAGCTTCCATTTTCACCAGCACTCCAGCAACAAACACAAACACCATCTTACAAAACAACACACCTGAAGGACTTTGAAATCCACACGATTTACTGTGCCTCCTTTTTTTTTTTGCTTGTGAACGCCCACAAGGCGTGACTTTCTGACGTCTATTCACGTTCTCACCCTTAACAGGTCCTCTGTACACTTCATTCTTACTTTCAACGACCTCGGAGAGGACGCGAGGTGTGTGACGATGTAAGTTTTTTTTATTATCGGAGTGATACTCCATGTAACGTTACACCTATTACTACGGTCTTCATTGTTTGATCTTTCATGTATGATTATTCTTGCTCATGTGAACTCGCCTCTGCTGCTGCAAGTGGCGGCGGCTCAGGATGAACCAGTTCCGCATTCTCCTCCTCCTCCTCCTCCCCTGCTGCTGCAAGTGGCGGCGGCTCAGGATGAACCAGTTCCGCATTCTCCTCCTTATCCTCCTCCTCCTCCCCTGCTGCTGCAAGTGGCGGCGGCTCAGGATGAACAAGTTCCGCATTCTCCTCCTCCTCCTCCTCCTCCTCCCCTGCTGCTGCAAGTGGCGGCGGCTCAGGATGAACAACTTCCGCATTCTCCTCCTCCTCCTCATCCTTCTCCTTCTCCTCCTCATTCGGCAGAAGAATCTCTCGAATGCCACCTGGTGGGAATGCTTCTCTTTCTCCCATCATCTCCTCCTCCTCCTCCTCCTCCATCACCATCCCTGGAATAAACTCACGTTCATTCAGCCTTGCGCTAGATCTCGAATTCGGCCTACTGCTGCTCAGTCTCTCCTCCTCATGCACCGTCTCACCAGCTTCCATGGCAACGACGTCTGTCCTTTCCTCCTCCTCCTCCTCCTCCTCCTCCACCACTCGAGGCTCTGGGTATGCCCCTTCACTTGGCTCCACCACAATCAATGGCACCTCCTTCTCCTCCTCCTCCTGCTCCTCCTCCAGCTGATCATCATCAAATTTCATCAATGGCTTCTCTGTAGAAACCTCCACTTTCCTCTCCTCTTTGCTGCTCACAATCATTTGCCCAACATCCTTCAGAAGAGGATTCGACATCCACTCCTCATCCTTCCACCTCTTTGTTGGCCACAAAACGTTTTCAGCCGCCACTTGACGCTCCTCCTCCACGCTCTTGTGGTGCGCCACGTCCGCCTTCAATATCTGCAGGAACACGTCACACATCACACCAATCACTTCGCACATCTCCAATGTAATGCTTGACATGCCACGAGCGGTGTCACGGCCACGCTGCAGCGTAGCCTGTACCAATTTAGGTCCTCTCAGTCTCCAAAACTCCGACCCAGACTTCGTGCCAACGTCGTGCACCACCCGCTTGCCCACAAGACTGCATGCGCGCATCTCCACCTCGCGAAGCTCACTCTCCGACATCGCACGAACCATGCGCTCCACGGCGCCTAGCGTGAGCGGCCGATAGCGCCGCGTGCTATCATCCCATAGCTCTCGCACACCCTCGTCGCCGAACACGTACGCGTACTCGGCGGTTGGAACAAAGCTGTACAGCATGTAGTCAATCTTATCAAACGAAGCGTCAGCATTCTTCTTCGCGGAGATCTTCAGTTTCGACGACACCAAAGCGAACAAGCCGCTACCAGCACCGCTACCAGCACCGCTACCAGCACCGCTACCAGCACCGCCACCACCTGCTTTCTTCCACCTGCTAACCACCTTTTTCCTTGCGTCGCTGCGCTGGCCATGTGCAATGCCTTGGTGCAGGTTGCAGATCATTTCACCGAGTGCCACCGCACCAAGGTTGCCAACAACGGGAAGCTGTATCTCGTAACGATCAGCCTGGTTCATACGAAGCCATCGTGCAGCATCGGTAGCAAGCCCATCCTTGGCGACGTTCCCCTTCGTGACAGCCGTGTCATCGTCATCTGTCTTCTTGTCAACCACCCCGTCTGTGAGGTCCTCAGATCGATCAGCCGCCTTTTGCAATTTGCTCAGCGAATTGCTGAGCGACCTCTTCATCTCCCGCGCCTCGCGGCGCTCGCTCGCTGAGGTTGCGTTCGACTGAGCCTCCTTGCTCTGCATCAAATTCCTCCTCGCCTTGGACCACATCAAATTCATCTTCTCCATTCGTGCGCCATGGGCATGTATGCTGCTCCCAATCTCCGCAGCGGTGGAAGCCTCCGAATCAACCTCCACGTGCACACGCATCAGCGCATCGAGCAGTGCAACTTTGGCCCCAAGAGGTATGGAGACTTTCGGCGTGGAGACATTTGAGGATTGCAGTATCGGCATCATACCCGCGGGTCCAGAGAAACGCACCGCATCCGAAACGTCCACAAACCGTTGCTCCGGCGTCCTCGTCATCTGAAACGTCGACATGACTTTAGCCACTCGCCAACGCGCGACGGCGACGTCGCGACTTTCTTCTTCACAAGCATCTCTCACGATTTCGTCGACGATGGTATCAACTTCCTCCTCCTCCTCCTCCTGACGAGTCAGCTCAGCCGCAGCCGTGCGCAGGGAACCACCGCCTTCAGTCCGATTCTCGTCATCCTCGCTATGCGAAACGCTCTCGAGCACAGCGCCACGCGTAGCCCCGGACTTCGGATCCAGCAGTATGTCAGTCGGGTGCACCGACGCATGCTTGCCCTTGTGCCTGCGAGTCGACGCTCCAACCCTTAAAAATGCAGCGGCATATGAATTCAGATGCATCGCCTTTATAATTGCCAACATCTTTCGCAGCCCCGGCCTGTACCAAGATCCTTCCTCAGATGCCTGGGTGAAAATACGTTCCCCCTCGCCAGCATGCGCTTGTCGGTACTCTTCCGATGCCCGTATTCGCCCTCGCTCCTCGCAAAACAGATCCGTGACAATTGCGACGTAGAACTGGGCTAGCATGTATACGGTCACAAGAGGGTAGAACGTAAACACCGCGCCGAGGCATACGTACTCGGCAGTACTCTGAACAACATTCTTTGGGGCGAGCGTGTCTTTCGCAAGCCCCGCGAGGTCGCCAAGCACATATTCGTATAGCGCCCAATGCGCTTCCTCAACCTTGCTGAGCAGCTTGACGCGATCGCCAATCACGATATGAACGATGAACGCACACCCCCAAGTCAACACGATCATCACGACGGAAAGCACAATCAAGTCCGGCATGCCGCGCTGCGTGGAGCGCACGATGGCATAGAACGCGGTGGAACCGCCCAGAAGCTTGAAGATGTTTCCTGCGATTAGAATCACGATAGGAGCTTGGGCAAAGAGAAAGCTATACCATATATTTGTCATGCTGTCAATACGCTCTAGCGTGCTCACGTAGGCATCTCGCGAGCTGGCATCCAATGGCAGAGATGAGCGGTAAGCGCCGCCAGGAACCCCCGCCTGCGCGTCCTGCGGCGGTGCAAGGCGCTTGGGCAGGAGAAGGCGAGCCTTCGCCGACCCGTCGTTATCGTAGAACTGGTACCCATCGTCATACGTGAATGTACGCACGAACTCGAATGAATACCACCATTGGAGCATGATTGAAATCGCAATCAAAGATGGCATCGCGACGTTGGTGAAATCTGACAAGATGGTCCACGCACTTTGCAGCGCAACGTTCTTCACAACCACCAAACGCTGCCTCTTTCTTGCCTCGGCTATTCCACGCATCGCGCGCTTAGCAAATGCGTGCGCTTGATTCATCACGAGAACCATGGAAATGATCGCCACCAGGATCTCCATGACGAATCGAGTTACGCCAGCCATACTCTGAAAGTAGTATCGAATCGGAAGGACCACGTACTGCGATTCAGCAAGAATCTCGCCGCTTAATCCGCGCGAGAAGCTAATCGACAGGTCAACGATTGTCTCCAGCTTCGCGTTGTGCATTGGCATGCGTACAGTCACCGTCTCAGTGTGATTGTCCATGAATCTTCCCGCGGCGATCGACGTGAGCATCTTTCGAGCACCAAATCCCGAGACAACACCCGTGATGAACACGTCAAATCTCGTTTCAGATCCAGAACTTGTGTCCCCGTACTCGTAGCTCGTGTTGTAGAAAGCGTAAGGTTTTCCATCAGCCCGAATCTCACCCCGGCCAGTGTCGTAGAAAGCACCCCTGAAAGGCTCCAGCGAAGGCTCGTACAGTACCTTACTCAAAATCTCACCGGACGAATCTCTCATGCCCATAATCGAAATGGACGGGTCGTAGCCAAATGGAGCACCAACCGAGGTGACTCCACATCCTCCCCTTGGCAAAAAGGAAGAAAAGCGTCCCGCAACTGCCTGACAACCTACCGCTTGCTTGCGGCGCACCGTGCGAATTTGCATTCCTCCAATGACGCGTAAGTCTTCGACAGCACCAATGCTGCGTGGTCGGCGATAAGCTCTCCAGTTCACCTGTGCCAAGTCTTCCATGGCAATTTGACTGCCATCGTCTGCTGCAATGTAGCCAGCCCATCCTCCTTCGAGCGCTTCTTCCGCCGACGCTTGTATATTTTGGATGGATTTATCTGGCGTTCGACTCCCACGAGCACTAACGCGCAAAAGCTTACGTCCACTTCGTGATGGATCCATCAGAGGTTGCAGTACTCCCCCAGGTTGGTCCGTTCCATTTTGTGCCATGGAAGGGATCGTCGTCGTCGTCGTCGTCATCGTCGTCGTCGCCGTCGCCGTCGCCGTCGTCACTGTGCTTGCATTATGCGTTCGGATCATGTACTCAGCAAATATCGAATCCTCTCTCAGTCCGGAACGATTGCAAGCCGGAAATTCCGCCGAAGATGAGGCATAATTGCTCTTCAGCGACTGCGCTCGTGAAGCCACGCTTTCTTCCAGATTGGCGAGCAGCTGCATGCTCGCCGCCAACTGGCTGGGCATAATGGTCTGAGCCTCATTGAGCGCTTCCAGGGCAGCCACCAGCTGTTCCGTCAGCGCCAGAAGCTCCTGTGCCATACGCGTGGCATTTGCCTGTCCGCTTGCCGCATTTTGGAATATGTCTCGAACGTCAGTGACGAGTTGCATTTGCCCCGTGCTTTCGTCAGCTCCGAGTGCCAGCAAACGCATCTGCAGATTCGCATCGTCGGTACTGTCAACAACAGCCTTGGCGGAGACGAGGGCCGCGTCAATCTTGAGGCGGATGTACTCTGGTCCAGAAGTCGCCGGAGACTTCGTAGCCATCGATGTTGGGACGATGGAGGCGCGACGCGTGGCTTCTCCAAGATTCCTGCGCAGCTGTGCTGGCGACTTGCCCACGCTTTGCACAACTGTTGCTGCAAAGATGTGCGAGCTAGCACCCGTCGACGTGCACGATGTGAGGTGCACGCCACCAACAGGAACGGACATTGCGTCTGCCACGCTGGCTCGTGTTTGCACAGACAAACTAGTCGTGGCATCGGATAGTGCTGCACTGCAATCCGTTGCATTCTCACTCTGCACAGTCACGTTCAATGTCTGTTGCGACCCTTCCACAATGTGGATTGCAAGATTACCTGTCGCCTCGCTTTTCTGTTCCCCATTCTTGCTCGTCGCGGAGACGCTGAATGTGTACTCGCCCACTTCGCACTTGCCAGCGTTGAGGTTTGACGCGCTGCACTTCACCTCATCCGAGCTCTTGAATGTTACCGTCGCCGATAGGTCGCCTTCTGCTTCGCTGCTTGCCCTGGCGCCACAAAGCGGCCAAGACAAGTTCGCGTAAGCATTCGCACAAGCCTGCACGGGGCCCGCGAGGTACGGCGCGTCATAAGGAACAGGTCGCTGACCAAAGAGGAAAAGGAACGGACCCTCCGACGAGGGTGGTGTAAGGAGCGTGATTTTTGGCGTCGAATCTGGCTCCGCCGAACCTTCGGAGAGAGCCGCGAGCTCGGCTGCCGCCGCGCACGTCACCGCCTCACACTTACCCTTTGGATCTTCCTCAGGACACCACGTCTCGCCCTCTGCACAAGGCGCAACGATATTGATTGTACGTGTGACGCTGCCCGTAAGTCCGGCGCTGTCATAGGCGGTGAACGTGATGGGAAACACCGAATCGACCGGCGCGGAAGTGTTCAGGCAGTGAGCAATGCCAGCCTGCTTCACGCGGTACTGCTTGCATCCGGTGGACATGCAGCTGTCGGGCGCACATGCCACCACTGCATCGAGGAGATCAGCCTCCTCGTCTTGCACCGTAACACCAGGCTCGCACAACTCAGAATTTCCCTCGCCACACATCGCGTACGGCTTGAAACGAGGGAGTTTGAGCACAACACCGTCAACGGCATCCGTGCTCTTGAGCGTTACCGCCGGCGGATTGTTCACGGCCACAGTCTCCGTTTCCTCCGTCTCCAGGTCACCCGCACATGGCACACCCTCAGGTGTACATGTCACTTCATCTGCACACGCTTCGTATCCATCTGGACAGCTGACAAGCTTCTTCACCTTTCGCGTGACAGAGGCTGTTTGCTCGGCCGAGTCAGTGACGGAGAAGACAATCTCGTGTATGCCTGGCTCGGCAAGCTGCGTCGCACATCCATCGAGGCCGTCGCTCTTGAATGACTTGCCGCACACTTCCACCATATCATTCAGGTCACTCGTAACCTTGCTCGTCGCGGTGGCACCGCGGTCGCAGAGAGCGCTCATCTCGGCATCCGGCGGGCACTTGCTGTACCCGGCATCCGCAGGTACGACTGGAAATGCCTCACCGAGCAGCTGAATGGTTGGCGGCGGTGGCGGCGACGGCGCCGGTTCGTCTGATGCTCCGATATCGGCATCGCACGAGCCTGCGGCATTGCTACATTTTCCACTTGAGCAAAGCGTGTCACCGTCACCCTCCTCTTTTGGACAGGCTTTTACCACCTTGATCCAACGCTGCACCTCAGGTGCCTCGTTGCCCGCTTCATCACGCAGCGTGTAGCGGATAACTTGATACTCACCTTCGAATGGTTGCCAAGTATCCACCGTATCATTACCGAACACATTCGCCGTGAGAGGCACCATCGTATTGTTATCCCCAACCAAGTCGTAGGCATCCACGCCTTCGTCGGTATACTTCGAGCCTTGCATCACCTCCACGACCAGCACAACCATGCCCGAAGGTGTATTGCCGTATTCGCCATTTCCTCGCAATTGCATGATGGGAGGTGTCGTGTCCACAGGAGGTGGTTCCGGCGTGCTAGCTGCTGCAGCACCATCTTCCGAGCTGTCGACGCAGAAGCCTGATACCGTGCATGTGCCGTCGCCGCACGTCGGAAGCTCATTCGGGTCCTCACACGGATTTTCCACGGAAACCTCTCGTGTCGCATTCGCCATATTTGCCGCCTCGTCGACGCAGCGATATGCGACGGTGTAGACACCTATACGAGACGTGTTAACCTCAGGTACGACTTCATTGGAAGTACCGTAGGTGATGCGCGTTTCGTCGATGGAAATCAGACCATCACGGTCGTCCGTGCAGGTTGCTCCTGCGTCGACGTAAGGGCTCGAATCGAGCAGACGCACCGTAACACGCGAATCTCCCTTAATTGCTATGACGGGGGCATTGGTATCCGGTGGCAAAGGAGCGGCGGTTGTGGCCGATTCCGTCTCATCTTCATTTGTCGCCGCGAGGATGGGAGGAGGAGATGGAGGAGGAGATGGAGGTGGAGATGGAGGTGGAGATGGAGGTGGAGATGGAGGTGGAGATGGAGATGGAGGTGGCGGCGGTGAAGGCGGCGGCGAAGGAGGAGGAGACGGAGATGTTGGTGGAGGTGGAGGAGAGGGAGGAGGAGATGGAGGTGGAGATGGAGGTGGTGAAGGTGGAGGAGGTGGAGGAGATGGAGGTGGAGATGGAGGTGGTGAAGGCGGCGGCGAAGGCGGCGGGGAAGGAGGTGGAGATGGAGGTGGTAAAAGCGGCGGCGGTGGACTCGCCTGACCAATTCCCGCAGTCCCCCCAAGGGAAACGTCCAGACCCACCATGCCATTTTTAGCCATCATCGATGAAAGCTCTTCGTTGAATCCTCCATAGCTGTCACCAGTATTGACGGCATTTGATAGCGTGTCGGCGAACGACGCGGGAGCGGTGACGCGAACATTCAGAGTCATCGAGCCGAAGGGTAGGCTGCGACGGGTTGTGTTCGACGAAATCGAGTGCTCTGGCTCGGGATCCCCGTCTTTCCATATTGCCACGTAAACTTGCTCGTTGGCCACTGGGCTCAGGTCAGATACTGCACCTACCAGCACGTCTGTCACGGCCTCTGTGTACATTTCCTCCATCGTGTCATCCCAAATCCCTCCTCCAGGTCCAACTGTTTGCAGAGAAAATTCTACCAGAGCTTGCTCCACGGGCGGTGGTGGAGAGGGTGGCGGAGGAGGAGATGGAGGTGGAGATGGAGGTGGAGATGGAGGGGGAGATGGAGGAGGAGGTGCACAGGCCGACAATACGTCGGTACCTGGCTGCCAACGCACGTACACCACTTGCGATTCCACATTTCCGTTGTCGTGTGGATCCAGCACGACACTCGCGGGCAGCTGCACCTCCAAGTCCACAAACGAGCCGCACACGCCGGTTGCAACACTCGGCTGAATCGTCACGTCGTATGCACTCGCGCTCGACGCGTTTAGATCCAGTGCCGTCACATCCAATGTGTACGTGACTGCCTGATCAAACGTCGTGTTGCCCGTCTCCGTCACACCAGTCGTACGTACGACGAAGCTCGAAGGCAACAATCCCGCGACTGGCTCGCTCACCACGCCGTCGACGTTGTCGTACGGATCGTCTTCGAAAAACTCCAGTTTGAGTTCGATCTTCGCCGACGTGACGACCGCGGAGCTGTTCACATCGCCAGCGCGTCCATCGCTTAGGGCAAGGGTCGCATTTGGCTTGATCACATCGGGCGGCGGTGGAGTTGGTGGCGGAGGAAGAGGTGGTGGTGGAAATGGAGGAGGAGGTGCACAGGCCGACAATACGTCGGTACCTGGCTGCCAACGCACGTACACCACTTGCGATTCCACATTTCCGTTGTCGTGTGGATCCAGCACGACACTCGCGGGCAGCTGCACCTCCAAGTCCACAAACGAGCCGCACACGCCGGTTGCAACACTCGGCTGAATCGTCACGTCGTATGCACTCGCGCTCGACGCGTTTAGATCCAGTGCCGTCACATCCAATGTGTACGTGACTGCCTGATCAAATGCCGTGTTGCCCGTCTCCGCCACACCAGTCGTACGTACGACGAAGCTCGAAGGCAACAATCCCGCGACTGGCTCGCTCACCACGCCGTCGACGTTGTCGTACGGATCGTCTTCGAAAAACTCCAGTTTGAGTTCGATCTTCGCCGACGTGACGACCGCGGAGCTGTTCACATCGCCAGCGCGTCCATCGCTTAGGGCAAGGATCGCATTTGGCTTGATCACATCGGGCGGCGGTGGAGTTGGTGGAGGTGGAGGAGATGGAGGTGGAGATGGAGGTGGTGAAGGTGGAGGAGATGGAGGTGGTGAAGGTGGAGGAGATGGAGGTGGAGATGGAGGTGGTGAAGGTGGAGGAGATGGAGGTGGAGATGGAGGTGGAGGTGGCGGAGATGGAGGCGGAGATGGAGGCGGAGATGGAGGTGGCGAAGGTGGAGGAGATGGAGGTGGAGATGGAGGTGGTGAAGGTGGAGGAGATGGAGGAGGAGATGGAGGTGGAGATGGAGGTGGAGATGGAGGTGGAGGAGATGGAGGAGGAGATGGAGGTGGAGATGGAGGTGGTGAAGGTGGAGGAGGAGATGGAGGTGGAGATGGAGGTGGTGAAGGTGGAGGTGGAGGAGACGGAGGTGGAGATGGAGGTGGAGAAGGTGGAGGTGGAGATGGAGGTGGTGATGGAGGTGGAGAAGGTGGAGGTGGAGATGGAGGTGGTGAAGGTGGAGGAGATGGAGGTGGTGATGGAGGTGGTGTAGGCGGCGGCGAACATGTATACGGAATGTATCGTGACTGACCACATGACGCGCAATTGGTTTCCCATCTATTTTGAATGTTGCAGCGACAAAAAATCCAAATGCATTCTTCGCATCGATATTCCGTGTAACCGCCGCAACTTAGAAGCTTGCGCCGTGGTTCCCTGAGATTGTTCGCGATCTGACCAGCGTGGTAGTCAACCTCTTTTGCCAGCCCAAAGTCTTCCGCGGCGGCGGCAAGTTTGCGATGACGTCCAAGCAGACCGATGGAGCCGAGAGCACTGCGCAAAGCATCCTCGACAGATGCGGGAGGAGGCGGTGCAGGCGGTGGAATCGCCATAGGTACTGGCGGCGGCGCCAATGGTGTAAACGGCAGCGGCGGTGTCGGAGGCGGGCTTGGAGGCTGTGGCGGTGGAGGGGGCGGTGCGGGTGACGGCGGCGGCGGCATATTTGGAGGCACTGGTGGCGATGGTTGCATCGGCGGAGAGGGCGGCGGAGAGGGTGGCGGAGGTGGAGGTAGCGGAGCGGGATGTGGCGGCGATGGCGGCCGAGGAGGCGGTCCCGGTGGCAGCTGTGGAGGTGCAGCTGGTACCGCAGGAAATGGAGGTGGGGGAGGCGGCGGAGGCTGCAGCGCATGCTTCGGGAGAAGCGCCACGCACTGGCTCCAAGTGGACGAGTTGAGCCAAACGCGCTGCCCACTGTCGGCATTCGATGCCGCGTTGGCGATGGCCGTAGCGAGGCCGCCCCTCTCGAGCAGCTCGTTGTCGAGCAAAAGTCCGCTCGTACGTCCCGTGGGATCGCCGTCAATCTTGAGGTACCACGTTCCGCCGTCGAGGGCGTGCCGTGCGAGCACCTGCCCCTTGATGGCGTTGGATGGAAACGCCTGATCCTCGTCATAGATGCACAGGTCGGCGTAGCCCGCGTGCGCGCGTCGCGAGTCGCGCTTGCACACGTTCCACCTCGCGGCATCGCGGAGCTGCGTCGCTTCCAGCGCGGGGTGTTTAAAATTGCTCAGCACGACGGCAACGGCATCCACGACGTTCGGGTCGCCTCCGCAGTCTGCAAAGCACCCGCGCCCGCCGCGCGCGGGCGTTTCGTACGGTGCTTCGCAAACGCCGTCACCGCAGACAGGGTCGCGCCATGCTTGGTCGACCATCTTGGTTCCGACCCAGAGAAGCGCGCCGTTCAGTCTCTCGAGAGACTTTGTGGGCACGGCTGCCGTCACAAGCTGTTTAACGGCTCGTCCCGTCTCGTAGCAAGCCGGCGTATTTGTTTGCACGATGACGAGCGCGAGGTACCCGAACATCATTGCCGTCCAGAAGGCGGTCTTAAGCGCCAGCCTCCACCCTATGGCTGACTGTTCGAGGCTTTCCTCTGAGTGCGCGAAGATTTGTCGCTCGAGTTTTCTTTGCGCTCGTGAATGTTTCGTTGACGATATCGTCAGGGCGGCGACGTCTTGCGTGGCGCGCCAGTGACTTTTAGGCGTGCGCGGTCTCGGTGTCGCCGAGGTGTCGCCACCACCATCTGATTGCCTTAAAGAAGTCTCACTGCCGTTGAGTGAGACTTGAAACGAGACGCCGTGACCCGTCGACGTGTCTCCACCACCACCACCGCCGCCGCCACCATCACCACGAGGCGAAGGCACGGACAAGGAGGAGGAGTCTTTATAACCAGTCAGCAGCGGTCCGCGTTCGAGCAGGTCGTTGTCGTCGTCAGGGGAGGTGGACTGCTGGTTCGTCGTCGCCATCGTGCGCAAAGAACGAAATGACATCAGGCGCCGGAGAGGAGGGGGGGGAGCGGGGGGGCAAGACGGAAAACTTTTTTTTTTTTTTTTTTTTTTTGGTTTCTCAAACTACCAAATATCGTATTCTCCTCTCACTGCTACCCTATGTACTCCCGCATGTAACTTTATGTAAGTTTACATAGCCTGTTGTCCTCAAAAACAAACCGTGTGCATGATGCATCGCGCACAAATCTACCGGGTAGGGTAGGGGAATTCTCCTGCCCTGGTTCGCTCGAGTCATCTGCTCCGCTGCTCGGTTGTTTCTCAGATGAAAACGCGTTCTTCTTCGCCTCTTTCCTAGACTAAGTTTGTCTCTTTGCTTGCTTGCACCTTGCATACGGGTATAAGGGATACATCAGGCGAAGGCTGGTACGATTGATTCTCCACCGGTTCATAGACTACAAACACCCGCTGCGGGCGATCCGCCCGTGGTTGATCCCACTCTTTGGCCCACACGTGGCTAATTTTCGCGCGATCGCGCAATAGACGAGCGATACCTTTAGCCAAGGGGAGATGAGCTCATCTCCCCTTGATATTACCACCACAGCAGATGGCAAAGTGGGTGGGTGTAAAGTAACCAGGCAAAAAGCCAGCTTGCATTTACTATTTACTATTCATACCGGCGGTATGGTACAGTACAGGTACCTGTACCCATAACGGCGCAGAATGCATGGGAGCGCTGTGGTAGACCAGGAGGCGACGACTTCCTCATCGCTTGCCAATCAGAGCCGCCAACGCGCGTTTCAGCCAACCATTTCTGAGCAATACAGTACCGGGTACGGTATCTTACCACTGAACGGGAGCAGAACGTTGATTGCTAATTCGATGCAAACCCTCCTAACCTTAATAAAATAAAATAGCAAGCAAGCCCGGTTCGTACAGTAAGGTTAACCCAAACCAACCTCAAAAGCCCTCCTTCCCCCCCAAACCCGACCCAGCCCCAACAAAAAGTCAAAAAGGAGTTTCGGGTTTCCAGTAACCCTAACCATAGGTAAAACCCTAACCCCCCCACTCCTCCCCCCAGGCCCAGTCCCCCCAGAACGGCGCGCGCGGCGCAGACTCCGCCAGGGCTCATGGACGCCGCCGCAACGGCCGTTGGTGCCGACGCTGCTTCCGATGCTGCATACCATCTCGGTGGCGACCCCGACGCTTCGCACTCTTTGGAGGCATCTTTGCACGAGTACCAGGCGCAGCTCCTCGCGCTCAACAGCGCCCCGCCTGACACCATCCCCGTGGAAGAAGCCTCCTCCCTGCGCGCATCTTTGGAGGAAATCATCGCCGTCACCTTGGAACTCATCAAACAAAGTGAGGATGGTGGTGGTGGTGCCGGTGGTGGTAATGGTGAAAACGTAAACCAGTTTCCTGAAGGTGCTGCTGCTGCTGCTGCCGCTGAGCCTGCAGCTGCAGCAACAGACGAGCTAGGGCTAGGGGTCGCGGTGCCATTTGCCAACCTTAACGCAAGGGATCTCTGCGAGGTGTTCATCAACGATACGTGGCACCCTGCGACAGTCGTCTCGACGAGCGCATCCGCCGCGACGATCGACTGCCCAGCCTTCACAACCGGGGGTACATCCATCTTCGAGATCTCGGACGCAACGCTCCTGCGCTCGGCAAAGGCGCTCGCGCTCACGGGCATAAGCGCCGCCGCCGCCGCCGCCGCCAACACAAGCACGGCGGACAAACAGAAGGCGAGGGAAGCGGCACGAGAGGAGCAGGTGCGCACCGCGGCGGAGGCTGTTGTGGAAGGTCGTGTAGCGGAGATGCCTCGTGCATTCCAGGTTCGCGCGGAGGATGACGAGGCGACGCGTGAGAAAAAGCGCCGCATGGCGAAGAGCTTCAAGGGGAAGGTGAAGCGTACGGCGGCGGAGCTGGAGATGGACCAGAAGGCGAGCGGCTGGAAGAGCTGGCAGAGCAGTTTAAAGAAGACGAAGAAGAGCACGGTTGCGCGTCCAATTGGACGATAGACTAATGAGAGCGAAAAATACTGTAACAACTCAAATCGATTCCTCAAAATTTAAAGGTTGGTTTGGTCGGTGTGTGTGGAAAATGAATGATGCCTCAACAGCTCACACCAACCAACTCCCTTCGTCGATTCGCCAGCTCTTCGAGCTTATCGTGCTCCTTTTCCGCGCCAACGAGCTTCGAAACCGTCACCCACTCGACGCCGTCGATATCCTCGCGCTGCTCGCGCTGCGTGACCCACTGCTCCTTTTCTTCAATCAACTTCTTCGTGGCATCAATCTCCGCATCGAGCCGCTCGAGCGCCGCTCTGAGCGCCGAGCTTGCCAACGTGGCTGACGTCTCGATTCCACCGCACCTCTCGCCAAATCGGAGCGCCTGCAGTGTCTCGCTTGCGTGCGGCGCCTCGGGCGACGCGCAAACCACCACGGATGTGCGTGAGCCACCGTTTAATGCTCCGGAAAGAAGCATGGTCAATCGCGAATCTTGGTACGGCACATACGGCAAAGGCAAGCCCTCCGCAGCCGCCTTGGTTCTCTTCATGAGCAAGTCTATGCAGTTCTTCAAGGCGAAGAGGCCGCTGTTGATTGCGATTGCTTCGTCCACCCTTGTTCGGCTCGCGTAGTAGTCCTGCCATGTCCCGTTGTTAGATCCTGCGGAGGGAATGGAAGCCATAGCTGCATTCGCCTTGGACTTGTTCAAATTCTCCGCGCCTCCAAGATCCGCGAAGAAGAGCCTGCTAACGACAGGAGGCGAGGAGTTCTGATCGCGACGACTCTGACGCAGCGTAATTGTGACGAGTGTGTGCGCACGACTGCTCCGCTCGTTCATCGCCGTCGCAGCCTGCCGCTTCTTCGCATCGCCGACGGCGAGTAGGCGACGCATCTCCGAGAGCGACGGTGCTGCATGGTTAGCCGCACCTTCGAGGACGTAACGCTGCCCGAGCGCTGCGTTCTGGCCGACGGGCTTGCCCGTGATGAGATCGATTACGGAGTTGCCGTAAACTTCGACGTACGCTAGCTCGAAGTCGCACGAGATTGCGTGTCGCATTGCTCGCATCTTCGAGGCATCGTAGAGCTCCTCACAAGCGCGCGGCACGATTCCCCTCGCCTCGCGACGCGCATCCTGGTGTACACCGAACACCGTCGTCGTTTTGCCTGAGCCGGTGAAGCCGTACACAAGCACGCATCCCGAGACGCCGTTCAGGGCATCTGCGACGCACCGTCGTGCACTTGCGCTGTACACGTCACCCTGTACCGCACCTGGCGCGAACACGCGGTGGAACTGAAACGTGCGCAGACCGACACCGGGCATTGCGGCGAGCACGGAAGTGTCGTCGTGGCTGACGACGCCCACCTTAAGCTCGGGGAGTGCATCCTTGCCGCTGGCAGAGTCGTCTTCCCTACCTGCGCCATTCTCGTCGACATCCTGCACCGTCTGCTCCTCTCTCACCTTGGGCATCGCCCAAGGATCAGCCACAACCCTCCCCATTTCACGCACGACGAGCTTAAGCGCGTCGGAGGTGCTGCCAACGTTCGGGTTATTTGCCTTGACAAGTGCAATGCGTTGGTGCAAGGGCAGAACGGTCGACCTTCCGTTGCTGCGTGCCGCCGCTGCTTCGACGAGTGCTGCTGGCGGACGTAGGCGCACGCACACGTCCACGCCGAAGCGCAGTTGCGTTGTCGCCTCCTCTCCGTCGTCGAAGTCACTTTCCATCATCTTCTCACCACCACCCTCCTTTTGAGTGGCTGCGAAAGTGCGCCTGCGTGCCCATAGGCTCTTGAACGCGTCACGCCACGCCTCCGCAGAGTCTTCGGCGGCCGACTCGTCCACGACGTAGAGGTGCGCTTGATCTCCCAGGTCCTCCGCCATTGCGCGCCAGAGACGCTTCGAGTCTAGAGTGAGCGTTCTCCACGATCTGCACACCTGTGTGGCGTTCGCGACGGCCTGTGCCCCCGCGTGTCTTAAGACGTGCTCGAGCCAAGCGGGTGCCTCTTGCCCTAAACCTAAACCTAAAGAAACAGGGTGTGCTGCTGATGCACAGACTGGTAACAAGAAGCCATCACCACCACCACCACCACCACCACCACTGTTATCCTCTACCCGTATAGCACTACTTGACGCCATACTACTGTGCTGTAAGATACCTACGATAAAATACCCGCGGATGTTACTTCAGGGCGTCAAAATGAAAGTGAAAATGAAGGGGCAACAACACGAGGGGGAAGTGTGCTGGACTTTTCGTTTATGCCGTGCAGTTTAGTTTGCCTTGCAAGACGTTTTCAGGCGCTCTCTGGTGTCTAAGGAGCCACGCGCCCTTTGAGAAAACAAGCAGAGACGTCGGCATGGGGATGCACTGTTGGACAACGCTCCAGGGGAGATAAGAATCCCAAGAACGAGTTGACGCGGCCTCCGGGAAGGTCGACACTGTCTACCTCCCTCAGGAGGGTTTCCTTCTCCCCAACACAACTAAGTAACGAATATATATTCTCATAGGTTATGAGCCTCAGCTACGCTTTGCGCTAAGCCGTTGATATCTTAATATCTTTGAAACTTTACAGCCTTTGAGTATACATATCTGGACGTCGAATACGCTTTACCGCTTTCAAAACTTTGAACTACAGCCGAAACGCGAAGTGAAACTGCGCAGTGGAAAACAGCTCTCGACCTATTCCACCGTTGTGGAAGGTGGTCAGCCGACCTCACGGAACCTTATCTTGACCGTATCTAGTCAAGATAACGAAACATCTCGAAGCGCTGCACGTCAAAAAGTTATTTCGAACCGTTTTCAGTCGTTTTTGAGTCGGTCGACCTTACAGCTATTTTGGACCGTCCGCATACACTTCGTAAGACGCCATATGTTGTAGGTAGAAGACCTAGAGCGTTGGGATGGAGTGCACGGGGCCGCTGACGCGAGCTGCTCTCCTTGCCTTGAGCTGCTGATGCGAGCTGCCCTCCTTGCCTTGAGCTGCTGATGCGAGCTGCTCTCCTTGCCTTGAGCTGCTGATGCGAGCTGCTCACCTTGCCTTGTGCTGCTGATGCGAGCTGCTCACCTTGCCTTGAGCTGCTGATGCGAGCTGCTCACCTTACCTTGAGCTGCTGATGCGAGCTGCTCACCTTACCTTGAGCTGCTGATGCGAGCTGCTCACCTTACCTTGAGCTGCTGATGCGAGCTGCTCACCTTGCCTTGAGCTGCTGATGCGAGCTGCTCACCTTGCCTTGAGCTGCTGATGCGAGCTGCTCACCTTGCCTTGAGCTGCTGATGCGAGCTGCTCACCTTACCTTGAGCTGCTGATGCGAGCTGCTCACCTTACCTTGAGCTGCTGATGCGAGCTGCTCACCTTGCCTTGAGCTGCTGATGCGAGCTGCTCACCTTGCCTTGAGCTGCTGATGCGAGCTGCTCACCTTACCTAGTTTGCGCCGCTACGGTCGGTGCTGTAACTCAGTTAATTTTTCTTGTTTAAATAAACCTTAGAATTCAACCTTGTTACTAACTTGTTAACTACGTGTCTTAAGACGACGTAAACAAGAAAAACCGTAGTAAAAAGACCACCACCGTGACACCCGGGAAGGGGACAACCAGGGAAGGTGAGGCAAGTGCCAAAGGGCCGGGGAAAACCATCTGTCCTTAGATCCATTTGGATCAGGTTCGTCCGTGGGGACCCATCACCTCCTGTAACCCTAACCCTAACCCACCTCTCCAAACTCCCCCACACCCTTAAACCCCGACACCATACCAAACCCCGACACTGAGATGTGCATGTTCCGAATGGGTTAGGGTTAGGGTTAGGGTTAGGGCTCCGGAGCCTCCAAGGTCGTCCTCCTCCCTCCTCCTCCTGGATCCAAAGCTTTCCTTTCCTCCTCGACCTCGGGGCATCCTCCTCCCTCTTTCTTGGGTCCCCTCGAACAACAACAACCTGTTGCCATGCCTTCCCGTGGTGGTATGTCGATGTCGGAGTCTTCGCTAGGCGTCGTCGCGAAGATATCCGGACCCGTCGTCGTCGCGTCCAACATGGCGGGCGCCGCCATGTACGAGCTCGTGCGTGTCGGCACGGACAGGCTCATGGGCGAGATCATCCGACTCGAGCGTGACCTCGCAACCATACAGACGTACGAAGAGACGAGCGGGCTGCGCGTTGGCGACGTCGTCGAGCGAACGGGCGAGCCGCTGTCCGTGGAACTCGGGCCGGGAATGCTCGGGGGCATCTTCGACGGCGTGCAGAGACCTCTCAGGGACATCGCACGCGTCACGGGCGACGTCTACATACCCAAGGGAATTGCCGTGCCGGCGCTCGACCGAGCCTCGAGCTGGGAATTTGTGCGCAGCCCGGAGACAATGCTGCGTGAGGGTGACCTGGCGACGGGTGGTGACATCTTCGGCGTGGTCCCTGAAAATACCCTGCTTGACCACAAGTGCATGCTGCCGCCCGGCGCCAAGGGGCGCGTCACGTACCTCGCGCCGGAGGGCACGTACGGCGTCGACGACACCGTCATCGAGCTCGAGTACAACGGGAAGAAAACGAGCTACACGCTGTCTCACAAGTGGCCAGTGCGCACGCCGCGACCTGTGGCGAAGAAGCTTTCCGCAGACACGCCGCTTCTCACGGGCCAGCGCGTGCTCGACACACTCTTCCCCTCCGTGCTCGGTGGCACGTGCGCGATACCTGGTGCGTTCGGCTGCGGCAAGACGGTCATCAGCCAGGCTCTCAGCAAGTTCTCGAACAGCGACGGCATAGTTTACGTCGGATGTGGGGAGAGAGGGAACGAAATGGCGGAAGTTCTCATGGACTTTCCGCAGCTGACGATGACTATGCCCGACGGTCGCGAGGAGTCGATCATGAAGCGCACGACTCTGATTGCGAACACTTCGAACATGCCCGTGGCGGCGCGCGAGGCGTCCATCTACACCGGCATCACGCTCGCGGAGTATTACCGCGACATGGGGTACAACTACTCGATGATGGGCGACTCCACGAGCCGATGGGCGGAGGCACTTCGCGAGATTTCCGGACGCCTGGCGGAGATGCCGGCAGACAGCGGATACCCTGCGTACCTTGCGGCTCGCCTGGCAAGTTTCTACGAGCGTGCGGGCAAGGTGAGCTGCCTCGGCTCGCCGACGCGAACGGGAAGCGTGACGGTGGTGGGTGCCGTGTCGCCGCCCGGCGGCGACTTCAGCGACCCGGTCACATCGGCAACGCTCGGCATCGTGCAGGTGTTCTGGGGCTTGGACAAGAAGCTTGCGCAGCGCAAGCACTTCCCCTCCGTCAATTGGCTGATCAGCTACTCGAAGTACGACGACGCGCTGTTGCCGTTCTACGACGGGTTCGACTCGTCGTTCGTGGGCGTGCGTGCTACGGCTAAGCAGGTGCTGCAGCAGGAGGACGACCTGAACGAGATTGTGCAGCTCGTCGGCAAGGACGCGCTGGCGGAGACGGACAAGGTTGTGCTGGAGACGGCGCGCTTGATCAAGGAGGACTATCTGCAGCAGAACAGCTTCACGAGCTACGACAAGTACTGCCCGTTCTACAAGAGCGTTGGCATGCTTAAGAACATCATCGACTTTCACACGCGCGCGACGGACCTGATTGAGAAGACGAGCAGCCATGCCGGCGACGGCCGCGTGACTTTCGACATGATCAAGCGCCGCATGGGCGGCGTGATCTACAAGCTAGCATCTCAGAAGTTCATCGAGGTGAGCGACGGCGAGGAGAGCGTGAGGCGATCTCTGCAGGAGGTGAGCGACGAGGTTGAGCGCGCGTTTCGTGATCTCGAGAGCGCGAACTTCGAGTCGATGCGGTGATACCATACATACGTAGTTATCGCGATGCGATGTGGTGGACATGCTCTCAAGCTGACTGAGTAACAAGCTCAAGCTGTAGTCTAACAAATACAAATACCCGTACATCTAAAATAATGTAATGGACACACACGTTACATACACGTTTTCCAAAGAAACAAACACTTTGTAAACGAACTGCGAGCCGTTATCTTGGATCCTAAGGTTAGTCCTTACCAACTACCAACTACATGGAAACCCCACCCCGAAAAATGCCCAACAAACACCAAGAACCCAAGGTAAAACCGGTATCCCCCCAGGGCTGCCCCCCCCCCAGGGAAACCCCTTCCCGGTTATTAGAGAAGTGGATGTTCGATTCGTGGCCCAAAAAAGCCTTCCCCTTCCCGGAATTCCCTCTCTCGTCATCGGACGGCTCTTATTCTAATCTTCCCGTCATGGCGCTCACTGCTCGCTCGCTCCGCCCTTCCCTCTCGCGCCCCGTCGTCTCGTGTCGACACCGTGCGTCTTTTTGTCGTGCGTCGTCGTCGTCGCCTTCGTCGTCGTCGTCCTCGTCCGTGCCTGCTGCTTCATCTGTGCAGCACAAGGCTGGCGTGGCGCTGACTTCGTTCGCGGCGCCGCTCGTCCTCGCGGCGAACGATGCGGCGTACGCGGTGGGTGGTGAGCACGGCATCCTCGAGGGACGCACGTTTGCGCTCCTCCACCCCGCGGTGGAGTTCTTCCTGCTCGGTACCATTACGTACGCAGGATATCTCGGTTTCCAGTGGCGTCGCGCGCGCAAGGACATCCCGGAGGAGATCGAGGCGCTCAAGGCTCTCGTGCCCGCGCCACAGGTGGCTGTTGGAGCAAATGGAGACGAGGAAAAGGCGCCTGAGGTGCCTGAGAACCCGAAAATTGCCGAGCTGCAGGCGGAGCGTAAGGAGATCCTCGCCGCGGGTGTGCGCGATAAGCACACCGTCTGGGGAAACCTTCTGCTGGGCACGGGTGTCGTTCTCACGTTCGAGGGCTGCTTCAACACGTTCCTGCGAACGGGAAAGCTCTTCCCTGGCCCGCACTTGTACGCCGGCGCGACCATCACGTGCCTGTGGGCCATTGCTGCGGCGATGACGCCTGCGATGCAGAAGGGTAACGAGACGGCGCGGTCGATTCACATCGCTCTGAATGCCGTCAACTTCGGACTCTTCCTCTGGCAGGTGCCAACTGGTCTTGAGATTGTTGGCAAGGTGTTCCAGTTCACGTCGTGGCCTTAAGCTGGCTTTGACAACAACGACGACGACGACGGCGACGACGATTGCGAAGAAATGACGACGAAATTACGAAGAAATTACGACGTTCAGAGGCGATTCGCACGTGCCTCGGCACGTGCCCCCCATTCCCGTCCTCCCCGTCCTTCCCCCCCCCGCCCCCCCCCCACACACACCAAAAAAATAATTCATTTTTTCTAGAAAAGTAACAAAAACTTATCGTACTATCGAGAGCAAGAGGTTTTAATGTTCTTATTCTTGTTATTTACATAACACGCACCACAAAAAAAGTTGAATGAACCGGTTATTACGTTACGTTACGGTCTGCTTACAGATTGCTTACAGATCGAGGCCAGTGACGGTGAGGTAGCCAACGATACCAAGCATGGTCACCGTGAGCGCCGTGACGATGGCGGGAGTCGAGACGTTGCTCTTAATCTGACCCGTCTCGGCGTCGTACTCCGCGAAGCGCGACTTGGGCGCGTTGCACTGAGGGCACGCATACCCGTCCGGCTGGTCGTCGAACGACTTCTTCTGCGTGTAGACGTATCCACAGTCGACGCACATGTGCGTCGCAGTTGCCTTCTGCGAGTCGTTGAGCTTCCTTCCGAACTTGGGCGGCGCCGGCTTCTTGTCGCGGTTCGGCTTGCGCTTCGCTCCACGGTTCAGCACGAAGTCGACGCTGTTGGGGCACGCGTTGATGCTGGTTTGCGCGAACGACGCCTTGTCCGCGGCCCACAGCTCGTCGCCAAAGAACGAGCTGTGGTACATGATCTGGTCGCCCATCTTGACACCCGACTTGGAGGCGTTTCCTCCCGGCACGACGAACTTCACTTCGACGGTTTGCCTTCCATCGATGTCGGGTCCTCGTCCGATCTTCATGCCGAGCGGCTTGACCACTTCGACGGTGACGTCTCCAGCGGCACGCACCTTAGGTTGAAAGCGCGCGCCACCCGAAACACGGGAGACGGATCCAACACGCCCAGTGACACGGGCTGAAGGAGAGCGAGCGAGGGAGGGAGAGCGGGCCAACATCACTGGAAAACTGAAAATGGAAAGAAAAGGTAGGCTGATCACAAAGTTGAGGGGGTGGCCCACTCAATTTGATAATCAACTGGTGGCTCGGAGGCGCTGAGACTTTGCAAAGGTTCTGGTTCGGGAAGGCCGGAACTATCGCAGGGAAGATCCTGAGCCTCATGCTGTGAGCCTCAGGTAACAGGGTTCCTGAGTTCCGGAGCGGTGAAATAAAATCCATCTGGGCTCACGGCACTCTCGGATAGGGGTTATAACCCCCAATCAATGCCTGAATTCGTAAATCCCACGTAAATCCTATTCGGTAGACCCTTTAGGGCTTTCAAAACTTGGACGAAAATCCATAGTCAGCAGATTAAGTCGGAGAAAAGTTAACGACCAAGCTAACCTTAAGTCGAGCTTTGCAAGACCATTCGTCGTGGTCAACCTTCCTTCCTGTGCAAAACACTCGGACATCCACATCGGAAAACCGGTCAACGCATTTCTCATCACCTAACCTTAAACCTTTACCCGGTAGGAAGAAATAAAAGGAAGAATCAGGGGGCTTTGCTTTGTTCAACCTCCTCGCCCTGTTTGGGTTCCTCTGCTCGTGTTGGTTGGTTGGCCATCATATCATGCCCGTGGGTCCCATGATGATGAATACGCCGTCGCGCTTAACCGGCGGCCGTCGCAACTCGCACGTCACCTCCGTGGCACCAGGGTCAGCTTCCTTCTCCGTGTCATCCGTCATCACCTTGGGTGAGGAATCCGCGGAGTTTTTGAAAATGACACGTCGCGTCTTCGAGCAGTTTGACTCCGACAACTCAGGAACGCTCGAACTCGACGAACTGAAAATGGCGTTCGCGCAAATGGGCATGGACGTCGAAGAGGAGGAAGTTGACGACCTCTTCCAAGAAATGGGAAAGGACAAGGACGGATGCCTGACGTGCGAAGAGTTCACGCGCATGATCGTCAGAGCCAAGGAGGTGGCGGCGCGAGAGTCCATGGCCGCGAGCTTGCAGGCGGCCAGCATACGAACACTTCTCAGCGACGCGCCTGGAAAAAGAGACGAAGACGACATAGAAAGAGCACTAGACATGCTCAACGACTGCGCGCCATTCTTTGCAAGGCTCAGGCATAACATCGCCGCGGACATTCTCTACGACACGGAGGTACGTACGTACACGCGAGGACAGTGGTTGTGCAACCAGGGTACGCAAAACGAAGGGCTCTTTCTCGTACTCGACGGACACTGCGCAGTCTTCAGGCGAGATGATAATGCCTCAGACTACGGAATGTCAGAAAAGCAGAATATACTCGTCACGGGAACGTCCGCCGCCGCGAACCGCGCACGTGCCGCAGTCGAAAAGAAGCGCCAGCAGGCGGCTGAGACCAGCCAGCGCATGGCGGACGAACGTGCCGCGGCGGTTAGCGATATGCGATCCACAGCTGGAGCCTCGCGAAGAGAAAGCATGAATGATGCGCAACAATTGAAGAGCGCCAGACCATCGTCGCCGGAACCGCACGCAGGCACGTCCAGCATTTTAACTGGCATGCCGATGCACGTTGGTAGTATGGAAACGCCGCGCGACAGCGGCGCCGTCGCAAATTCTACAGCCGAGAGCCGAAGCTCTTCGCCAAGAGGAAAGCTGCCACACTCGGGAACTTCAGTAGTGCCGCCAGCCACAGGCGATAGCACTTCCCAACAAGCGGCCGAGCCGTTGCGTGTGACAGGCTCGTCATTTAGCGCAGCCATGGTGTATCCCAGCTTCAAGAAAAAGCAAGAGGGCACTGCAGGTGAGGCTGACGGAGCGCGAGGTTTTAGTGGTGGCACAATCAAGCTCAAGGTTCCCTCAGCACAGCAGCAAGCTTCGGCGCCTTCGTTGTCGACGACCTCCGGTGACAAGACGAGCGGAAAGGGCACGGCGACGAATGCCGCCGCGGAACTCAGTATTGCACCTATTCAGGGTGAACGCATCCATCCTTCCGGACACTCGGAGAAGATAACAGCAGAGACTGCGGCGAAGACGACGATTGCGGACGACACGGCGAGTCTGGCATCAACACCGGCATCAGCGCCTGCGCCCGCAGCGACGCCCAGAGAGGCACCATCTACTAGTGCACCATCGGCCGCAGCCACCTCAGATGCTCCGAATCCGCAGCAGCCAGAAAATCAGCCAGATCCTAGTCTCAGGCAGACCCATCGTCGCGTTCGTGCATCAGTCGAAGAACAACGTGAGGCATATCTCGTCGGAGACGTCGACCTCGCTTCCCTTGAGTCAGTTTTCAACAACGTGCCCGGAGGAGACACGACATCCTCAACGCCACTTGCAACAACCCCGCAGCGAAGGAAAAAGTTTGGAAAGGTTGCGAGCAAGCTGTCGTCAATGAGCGCACTCGTCGACCTGGGGGAACTCGTTAGCACGGTGCCACCGTCGTTCGGACGCTGCCTTGGACTCGGGAAGCAGGGTGATTCTGTTGGCGAGCTTGCGCTGATGGCACCCAAGGCTCTTGCGGCGGCATCGGAAAGTGATGGTGGTGCAGACCATGGGGGACGAGCTAAAAAAACAGCGCGATTTCTATCAGCATACTTCAACAACGATAAGCGCGACGTTGGCGCGCTAGCGGTTGGGGAAAGCTTGACCGTGCTATTCATCCCGAGGGAAACGTTTCGCGCCGCGCTCGTGCGATACCCACCATTTACATTCTACCAACCGTGGTACTGCAGAACTCTCATCGAAAAGTCTCCCAGCCAACGAAGTCGAACACAAATTGTGCAGCTAAGTCATTTCGTCTCGAACATGGCAATCTTCAATAGTCTCGATCTCGAACTACGCCTGCGCCTCGCACGCTCCATGATCTACGAAAGGATGGATGCCGCATCCGTTGTTTGTCTGCAGGGCGACGTCGGAGACTCCATGTACATCATCCTGGACGGCTCTTGCTCGATTCATCTCATGAAAAACAGGCTGCCCGACAAAAAAGCGGTTGACAAGTATCTTTTGACGCGATATCACGAGCAGAATGGCATGGAACCTCCGGAATTCGCCGACTCTCCCACGCCTACAATTAACGATGACGACGACGGCAGCTCCGAGGCACCATCACCACGCATGCGATCGAGCAACTCGTCACCTGGACCGGAAGAGTCAGATGCTAAGCGCAAGTTTCGGTCGGCGAGCCGAGCAATTATGGCGGTGTCCGCATTACGCTCGTCAAGTCGCATCGGCTCTGACAAGTCTCGCCCAGGTTCTGCCGTATCCGGCGTTTCCACGGACAGCGAACGGCCTCGCACTCCAGCACTGCAGCGCATGGTGACGATCAATGTTCCGGAGGGTGGGGAATCATCTCCCGCCCGACCAAGCTCTGCAGCCTCCATGGCCACTGCTGCCGAAGGTTCGGGAACGGCAAAGCCAGGTGAGATGCTGCAAAAGTTTGCAAACCGAGCGCACGAGGTGATGAGATCAGCCGGTGTCACCTCAAGATTATCGAAAAGTGCTCGTGCCGCCATGCGACGCCGCACGTCGCAGATTCGCACAGAGCAGAAGCAGAAGGAAGACATCGCACGTATGCTTGCTCAGGCCACATCGCAGGCGAATGCCGCCAGCTCAATCGCGGTCCAAGATCTCGACCAAACTCTCAGCACGAACTTCAACAGACATCGCCAAAGGGACGCCGAACCGAAAACGATTCTAAAAATCAGCAATGTCCTGCGAGCCATGTTCCGGCCCGTGGCGTATGGTAGACAAGGTTCCACAGATGGCGAGGACAGCGATGAGGCTATCACCACCGACGAGGAGGACAGTGACGAGGAGGACAACGACAGCCCTGAAGCACTGCTGCGAGGCATCGACAAGGATGGCGGGGCGGGAGAAACGTCGCCCAAATTCCGTGTGAAGAAGGGCGGCGAGGAGCGAATGCAGCAGGTGCGCAGTCTGCGGCAATGGAAAGATGCCAATATGCCCAACTCGAAGCTCGTTGGACCTTGCGTTAAGATATTGAGAAAGAGCGAGTGCTTCGGCGAATTGGCTTTGCTACGCTCCAGCAGCGGAGGGCCATCGACACGAAGTGCAACGGTGGTGTGCCGCCAGGAAACACACTTTCTAAAGATCTTAAAGGAGGACTACGATTCGACCCTTCGCGAGCTGCAAAAGGGTGCGATTGAGGAAAAAATCAAATTCATGCGTACCACAAAGCTTTTGAGCGTGGTGAAGAAAGCCGAACTAACAAGCCTGCTCTACTTTCTCCGTCCTATCCAGGCGGTACGGGGCACCATTCTGCAAAGACAAGGTGGCATTCATGGCGGCGTCTTTCTGATTCGAAGTGGTGAGGTGCGCCTCACGTGGCGCAACGCCCCCGAGGAAGACGCGACCACTGGTCAGACGACGATAATGGAAGGGGATAGCTTATGGACCGGGAACGACGAAAATCGCGGGGCGCTAGGTCAAGGAACCAAAATTTCGCAAAACCAGAAACGGGCCAAGATAGCTAAAAAAGAGAGTTCGGAAAATGTCGGGCAAAAGGTGAAGCGCGCCGCCGAGAGTGCGGTCAAGAAGGAAGTTCTTAAGGGACGCTTCAAGTATGTTGTCGCGCAGACGCCTATCGAGCTGAAGTTGGAGCGAGCGGCTGCGCGTGTTGCGCCAGCGACTCCTCGCGACATTGAGATGATCAGGCACAGGCGTGGCACGAAGTCGCTCTCGCAGCCACGACGCATCTCATTCTCGGAATTTGATGACGAGACAGATTCCACTCCATTTCACGGCAAAACGCCACGTGCGCTTGACGTTGGCGACTCTAAAAGCCTTCGACTACATCTCGGAGATAGTCCGTCTCGAGTTCGGGCGAATGCGGCTGGCGCGGCCATTGCACGAGCTGAAAGCTTCGGTGCAACTCCACGCCGTACGGCAGTGGCAGCATCTGCGGCGGCTGAGGCGGCAGTGTTTGAAACAGCATCGGTATCTCAGAGCTTGATGGGAATGAGAGACTCCACGGCGGGCTTATCGTCAGACTATGCAGATGCGTCGACCACTGCCAAATCTCATGCGACAAGTGCGCATGCTGGCGAAAATTACAAGCCCAAGAATCAAGAGGTTGCTATGCTTGGAATCGGAGGCGTGTTTGGCATTGACGTGTTCCATGATCTTGTGGATGAGCGCGGGTACTTTTACGAGCGCTCACGATTATTCGGAGGTGCCAACAAAGACGCGGCGGGATCGGCGGATGAGATGAGATCGCTGGTAGATCGCATTCCACCCTCGGACAAAAGAGAAATAAAGGCAAGTGCCTCTAGGACAGCTTCGAAAGGCGAGGAGCACCTGCGCACTCGAAAGCCCGTGGACATGACTGTCGGCGAGCTTTCATTGATCATAGAGAATGCTGTCAAACAACGACACAAATTTGGTGCAGTCGCATGTGCCGTCACCCAGCTGCTTTGGCTGCCCCCCGCGGACCTCGCGCATTTACCTGCAGGATCGGTTGCTATAGCATCGCTCATGTCTCGTGACAGGAGCATGCGCGTATCTGATATTGCGGAGCGTTACAATAAATCGGCATTTTTTGGAGGCGGAAAATCAAAATCAGCCGACGACAGTGTTGGAGCGACGAAAATCGAAGAGGCGGTGGCTGCACCACCACCTGAGCCTGAATCCGAGCCGCAGGCTCAGGCTCATGCTAAGGCATTGCTGGAGGCTATTGTTCCATCCGCACCGCCTCCACAGAGGAGGCGACCGCGCGTACCGCGCCTTCGTCTAGCGGCTGATCCCCAGGGCGCACCAAATATCGCACAACCAGATGCCACGAGTCGGCTCGAGCACGAGAAAGGTGCTGAGACTGGCGACGAGGATGCCGACCAGGCAACTGCGAACGGCGAAAGTTCTGAAGATCAAGATGCGGAGAACGGTCATAAATCACGAGCGCTGATATCGCCGATTCCTTCGATGCGGCTGTCCTCAGATTCCGCACCTTCCGCGGTTACCCATGTGGAGGTTCGCCAAATCAGCATCCACGGTATTCCAGCGTCAGAGCTGAATATGGCGTCGGATGGCATAGCACGTGACGCGAACAGGGCACTTTGGACGACGTCGCTGTGGCCGGAGGGAAGCAACGAGGCAATGATCACCCCAGCTGCTGACGCCGACGCAATCGGTGAAGAGGATATGGGTGGTATTACGAGAATGGCACGTGCTTACGAAGATGGCATGCGCATCACAAATACCATGATCGGTTGGGCGGCGCTGAGTCACCTACGCATTGAGAAGGGCGATGAGCCACCGCCAAGAGATCGACCGCGCAGTCCATTTGATGCCCGTCGTCATGCGTCGCGCACGCGTCAACAGCCGCAGACAACAGCGAGATTGTCGCCGCGGGCCAACTACACACAACCTTGTGCGTACGAACCTTACTTTCAGCACACCATGTCAAGTTACGGTGACGCGACAAAGGTTCACGACGTTTCGGCAGTGCGGCGCAAGCTGCTGATGCCCTTCGGCATGCACCGTGGGGGCACATACCACGGCTCTGAGATTTGTGCACGCCCACCAGTTCTTGTGCGTGGTTCTGGTGGTGGGAAGATGCTCAATCACATCTCCGACGCCCTGACAATGACCGAGCAGGCATTGCAGAGTGCGCGCACGTCCTTCATGGCTGGGGAACGCGGCGGCGGCGGCGGCGGTGGCGTTAGTCGCCGGTCGCGTTCTGGCAGCATGTCAGCACGCAATTTCCCCTCAAAGGCCTCGTCTTCTAGCTCACGCGTGCGCGGAGTCCCTTCGTCGTTACGTCATCCGATGGCCGCTGCCAACTTTTTGGTGGTTCCCAGTCGCAATAACGCCATCAGCCGCGCAATAAGAAAGTCGAGCTCGCTTCAACACGCGCAGAGTGCAGGTGGCCCCAGCCATGCTAGTGGTCGTTATATAAGCTTCCAGGATCAGGGTACCACCAGTGGCTCGCAAACGTCGCGGTGGTAAGATCGTTCATTAACGTCCTAATGCTACTAAAACTTTAATCTTAGTGGCAGACTGTTTATGAAATGTGTATGTAAAACAGAAATCAAACAGAAATCAAGTTCCCAAACTACGTTTACTACCCGGTACGTTTACAACGGGGTTACACGCAGAAGGATGGTACAGGAGGGAAGTACATAAGGATGGTACATGAGGATGGTACAGGATGCCACAGCACATGTACTTCATGGCTCAAAAGAAAGAAAGGTCTCTCACCTCTCCAATTCTCCATCAATTGACATCAGGCTGTCAGGGGGAGAGGGAGAGGGAGAGGTTGCCCAAAACGCCTTCCTCGATCCCAAGATGATCTGTGATTTGCGGCCGGCCGGCAAAATCAGAGTTTGCAGCCGCGGCCGCGAAGTTTGATCCCGTCCAAATCCGCCATCGCCGGTCGCCATTCTTCATGCTTCCTCTCTTCGTGTCCTCGCACTCGCAGTCTCCGCGCTTCTCGTTTTCAGGCCATGCTCGCCGCCGCGTCCAAGCTCCTGCTCTCCTATGGCTCCTGCTCCTTCTTGGCTTGTTTGTGCTCTTCACACTCATGAATAGCGTCTCGTTTTCGCTCGCTTCGCACTCGCGCCTGTTCGACGTGAGAAGAGAAGACGTGAAGAAGACGTGGTGGCCTAGCGCCTTGCAGCGCGGAGCAGCTGGGCAGACAACGACACAACCCACAATAGTCGCAGACGAACGACTGCGAGACATGAGAACGCTCGTGATGGTGGCGGGCCACGCCGTGCTGAAAGTCGAGGCGCTGACCAAGCAGGTCAAAGAGAGGGCAACGGTGACGCAGCGAGACTTTGCCAACCTCACGCTCAGCAAGAACGATGCTTGGGCGCTTGAGCCACACCAGGCAAAGTATAACGATCAAGCGGTATCAATGCTGCGGCACATCAGAGCAGGCACAACAGTCGCGCGCAACGACCCCAACGCGCTGTTGCTCTTCAGCGGCGGAGCTACACGCGCAAATGCAGGGCCACTCTCGGAAGCTTCGTCGTACATAATTGCCAGTATGTTGCTCGGCCTGCTGTCACCTTATAAAAGTGAGAAACGTGTGCAGAGTCTACGCGCAGTTGTGAAGGCGGAGGCAAGGTTTGGTTCGACTAGCGAAGAAGAGCGCCGGTACCGTGCGTACGAGGCGCGCGCTGCCGGCCGAGCGCAGAGGGAAGGATACGAGGCCACAGACGACATTAGCTGGCGTGCACTAGACGAGAGTTTTGCACGAGACAGCTACGAGAATTTCGTCTTCTCGCTGTGCAGGTTCCGCGAGTTGACTGGTAAGTACCCGGAGGAGGTGGTGGTTGTGGGCTACGAGTTCAAAAGGAGACGCTTCGTTGACCTGCATCGAGCGGCGACGGGGTATCCGCCATTTCAAATGCACTACGTCGGTTTGCCCGCGCCGGACGAGATTGCAGCTGCCGAAGGTGAGGCACTGGTCGTGAAAGCGCTGAAAGAAAGCGGTGGGTACGGGTGCGACGGCCCATCGGCGCAGCTTCAGGCGAAGCGCGCGCGTCGCGACCCATTCCATCATGGCGTGGGCGACTACGGTAGTGGTGGCTGTCCCGAGATGCGCGATCTCATCGGCTTCTGCGGTGGGATGACTGCGAAAAGCGTGCTCGAAAAAATGCCGTGGGCGGCGAGAACGCAGAAGGAGTCAGCTGATATTGTATAAAAAGTGCATGTATAATAGATAATTTTACACATTATAACCATTCTGCCGAGGAGAAATTTTCGTAGACGACGATGTAGCCGCCAAAACCAGCAGTCACGATCACCTGCCCAACTCCCATGCCGTCGGCAACCGCACGCTCTCCAGCTGCAATCGCCTCGGCAATATCAGGATTTGAGTGACGTGGGGGCAGCGGTGCCTGCGCACCTGCACCGGCGGCTGTGGATGATGCGTTGAACGGCGCAGTGCCATTTGGCGCAACCGGGTGCAACCCAGGTGCAACCGGCTGAGGCGCCGCCATGCTGCTAAGCGCTCCCCCGCTGAGAGCCACGGCGGCCCGCGTCGGCGGTGCAGGCTCCTCGTAACCCTCAGCTGAGGGGCGCAGAATGATGCGCCGCCGAGCAGCCTGAGGTGCGAAGAGCGCGCTTGTCACGATCTCGCTCTGTGCCTCGAAGCATTCAAAGCTCGACGAGCGGTCCTTGCGATATCCCGTGTACAGAGGATTGATGGCCGGAACGTACGTGTTGAACGTTGACCAAACGTACACGCGATTGTCCTCGCTGCCGCTCAGGACGAAGTTGCCAGTCGGGTCGAACGAAGCACGAATGTGACTCGACGCAATTTTCGCACCCTTGTACTTGCAAGCGAGCCTGTAGCTGTCGTAGAGTCGCAGACGCGAGTCATTCGTCGTCACCAGCAGCCTTCGATCGCCGCTCGGATGCATCATCAAGCCCGTCACCTTTTTACCGTGCCTCGACGCATTTGCCACGGCGCCGCCGCCGCTACCACCGCCGCCGCCGCCGCCGCCGCCGCCACCGCCGCCACTCTGCGAAATGGCACTCTCGCTATCCTTCTCAGAACCGAAGTTATCGCGCTCCAGCGGGCCGTGACCTGTTCCACCGCTCATGCGCACGGCATATGCCGCGCCGCTTGCCGCAATTCCGCGAGCTGAGGCTGCTGCCGTGGTAACCGCCGACGACACGCTCTGCTTCATGCTCTTTGCCGTGGCACGTAGGGTGGATCCTAATCGCGGTCCTTTGGAAGTTGACGGATCGCCCTGTGCCCCAGCGACGGTCCCGGATGTTCCGTCGTTGGTCATGTTGCTTTGCTGTTCTAAAATTGTATCTGTGGACATCCTAGGAGCCGTAGCAGCGCCCGGCGCAGCCGGTAGTCCCGCACGCCCTCCCACGGAAGTGCTCGACTTGCCCACGTCAAGCTGTGTGACGTACTCGAACGTATTACCTTCACAGCTGTAGAAGCGACACTTGCCGGTGTGAGTGCCTACAACGCAAGTTTCTCCCGCAGGCATGAAGCGCGCAGCGGTGATCATCTCGTGCACATCCACCGAGTCGTCGACGGTTTTGGCAGGAATATTCCACATCCTAAGCTTCTCGTCCAAGCTGCCGCTGAGAAAGAAGCGATCGTCGCTCGGGTCGAAATCAATCGCCGTGACAAAATCCGGGTGCGAGAAGATGCGCAGGCACTCGTCCATCGAGCTGTGCCAGAGACGTACGGTACGATCCATCGAGCTGCTGAGAAGAAAGCGGCTACGCGACCAACTCAAGTCAAGCACGTCCGCCTTGTGCCCGCGGTACACGCGCATGGGCGTGGCATCGAAAACGTGCAGGGCGGTGGGTGGTACGCGCTCTTCTATCTTGTGGAGGTGATCGTCGTCATGCGCCGCAGCCGCGGCACCGTGCAGAAGAGCAACGTCCATTTCAGGCCGATGCTGCACTTTCCAAATCTTCACAAGCCCATCCTGGCCCGCCGTGGCTAGCATCGTGCCGCAGACGCTGAATTTCATCGTCCACACCGCACCATTGTGGGCCTGAAAGCTCTGAACGAGTCGCAGATCTGTGAGCTCCTTGTAAGCCTTGCGATGCACGTGCACGCGCACGGGCATTCCCATTGACAAGCCCTTTGGGGCGGCTGACTTTTGATGGTAGTGATGGTGCCGCTGGTGTTGGTCTCCTGTACTTATTGCAGGAGCGACGACGACGGCGGCGGCGGCGGCGGCGGCGGCGGGGGTCTTCTTAGCTGGCTGAGGCGGCGGTGCGACGAGAAGTGGCGTCTGCCTCGCAGCAGCGGCGGAGGACGATGCCACGCTGATTCCATCGTCTACATCCGCGTCGTCGCGCGTTTCACGCAGTCTTCTTGCCTCAGCCTCGCCATCCACGAGACCACCTCCGTCCTTTTGCTGATCCTTTTCCGATTTGCCACTGCCCCGCCACGCAGACCGCACACGCGAGCCAGCTTCGCTCGCTCGCTTGCGCATCCACCTCATGGGATTGCGGGGCTTCTTGGGCTTTGACGATGTTGTCGCTTCCTCCTGCTTTGTGTCGTCGTCGTCGGCGCCGCCGCCGCTCCCATCAGCGGCCGCTCTCACGCTCTTATCGCTGCTGCGTTCGTTGTTGGACATTCGTCGCGATAGTTCCCGCTCGAGCGGGTTCGACGAGAGTTCGCGCAAGCCTGCATTTTCCAGCTCCTCTTTGGAAACTTCCTTACCGGTGCTTGCGTCACGGACACTGCTTGTGGTTGCGTCGGGCCCCAGCTCGATCGTGAGTTCGCGTCCCGTGTCCAAGTCCTTCATACGGAAGACGGTTTGTGCTTCGCTAGGCGTGTCGTCGGTGTCCTTGCTGATGGTTGTTGTTGTTGCTGATGGTGGTGTGAGAGCTGGCTCAGCTTGTTCCCGCGCCGTCTGTTGTTGTTGTTGTTGTTGTTGTTGTTGTTGTTGTTGTTGTTGTTGCGGGCGTATTGTCGACGCCGCGGTCGCGTTCCTCCTGACTTGTCCATCGATATCGGAAGATTCTGTCGAGTACCCGTCATCGGACGCCCAGTCTTCGTCCGAAGCGTCGTCGTCTTCGTCGTGGTGTGAAAGCGCGGCTTGCGTGGGAGCAAGAGGGTCCTTCCTCATCGTCGTCGTGTTGCCGTTGGCATCGTTGGAGGTTGTTGTTGCGCCGTCATAAGGTTCCGTGGATGTGTGCGTGTGCGTCGCCGTGACGTCCTGACGCGTGTCGTGTGCCCCTGAATAAGAACGCGAGACGACGTGTGCCTGCCTGCCTGTCGAGTTCACCGCTGATGTCACTGCTGATGGCGACACTGGCGACTCCCCCAAGGCAAGGTCTTGTTCCAGGGACCCATCATCATCACTCAGAGACCCTCCAGAGAAGGACACAAACGAAGATGGTGCGTCATAGAATTCTTCTCCCAACGTAGATTTAGAAATAGAAACGCCTCTCTCCAAGGGGTGTTCTGAAAAACCCTCTGAAAAACCCTCTGAAAAACCATGAGAAGAAGAAGACAAGGATTCAAGAGCACCATGACCATTATTAGTATTATTAGTAGTGTCAGCAAGATCGGCACCACCACCACCACCACCAGCAGCAGCATGCGCCGAGGACGGCATGGCGCCGGGAGGGAGGGAGGGAGGGCGCAGAATGAAGAACGCCCCCGGAGGAAGAGGGGAGGGGGTGTCGTAACCCTAACCCTAACTAACCCTAACCCTAGATTAGGGTTCGGGTTCTTCTCCGCAAAGCAACAACCCTAATCCAATCTCAATCTTTTCGTTTTTTTTACTTCTTCTGCACGAATGGCACCTTGAGTTCGTTCGTGGTTTGGTTCTTCTCCGGAAACGAATCCAAGCACCTCCTTGTGGTGTCCTGATGTCCTTGTGTGTCGCGCACGTCCGCGTCATCACGACTAATAGAAAGCACACCTTGGGTCTTATCAACCACACCTTCTCCCATTTGTCGGGAGGCGTCGTCGAAACTCACGGCGGTCGTGGGAACCACGCCGTCGACATCCACCGCGAGAAGCTCGCCCAGAAACCCAATCGCCTTCTCCACCTGCGTCTGGTACGCGGGCACGTCGCCGTCGTCGAGGTGCAGTGATGCCATGCGCGCTAACTTCGGAACGTCAGGAGGCTCCAAGCTCGAGGAGCCTGAGGCGGTTGCTGCTGCTTGAACACACCGCGACTCTCTTCGAGAACGAACGCTTGCAGGTTGCTTTCTCGAGAGACAGAGTGAGCTGCTAGCTGAGGAGGACGGGTGCAAGGACGCCCGTCCTTGCACACCACTGAACACCACGTGCTGTGACAAAGCAGGCGCCATTTTGCTGCTGACTAGACCAGTTTGTGTGGAGCGAAAACGAACTCCCGGGAAACACGACGTTATCCACAAGAGGGAAACGGAATGAACCACATTCTTCCCAACCCGCCCGGAGACTCGGAGCAACTCAGAAAAAGGGAAGGGACTGGGAAGGGAAGGGAAGAACGGGTTTTTTTCGGGGTTCGCAGAAAAATACTTTAAACCCCCAACTGGAACCCCTCCTTACATCCCAAAACACAGGACCATGGCTTCTGACCATGGCAGGGAACAACAAACGGACTGGGGAGGAGGCGGCACTCCGACTCCGAGGCAGGTCACTGAGGTCAGCAGCCAGCAGGTAGGTGGCCAAGAGGTGGCCAAGAGGTGGCCAAAACCTGGGGGAGCCACCACCAAAGCTTGCTACCAATTACCAAATTGCTGGTGGCCAAAACTTCCTAACATCAATAAAACCCATCAGCGACGTACAGTATCCCGAAGAACATCACCGGGGAAGGCTGTTGGCACTGTAAGATACCTTCACGAGACTCAATCGGCGAAATACTGTACCTCGTAGGATGGTTGCTGAATTCTCACGACCCTGGCCACGCACTGTACTATGCGCTTGCTTTGCTTTGAGACGGCTTGCTTTTGATCTGTGCTTTGCTCGGCCAGTCGGCAGTCGGCTCTGACGTCACGAACTTTCATCGAATCAACGACTTATCGCTATCAAAACGTTTTGAGCAGTGAAACGACGCGAATGAGGCGAGTGAGGCTGAGGCTGAGCTGCAGGAGCGCCCCTTATTACCTGTGGCTACGACCAAAGTTCCCGGGACGCAACGAGCTGCAAAAACGACCTGTGCCACAGAACACGGAGGTTTTACCACGAAAACATTGTAAAAAATGCATCAACATAACCATAAAAACACACGTGCACATACTGTACACACGTGATGTTTATACATAGTCTATTGATAGCATCATAGCAATGGATTGAGGCACATGCGGTAAGCAAACATACAGTACATACTCGAGCGAATTTATCGTGTGTACAGTAAAGTTGCTCCACGCGACGGACGGAAACCTTTAGGGTAGAGTTGGACGGTGAGGGTTTCGTGCTCAAGAGACCTGCTCAAGAGGCTCGAGGAGCAAGAAGTGCACACTAACTTTAATAAGACGCCACTCTGCTCTTATAATAGGTGTTCCCTCTAAGATAACTTTCCCAAGCTCGAAGAGCTGGCTGGCCATCTGTGGCCATCTGCTTCGTGTGTGCACCGTCGCTCGTCGTGAGCCGGCCGCTGCTGTTATCCGTTATAGGTTCGTTCGCTACTCCAACAGCGTCGTTTACCACCAAGCCAAGTTGCGCCGCTGTAGATAAACACGCCGCTGTTGCAGTAACCAGCGTAAACAAAACTCTTGCTCGATCACCTTTGCTCTGTGCTCGTGCTCAGGTGTCTTCTCTCGAGATACAGGTAGGTTATGTCTTCGCAAGCGCCCGCGGCCGTCCCGAACACAACCCTGCAGCACGAGCAGCAGCAGGGGCAGGCCAAGAAGGGGCCGGCGTACCTCAAGCAGCACACGCACTCAGAACCACTCCCTGATACCCGTTACGTCGACGCGTGGCTTGGAACCACCATGGCAGGACCGCCACTCCCAACGCCGCTGCCTCACCTGGCGATGAACCCTGCGGCGATGATGTACCCTCAGGCTGCAGTAGAAGCGCAAGCACCGTACGGCTCGGGATCATATCACGGGGCGCCGCAACCCATACACCCATACACACACGCCGCGGCAGCAGCTGCTGCGGCGGCTGCCGCCACCGCCGCCAACTACCACCACGCCGCCGGCTACGGCTACGTGCCACGGCCGCAAACGCAGGAGTATACGCCCCCCCTGGCGATGGCGGCGGCGCCGTTCGGCGGGATGCCCATGTCTGTACCAGGGTGCGTAGATGACGGAAGCCCGGTTGGGCCGTTCAACCTTTACCTTCACAGCAACCCAAGCAGTGCGGCGTCCACGCCAACACCTGTCGGCTGGGACGTGCAACTCGTGGAGCAGATGGACCACTTCAGCCTAGGCATCCAAGCGGATGCTATGATGCAACGGTCTGCTGTGGCAGCGGCACAGGCTCATAGAAACCAGCAGTACAGCAGCAGCACGAGTAACCACGGCAACGGCAACGTTCGCCGAAACCAAAACTGGCAAAGGCCGTCCCCAAAGTCACCTCAAGCCAGCCGCGACAGCAAGCTCACGACGGCCGCGGCGCCCGCCAACGCGAAGGAAAGCGGCGAGCGAGCGAGCGAGTTGCTGCTTTACACGCTCAAGACGATCGATCCTTCGCAGGTTGCCGAGTTCTGCGACAACAAGCTGCGCGGTAACATCGTCGCGCTGAGCTGCAGCAACACGGGAAGCCGCTTCGTTCAGCAGGCGCTGGCGAGTAGGCCAGCCAAGGATGTGGAGAGGTACTTCCACGAAGTGCTCGCCAACGACGGCCTTGAGAGGCTGGTCTTCGACACGTTTGGCAACTACACGATGCAAAAGTTTCTCGAGCATCCCATTCCGTACATCCGCAACAAGGTGCTCGAGGCGTTCGAGGCGAAGCCGCGCGAGTTCGCCAAGCACCACCACGGCTGCCGTGTGCTGCAGAAGATTATCGAAGTGTGTGACGCGGAGGGGCAGAAGCGCGTCATGAAATGTCTGATGAAGGAGATTGACTTGTTCGCATGGCACCAGAACGCGAACCACGTGATCCAGAAGCTCATCGAGTGCATGCGCATCGAGGATCTCGCGCCGATCGTGAAGTACACCAAGGGCAGGGTGAACGAGCTCGCGCAGCACGTGTACGGATGCCGCGTTGTTCAGCGAATCTTGAACCGCATGCCTCGGGTGCTCTTCAAAACGAAGGATACCAGCCATCCATGGATGGATGATTCTTCTGACGGCGACGGCAGCTCGCCGGAGACGGAGTCGGACGACACCTCGTGGAGCGGCCACTTCATCCTTCACGAGCTCATCAAGGAGATTGTCATCTTGATTCAGGATTTGTATGGAAACTACGTGGTACAGCATGCACTACGCAATGGCACTCCCAACATGGTGCGCTGTATTGTGGACTCCCTTCTGACTCGTCTGGCACCTCAGGACTTCCGGGCGCTTGTGTGCCACCGCTGCGCGTCGAATGCCATCGAGCTGATGTTGCAGTTCTCCGACGTGGACACGCAGAAGCGGATTTTGGCGGAGCTCTTCCTGCTCGACGGAAGCCGCGACGGCGAGGGCACCAGTGCCGAGCGCAAGAGCATGTTTGTGAAGATGGCCACAAATCCGTTCGGCAACTACGTCGTACAGCGATGCATGCGCATGCTTGCGCCGGAGCAGCGCACGATTGTGTTCCGCAGCATATCCTCTGCGATTCCGAGCCTGTACCACAACGTTTACGGAAAGCTCGTGATTGTGGACTTGCACATGCTGATGTCTATGGAGCTCAAGTTGACGACGGAGGACGAGGAGGATGCGTCGTCGGAGTCGGCACAGGATGCGCAGGCTGCGCACCTCGCCGAGCGCGTGCGTAAGGGCGAGGTTACGCTCGACTCGTTCGAGGGGGATGACGACGACTCGAGTGATGGATTAGGGATGGACGAGTAACTCGACGTCGTTCAAGTAACTGCTTGTCAGACGTTCTTCATTCAGACGTTCTTGTTATAAAAACAATAAAAACATAAATATTTACCCTACCGGGCTGCCGGGTACTGTAAGGTTATGCCATGAATCCAGTACAGTATTTTCTTCTCAGTCAAGAGGTACTCTTACCTTACATATCTTATTCGGTAGACCCTCTAGGGTCTATGGTTACCGGGACGAAAATCGCTGGTCGGGCCTACAGGTCGGCCGACCAAATAAGTCGGAGGGACCCTAGGCGCCACAGGTCGGCGAAAATCGCTGGTCGGGGCCTACAGGTCGGCGGACCAAATAAGTCGGAGGGACCCTAAGCGCCACAGGTCGGGGGCCAGATGGTATGAAGAACTTGTTTAATTATGGATCCCAAAGTTGACACCTGGCCATCTATTCGGTAGACCCTTTCGGGTTTACCTGTTCCGGGAACCTAATCGCTGGTCGGCGGCTACATCCTGGCAGGTAGTTCCTAGGACATGTGGTAGACCTTTTATTCCCGACCACCTTGAGAAGGTGGACAGCGACAGCGATCGTCGTGGTGGCAGCGGACGCATCTCCGCCGTCGCCGCCGCTCGGATTCGCCGCGACCGCCTTCCCCTTGTCGCGCGCCGGCGTTTCCAGAGCTTGGTTCGGCGTCGGAGACGCCTTGGGGGGAGTCGCCGTCGCAGCCGGCGCGTCGGCGTCGCCGCCGCCCTGAGCCATTTCTTTCGGCGTTGCGTCAGCACCGCCGTCGACGCTCAATCGCTTCGCGGACATTTCGTCTCCAGCGGACGCGGTCGCCGCGCGCTTAGGCGGCATTGCTGACGAAGAAGTAGAAATGACGGCCCCTACGGAGCTCGTCGTGCATTCGAAACCGCCCCGGCGGTGGGTTCACTAGATATCTTGGGTTCCACTAAATATCTTGTTTCGTTCACCAAACGACTTCACCACATGTCCACAAAGACATTGACCCGTCCGAGGATATATCGGCTGCATCGTCAAGGAACTCCGACGTTTCTCAGGTAGCGAACAACCGTGGGGCGGTTACCACGTTTTGTTAGCCGGCGACCTCTACCAACTTCCGCCGGTGGCCGCACCAGGCGGTCCATCGCGCTACGTGTGGCATGACCGCCCGCCCGACAGTGCAAACGACATGGTGCGCCTTGGCTGGGAAAGTTGGCGCCAGATCAACATGTTTATGGAACTCGACGAAACGCCACGCTTCATTGATCCGGAGTACGCTTCGCTCATGGGTCGTGTCAGGACTGGAGACGTGACATTCGAGGACCTCCTCAGGATCAACGAGCACGTTGTGTACGCCACGAACACTCTCGACGACGCTGACCGCGACCCGCACGTTCTGTCAATCGCGAATCTGCGTTGCCCCGCCTGAGTCTAAAAGGGGTCCCCAAACACAGTCCAGAACATGGTCGGCGCTACAAGTCGGGAGAGAGCATACTAAAAGGTAGTATTTTGCCATCTATACAGGGATCCCAGGGTCTACCGAACCCACGCGACCGCAAGGGCGCCAACCTATTTTTTAAAAAGAATTACAGTACAGTACCTCAAAGAAAAGAGCATCCTTTGGAAGGAGGGAGAGGGACTCGAGTCTTGGAGGGAGGGAGCGGTAGCCCTAACCCTAACCCTAATCCATCCTTGTTGGGGGTTTCTTTTTCCAGTTTTTGTTTTTCCCAACAAATCCATCCCTCTCCTCTGGCATTTATTCTCGGCCTCACGTTTCTTCGTCCCATTTTCCCATCCCATCGTGTTTTTTTTTAGATTTGTCAACTGGGTGTTCGAACACTCTCGCGATGGACGCGGCGACGTACTTGGATGCGCTTGGTCGTCCTTTAGTGGTACTTAAGGGCCGAGATATCGGTGAACATGGTGCGACTGCGTCTCTATCGGCGCGATATCGGCGCCTCCTTGCGCACGTATCCTCCTCGTCCTCCTCCATGAACTCTGAGTCCAACTCTGAGTCCACCCAGGGGGGTGACGTTGTTAGGACTGCTGCAGGGGCTTCTTCCGGGGGAGGAGTTGCCATACTCTACATACACACATCCACGCCATCATCAACTGCCACACTCTCCGAACTCGTGGCGGCGTTTTCGGCGTTAGGTAACGAAGAGCAGAAAAGGCTGCACGCAGTTTACGTGCTGCACCCTTCTCTAGTGCCGAGAGCAGGGGCTCTCGTCGCTTACGGCGCGTGCTCCGTGTTCAGCTATGTGCCAGACACCATCGCGAAGCTCTTGGGATGGAACAGTGTTGCTGCTTCGAATCTTTGCAGACTGTATGCCGAAAGGACGCACTTTGTTGACAGGGTCGAATTCTTGGACGAGTTCGTATCGTGGAGGGCAGATGCTCAGGCACAGGCATCTAACGAGGAACACGCGCACACGCTGGTCGTAGGAACTGACGACGACGGCGACGACGACGGCGACGACGGCGGCGAACGGGAAGGCGAGTGGCCTCCCCGAAACATCCCGGTCACCTTGCCGCGTTGGGTGATGGAGCACGACGCGAGCCTCGAGAAGGATCCCATACAAGACTACGGGTTCTACACTGGCAGTGTTGCCGCTGACACGCTCGGGAGTATCCCCGGTGTGTCACCGCCGCCAAGCTGATGTGATGAACTTACCTAATAAGCTCCTGTAACAAATAATTCTCTAAATATTATTTGAAATTGTTTGATACAAGATGAAGATGTACATTACAAAAGTTCATCACTAAGTCACTCACACGTGAAGAAGAGCAACTGCAGCTCCTGCGCGCTTGGGACCAGCGAAATGGGTGGCGTAACGTCGTCGTACGGCGCGTAGCACTCCTCGATCATCTGCTCGAGGCTCTCCGCACTGCTGAGAATGAGCGAGCACACCGCTCGGTAGGCTGCACCGCTAAGCTCACGCGAACCTCCAGGAGCACTGGAGCCGAGATGAGACGTGCACTGCGTCGAAGCGTGCTGAAGGCCAGATAAGGCACCGCTCATCCCGCCGAGTGCCGCAATCGACGCGCGCACCGACGAAGGGCTTAGGTGCGGGTAGAATCTCACGTCGTATGAAGGTGGTGGTGACGAGGGTGGATGCGTGTCGTCGTCGTCGCCGTCAGCTTCGTGAAGGCTGACGATAGATGCATATGCCGAACGCAGGCGTCTCGCCAGCGCGACGACGGGAAGGAACCTCGTCTGTGCCACAAGCGCAAGCGCGTACCCGTCCAAACTCCAAACGAGGCTCGCGCGTGCCTCATCGACAGCAGGGCGGAGCGGAGATCGGGCTGCAGCCGTAGGCGTCGCATTGGCAAGCGCAAGGTCGTGGGCGTACGCGTGCACGATGTGAGCAGATGCCGCAAGGCTTCGATACTGGCGTGTGGACGGCACGAGTGCCTTCGCACGCGTCGTAGCCAATTTGGTCGTCTCAGCCTCCGTGCCGTCCACGCCTCCAATGCCAAGAGCCTGCACGTCCTCCGCCCAGCGCTCAGCTGAAGTCGACGAGGATGCCAACGCGGGCGACGGCACGTTCTTCGACGCGGTTGACGTGAGCTCGCAGGAGGCGAACATGCACGCTAGCGAGGCAATACCGCCTCTGTTGGATGATGGCGCTGGCATGACTTTCGAAGGCTTGCGCAGAGTCCACAACGGATACGACGCTGCTTCGTGGCGTGCCGCCTGAAGCGCGGATCGTGCCAACTCGCCGAACAACGCGTGAGTCGAGTCATCGGCAGCAACTTCGAGCATGCTTGGGTGCCATGTGCCGCTGCTCCACGATGGATCGTCCCCAAAATTCCTAGGCATCTCGTCGCCGTCGCCGTCGACATCCTCCTCCTCGGCGGCGGGTGGATGTCTTGGACGACACAAACGCACCACGCGTATCGCAGCGGCACGAAACCGATTCACGGCGCGCGGGAGCGAAATGGTCACAGCTCCTCGCCGCGCTCGAGCACGCTTGAGCATCTCATCGGGGGAGGCCATTCTCTGCGCCTCCGCATCCGTTTTGACCCTGAGTTTTTCTACGTGACGGTCAAGGCGCGCCAGCAGCGTGCCTCGTGCAGTTGCAAGGAGTGCATCTGCCAGCGCGCCACACACTGTCGCGTCGAATGTCGTCAGATTCAAAGATTGCAGGCTAGTGCGGCGCATTCCCTTTAAGCCCCTGCTGCTGCTAACCGATCTCAGCATCTTGCGCTGCGAGCGCGTCAGCGAGTTGCGTATCGTTCTGCGCACAACCACCGAATGTCCGTCGTGCGGCTTCGTGCTCTCGTTGTCAGTCGGCGTGTCCACCGCGTCGTGACCGTGCATGAGCGCCGCAATCCACTTGTCAATCTCGCTCAGTGCCGGCGCGGCGACGAGAGCGTCGAAGTCAGCAACAAGCTTTGCCATGGACTCGAGAACACCTTTCGCCTCCGCCAGGAGAGATGGGAGAGCGCGCTGTGCGAAGCCAACGCGAACTGCTTCGTGCCGTGCGAAGTGCGCAGCCGTGGAAGACTCGGTGGTCGTGCTGCCCTCGCGTTCCAGATCAGCACTGGCACCAGCGCCGGTGGTGGTGGCGGCGGCGGTGAATGGGCTGTCGGGAACGAAGAGGTTGAGAATCGCGTGGCACGAGCTGGCGGACAGAATGACGACATCGCTGATGCCCGTGACGAAAATTCTCACCACCTCGCGCGCGAGCTCGTCGGCAACCGCACGTGCCGATGCGCTCTTCGCGTTCTGCGACGTCATCGCCTCGTCGTCTGCAAGATGCAGGTCATCTTCGCCGTCCTCCTTGGTGCGCAATTTCTGCGAAATCTTGAATTGTGCGAGGCCCACCTCCGCGTTCACCACCGCCGGCTTCAGCCGTGCGAGGTGTGCCTGAGCCGCCTGCGCGAGCAACTGCTTTGCCGTCGAGATCACGGCGGACATCGCGCGCGCTAACCCAGGTTCGTACGACTGTCCGCCACTGCCGCTCACGGCCGTGGGCGTATTCCCGGCGGAGGAGGACGCGCGCTCGTCGCGTGGCGATGCCAGGCAGTACGCTGCCGCATGTAGGAATGCCGCGGCGCGAATGGGCTGGCGCATCGGCTCGAGCATCGTTAGCAGAGCGCCAAGGCGAATCGCAGGCTCACCCGCCGACGCGTCGTGCCATGGTTGCACCGCGCCAACGTTGCTCCCAAGAATGCCACGAAGCTTTGCCGCGGACGTTTTAAGCGCCGTTCGTCCAGCTAAAGTTGCAGATTCCAAGGCGGCGGTGCCTATTCTCTTCCTCGCCTCGAAGGCGACGCGCTCTACCGCGCGCCTGCGCTCGACGACACACCTGAGCCTGCTGGGTATGGGTCTGAGAACCGCCTCGAGTGGTGCGGGGGTATCATCGGAGGCTGCTGCTGCATAGAGTATATCGCAGCTGTCGTCACGTCCTCCCAGTCTCAGCATGAGCGTCGCGACAGCCTCCGCCGCCGCAACGAGCTTCGCGTCGTCGTCGCGGTCGCTCGTGTCTGCTTCAGCGAGCTCTACCATCGCTTGGTTGTCTCTTGGGTTGTCAGTTGCGTCGGCAAGTTTTCGAAGGTATTCGAGCAGTGCCCCGCCTGCCGCCGCCGCTCTGCTGAGCTCACCATCCTTGCGTTGAATTTCCTCCACGTCTCTTCTTATGGCGCTGAGTTTATCCCCGTAGACCGTTAGGTGGTCCCCGAGTTCGCCGAGCTGCTCGTTTGCGTGTTGCGCCGCTTTGATGGACAAGTCCCCCACCCCCACTGCAGCATTGGCACTGTATCTCTTCTTCTGTGAGAGCGAGGTGGAGTCGTCCGAATGAGAAGAGGGCAAGGCCAAAGAAGTTGTGCTTTTGGAAATGGAGAGTCGCATGACTTCGACAGCGATGGATTCTTCACAGCGCGCGATTTCGGAAGCAAGGAGCGACGCGTAGTCCTTACTAACAATGCTGGTATTCTGAGAGGTGGTATGAGACGAGGACCTCATCCAGTGACCGAGCTTACGGTCCTCCGCCATTGACATCGCCGAACGCACCGCGACGTCCATACTTCTTGCGAGCGACGGTGACGAGCGACGTGCTTCGCGAGAATGAGAAAAAACTGCGATAAAGGGAAAGGAAAAGGGAGCGGCGAGCGCGTTCGCGCGCGCAGGCTAACCCTAACCCTAACCCTAACCCTAACCCTAACAGTGAGTTCGGGGTTTCATGAGGGGGTTTGGATGGAATTTTTCCGGCCCCCCCTTTTTTTTTCTGTTTTTTGCTTTGTTTCAAACTTGCATTTGACTTTCCCATGCTGTTCATGGACGCTCCTCCTATGGCTATGGCTACGGCTATGGCTGATCGTGTTAGTCCACAACCACAACCACACATCTATAATAATAGTGCAAGTCATGTCGTGACTTGCAGTCCTGACGAAACTCTATTCGATGTATTCACACGTCTACGTGCTCGTCGACCCATACACACGATCAAGGAAGAAGATGACTCGGAAGATGAAGGAGGAGGAGGGTGCTTCGCAATCACCGAGTCGGACGTCGCACACCTCGCTGTTGGCGCGAATCCGGGCGACCGCGTCGAGGCGAACAGGTGGACGGCGAACATGTGCGCACGTCTCACGACGCCTTCTGACGAACATCGCGGGGAGAGAGGGTACGCGCTTGTCGTCGACGTTGACGGAACGTTCGACGAACACGCCATCGTGTGCGACGACGAAGCGAGGCGCAGAATCACAATAGTACGATGCTACTCGAACGCGGTCGCTCTGGCAACACTCACGGCTGTCGCGTACAGCACGGACAACCAGGATGCTTTGGACGACCCGGCAGCGGGTGTATTTGGTACAAGCGGCGCGAGGCTCGTTGTCGTCTTTGGAGCGGGCGCACTTAGGGCCAGCGAGCGCGCGTTATCTGCCATGCCCGAGCGCGCTGCCCGCACTCTGGCTACGAACGGCGAGGAGTGCGACCGCAGCCTCGCGCTTGGTACAGCCGCGTCAGCCTCCATCGCGTCGGCAGCCGCACTAGCCGCGCAAAAGCGACAGTGCGCGGTCGTCGTACTCTGGAGCACGGAGCAGGTTCCGGCGACGGAAGTGCAGGATACCGGTGCTGCGATTGACTGGATCGGACGCCTTTGAGACAAACCTTGTTGTGTAATTCAAGCTGTATTTACTTTGTGTCTTAAATGTAGAAATGCTCGCTGCATAATGAAAAAAAAAAAGGATTGAAATGCGCTGTGCTGGCGGCAACTGCAACCTACTTTGCTTACGCCTTTTCTTTCACCGGCACGCGCGCACACAAGTCCTTATTATAAAAAAAGAAAGAATACTGGAAGCGGCTGGATTGTGTGAATGAATGCTTACCTTAGTCGCATTCAGGCTCCAGAAGACCATATTTTTCGAGAGAGAGCGACGAGATCGCCGCGTCCATCTCCATCGCCCACGACGTCAGCTTGGGCTCAGCAAGGCGTTGACCAAAGCTGCCACGTCCGTACGGCGCCGAGCCGCTCGTAAGCGACATGCCGTCGCGTGGCTTTCCTACGAGCACACCGCTGACCCACGGAACCCACGGGCCACCGCGGTCGTACGCGAGTGGCGCCTCGCCGGTGCTGTGCAGAAGGTCGAGCAGCGACCACGGCTGCATCTTCAAGAAGCACTCGCCACGGGAGTACACCTCGCCGTCGCAGCCGCGGTAGCATCCTCCATCCTTGTCCGCGTCTGTGGGGCAGAAGGAGAAGGTGTTGCACAGCGGTTCAAACCAGCACATCTGGCAGCATGCCGCGGCACTCGGCGCCTTGAGCTGGTGATAATAAGCTGTCGGCGTCAGCGACGGATCCGCGTCAGGCGGAGGCGGCACGAGCGCTCCCTTGAAGTTGCTGTTGAGTTCGATACCACATTCCTTCGGGAGTGCGTTGAGAACATCTTTGTTCAGGCACACGACAGAGGTGCACAGCGCAGGTTCTTCCTCTTTCTCGGGTTCCGGTGCCGGTGCGGGTGCAGAAGGAGTCGGGGTGACGAGGTCTTCCGTCTCAGGGAGGTCGTCCAAGATGACGGGCTGCGGCGATTCCACGGTCGGCGGCGTCGTTGCTGGGGTCTCTTGCGCGTCGTCCGGCTGTGGTGCAACAGCCGGTGTTCCTGCTCCAGCTCCTGCTCCGATGGAGCACAGGAACGAACGCACGAAACTGCGCTGCGTCCCTTCGCCGCACCAGTCGGATTGGTGCGACACAGTATGCGGAATACTCGTCGTGGTCGTGGTCGTGGTCGTGGTCGTGTTGGTTCCACGAGTGCGATCGAAGAGGTTGCGCAGTATGAAAGCGTGCGCTACACCTTGGTGCGGGGTGGAGTACATGGCGGTGAGCACGCACCAAAAGCACGCAAGAGTGACACGACGAGCCGACATCACTGACACTGACATAGTACTACTGACGCACGCAGTTTATCTTTTTTCAAATGAGTCTGCAGAAAGTGAAGAATGACGACGAAAGCAGAGCAGAGCAGAGTAGAGCAGAGGGGAAGGCTCCAAAGCAGGCATAAGACGAAGCAGGCGCGAGCGAAGCAGGCTCGAGCGAAGCAGAGAACTCAAATCAGGGTGTAGGTAGTTTTGGCGCGAAAACAAACAATACGCACACCACGTAAGAAACACACGTCAGATTTGGCGCACATGTATTGGGACATGGGGATGGGTGTCGTTCGGGACTTCGGGAGAAGAAATCAAACGGGGGAGGAAATCAAACGGGAGAAAAGTCACGTCTTGACGTCTTCAACATTCTTCACGTCTTCACGTCTTCACTCTACACATCAGGGGGAACTTCGCAGAGGACAGTTCTGTAGGCCAGGGTCGGGGCATTTGGTCGGGTTCCCACTTAGGGTGCCCAGAGTGGGGGTTAGGGTTAGGGTTAGGGCTAGGTGTTAGGGTTAGTCTTGGCGTCTTGGCGTCTTCACGTCTTCACGTCTTCACGTCAGTAAATTTTGTCCCGAAGGGTATTCCCCGAACCAGGCGGGCGCGCAGGCGGCGGGAGGTCATTCCTTGCTCCCCTCCGTAGTCGCGTCTGTGTCGTCGCCCTAGGCGATCAGCATCAGCGTGACGACGTTCGTTTTTCTTCCAAGCTTGCTTGGTGGTGCGTATCGCGACCATCTCGTGTTTCTTGGGGAGTATAGGAATCCGTCGTGCTTTGCACCCCGTTGTAGGCAATTCTGCCTATTGCCTCGATGGCGTCGTTCTACGCGTCAGAATTGGAGGCACGGTCGACTCAGTCTCGTCGTGCCTCCCTGTCGTCACGCACGGGCGTTCCCCCGTCGCGCCAACTCGCTGTGCCTGTGGCTCAGCTGTGGAAAGATGCCGTGCGCTCTGTGATTGCTGCTGCAGTGGCGGAAACGCTGCCGCATTCCCCCGATCCGCTTCCTGCCGGTAAGCGTCGCGCCCGTTCTACGCTGCTCGATGACTTCGCAGATCGTCAGTCTGCGGCAGGAGCTCTCGCATTACAGCTCGATCTCGCATGTGTTGCGCGTGTTCTGGCGTCCACGCCAGAGCGTGTCGCCTCTGCTCCCAAGCGTTCCGCTCATCTTTCCATTGCTCACTTCGTTTCGTGGTCCGCTGGCTACATTCGTACTGCTACAAACATTCTGAGGAGACTCAGATCTTTTACGGCTAATGCGAAAACTGTGGATGGTCTTCAGTTGGCATCGTTCCTTGATCATGTTGACAGGGATGCCCGAAGAAAGATGACGGCGAAATCAATGTCGTCTTCAGCGGCTGGCGCCCCAGCCGAAGTTGATGGCTTCGTACGGACTGATGCGGGCGGCAGCACGGCTGCCGTCAGCGCCCTCAACAGCCTGAAGTGGTTATCAGTTAACGCGGGAATCATGCTTCCGATACATGCTCCCGCTCTTGGCCGTTTCAAGGGCAAGAAGGCTGATGCGTCTGCGGCATCACCCTCAGTATGCCTCTCCCTTCGAGCTGTCACGTCACTCGACATTAATTCGAAGAAGGAAGGCAATAACAAATTCGTTCAGGGACACTGCGCCGCATGGGCATTCTTACACTACTCCGTGTCTCGCTTGGCGCAGGCTCAAAGGGCGACGTTCGTCCTCGACAGAGAACACGCAAGAACGATGGTGACAGCGCGGGAGAAAACTCCCATTGTCAGAGCAGCCCGCCCGAGGGCGTTCTGGGCACCGTCGCGTGGCATCGATGGTGCAGGATACCTGAGCAGCATTGATGCAATGCTGTCAGATTTGCACGAGCCTTCATTCGTGTTGCGTGACACGGACTCGCCGGACGGAGATCCTAGGAAAGCGACGAAGTGGACTGATGAGGCGTGCATGGGTCCTCGAGCCACGAAATCGTTACGCGCTTGCCTTGAGCTCGCTGTCGAGATGACTCCATCGGAGGCGAAGTGGTATTCGCCATCCACTGCTCGTCACTTCCTTCCTCTTGTCGCCCGCATGCGCGGAGAATCTGCAGAGAGGAGGAACGAGTTGGGACGATCAGATTGGAGTGCAGTGGTCAGGTGCCTCAATTTCATGATCATCATCCTTGAGACGGCAGGTGCGCGTCAAGTGGAGATCTTCCCTGCGGCGGTACGACGCTTTGCGCGGATCTACACAGACGCCTCGTTCAAGGGTCTCGGAGTCGTCATCCTGATTGGGGATCGCGCCTTCTGGACGTCGGTTCTAGTTGACGCCGCCCTGATGGATCGATGGTCTCTAACGGACATCGGAGGCCTCGAAGGACTCGCTGCTGTCTGTGGGCTCTGCTTCCTTGCGTCGGTCGCGCCTGACGTCCGCGACTTCGTCATATATGTTGACAACATGGAGGTGGCGTCGAACCTTGTTTCGGGATACTCCGACAGGGAGTGTCTAGTGTGCTTGATGCTGGAGTTTTACCTGTTGGTTGCTGCGCGCCCTGGGCGCGTCTGGATTGAATGGGTGCCCACGGCTGCCAACATCTCGGACATCCCTTCCAGACACCCAGGTATCACATCACTCGTCGACTATGTGCAATCGCCTACGCTTAAGGCGATCTTTGCTGCAGACAACTTTGCTGATTTTGTTTTTCCCACCCACTCCTCCCTGTGGACGGCTCTACCTCCCATGCTCCCAGTTCCTGCGAGTATGGGGGGGACCAGCCTTCACGATGGCGATGAAGGCGAACAGCCTGAGCCGTCGTGACCACCTACCGGTCCTCGCTGAAGAGATCGGCCCGGCACTGGTTCATGAAATGTAAGGAAGTGTAACTATGTAGTTACACGAAAAGTTAAAACACCGAGGGGCGTGGCCGCGGGCGCGCAGCGCCCGCCTGGGGGGAATACCCTACCCGGGTAGCTAGGTCGGGGTTTGATAGCCCGCATTGCATTTTCAAAAAAAACATTGGAGGTTTTACAGGCTCCTCTGCGGTCGGAGTGAGTCCCTTCTCTCTCCAGGCTCCTCAAGACGCGTTTCTCCCATAATTATTCTTGCGTCCCTCGCCCGCAATCATGTCGCCCGCAGCAGCAGCAGCGGCGGCGGCAACACCCTTAACGTCGTCCTCGCGTCCCTTAAAAGACACGAAAGCACGTCTTCAGGTGAATAACCCACCTGTTTCTTCGCGTCATCCGCCGTCGCCGTTTCAGTCACCGCCGCGAAGACGACACAGCAACAGTGGCAGTCTTCACGAGCAAGGAGTCAACGCGCAGCAGCAGCAGCAGCAGCAAAAACAAAAACAAAAAAATACAAAGCTTGCTACCCAAATTCAAAATAATAACAAAGTTCGCCAAAGTAAAGAAAATGCCAGTCAAGCGCCGTCAAGAGGAGGAGGCATTCCAGTCACCGCACTGCTCGCAGCCACGCTCGCGCGACTCTCGCTCACTTCGACGATAAGGCGCACCATACCCAAGGCGGCACGCACGCTCGCAAGGAGGTGGCGTCGCATACCACTCTTCGCACGACTGCGACTTCCCAGCCCGCCGCCGCTCGTGCCGCCTCCGCCGCCGGCTATCGTCTGGTTTCGTGCACACGACCTGCGCATACACGACCACGCCGCGCTCAGGACGGCCTGCGCGTCGCACGCGAGCGCGGGTGTCATCTGCGTCTTCGTGTTCGAGCCGGAGCAGCAGGAGCAGCAGCAATGCAACCTGCCACGCCAGTTTCTCAGCGAGGCTGTCTCCGACGTGCGTGCCGCATTGAGGCGGCGAGGTGCGGAGCTTTACGTGAGACACGGCGACGCGCCGTCCGTCGTTGCCGCGCTTGCGTCAGACGTTGGTGCAAGCCACGTTTACTACCATCGGGGCGCAGGCGAGAAGACCGCCGGCGAGGAGGCGCGCCTCGACACGGCGCTGCGAGCAGGTTCGTCAGCGACCACCGCCGTGCCTCTGTGGCACGGTACGCTGCACCATCTCGACGACCTTCCCTTCCCGCTCAAAAACGTTCCAGGCAGCTACGAGGCTTACGCCGCCGCCGTTTCGTGCGCACCTATCCGAGCGCCGGAGGATGCCCCCGCAAATGTTCCAACAGCACCGGCGAGCACTCTTCTGCCCTCCGGGAGCTTGCCCGACTGCCGTGCACGTGCCTCGTCGTCAGCGCCAATCGTCGGCGGTGAAGTGGAAGGTCTGCGTCGCCTCGAATCGTACGTTCGCGATGCTCTTGCAAGCCCGCGAGGTGCCGCCGCCGCTTCGTTCGCGTCACGCATTGCACCTTGGTTGGCAGCAGGGTGCCTAAGTCCAAGAGCCACGCTCGCAGCCGCGGTGGCTCAGGCTGGTGCACGAGAGAACCTCGCTATATCGCGCGTCACGTTTGAACTTCTCTGGAGGGATTTCTTCTACATGGTGACCACGAGTTCCGGAGCCTTCACAGCGCCAACGAAAGCGCCCTGATAAGAGTAATACAACCTTCGAAATCATTTGCGCCACGAACAAAAACTGGCACCGGTGAATGGGCTGAATGGTGAAAGTGAATGGTGTGAATGAACTACCGTTGGACAAACTAAAGTGCAACTTCATTACTGAATGAGGGATCTCAGTTGGTAACCTGCAAAAGTAAGAACAACCACCGCTCAAGCCTGAGTGTTCATCAACTGCAGATCGTTGCGCTTACCGTTTGTTTTGGTGGTCAGACGACCACGAACTTTTACGACGGCGCGTATGAGCCTGTTCCGACGGTCACTTCGCCAGTCAAAGATCCCACGAGAAGAAGAAGGACGGGTAGAATTATGAACAAGGCGCCAATGACCAAGAATGGCTTTTTGTCGTCCGTGGGTGGCGGCGGTGCCTCCGCCAGTTTTGACCCGCGGCGTCGTCCTGTTCGGTTTCGGTTCGGGTCTGCGTTTGCGAGCACCTTGACAACTCGCAAAGGCCGACCTGTTTTCCGGGATCCATCCGTGCATCCAGCGTGCAACGACGACGACGACGATGATAGCGCCCGTGACACCGCTCCCATCCGGCGTGCAGGACAAGCAGGGAGATGAATGCGTGGTGAACGCACCGCAGCAGTACACCCTGAGAATTGGAAGCGAGACGTGATCACCATCATGGAAGCGAGCTTTTGACGGGGAGAATGATATCAGAACGGGGTAAAGTGTGTGGCTGAAACGGAAACGCAACGCAACGCAAAGGGGGGGAGATACAGATGTTTAATTTTTTTCCCTCATCTTTCTTGGGGATGGGTTAGGGTTAGGGTTAGGGGGGATAGATTAGGGTTAGGGGGAATGGGTTAGGGTTAGGGTTAGGGTTAGGATTTCCTCCTTTTTCTTTCCGTCATACCGTACCACGGTTGACTACCTTTAAGGTACTGTACCTCGCCTTGCTCAAAAAAGACTACAGTACCTTTACAGTATTCTGGATGGTAAACTTTATCGTCAAGGGCCTAAGTTAGGAAGTACTGTATGTATATCCGAACGGCGAAGGGCGAGCCACTTAAGGTGTCTCAAATCTTACCAAAGGCCACCGTCAAAGGTACATAGTTGGCAATTCAACTTCTTCTCCACCACAGCCACATCTGGTACATAAGAACTACCACTAACCTTAGTCAACCAACTCCTCCGATGATTCTCGCGGCTGGCTGGCCGGCTAAGGTTCATTGCTAAGGTTACCCTTGAAATGCATGGTGGTAGTCTACCTGTAAGGTGGGAGATACACTTGCACTTGACTCTTGATTGGCTCTGTGATGAGAGAGAGCCTCATCCCTCGAATGCGAATGGTCTCGAACGCAACGGGGGCCCCTCCCAGCCTCTGCTAATAGACTATCAAGGTGGCATCTTGACGAAGCCAGACCTGTGGTTCCGGGACTCCCCCGCGGGGGGGGGAAAGGAAAAAAGATACGCTTTTTTTGGGCCCCCACAACCCCCAGTTAGTTGCCAGTCAACATCGGCGGGCCTCTCCCCTCCCGGTCGACCCTTTGTTCTCCGAAACGTGATCGAGCTTTGTTACACCAGAAGAAAGAAAGAAAGAAAACGTCAAGATGGGCAAAGGTGCAGGATGCGGCGCGTCGACCGAGGCGGAGGAACCTCCAACCCAATGGGCCAAAAAAACATACAATGCGCCAGCCCCGGCCGCTGTAGCTGAGAAGCCCAAGGAGGAGGCTGTCAAACCAATCAAAGAGGCGCCCGCACCGGCGCCGGCCGCAGTTGAGGTCAACGAGACACCAGCCCCGGCGCCAGCCGTTGAGGAGGCGAAGAAGGTACAGGCACCAAGCAGGGCCACCAAAATTCTCAGCTGGTTGGGTGCTACGCCAGAGCCGGGATTGCCTGTTTCCGAGGCGCTCAACACGCACTTCCCTGGTTCGCTGCCGGGCATCGCCGTACTCAAGCGCACCACCGCCGTTCTCAAGTCGAAGTATGACATGGATGGCGATAACACCATCTACGGCCAGTCCATCTGCCCGGACGAGATCAACAACGAGAAGGGCGACCTCGCGGATATCATGAAGGAGTACTGGGGTGAGGTGTTCCCCATGGGCGGTATCGGTGGCGCCCCGTACGTGGGCAAGACGGGCTTCGGCGCCTTCTCGCACCACGTTCCCGACGACGGCCACGTCTTCATCATGTTCGGCCCGCACGTCGGCATCTCCAAGTCTGGAGAGGTTGGCAAGTACCATCGCATCGGACAGGCAACCGAGTCCGGTTCGTGTGGAGCTATCCTTGCCGGCTACGCCCAGTGCTGCTCCGGGGACTCGTTTGGGTTCGATATGGACGATATGCAGCAGTCGTATCTGCGCAGCGCGATTGCCCCGAGGTGCGAGGAGTGCAAGTCGGCGGCGAACCCGATCGCGGCCGTCACGCACGTCGCGTATGACTCTATTAAGGATAAGATGCTGAGGATCGTGAACACGAAGTTTGGCCCGGGCAAGCTCGTCATCTTGGGCGGTATCCAGATTAACATGCCCGCGCCGTACGAGGACCACTTCATGCCAAAGTTTTTCCAGGTCATGCAGGAGGGTGAGGAACCCGTAGACTTGCTGTCGGAGCTCGTTTTCGTTTAAAATTTTGTGTTAATCGAGTATCAATGGTCGTTGCGTTGATGCAGGAAAACTTCAATCTAACAAGAATTTGTTTACAAACCCGCTCAAATTTAATTTTACTTTAATTTCACTTCTTGATATACAGAACAATTTGATACATATGATTCGTCGATAAAGTCAACCGCGTTATGTTGACATGCTCAAGACGTGTGACGTGATTACAGACTAACTTGTCGTCTCGCGTACTGGTCATGTCATGAATGTGATTGTGCGATCACCACCGATCATCGGCAACTTACCATCGTTTCGTTTTCTTCGAAGTACCGGGTAGTAGTTCGAAGCTCACTTGCCAGCCAGTCCTGGTCCAGTGGTCAACACTCAACAGTCCTGGCAGTCGAACAAGTCACGGAAGGAGACAATACGCAGGGTAGTTGTGGAAGTTACGTGAGCAAACCAATCATGGAACCCACGATTATACTGTACTACGATAGAACTATGGTCATGACATCACAGACCCCCCACCATAAACATTAAACAAACACGAACCGGAGGACTTGACGAGTTGGCGGATCCGATCCAGATGAACTAAGGTTAAGCTTAATCTTACCGGGCCAAATAGGGTTAGCCTTCCTAGGGTTAACGGCACAGAGCCTCTAGCTAGCTAAAGAAGAAGTATGTATCCGGGAATGTAAGGGCCAACCAAGCCCGAAGCGGACTGGCGGAAGTGCGGAACGACAAGACAAGCTGATGACAAGCAACACAACAGTGAACAAACAGGTCATGCATGAGGTCAACAAGCCCGAAGAGAAGAAAAGAAAAGAAGGGTCCTGACCGGCCTCGAGGCAAAACTCAGTGGCCTGGCCTAGTGGCCTGGCCTGGCCGACTTGATGTTGCTTTCTCGTTCTCGTTCTCGTTCTCGTTCGCCTTGAGCTGCAAGGCCTCCTTGCAGCCTTGGTTTCTCGCGAGCTTAACTAAAACTTACCGGAAAAGAAAAGCTTATTGGCCTCGAGCTGGCCTTAAGCTGAAGCCTTAAGGGGGAGAGATTAGATTGTCAGCCCGTCACCCGTGGAATCCGTCCGTGGAATCATAGTTTTACCGTGTTGAGCCTCACCTTGAGCATCACTATAATGTACGTGCTTACAAGCAAGTGTTTTAACGGGTTTGGTTTGGGCTGTGCTTGTCACTTGATTGTTTGTCTCTTGCTTGTTCATTGTCAAATGTTTTCGCTTTTTTTTGTTGCGTTTACACTCACATCATTGATGGACAACGTCACACACACCTTCGCCTTTCTTTTTTGTCTTTTTTCAGGCCGACGACCGAGTCCAAAAACTACGTCCACGAGGATGAGAACTGGCGCCAGCGCGTCGACCGAGAGGGAATGTGCTCGACGGATTTCTGGGATACGTGGGGATTCATGTGCCTTGACCCGTCAAAGGCGGCGACACGCAGGAACTATACCGCACGCCTCGTGAAGTACTTCGACACGCACGGAGGAACATGGACCGTCGAAAGCAAGCGCGTTCCAAACACGAAGCCTGTGAGCGAGTTCTTGAACCAGGACGACGACGAGGTGGCGCGCGACGTCATCGAAGGACGCCAGACGGCGCAGTTCAGCGCAACAAACAGCCACAAAAAGATGCTCAAGGGTCTCCCTAAAAATCCCTCGTTTCTCACCATGACACAGAAGTACGGCGCGCGCCTCTCACTCGAGCAGTTTGGCGTGGGCGAGCACGGACGCAACCGTTCTCGAACGCAGCTGCCATCCAACTAAAGCTCGAGGATAGAGGATTTATTTGACGATGACGAGTAACAAAGTTGTTTGTTTAGACGCCGCTCACCTTTTTCCTCTCTCCGCCGCTGCCGCTGCCGCTACCGCCGCCGCCCAAATCGGCGAGTCAAATCTTCAAAGGCCCGTCTTCATTGCGGCGAACTCCGCAATTTTCTCGCGCTCGCGCGTCGTCGGGCAAACGCCAAAGTAGCGGTGGAAGTCGTTGGTGATGCCACCGGAGAAATCTGCATTCCGCTTCGCGTCGCAAGCCTTCTTCTCCGCCATCTGGCGCTTGTGCTCCTCAGCAAGCTCCACGTTCGCTCGCCGGCGATCAGCCGCCTGCGCCGCGGCTGATGCATGCATGAGGCCAAGCATGCCCTTAGATTGGTTCGCGTATGCCATCTCGCGCCGCGTGGCATTTTCGGCGCACTGCTGCTTCTCCCGCCTCTGCATCTCCTGCTCCGCGCGAATCGCCGCGAGCTGGTTGCGGTCCATGCCGCGGTAGTGGTCCGTGCGGATGCGGTGCGGCCCAAGATAGCTCGGAATAGGCCGCTCCGTGAGAACGTTGGAGCCCATCGCCTCCGCGATTTCGTTCGCCTCCTTCGCCGAATCCTCGAGCGCGAGCTTCTCGTCGCACTCCTTCCTCTTCGCCTTCTGCACGTCCCATGCAGCCGCGGTGGCTGCGTCGTGCTCCTTGGCGACAACGCTCGCGTCGTACGCCGCCTGCGACGCCATTGCCGCGTGAGCAGCCATCATGGCGTCGTACCTCGACTGCTCTGTCTTCTTTTCCTCGGCGCAGCGCGCATTTTCAGCCACCTTGGCCTCGGCCCACGCCGCGAGCTGCTCCTGCTGCATCTTCTTGCGTTCCTGCGCGATGTGGTCCTCACCCTCGAACTGCTGGCAACCGGATGCGCTGAGCCTCGGGTCGTCGTCGCTTTCCCTCGCCGCAGGCTCGTTGTGCCTCGCGACGTTGTCGTTGAGGTCCCACTCGCGCCTCGTCGTCTTGAGCTGGCTGTCCTTGTGGTACGCCTCGAGCGCGGCGCGTTCTGACCTGGTTTGCGCCATGTGGGCAGCGGCCGCCGCCTGCAGCTGCCCGTCGAGGTACGCCTCCTGCGCTTCCCACATCTGGTCTCGCTTCTTCTTCAGGTCGTCGCACCTCTGCTTGTCTTCGACTTGTTGTTTGAGCGCTTGCGTGTCGACACCGAACGTGCGTTGGTAGGAGTTGAGCATAAGTCCGCAGCGTCCCATGTGGTCGAACTGTCGCGTACGCGGGAACTCGGAGGTACCGACATCCTTGCCAACGGTGGAGTGTCGCGTTCCCGCGAGAACGTCAACGGGACCGCCAATACCTGACGCCATATTTATTAATATTGTGAGACAAAAAAACCGGAAAACCTTAAACGAACTAAGACGGAGTAGGAAGAGCGCCGACTGGCCGAGGAGCTCCTAAAGGTATCGTAGTTGGTAGGAGGAAAAGCACTCGAAAAGCCGTGGACCGTGTTTTGGCCGTGCTTTGGGCGTGGACCGTGGCTGTGGGCCGTGGGTGGACAAGGACAGAGCAAGACCGAGCTCGGGGAAGAAACAGTCCCCTTTGGCTCTAAACTTACAGTACTGTAGTACTATGTAGGTGCAAGGCTCCTCCGACAGTCCGAGGCTCTTTTATTACCTCGTACTGTCATAATAATAACATCGTAGTACTAGGGTACATACTAGAGTGTACTGGCAGAAGCGAAAAATCGGGATTTTTCGCTTATATAACCAAAAAGCAAAAATATAAGAGAATCGGGATTTTCTTATATTAGCGAATCGCCAATATAAGAGAAACGCGTTTAAGCTTAAAATGAAGGGGGCCGGTATTCGCCTCCGACCTATTACCCCGACTTAATCGGTTTTATTCTGCCAGTACCATGCAAAAAGCAAGGCGATGTGCTAATTTTTTCGCTTATATAACCGTTTTCTACAAGCACAAAATATAACCATATCGCTTCTGCCAGTACACTCTACTGTACAGTATGATGTGCGAGGTGTTGCAAGTAGTTGTGCTCACTCACGGAATCCTCTGACTCGCGACTCCTATCGTAGCGACGGACATCCTCTGCATGGAATCCTCTGCATGGAATCCTCTGACCGTGGCCACCTACCATAGGTGCCTGGGGTGCCCCTGGGGATGATGAATGAGACCGGTCCATTACTACGATAGACTAGTCACCTCCTCGAGAACTACCTTCGAGAACTGGAAGGCTCGCTCGCCTCGACTGGACTCGCCGTCCTGGACTCGGATGGAAAAACTTTTTACAGTACAACGGTCGACAACACCACTCCTCGAGGGCGAGGCTCATGCAACCAAGTACCAAGCTCTCCTGCCCTTCCTAACCCTAACCCTAACCCTAACCCTAACTAAACCTTTAACCCTAACCGGTTAACCCTAACCCTAACCGGCGAACCCTAACCGGCGAACCCTAACCGGCGAACCCTAACCAGCTAAGGTTTAGGAAGTAACCCTAACCCTAACACACCCACGCTCAGGGGCCCTCTCCCTCGCTCCCCCTCCGCTCCAGCCGAAACCCCCTGTGGCCCTACGATATATCGGTGGGCTCCCCTTCGGCGGCGAGCTGAGCCTCACCTCACCACAGCCTCCCCCTCCGAGGCACCGAGTTCCGCCCCTCGCTGTTCTCGGAAAAAGTCCCCAGCCAAAGCATTCTCCACCTCTCCCTTTCATCGTTCTTGCCGATGCCGTGTCGTCCATGCTTCACACCTCGCTTACTTACCTCTCGCATCTCGAATACACCATCGTTGTCACTTCTTGTTAGGTGTTCTCCTATCAATAGGAGAATCGGAACTTCGGGATTTTCTACGTGTGCACCTTTCCCAACACGGCGAACACGGCGAAGTCTCGCACGCTCCTCTTCCACGACGTCTTCGTCGACGTCGACGTCAACATCAGCCCCCTCCATCTCCGCTTCAGCCATCTCGCTCGCACCAAGCGAACAGCAGCAGCAGCAGCAGCCGTTGGTCATCTCGCCGTTTACGAGTGGAGGCGTGCAACAATCGCTCGACGACGAGGCAACTGAGACAGATACGAGTAAGCCGCTCACAGCTGAGTCTGCGAACGAAGCGCTCGACACCGTCAGGCCGTACCTACAGGCGGACGGTGGGGACGTCAACGTCGTCAGCGTGCAGAGCGGGGTGGTACTCGTCGAACTTGTCGGCGCGTGTGGAACGTGCACGCAGTCCGCAGCCACGCTGCAGCTCGGCGTGGAAGGCGCGTTGAAACGAGCATTTGGAAAGCAAATCGTCAAGGTACTTCAGGTGGCAAAACGAGACAGCGCCGCCGCCGCCGCGGCAACCATCAACGACCCGACGGCACGCGCGGATCCGGAACGACTTGCCAATGCCGAGTCTGCGCTCGCGAAACGCGTCGACGAGCACCTCGACAAGGTGCGTGGCCCTCTTGAGAAGCTCGGTGGTTCGGTGACCGTGAGCCGCTTCAGCTTGAGTGAAACAAAGCTTGGTGAGGGTGGAATTGTCGAGCTGTCGTTCCAAGGACCGAGTGCGCTTGGCATGGGCATTCAGCAGGCTGTGAAGGAGCAGTTTGTAAGGGAGGTGAAGGAGGTGAAGTTGATTCAAGTGAGATGATTCACTGGTTTGTTACGTTACACAAAAAAATTAGAAACGAAAAGAGAGAGGGACATTGCAGTAGTTCCCCAGCCCAGTTCAAGATGAGAGAGTTGTTGACGTCATGTCAACCCCTTGGTGGTCCGCCTCTACCTTGCTGTCTTTCCGCCTCCATCGCCGCCTTCTCCACCTCACGTTTCAACTGCGAAGCCATGGTTTGTGCCTGCTCGCCGTACAGGTTCTTTGCCTCGCCGGCTGTGATAGGATGATGGGGGCAGTGGGAGGGAATCGTGTTTGTGAGTGCAATGAGAAAAGGCGCCAGTACGAGCACAGCACATATCGTATCAGGCGAGAGTGCGTGATCGTCGCAAGTGTACAAAAGGGGTACGTACCTTGTTTCGATGCGTCTTTCAGAAACTCGTTTGTGCGTACTGCGAACCGCTGGAATGTGCGTGAGTTCGCGAGGCCCTCGACGAGAAGTTCGTTCGCGATGTAGTTGAACACGCGCTGGAAGAACGCCATGTAGGATGGATGTATCGAGAGACGAAAACTGGGAAAACTACCGGGTAAGGTAGTCTACCTACCTGCGGTGGAGAGCGAGCGAGCGACGAGCACTGGTCAGAGGCAGGCGCCGACGTACTGTACCCACCCGACGGGACCGAGAGGAAATGACGTCGGCGGAGGAGGAGGAGGAGGAGGCCGGAGGGGAGGGGAGGGGCGAGGTTAGATTCGCAGCCCTTAGAGGGGTGTTAGGGTTAGGGTTAGGGTTACCAAGAAGGGGTATCTTAGGGTTCGAAGGTATCTTTAGGGTTTATGTAGGGTTTTAAGGTACAGTAGTCTACTGATTAACCTTTGCTAGGGTTATCCGAGGTGGGTTCCACTCTGCTATGGATAGCCATTAGGTCCTAGCCATACGGCCATACCCTGAGCAGAGGGCCGAGCGAGGGAGAGGCCGAGTCACCAGAATGGTTGTGGCTTGTGAGGAGGGTTTTGTTTATGTGTTGGATTTTTTTGGAATGGAGCAAGAATGGAGGAGGAACGGAGGGCGGCCGCCACCCCAAGCACAGCAAAAACAGGTGCAGACCGACGTCGAGTCGGCGAAGGGAACGAGCAGCAGCAGCGCCTCGCCTCCCCCCTTCGTCCCTCGCCAAGACTCGCGTTCCTCGTCCTCGCCGACGAGCAAGCAACAGGGAGGGGGTTCCCTGGGCGTGGGGCGGCTCGCGGCGGCAACCGATCCGCACAGGACCTAGAAAAGACCGAGAAAAAGGGGGAAGACCGACAGACGGCGCCCATTTAAAGGTATTATTTTCTCACGGGACCCGCCGACCCTTCTGGATAGTTTTTTCCCCTGGGCCTGGGGTGAGAACAGGCAGACGCGTCTCCAGACGTCGTCCTTCCTTTTTCTTCGTCTAAGAAGAAAAAAAGGAACGGAGAGTTCCAGCACACAAGAAAACTATCCCCCCAGGCTCACCCTTCTACGGGATCCTCAGGGCGTGCTTTTTCCCCTTCCCCTGTTCTGCGCACGCCACGTCTGCTTCGTCCTCATTGGAATAAGGCTTGTCATTCTCTCATTCTGCTCATTCTCGGCAGTCTCTGCTCTGCGTCCGTCTTTCATATTATATTTGGTGGATAATATACGTCAGGTAATAATGTCTAAGCAAGTCATCGTCATCGGCGGCGGTCTCGCGGGTCTCAGTGCAGCGCACACCGTGCTAGAAAAAGGGGGTCGTGTCATACTGGTGGATAAAGAAGCGTTCCTGGGAGGGAACTCGACCAAGGTATGTATGCTTTTGATTGATTTTCGTTCATTTTTGTTGATGTTGGTGGTTCCATGAACTGCCTCAAGTGTTGCTCCTTGGTGGTTTTTTGCTTTTTTTGCTTTTGTGCTTTTGTGTGTGTGTGCGCGCGCGCGCGCGTTTCGTGTTTTTTTTCTTTTTTTTTTTTTCTTTTTTTTTCTTTGCCATGAATCACGAAATGAGCAAAACTTTTGAAAGGTTTACTTCGTGTTTGTGGTGATGTTCCCTTATATGTATATGCTTTCGTGAGTGAGTGAGTAATGACAACGAACGAACGAACGAACGAACAAAAAGACGAAAGCGAGTTTCATTTGGGTTTGGGTTTGTGAAAAGAAAGAAAAGCCAGGCAACTTTTCCTCTTCTTCTGTGCACATCACACAACAACACTTAAGTGGAGTCAAGGAGGAGGGAGACACACACACACACAAGCACGCAGCAGCAGCAGCAGCAACAACAACAACAAAATTCCAAAAAAAAAAAAACCAACACTAACCACCTCCCTCCCACCACTCATTTTTTGTTTTTAGGCAACTTCCGGAATCAATGGCGCTCTTACCAAGACGCAGATTGCCAAGGGCATCCCTGACAGCGCGGTCATCTTCGAGCAGGACACCATGAAGAGTGCCACCGGAATCAAGCACACGTCCGCGCCGGAGTGGACGCCGCCGCTCGCTCACGTGCTCACGCACGACTCGGGACCCGCCGTGGACTGGCTCATGGAGCGTTTCGGACTGGACCTCAGCCTCGTCAGCCAGCTGGGTGGACACAGCCAGCCGCGCACGCACCGCGGCAAGGAGCGCTTCCCTGGGTTCACCATCACGTACGCGCTTCTCGAAAAGCTCGAGCAGGTGGAGAAGGAGTCGAACGGAAAGCTCGCGCAGATCATTACCAAGGCTCGTGCGCACAAGCTGCTCACCGACGCCTCCGGTGCCGTGTGCGGCGTCGAGTACGAAAAGAAGGGCACGAACACGCGCGTGTACGGGCCCGTCATTATCGCCACCGGCGGCTTTGCCGCCGACTTCGATTCGGACTCCATCCTCATGCGTGTTCGCCCTGACCTCGCGTCGTTCCCCACGACGAACGGAAAGCACTGCACGGGAGACGGCATCAAGATGAGCGAGTTCGTCGGTGCGGGAACCGTGGACATGGAGAGCGTTCAGGTGCACCCTACCGGGCTCGTGCACCCTGACGAGCCAGATGCCAAGGTGAAGTTCCTTGCCGCCGAGGCTCTGCGCGGCGTCGGAGGCATCCTGCTTGACGCCAACGGCAAGCGCTTCGCGGACGAGCTCGGACGCCGCGACTACGTCTCAGGAGAGATGTACAAGAACAAGGGTCCTTTCCGCCTCATCCTGAACGAGAAGGCGTCCAACGAAATTGCCTGGCACTGCAAGCACTACGTGTCCCGTGGCGTGATGATGAAGCACACGAACGGCTTCGAGCTAGCGAAGTTCATGAACGTGCAGCCTTCCACGCTCGCGCAGACATTCTCCGAGTACAACGCGTGCGCGCAGCGCGGCTCGTGCCCGTACGGCAAGAAGTTCTTCCACAACACGCCGTTTGACATGAACACCACCTTTCACAGCGCGTGGGTGATGCCAATCGTCCACTACTGCATGGGAGGCCTGCACATCGACGCGGACGCGAACGTGCTCGACAAGTCTGGAAGCGTTATCGACGGCCTGACCGCGGCTGGCGAGGTGGCTGGCGGCATCCACGGCCGCAACCGCCTCGGCGGAAACTCGCTTCTCGACTGCGTCGTGTACGGCCGCGTCTCGGGAGCCACCGCCGCGAAGCAGCTGCTCGAGAGGTCACTGGACCACGTGCAGGAGGGCGTGCCGTCCATTGTCGACAAGCCTGCGCCCAGCACGGGTGCGTACGTCGCTGCCGCGCCCACCGGCGCCATGGCGGCGCCGATGGCGTCGCCGGCGGCGGGCGGATACACGATGGAGGAGGTTGCCAAGCACAACAAGGAGAGCGACTGCTGGGTGGTGCTCGCCGGCATGGTGTACGACGTGACGGAGTTCCTTCCCGACCACCCGGGTGGCAAGCGCGCCATCACGCTGTACGCCGGTAAGGATGCCACGGAGGAGTTTGACATGCTGCACGACCGAAACGTGCTGACGAAGTACCTCCCGAAGGAGGCGTGCCTCGGCCCCGTGGTTGGCAAGGCGAAGATGTGAGCTTGCGCATTTGTGATAGGTACTCGCATTCAATGAAAACCGCCTGGAGGAAACATATGTTGGGGGAGGGAAGAGGACACGTGGAGATAGATGAGAAACTAATCTTTGTAATCACTCAATAGCAGCAAACACCGTTCTTAGACTTAACTATGGATAACCTTAAAGTTACGGTAAGATTGTCACATCCTCGTCTCATGTCACTCCAGCAGTCATTTCGCGATCTGAACCCCGAATCGTTGGGTCTTGAGTCTAGGCTATCTGCCAGCCTGCAATGATGCCGCAAGAAGTTGTAGGTCGTTGAAGTTGCCTTTTGCGGTAGGAACGTGCTGCTGTGATCTCACACTTCATTCCTTCCCTCATCGCGCCATCCATCGCCTGTCGACAAGGTCTGTCGTCATCACCTCCTGAGGGTGGTTCTGCCGCCTCCCGCGGCTTGCCAGCCGCGAGTGTTTCTTGCAAGGCCCATGCAACAGGGGAGATCCGCCGAGGTGTTTGTTTACCTCCGAGGGAGGAGCTCAGAGCTGGAGGGCACCGTGGGAGAGGAGAAGCTCCCAGGGGGCTCCGGAGGGAGGGAGGCTCCTCCGGGCAACCTCTCCGCGGGGGCACCCCGGGCGGGCGGGCGGCCATCGCGGGAGATTTCTGCTCCGGAAGGGGCAGTCTATAAGGTCCTTAAGGTCACCGCACGCATTGAAATTTAATTCCAAAACACCATTTAAGGCCGTGTGTGTGTGTGTGTGTGTGTGTATTTTTTGTTTGTTTGCTAGTTTTAAGCTTCACTTAAGCTCACTTCACACTCCGCGCGCGCGTGTTTGTGTGTGTGTGTTTGTGTGTGTGTGTTTGTGTGTGTGTGCTTGTTTGTGTGCTTACACATATTGTGGCGGTACTATCAGGCTAGACTATCAGGCTAGACTATCAGGCTCGAGAGCTCTGTACTGTAGGGTAAGGCCGTGGCGGTAACCAGTAAGTACGAACTTACGTTTGGATACAAGCCACAGCGGCAGGCTGCGTACGCAAGGGTAAGGGCTACTACGGTGAGGCCGTGGTAAGGGGCGCAGCGCAGAGTTACCTTTTGTGGCTGCCGGCGGTTGCCTGAGGTTGTGTTCTTTGGGGATGACGCATGAAAGAAGATTGGCGCCGGTGTCGCGCTACGCGCGCTCCGAGACACGTTCGGGCTGCTGCACCACTTCACCACCGCACACCACCACCACCTCAAGAGACGACGTCACAATCGCAACAACCACCACTTCACCAGAAGAAAGAAGAAGGCGAACGCGAACGCGAAGGCTATCTCTACGCACGCATGTCTGTGGACTGTCGGCGTTTCAGTGTTTGCTGCTCGCAGCCTTGTGTTGTTGGTCGTCGGTGCCCACGAGCACAATAACAGTCGTCGCGCAGAATACTACCCACGTACACGGAAACCACACCAGCGTCGAAGCTACGACCACCACCACTTCAGCACCAACCACAGTACCGTCGTCCGACTCGTCCACGTGTAGCCAGCTGGCTGCACACCCTGCAACAAAGCAGCCGTGGCCAACTACCACGGGCGACGCATCGAAAGAGTTCCATGACGTGTTCAAGCTCGGTATGATCACGACGGGATACGCAAACTACAAGTCACAGGGAAGTTCGCACTGCGAGGCAGTGCTGCTGTGGCTAGAGCTCGTGGAAAAGAATGGAGGAATTCACGACAGTAAAGACAACCTCGTCGCTGTGCACTTGTTCGTCGAGGATGGCATTGTGCTGAATCCGAGCAATGGCCGAAATGACATGACCGCGATGAAGGAACGCGCGACCGAACTTGCCGAAAAGCTTGCCGACCCTGCACAGGGCATTGGCGTGCACGCTCTTCTGGCACCGTACACGTCAACGCTCACGCCGTTCGCTGCAGCTGTTGCCGAAAAGTATGGAATTCCCGCTTTTGCCGCTGGCGCCGCCGCGGACAGTGTGTACGCGTGTCCGACCGATAGGTCCAAGACGCTGCCATTCGGATGCAACGCGCACGGCGTGAGGAGATTTTCGACCCTGTACGGAACCCTGCCCTCCGCCACCGCGTACCTGAAGGACTCGGTCACGCTCGCAAACCTGAAGGGCTCGAAGACCATCGCGCTCATCAGAGAAACGGCGTCTTTCACCGAAAGTGTCACTGACGGTATCAGGAGTCAGGCTGAGATGCTCGGCCTTGATGTAGTGGCGGAATTTCGCGTGGGCGTTGATGCAGAGGCGGAGGCAACTGGGTTAGGCGCTGATGGCACTTCACGCGGCAAGACTTGGGACGAGGCGCTCCATCCTGTCGCCGAAACGTTGGCGAGGCTGAAACCTGACATGGTTACGTTTGGTTCGTACCAGGCGTCATGCGAAGCATTCATGCGCCATGTGAAGCGGATGAACTACATGCCCCCGGCGGTTGCCTTCACCGTGTGCGTTGGTTCTCATGATACGCTCGAAAAGCTCACCAAGGACGTGCGCTTCATGGTGGGATCATCCGTATGGTCTGACACAGTCTCTGGCACGGAATACATCGAAAATAACCTGTTCAAGCCAAGCCACTTTTTTTCAGAGAATAGAACAATCGGAGCGCCAGAGCTCTTCTCTAAGATGTACTCAAAGTCGTTCGGCATCAGCCCAACGTACCATGCAGCATCGATGATGGGATGTCTTATCTTGATGGAAGCTTCCATTGGCCTCTTGGATCTGACGACATCCGTCCATCTCGTGCATGACTCGTTTCCCCTCGCGACAACCTTGCGTGACGTCTACATGCCAAGCATGCTCGGCATATTGACTGTGAATGCATTTGGGAGAATGGATCGCATCAATCCTGTGACGTTGCAGTACTCGAGCACGGGCGCCATAGAGATCGTAGCTCCTCTAAGTGCAGCATCGTCGGATGTTGTGTACCCGGCGCCAGCCTGGACCCACCCAGAACGCAACTTCCCCTGTGAGCCCGGTACACGCGTGGATGGTTTGAATGACTGGGTCATAGACAGTTCGATGGAAAACGGCTGGAAGTGGGCGAACACAACGTGTGAACCATGTCCCATGGGATATCACTCGAGTGTGAAGGGCATGCTTTCCTGTCTTAAATGCCCTGTCAATACATTTGCAGCCAACTACAGCACGTCGCAGTGCATGGCGTGCCCCACAGGTTCGACCACGAGAGGTGAGATGGGAAAGGCGACATGCTCCCCTTGCGAGGCTGGAGATTTCCACGACATAATGAGAGGAACGTGCTCTCCGTGCGCTGCTGGCACGTTCTCGGACGATCGTCGAACCTTGCAGTGCACATCTTGCAAGGATCTTGCGGGAAATCAATACCAAGACGAAGCTGGCAAAACGTCGTGCAAGAGTTGCCCCGCGAACGCGGAGAAGCCATCGTATGGTATTCTGAAGACGGAATGCAACTGCAAGCCGGGTTTCGTGCGAAAGTATAATAAAAAGGGCGATTTTGAGTCTTGCATCTTTTCTCCGAGGAGCGCAGTGAACATCGCTATTATCGCCACGGTGTGCTTGTGCATCGCCATGACATTTCTCGTCGCCGGCTTCAACTACGTTCGACGACAGCGCATGATGCACAAAAGATTCAAGGATTTGCAAGAGAGCGCGGAATATCTGCGAGAGGTGAGTCAAGTGCTACTGGGCAAGGCCAACTATCACGGCCCGATCGTCGAACCAGACACGCTGGATACCGCGGAGGCGATTACCTTCGTCGTGACGGATTTGCAGGACTCGACGATGCTGTCGGCACTGCTTCCCAAGGACATCTACGAGAGCATGCTGCAGAGTCATGATCAGGTGATGCGCACATGCGTTCGTAAGTATGGCGGGTACGAGATCACGACGCAGGGAGATAGCTTTGAAATCGCATTCACCACGAGCCTCACTGCGATTGAGTTCTGCCTCGAAGTGCAAGAGCAACTCGTCAATGTCCCATGGCATCCCAAATTGCTTGGGGTTACTGGCTGCACCGACGTGTTGATGGATGCGATTTCGACCATGCCAATCTTTCGTGGACCGCGGGTGAGAATGGGGATCCATAAGGGCGTTGCCGGAACATTCACAAGAACGATTCGAGACCTCACGCGAACGGTCGTGTACGATGGACCCGCCGTCGAGATTTGCAAGACTCTATCCGACTCTTCACACGGTGGCCAAGTGCTCTTGACGCGGGAAGCTGCCTTCGACCCGTCTGTTGTTGGCATGGCTCATAAGTGCGTGCTTGAGGTGAAAGGGACATTTTCCTTCAAGACGGGGGATAATGACAAAATGACGATCGACGTTTGCGAGGCACATCCTGGTCTTGAGAGTGTCATGCCGTGGCGCATATACGATGATGAGCTGCGAAATGCAACCATGGAGAAAGTTGGCGCTGGCTTCAATTTGAGGAGAGGCATGTGGCTTTCACAGGAATCGCCGCCAGAGCAAGCGACCATTGCGGTGGTGCGCTTGGAGACTTCGAAAAAGAATACCTTGTTTGATATTGACCACATACGAAGTAGGCTTGCCGTAGCAATACAGATGTGCAAAGGCGAGGTGTTGAGTGTCGTCGAAGGCTCTTCCGGCGAGGATATGTATGAATCGGTTGACAGGACTACCTCACTAAGTTCGTCCTACGCACAAACTCTGGAAAAGGCTCCTACAGATGCACGACGCACAACAGACAACAGAACACATGCGGATTTGGACTTTGGCATACTACCCATGCTTTTCAATAAAGAAAAGAAGGAAAAAAAGAAACGACGAACGCCCATGTTCGTGATTGGATTTGACACTGCCATTGACGCGTGCAAATTCGCCTGTCTATCTCACGCAGTTTTGCTTCAGGGTTGGTACGACGACGATGTGCTGAAAGTGGCGCCTCCATCCTATGCCAAGGATGGAGAATTGATCTATCGGGGTCCCTTGGTATCTGTTAGCGTTTCACTGATTGACCGATTCGCATGTATCGTTCACGGGAAAATGATGGAGCATGGCGCTGAATTGGAAACCCAGTCATCCGGTCTTGCCTTGACCAACGCAGGGGCTTCCGCCAGCGTCATGATGCGAACGAACTCGGCGAGCACCCGAAAGTCGGGACCTTCTACTGTCAGAGATCTTGCAACGTCCGCGATGTCTTTCCTGGCGATGAACTCGCCGCGCGCTATGAAACAGCTTGCCAAAAAGAAAACGATGAACAAGGCATCGCGGCATAAGAAGCCACGTCTCATCGAGGCATTCTCCGTCCCACGCGTAATCCACCTTGACTCTGTGGCACACGCAGTCTCGCTCATGAAGGGCGCTCACTCCGGACAGACGGTGGTGTCCGAGAAAGTGTGGGATGCAGTGGGTAAGCGTCTGAGCAGCTATGGTATAGATAGTATCGAGCTTGGCGCTCATGTACTTTCCGATGAAAGCACTCAGGATATTGGCACTGGAAGTGAACAGGAGAATTTAATGGAGATTGCACTTACGCAGCTTTCTGCGCGCGTGTTCCCTGCATTTGGATCCATGATGCAGATTTCAGCAGGTTACCGGGAGGCACCAGACCCGAGCATGGGTGTCGCGATCATGTTCGCCAAGTGGACATCCACCGACGCTCCCACAGAACCTTGGGTTGCTCTGTTCAGACGGTTGCTGAACACGCACAACGGATATGAGTGCAAGGCAGTGGACGGCTCGGATGACCCCAAACTTACCATAGCATTCAAAACGTTGACAGCCGCGCTGGAGTTCGCAACACGGTTGCAGCTCGAAACAGCGCAGGATGATGGCAAAAAGCCTGGAGGTATCAGCATAGGATGTGCATTTGGCACGAGCGCTTTCAAAAAGCCTGTGCTCGGTCGCGCAGACTACTTTGGCATATTGCCGAATCTCGCCGCGCGAGTGTTCGGCCAAGCAAGGCCGGGGCAAACGCTTGTGCATGCCGATTGGGAAACTATGCGGTGCGACTTACATCTCAATGCCAACATGGTGCCGACTGGCCACGTAGTATTTCGCTCGCAAGAATTTCCAGTGGGATCACGCGTCGAGACAGAGGTAGCCGATATAATGCTGCGCCCCGTTGGCGTCTGCAAACTGAAGGGAATCGGCCGAAAGGAGCTCATGCAGGCACATCTGTCAAAGCAAACTTACGTACCTTTTGAAGCGCCAAAAGGTCTTTGTTTTGATGACGCCACGCCGGATAGGAAGCTAACTCACAGAAAAGGAAGTCGAACATCTAAATCTGATCGGTCATTTAGATCACCAATAACACCATCGGCGGGGGAGAAAAGCTTTTCTGCGAGTCTAGCGCACAAGCTTCAGGGCATTACGAAGAGACTGACTCTTTTGCAAGGAGCAACAAAGAGATTCAGGAACATGAGTTCCGAAAGAAAGGAAATGCAGGGACAGCTAGCAGTGTCAGACCTGCGTTTCAGCTTGAAAGAGGATCCATCTCTCGTCAACTCGAAAGCGGCTGGCAATAGTTGTGGATGCTTCTCGAAAAATTCATCCAACACGCCTCCGGAGAACAAGAAAGCATCGGCTTCGGAGATTCTGCTTTCCGACGGAAAGTCGACCATTTCTTACGTGTCACTGGCAGACACAACGAGTTTCTTGTCAGGAGCTGGAGGTGCAGCTGCAAGTAGGGAAACGCTTGTGCAGAGCTGGCTTAGGTCCGAAACGTTATCGTCGGATGAAACGCTTGACACGCCGAGCGCAAGGAATAATCAGCTGAATAGCGGCAGCTTTGCTCCAAGCAATCGTGAGGAGATTGTGGACATCCCTGAAGAAACCGAAGAGGAAGTCGAGGAGGAGGATGAAGTTCATCCTCCTGCTGACGCTGGTGGAAGCCATTTTACCAAACAAAATACATCAAAACAGAGGCTGTACAAGTCACAGAGCACGGAAATTTCCGAAATTGTTGTTGCATCGTCGGATGCGAAACCTTAAGAAGAAGACTCAGGCAGAAGGAAACTTCTTCTACCTGATTATAATATTTGCATATGTAATACACGATACAAGTTTTGCCACTTCACAATGGTCAACATTTACATGATACCGAATTCACAAATCCAATACAAACCCGAACAAACTAGCGCAAAAATTACAAATAAATGATCACCTCGTGGGCCTCGTGCGCGTCCTACTGGTGGCGCTTGCACCCCATGGTGCTGACCCTTTCATCGCCGTGGTCCTGGCATTCGCGGCACTTCGGCCCGTAGTCGACGGCGCAAGTCGTGCACCAGCCGTGGCGCCCTTCTTAGCAGCTGATGGAGAAGAAGCGCCTGTGCCGAAAACCTTTTTCTTTGCCGCCGCCTTTGCCGCCGCATATGCGCTTGCACCAGAGTCTAGAGTGGGTGCGGGAGGTGCACCTTTCGCGTTCGCGGGTGATGCCGCCTCGCCATTCGTCGCGTTGCCGTCGTTCTCCCCTCTGTCGTCGTAGAATCCCACTCTCTCCACGACGCCATACGCTGCTGTGTACCACGCATCGAATTCCGACACGAGATCCTCCGTAGCCTTCTCAGCGAGACGCTGTGTGTAATCGATCTCGCTGCGCACTTCTCGCAGCGACTCGTATGCTGTGCGATACTGCCGCTTCAAGTCTTTCACGACAAGAAGGCGTTGGTACTCGTCCTCGCTTAGCTCGACCGTCTCGCCTTCGACACTGGAAATCTGCGGTGCACTCGCTGAGGCGTCGTCGATCGATTTCTTCAGCTGATTGATCTCCAATCCAAGGTCCCGTGCGCGAGTTTTCAGGCGGTGCAGCGCAGCCTTATTATCTCGCGACGCATCCGCAAGCTCCTTGCCCGGACCAAGTTTATACTAGGTAAAAGTTGTTTGGGTTGTAGATTGTACATGTTAGTTCCAAGTGGGAGAATGTATGATGGTGTATGGAGTGGGTTAAGGAGGGAGTGGCCCACCGATCGTACGTACTTCTTCGAAGGCAACGCCTCGCTTCGGCGCTGGCAGCGGTGCCGGCGGCGACGAAGCTGGCATAGAGGATGTGACGTCGCCATCAGCGGACGACCTAGATACTCTGGGCCGTAGCTCGTCCATGCCACCCTGGGGTCGCGCATCGTCCGGCGCGCCGCCGAGAGCGGCGGCGTATGCGTCAGGAACATCCGAATCTCCCACAGCATTCGCCGAGTCCGCGGCTTTCTCGCCATCCATCGACGCCGCCCCAGCTGCCTTTGTTGGACTTGAGGCGATACTTGCAATTCCTGCGCTTGTTCCTGCTGCGCTGAGCGCTGCTCGTGCCTCCTCAAGTTCGCGCCCCTGGGCGCGGTATAGCGCGCGGCACTGCACGAGGCACTCGCGCACGTGGCGAAGGCTGAGCATTTCTATGGGATCGAGGTCGTCGTCAGCGTCATCGTCAACGTCGCCCGTCGCCTCGAGTGCCGCTGCGCCGCGGCCTCGTGGTGGGCGATCGAGGAAGGCTTGAACCTGCGACCTCAGAGTGAGCCGCTGTTCTCTTGCATAGCGCACGTAGGTTTGCGTCGTGCGCCCCACTAGTTGGTCGTGCATCGCAAGCTCGCGCTGCAGCTCGCGCACCTCACGCTCCAGCCTGCGAATCTCCGTTTCCGGGTCCATGCGTATGTTACGCACAGCCTGGTTGTGCACACGCCCCATGCGCTTGGCGAAACGAAACCTGGTGGTATTGTGAAGGTGAAGGTGTAGGCGTGGGTGTGGATGTCAGATGTTAGCTGCCGTTGTGTCGTAGCGGAACTCGAAAACGATTCGCGAGAGGGAAAGGCTTACGTGGAAAGCGTCTCGTCGATGTGCTGCGCCTCCCCCCACACGTTTGCGATTACCGTTGTGAGGCAGTTTCCTCCTAGCGAGTCTTCGAGCATGTGCGTCAGACGAGAGCTTCTGTACGGCACGTGGCTGCGATTCTTCTCCCCAAGGGCAACGACCACCTGCTCCAGCAGGCTGAGGCTGCGATTGATGTACTGCGCCTCACGCTGCGTGCGCCCCTCACTTTGAGTCTTAGAGAGACGCTCACTTCCCGCGAGGTCGACGAGGTGCAGCTTCGACACGGTGCGCCTGTCGTCGTTATTTTTCGAGGACGCGAGGAGCCGGCACTCGACGTGCACTGTGAAGATGGCGTGGCTGCGGCTGCTGCTCTTGTTGAGCTGGTGCTCTGCAATAGACCTGTTTGTGATTCCCTCGAAGAGCAGCGCGAGTGCGTCCTCCTCCCCGGCGACGACAGGTTTGCTGAGACCGCGCACGTAAACGCCCTTGATGGCTCGCTGGTTATTTTCCGGCGAGGCTGCTGTAGCGGGCGACAACGTGACGGTCTCGTCGCAGACGGTGAGGTCCGCGGGGTCTGTTTCAGGTGCAAGCAGGTCGTATATGAGCTCGTTGTAGATTTCGCAGAAGCTCACGCGCACGGTGACGTCCGCGCCCACCTGCGCGCTGAGGCAGCTGAACAGGTGGTGTATTGCGCGTGGCACGAGCCCTCGTGATGCGTAGTCGCGTCCTCCCATGACTGTGTACGTTTTCCCGGCGCCCGTTTGTCCGTACGCGAGCACGGTAGCGTTGAATCCGTCGACGACATTTTCGACGGCGTCGCGGCAAGACGCGTCGAAGACTTCGTCTTGGGATGCGTTGTGGAGCACGGAGTGGAATCGGAATTCGTGTGCAAGTCCAGAAGTACCAGAAGTACCCCCCTTAGATGACGACGGGAGGAGAGCGATTGTCCTCGAGTCACTATGGAGTTGAATGAGTTCATGGGAAAATGACGCCGAAGGACGTGTGCGGCACACCACCCGAACATTGGAGTGAGCCGATGATGATCCAGAATTACCATGGCTGCCATGAGCATGAGCGTGCGTCGACGCCATACTTGTTGAAAGAAAGTGCAAGGCAACAATTCTTCACGAGCACAAAACTAAACCTTACAATCCACCGCGGCCTCCCCCCCCCCCCCCGTTGGTGCGTGCCAGTTGCCCCAGCGAGTATGAAGTCCCGTCCAGAGGGGGATCCCCACATTTCCCTTCCTCTGAACTGAACTGAACTGAACTGGGGCAGGGGTGGGGTGGGGTCTGGCGGGCCGGGCCGTCTGGGGTGGGGGGGGCTTTTCTTGCCAGAATGGAGAAATCGATCAGGGAGCGGAGGAACCTTCCTGTTAGGGTTAGGGTTAGGGTTAGGGTTAGGGTTAGGGTTAGGGTTAGGGTTAGGGTTAGGGGTATGAGTAGTTCCGTGGCCCGTGACGTGAAGTTTCAGTTCCAGAATCCTGAAGAAACATTCCGTCGGCTTCATCTTCATGGCCTTTAATCTTGCGTCATCCTCATCCTCATATAGTTATAGTTCTTCATCACATAGGCTTGTTTCTTCTTCTGGTAGTCATCGTCATCGTGTGTGTTTATCTGGTCATCGGCATCATCATCGGGGTCGATCTTGTTGTCGTCTTTGGCGTGTGTTTTCGGTACACCACATGGACCCTTCTAATGGCGACGTCACCAGGGAATTCCGCATGCGCAACGCAAGCAACCACCCCGCGGTGGGATTCGGAACGTACAAGTGCGGATACCTACCCCCGTCGTCCGCGCAGGCGCAAACCGAGGGTGACGCGAATCCCGCGGGGGCGGGTCCCTCCGCATCGACGATCGTCGCGTCGGCGCTTGACGTGGGATACCGCTTCCTCGACTGCGCGCAGTTCTACAACAACGAAGCCGACGTGGGAATCGGCATCCAGAACAGTGGTGTGCCGCGCTCTGAACTATTCCTAGCCTCAAAATGCTGGACAACCGCGATTGCAGAAGGACCGTCTGCGGTGCGCTCAGCCTTGTGCGATACGCTCGACGCGCTCAAGACGGACTACGTCGACCTCTACTGCATACACTGGCCCGTTCCACACGGAAGGCACGTCGTCGCGTACAAGGAACTCCTCAAAATGCGAGACGAAGGACTCATACGAAGCGTGGGTGTCTCCAACTACACACTCGAAGACTACGACGAACTCGTTACGAACGACGTCGCCGAAGACGATTTGCCATTGGTGAACCAGATTGAGGTGAATCCACTGCTTTACCGTAAGAAGACCATCGAAGAGTTCCAGCGTCGAGGCGTGTTGATTCAGTCGTACCGTTCGCTGCGCGACGGCAAGGCGTTTGAGATCCCGACGATCGTCGACGTTGCAAATAAGCACGGGCGCACGGCGGCTCAGGTGATGGGACGTTGGCTCGTCCAGAAGAATATCGTGTACATTCCCAAAAGTGTGCGTCGCGACAGGATGGAGGAGAACATAGACGTCTTTGACGACTTTGAACTGGATGACGAAGACGTGACGAAGCTCGATCATCTCACAACTGACGACGCTCTTGAAACGTTCGCCCAACTGTATCGGAAGTGCGTGGTCAGAGATACGCAGTGGGATGGAACGACCGACGGCGTGCGCACGACGTTCACGATACATTAAAGAAAACTTACAAAAAAACAAAAAAAAGTTGTAACATGACACTTTATGCCGCGTCCCATCCTGCGAAGCCAGGCGCTGGGAAGCGCGCCGTGTACTTTTTAGCCGAACGAGGTTCCGCCATCATGTCAGCGACGGTGTCACGCCACGTCGCGTAGTGAGCCGTCTCCTTGTGCTTAGCTGGTGCTTCGCTGGTTTTGTAGACTTCAATAAGCAGGAACTTCGTCGCGTCCTCTTCGCTTTGCAGAACATCAAATCGGCTGATGCCAGCTTCGTTCACGGAGTTGCGTGCATTCTCGAGCGTCGCCTGCACGAACGCCGACTCCGTTCCTGGCTTGACGGATACGTAGACGTGAACACACAGCAGGTCTTCGTCAGACTTGTGGCTCTTGTCTATCGACTTGGCGGCGTTCCACGCCGACTCATCTTCGGGGAACACTGTGAGATACTTCTTCGCCTGCCTCGGCCTGAACATCATGTCAGCCACCGTATCCCGCCATGCTTCGTAGTGCTTCGTTTCCTTGTGGCTTGCCGGTCCGTTTTGCACGTCGCAGTACACTTCGACGAGTACAAAGTTGTCCTCGTCGTCGACATTTTGTACGACATCGAACCGGCTGATTCCGTTTTCTTGTATGGAGTTGATTGCGTTTTGCATGCTCGCCATTTCGAAGGAGGATTGCGAGCCTGTGGAGGAGTTGACTTGCACGTCGACGAGTACAGCGAGAAAAGGAGGTGAAAAAGCAGCAGGACCGTGCTCGGAAGCACAGCAACGAACGTCGTGTTGTTGATGAGCACGCCGAACAGCACGGTGACCGCCACCACTATCCATACCACCACCACCGGTACGACGCATCTTTCCTTCGAAAGCCGTGCTGTAAGCACGCGTGCTGTAACGCGTGCTGCGCGTGCTGCGCATGGTCGTCACCAAGCTGCTCGTGCTGCTCATCACCACCACCATGAAAAAAACTCAAAAAGGGCCCTTGATATGTGACTCACAAAACCCGAATGTCGAATGTGGACATGGAAAAAAATCAAAACCCCTAAATGAAAAAAAACAACCCCTAAAAAGGTAACTCAGAAAACGAAACTGAAACGAAACCCCTAAAATCCAGGAAAATAAAGCATCCCATGGATTCACGCACACACCGTGAAAGCCCCTACCAAGGTGGGGATCCACTCGTAGAATGAATTGCAAAGAAAAAGTTATCCACATTTCTCCCACCGTTCTGGGTCCCAGGAACCACAAAAAACACACCCGACACCACCCAAAGTAAATTCTCGGCGGCGTATATATTCTTTCCCTAAAAACATAATAATAAAATATAAGTATGATGTCCACGAACGGTCTCGGAGGCTGTCTTCAGCAGAAGCAGCGGCATTGTGCTAAGGCGTCGTCTTTGAGGTGTGCTCGTCGTCACCCTCTTCAAGCTGGGGTCGTCCGCCCTTTCCTACTCCAGGCAGCTGTCGAGGAAGTCGACGCCGCACTCGAAGGAAAATCTGCTGGTGTAGGAAAATCATTCTCGCAGATGGAAGGGTACATGACCAACATGGAATGGGCCAAGACACAGGGACTCAACGAAGTGGGTGAAAGCGGACAACCAGCAAGCTACGGGCTCAAGTTCATGTGGCTGCCCAACGAACTCGCCGTCTGCGTCGACCAGGTGCTGCCCAACGAACGACGACTTCCTGTTACCGAGTTCTTCTACTGGCCGCGCACCGACGCATGGCTCGAGCTCAAGGCGCAGCTCGACGGCATGCCGTGGATCTCTGAGAGGGATACGGTCATCATGCTCAACACGCTCACCGAGGTGATCAACCACTGGTCGGATGCCACCACCGGTGCCTCGGAGACGAGTGTTGAGGATGCCCGCGAGGCGGCGGCAACCGAGTGCTCCAAGGCATCCTCCAAGTTCGAGTCGTGCGACTTCATTCACGTGTAGAAGATCTGTGCGCTACGACACTACCCCGTCGGAGGGCTGATTATGCGTTGGGACGGAACTTGGTGGTTGTGTAACGAGCAGGCTGTCCTGCGGCGGTGAAACCGAAACACAAAATACACACACGCACCACACACACCGAAAACAAATTTGGGAAAACACGGCCGTTTGTCTCTTACACACACACACACACACATAAACCATACCCACCCATCAGGTATGTGTACGCGTTTAGGATGATACCCAGGTGTTTTTTTCTTTTCTGCTTTTGCGTCTCTCATCAATCTCTGCGTTCAAACCTCCAACTGCAATTCAGAAGCCGCATCAAGCGCGGCGGTGGCCAGGCGATCAATGCTCTCCTGCACACCTTGCTTGTGATTCATCAGCAACTCCATGGCGCCAAGCAGGGCATTGTTCAGCGCCATCTTCTCTTCACGCACGCCCCTTGCCATCTCCTCGTACGTGCGCTGAAGGCTCTCCGACTTCTGCTCAGCCTCCGTGAGACTCGTCCGACTCTCGTTGCGAAGGCGCTCCGCCTGTGCCACGATAGATTCCGTGTCCGCGTGCAACTCTGCCACGTCGCGCTCGAGGCGCTCCTTCTCCGCCTTGTGCTCCTTCTCCAGGCTTGCGAGTTGAGCTGACAGTGTCGCATTCTCTTCAGTCCTCTGCTGAAGCCCCTCGTCGCTCGCATCCTGCTTCTCCTGCAGCAGCAGCAGCGCGTCAGCCTTCTCCCGCATCTTCACCGCGTACTGGTCACGAACGCTGCACAGATACGGCTTGACTGACCCCTTCAAGTCCAAGCCAGACACCAGAGCAAGCTGCTGCGCGTGCGTGGGAGGTCCGTCGGATCCATCCGCGGCGGATGACCAGTTGCCCACGCCCCAGTCCACGCGAAGTGCGTAGTCGACGCCCTCCGCGCGCTTGGCCGTCGCGGGTACGAGCTTCACGCGCTCCGCGCACTCGTTGTACGCACGCGTCTGCGCCTCCACCTCATCCACGCGCTTTTCCAGGTTTGTCTCGCACTCCCAGATCTGCTTCTGCTGAGACTCGCGGTGCGCTGTTGCCGTCGCCAGCTCTCGCTGCAGGCGGTTGCGCTCGTTGCGCATCTGCGAGACATCCGCGGATGACAGCGGCTGCGACGCGATCTTCTCGCTCAGCTGCTCGCACTCCTCGCACGTCGACGCGGATGCAGCCTCCGTGGAGGCGAGTGTCGCCTCGCACTGCGCGCGGCTCTCCTCCAGTGCCTTGCCCTCCTCCTCGAGTCCCTGAATCGCGCCATCGAGCTGCGCCACCTGCTCCTCGAGCTGTGCGTGCTGCGCTCGTGCCGCCTCGAGCGGCGTGAGTTCGTTCTGCAGCGTCTCGAGCTCCTGCTCGAGCTCGGCGGTGGACGCCTCCAGCTCCTCGACGTCGCGCTCGAGGTCAGCACCTCGTTCGTTGAACGTCTGGCGCAGCTGCTCGTCGAGCTCCGCGCACTTCTCGTCGTTGCCGTGGAGGAAGTTCTCGTAGCTGCTGGCAACGTATTCGAAGAACATGCGATTTGTCTGCGACTCGTGTATGGTATTTTCGGAGCTTCCGGACATCGTCGCGGCCGGCCCGAGTTCCTCCGCCTTCGCCTCGTAGTTGAGCAGCTCGACGACCCAGACGAGCGCGGCGAGCAGGGGCGGCCATGTGTGCGGCGATCCGACGGCGCACAGCGCGCTCTTGGAGATGGCGAACGGGTAGCACAGCCTCTTGAAGAGTATGGGAACGTCCTCCTCGACCTTTGCGGAGAACTTGATGTTCTTGTCGATGAAGGGCATCATGAACTGCACTATGTGCAGGAACTCCTTGCTGGTTGGCGTGGCAAGGCTTTTCGGCGAGACTGCGTGGTCGTACCCGTTCGCGGTCAAAAAGGCGATGAGCGTCCTTATATTCTGCGCGATGAACGCCTTGTCCGTGAGCGGCCTGGGGTCGTTTCGTGTGAGCGACGCGCTGGACGGCCTACCAAGGATGGACATGCGTCGTTGTTGTTGCTGCTGCTGTAGTTGCTGTGCGACCATGGACCCTCCCACCGATTTGCGCGTTTTCGCAGGTTGTTGGTGGTGGTCGAATCCTCCTGAGGAAGCAGACGAGTGAGCATGCGGATCCATGGAAACACGTCGACGCACACCCTGAGCACCCTGCCCCTGGGCACCATATCCCACATTTTCCTTATCAGGAACACGGACAGCACCGAGAGATGGACGACCCGAGACTGCCCCTCCCAGAGACTTACGAGCAGCAGCCCCATTCACAGCAGACGTACGGTTAGAGCCGTTATTACCCGGAGACAGATTCATCACCGGCATGAGCGACCCGAGGGACTTACGCGCATTGCTGTTGTTGTTCGACGGCATGGTTTCGCCACAAACAATACAATGCGAGTGTTTGAACGCGCACCCCACCCAGGGAAGGGAAGGGAAGGGAGGTTTAGAGGGGCTGACAGGAGGGTTAGGAATTGTTAGTTTTGCATTTGAAAATCCCATCCCCGGGGGGGGAGACTCTGGGGGGGGGGGGGGCACTGCCTCCAGTGCGACCTGCGGGGGATCCCCTAAACAAACAACAAAGGGGTTTAGGTGAAGCTAGGGTGCTCTGCGGTGGATCCCCCGAACAACAATTTTGGGTTGTAGGGTTAGGGCGGTTAGGTCTCCCCTTGGTTGGCGGGTGTTCCCCTTCTTGGTGGCGCGATGATGCGCGCGCGCATGAGCACAGCGCCGCTGAGCTACGCACTGCACGTAGGGAGGCTGCAGGGACGTCGCAGACTGCACTGGCGTGCGCCGCGACGCGCATCGACGCTGACATCGCGCGAGGGGCGCATCGCATGGAGCCTGCGACACAGCACTGAGCCTGGCTTGGGTTAGGGTTTTGCTCAGGTCTAGGGTTAGTTGTTTGCCGACCTGTTCCTGCGACCTCTTTTGAGATGTGACGGCAACCTCGACTTGCAGCCCCGACCGTTAGTGACAGCAACCTCGCCATGTTTTTTCGACCTTTTAAAGGAGTGACAATGTAACCTTGCCCAAAGGAAACACAGTCGTGGCATTGACATACAGTATGTACATACACATACATCTGCGAGAGTAAGTTTACCGGCCGGCCACGCAGGCTTGAACAGGCCGCTTGTTCCGGTAAAAAGCAGGTGGTTAACCGGGTGGGTGCACAACGTTTGCTGGCATCACGGTGATCACGCCTGATGCCTGATTAAATTCTCAGACTAAATTGTCAGAGAGCAAACGGCCGGCCCCTTGATCACTTGCAAGTGCGTCCACGGTCCAAGAAACAGCGACAAATTGACAAAAGCAGACCGGCCGAAGAGTGCTAATTACTGCTAAAGGTGTAAAGAAAACCCTTTTGGCAGGCAACGAAGCTGGGCAACTCCTCTTAACTTGCCAACTTGCCAACTTGCCATCACTCCGCTGAGGCTCAGCAGCTCGTGGCACTCGTGGCCATCATATTCCTCTCGCAGTGTCTGTTGTGCTCGCAGGCAGGGCAACAAGGGTTGTATTTGTGTGTCCACTGAGAGCTCAGTGAGTGGCACACCACTTCACTTCACTTACTTAGTACTAAGTCTCCACTATGCCGGACGGCTACGAGGTCTTGCACACCAAGTCCCAGGATGCGCGCGCGCGTGCAGCCGGGACGCGAGCCAAGGTGTGCCTCGCGCAGTACAGCACGCTCGACAAGAAGGCTGCGAAAAAAGCAGCCAAGCAAGCCGCCAAGGAACTCAAGGCGTTCGTCGAGGAACAGGAGGCGCTCGAGGCGGAGGCGCGCGAACAGTTCAGAATCTACGACAGCGACCAGAGCGGGAACATCGACATTGCCGAGCTCGCGAACGTCACCAAGGGCATGGGCATCTTCGACGACATTGACGACCCGGAGGACCCGGAGAATGACAACAACAAAAACGCCATCATCGAGAACGGAATGAGGGACTTCGACGACGACCGCGACGGTAAGCTCGACTTCAAGGAGTTCTGCATGCTGTACAACAAGTTCGTCACCGAGCGAGACCTGCTCGAATTCGAGGCGCCCTCCAAGTACAAGCCGCCGCCGTACCTCGAGGGCAGGGACCCGAACCAAGTCAAGGCTCTGCAGGAGCTGCTCAAGACGAGCATCTTCGCCGTTCGACGAAAGGGGGAGAGCAAGGACTTCTTCGACAACGCCAAAATCAGGACCAAGGCTTTCAAGCTCGACTGGAAGCGCATGACCAAGTCGCCGTCGTGGACAAACCTGCTCGAGGTGTTCGACCTAGGCGAGTTTGACAAGAACGACAAAAAGTTCAAGCCGAAGAAGAAGGAGGTGAAGCAAATCAAGAAGATGATGCTGCGTGAGTGGACGCTGCTCAACGACATCTTCACCTTCTACACGTGCAAGGCTCTCGAGGGCGCCGTCGCGTCGATGGACTTGGACGAGTGGATGAAGTTCACACACGCCGCGGGATTTCGCCAGGGCAAGTTCAACCGCAAGAAGCCGGAGTGGGGAATCATGGACCTCAAGGCTTGCTTCGACGAGGTGAACGTCGAGGCGGAGGCGACGAAGAAGAAGGCGAAGAAGGAGAACGAGGTGAACCCGGACGACCAGATGATGCGCTTCGAGTTCATGGAGGGCGTGCTCCGAATGATGCTGCGCTTCGAGGTGGAGGACGCCAACCCGAAGATCGCCGTGCGCATTGACGGCTTCCTCAGGTTCCTTCGGAAAAATCTCGAGCGCGAGTGCCCTGCGAGCATGCTCGACAGAAACGTGTACCGCATCGACCGTCTCTACCATCAGAGCGCACTGGAGGTGCTGTTCGCATTCCAGCGCGAGTTGAGGGCTATGTACGCGCTCATGGTGGGGCCCGACTTCATGCCCGCCACTCTGCAGGAGTGGATGTGGTTGTGCACTCGGCTCGACATCATCGACGATAGAAAGGGGCGACGAATCACAGACCGAGAGCTTCACATGATGTTCATGTGGAGCCAAATGCTGAACAAGGATGAGATCAAGGGCCGCGACAAGGCGTACACGCTGTCGTTCGACGAATTCCTCGAGGTCGTATGCCGCATGGGCGACACGAAGGACCTTCCCACGGCGGAAGATCTGAAGAAGCACGGCTTTGGCAACACGGTCGAGGCTATTGAGGATGCGATTGCGCGTCAGGAGGCAGAGCCTCGGCCGCTTGATCCGCTCATCCCTCGGCGGCCGAGCTCGGACTTCTGGGCTTTGCATACAACTCACACGCAGACGTCCGGGGAACGCCTCAAGTCGATGCTCGATTACATGTTTGCCATGATTTCGCCAGGATGCGGCTCCGTGCTGCTAGGCACATTCAAATCGGAGGTTTTCCAGAAGGACATGTCGGATGAATTCTCGGAAATCTTTCGGGGTGCCAAATTCCCGCTTGAGCAAGTCAATAAGACGACGGAAGATGAGCTCAAGGAGTTGGCGGCAAAGGAGGCTGAGGAATTGAAGAAGGCTGGAGCTAAGGCGGAACCCATCGGACCGAGCGGTCACGTGAACGTTCATCATAAGTGATGAGTGCCAAGCAAGCCTTGAGGTAACGAATTCTTCCTTTTGAAGCAGACACTTCTTCCACACCAACCCCTAGCTTATGATACTCAACCCTAACCCTAACCCTTGGCCGTTCTTTTTGACTTTTCCCAGTCGGTTGGTTGAGTGGTTGGGCACATTCCCGTATTAAAGTTTTATTGTTTCAACGGGTCCTTGCCAACTCTCCAAGGCCAACTCTCCAAGGCTGTGGAGAGACGTGAAGGCGACGGCGAAGGGACCCAAAGGAGTCCCACCCAACGGGTGCGAGAACGAACATTAGACGTGACGGCCGGCGAGGAACTGCATAATACTACCTTTACAATATTGCGTTGGTCCGAGAATTGTACTCCAGTGTCGTTGACATGTTCGCGGACACTTGCTTGTCGCTTGAATGCATTCAAGCGCGCACTGTACTCGGCGAGTCTTTCGTAACCGCGTCCGTGCTGCAAAACAGTCACCATCTTACTCGGCGCACGGCCAACGTTGTCCTCGTAAGGAACCACCGTCACAGACCTTGCGCACCTTGCGCACCTTGCGAGTGCGTCAACGCCGGTGTCCTGAGGCGTACTCCACGAGCTTGCTATTCGCGGACGCGCTCCTCTTCACGCTCCACGCGTTCGCGTTCACGCCTTGCGTCTGCAAGACGCGCGCTTCGTCGTGTAGCGACTTGCCACTCGGCGCAAAAGGCCCGGGCCAAAAGGCCCGGGCCCCCTTTCCCGGAATCCCACTCAACGTGGTATCCCGGCAATACCCTCCCAGGGAATCTCCCGCGGAGGAAGGGGGGGGGGAGCCGCGTGCGCGCGCGAGTGAATTCCTCCGAGCACCCTATTTTCCAGCACACACCACACCAAATACTGTACCGTTCGTCTCAAACTTGAACGAAATTCATCTTGTTTGTAACCATGGAGGCGCAGATGCAGGCTTTGGTCGAGCAGCAGCTCATGTCCGTCGCGGCGAAAGTCGAGGAGCAGGTGGACGACGAGCTGCACCGCCTCAACAACCTCGACGGCGAGGATATCGAAAAGCTGCGAGGTGATCGAATCAAACAGATGAAAAAAGCGGCGGAGAAGAGAGCGGAGTGGATCGCCAAGGGACACGGCGAGTACCGCGAAATATACACCGAAAAGGAGTTCTTCGCAGAGATGAAAAACGAGCGGCGCATGGTCTGCCACTTCTTCAGGGACAACTGGCCGTGCAAGGTGATGGACAAGCACCTTCAGGCACTCACGCAAAAGCACATTGAGACCAAGTTTGTCAAGATCAACGCGGAGAAGGCGCCCTTCCTCGTCGACAGGCTGAAGATCTGGATGCTGCCCACGCTTGCCGTCGTTAAAAACGAAAAGACGACAGACTACATCGTGGGGTTCGACGAACTCGGTGGCGTGGACGAGTTTCCCACCGAGGTTCTCGCGATGCGACTCGGCGCGGCGGGTGCTATCGAATATAAGGAGGGGGAGGAGTACGGTACGGCAGGTTACAGCAACAAGGCGATGCTCGGCGGGAATGTGCGCGAGCAGCGCATGTCCGCCATTCGAAAGGGTGGGGCTGCACGCGACGAGGATGACGAGGACAGCGACTTTGACTGAATACAGTATCTTTTCACCCTCTTACTAATGAATGGTTTGTTGTGTTTGTGTAAGTCGAATCCAAAACAAGTGTGTGTTTGTTTATGTGTGTGTGTGTGTGTGTGTGTGTGTGTGTATGTGCGTGTGTTGATATGCTGTGGTGTGATGTTACCACCAATCTTACGCCACCGCGTAACCACGGCTATGAACCGCCGCCGCGATCGCCTCCGTGCGCTGGTGCAATCCCTTGACACGCTCGACGATGCGGTCCATAGGCGTAGGATAAGGCGATGCCATGACAACAACACCTCGCTCCGCGTCAAGGCGCGCCGAGATGCGATCGGAACGAATCATCTCCAAGATCCACCTCTCAGCCTCGTCCACACCCATGCCAAGCGTTCCCGCAAACTCAGACAGGTCGATCGTCTTGTGCACTCGGCAGTAGCTCTCGAAGATGTACATGCGCGAATTTTCCGCAAACTCCTGTCGCAGCCCGACGAGGAAAAAGTCTGAAGCGAGCACGGCGTCACATGCCGCGAGCGTCGCCTGCGCCTCCTCGAGGTCGTGCCTGACGTAAAGCGCCTCCAAGAATGCGCAGATGGGATCCTGTTTTGTCGACTCCTCCTCGCCCGACGCGGCAAGCGCGTCCGCCGTCTCCTGAGCCACAGCGTTGACGACCGCGGGGATGAGGGCGCGCCTTCGGCGGTTGCACAGCGCGGCGGCTGCGAGATATCTGAGCAGGTGCCTCGCGTTCGTCTGGATCGTGTTGAGGTACCTTTCGTTCAAGAAGAGGTCCAAAATCGCGTTTCTTCCGTTTTCGTGGTTGAAGAAGACGAACAGCGACCAGTGCGCGAGCCACGTGCGCTGTTGGAGCTGCTCGACGGCGGACGGGAAGTGCGTCGCGTCGATGACATCCTTGAGTCGCATGAGGTCTTCCATGGCCTCACCCCAGTTTTGCATGAGAATTTCCGCGGCGAACTTTCCCCAGAGCGCCTTGAAGCTCTTTTCTGCGTCACGCGCGATGGTGCGGTAGAAGTACAGGAATTCCGCCGCGACGCTGTAGTTTCCGCACTCGTACTGAAACTTGGCGTACTTGTACAGAGCCTCGACATCCTCCGACCCGATTCCGTGCTCGGTTTGTAGGAACGCGAGCGTCGCATCGCGGTCTGTTCCCGATGACCTGAGCGCCTTGACACGTTCCGGGTCAGAGAGAAACTCCACAACCCGTGACGCCGCCTGCTTAAGCGTTTTCAGCTCGGTGACAACAACGAGACGCCGTTCTTTCATTTGCGCAGGAACCACGTCAGAACCTCCTCCCTTGGAGTGAAGGTGTTTGTAGATATCCATAGCAAAATCAACCATATTCGTTTGACTGAGCAGTGAGATTTTCGCTTCGAGGAGATCACTATCGGGATAGATGGCGAGTGCTTGGATAAACTCCAGCAGCGGGAACACGAGGTGACGATCCAAGTACGGGGCGAGCGAATGAGTCAAGTCCCACGGAGCTGGGACGGAAGCTGACGCCATGGCTGCCGATGCGATGAAGATGAACGCCCCAGGGACCCGGTGGCGGCGGAGGGGAGGGTTTGGGTGGTATGGAAAAGATGGTGAAAGGGGGGGGGGGGGGGGGGGCACACTACAACACTCCTACCAAATAGGGGGAACTGGGGATCCCCCTGTGCCTGGATACCGGGCCTTGTTGGATTTGAGTTCGGTTTAGTTAGGGTTAGGGTTAGGGTTAGGGTTAGGGCTAGGGTTAGGGTTACGGGTTCCCGTTCGGCCCTTTCCTTTTCCTTTTCTTTCCCTCTGCCTCTGCCAATAATCTTTTGCCATGATGGCGTGGCGCTGGTTCGACGCGCGATCTGTCTCTATGGCGAGTTCTCACGCACCTGCAAAAGATGGCGCATCCCGTGGCGTTGCGGCGCACTCGTCGCGTCAGCACCAGTCGTCAAGTGCCAACACCCCGTCAGTCTCGTCCCCCTCAAGGTCCACCTCAGGGTTGGAGTGCAGGGTCGGCACTTCCCTGCTTTACTTGGATGATACACACATGCTTACATGGAACGCAACTGTCACGGACGTCGTCGTCGTCGCAGAAGAAGGCATGGGTTCTCGTTTCAAACTCGCACTCGACGCGACCATCTTCTATCCGGCGGGAGGGGGGCAGCCGTGTGACACGGGTACCATCGCGACGAAAGAGGGCGGCAGACTTCAAGTCAGAGATGTGAAAAAGGTGGGCGAGGTCGTGTGGCACGAAGTTGAGGGTGACGGCGCGGCAGGAGTTCCGCGTGCGAACGACGAAGTTCAACTTCAAGTCGACGAAACGACTCGAATGCTACACGCGAGACTGCACTCAGCCGGTCACTTGCTCGACGTCGCGATGATCAGAGCGGGGTTCCCTCACGACGTGCTCGTTCCGACGAAGGGCCTTCACACGCCGTCGCAGGCGTACGTCGAGTACAAGGGAAAGATAACTCCTGATGAAGCGTCGTCGCTTCCTGCAACTCTCACGTCCATTCTCGCGGAGTTGGTGCGTTCAGGCGGCGTTGTTCGCGCGGAGGAGATGAGTTACGACGCCGCGAACGTCGCGTGTGCGAGCATGGGCGGTCTTCCCGGCTACATAGAGAAGGGTGCGACACCTCGCATTGTGACTATGGTGGATGACGCGTGTCCCTGCGGTGGCACGCACGTCGTGGACGTACGCGACATCAGAGGCGTGAGCGTCACCGGCGTGCGCGTCAAGAAAGGCGTCACCCGAGTCAGCTACGAGCTGATCGACGAGTAAATTAAAAAGTAAGTTACATTCTTTTTTCACAAAAGCGCAACTGACATTGGATTGTTTGGAGCTTCGAAAAATATTCTGGGATGTGTGTGGAGACTCCTGTTCATCTACTAACGTTAAGCCACCTTCTCAAAGAACGCTTCGTGTGATCGTGTCCTCCTGGTCGAGCTCCTCAACCCTAAGAAGTTGGAGTTGAGCTCGTGCAACCTCCTCTCGACCTTACGCTTTACTCTTTCTTTTTCAGACATAGCAACACAACTTAAGACATAGTTTTTCACTATCGTAGTACTACAAACTCAAGCCTAAAAAAAAGTCACACACTTGTTGTCTTAGGCTCTGGTATAGTGGTAAGGTTAGACTGCTTTTCCTAAACCCGTAGAAGATCGGAGGCGTAACTAACCCTTCGTAACCCCTTCTTTTGCCATGTAAACTTTATGTTCCGTGATCCGTCGATTCACCAACCTCCAGGTCGAACAAGGTGGTCGAACAAGGTGGTCGAACAAGCACCTGATTCACACTGCATTTCCGTCCAACAACGTCGTTCGAACAAGCACAAGACCTAAGCACAAGCACAAGCACAAGCACAAGGCGGATGTGGACCAAAATCTTACACACGCCACACCTTACCACCTTACACACGCCACACCTTACCACCTTACCAACCCTAGTACTAACTACTAAGAACTACTTTACAGGACAGGACAGGGGGACAGGGGGATGACTGGGATGCCGCTCGTCCCTCAGGCCTCCGCATGGACCGTTCAAACCCAAAGAGATTTGGCAGGGATGAGTCGGACGAGCCTGAGGTGGATCTTTTTCAAAGCCGCTGTTTCCAACCCCCCTGTGAGGGAATTGAATTAGTTTACGGCCCCCCGTCACGTGGTCCCTACTAAACTTTACCTTACCCCAGACTGCCAGACGCTTGTGAGCCTTGTGATCGATCGCCCCATCACGTCCCATCACTCGCACCCTGGGTGGACCCATCATATCTTTTTGTTATCTTCATTCTCGTTTTTTCCTTGAACACCATGCTTGCTCTCCGCTCTGTTAGTAGTGTTCGTGGCGTCCCTGCCCTTCCCATGTCTGCTCGTGCTCGTGCTCCGGGGGGTTCGTCCTCGAGGCGTGCATCGGGGCGTCATTCGGTTCGCATTTGCGCGAACGTCTCTGGCCTTCCCGATGTCGCGGAAGGACAGTGGCCCATTGGACGTACCCTGCGTGAACGTTCGCCGAGCCAGATCCTCAACAACTTCGTCTCAGGCGTGCGACCCGGAGCGTTCAGGCGCGAAAACGAACTCTTCTCGGGACGAATTGCCATGCTCGGTTTCCTCGCCGCAGTCGTCAACGAGGCGCAGACGGGAAAGGGAATCCTCGAGCAGCTTAACGCGGAGACGGGCGCGAGCGTGATTCTGGAGGAAGACCTTCTGCTCTTCCAAATTGGAATCATCCTCGTGCTCGCATTCACGGGAATAACCACGGGAGGACAAGTAAGTCTACCTCTAATAAACCAAGTCATGTTGTGCATAGAAACAACAAAACTAACCAAACACACACGAAATAAACCAGCCGTGGCAGGACCTCGTGAACAAGGATGGAAAGGATGCGCAGGTGTACACCATCAAGGAGGATGGACTCCTCAAGTACTTCATCCAAGTGCTCGGACTCAACACGGACGGACCCGTTTTCGGTGCTAACGCGAACAATGAGCTCTTCCTTGGACGCCTTGCGATGATCGGATTCGCAGTGTCGACGTTCCTTGACGCGCTCGGACCGGACCGTGGACTGGGTCCGCTAGCTCAGCTTGGTAAGTCTTCAATTGAATCCATTTCCGTTGCGGATCCACGACAATCACTAACAACAACCAAAAACAAAATATACAGGTCTGGAGACGGGACCGGAGGCGCTCGGCATCGAGGAGTTCCTCACCGCGAATGCAGTCTTCTTCTTCCTCGCCGCGCTCTACCCTGTCGTGAACATGCCCAAGGATGGAAGCACCGCGCGCAAGGCGGCGCCAAAGAAGGCGCCAAAGAAGAAGATTGCGGCGCCCGCCAAGAAGAAGCTCTTCGGCCGCTAAATGTTGCAAAGGAAAAAGAAAAAGAAATCCGAAAGGGAGTTGTGCAAAAAAGAACTGTAAGGAGTTGACGATTGGCAGAGAAATCGGTGAGGAGGAGAGTTTTCCTCAGTTTTTTGGAATAAACCCGATGAGTAAATACAGGAAAAAGTGCTTGTTTACAAATAATTCACGTTACCACCAGTTATGAATTCTCCCCCGCTCGTCGTCTCACTGTTGGTGCTGGTGGTGGTGGTAACGGTGGTGATGGTACCGGTGGTGGTGGCAGTGGCGGTAGAGGTGGCACCGGAGGCTGAGGCGGCGCGTCATATTCGTGCACAACAGTCGGTGAACCGGTCACATTCTGCTTCACAATTTCCGTTCACGAGCATTTTGGTGAATGGTGAGTTGGTGACGGACTGACGGCTGGGGTGCTGTGAAGTTGCATCCGTATAGGCACGTTTCCACTCCGTCGCATTGAGCTGAACGCTGAAAACGTGAGAGCAGTTACGCAGAGCGCAAGCCACAACTAAGCGCATGCAGCAAGAAACACGCGGCGTCCCAAGGAGGACGACGACGGCCATCTATGTATCTCTCCGTCTGCGCGTGCGTTATACCAACTATGTTTACGCTTGGTGTGGGACTGGGGGGAGGGGAAGTCATTACCGAATATGCGTTCCGAGAATCCTTCCCCGGCCGCAGTTTGTTTGTTTGGACCGGCAGGCTTGACCACCCTAAAGGTATGATGTAACCTTACGATAGAAGGACAGGTACTTCCTAAAGGTAGGAGGAGGTGGTCAGGTGCCTCGAGGCTCGTACCTAACCTTAAGTTATAAAGTAAAGTAAAATTTTAAGGTGGTGTCACTGGTCAAGTGGTCAGGTGGGTGAGGTGGTCAGGTCAGGCATCAGGAGGGGCCGTCCTCCTCCCTGAGGACTTTCTTTCAGGCTGTCCCCGGGGTCCGCCCTGTCCTGATTTCTCCGGATAGAACCACCTGATTGATGGGTGGCGAACCTTGCCATATTTTTGCCTGTATTTTACAGCGCCATTATTATCCTCTACTTGGGGCATCCGTGTCTTGGTGGTACCGTAAACTTTAGTGTGTTGTTCTTGACGGCGGCGGCGGCGGCGGCGTGCTGTACTGTACTGTGGTACCTTAAACTGGTACCGTACTCTTAGCTTGGTTTCTTAAGCTTGGTTTTTTAACCTATGCCGCTCTCGTACGAGTCCAAGACGAGGCTGCGCACCGTCACCGCGCGCACGTCGCCCGAAACGGGAGGAGGGCCGCTCGCGGCGCCCGCACACCTCAGGTTCGATGACAACTACTCCACCGGATTCCGAAACGGCCAACTCGGAACCTCGCCACCACGGGCAGGGGGAGGTGGGTCGTCAGCAGGCACATTCGGGGCGGCGAGCTCGCCGTTCCGAAGCGTCATGCTTGGAAGGCACGACTATGCGCTGAACACCCCAAGTCCCAAGTCGCACAAGGTGAACAGCCCCAGCTCGCTGTCGACGTCGATGTCGCCGCCGTCGTCGCGAAAAAAAGGAAAGGGGGAACCGACACTGCCCACGTACACGTCGCTACGCAAAAAGCTCGAGACCATCAATATGGAGCGGGAGGCGCAGGAGGCGCAGCTAGCGCAAAAACTCGAACAGGCGAAGCAGGTGGAGGCGAACGCGAAAAACGAAGTGTCGAAGACCAAGGCTAAGCTGGAGTCGTTCACGTTTGACGTCAAGAAGCTCGAGACGATTCACATAGATGTTGCGCACGCCTGGCTGCGCGGCGGGTGTCGGTGCGAGGGGAAGGGCGGCTCGGGAACTTGGGAAAAAGGTGAACTCACCCTCGTTGACGACCACCTCGTGTGGAGCGTGTCAGGTGGACTCGCCGCGTGCGTTGGCTTGATGTCGCGGAGATGCAGGCTTGAGGTGAGGAACCTAAAGGTGACGACCAAGAACAAGGTGTGTACGCTGCAGAGCGGAAACACGACGCTGTCGTGCCGCATGAAGAATGATAGCGACACGGCGGCGCTGACAGACTGCTGTTTCCGGATAGCGTTGAACGCACAAGGCAAATAACCATAGAGCATCATCAATCATAGAATTGTGTGCGAATTTGTACAAGAATCCTCTTTTTATTTTTAACGTCGCCTCGTTCGTCTTACTTACTTACTTACTTACTCATTCTTTTTCCAACTTGTTGACGCGTTTTTTGAGCTGGAATGATCCCGGCGGGTTGCGCTGAAATGGCGCACTGTTCGACGACGACGCTGCTGCTGCCACCGCACCGAGCTTGTTGACGCGCTTTTTCAGCTGGAATGTGCCTGGAGGGTTGCGCTGGAATCCACCACCCACAAGGCAAATAACCATAGAGCATCATCAATCATAGAATTGTGTGCGAATTTGTACATTTTTTTTTTAACGTCGCCTCGTTCGTCTTACTTACTTACTTACTTACTCATTCTTTTTCCAACTTGTTGACGCGTTTTTTGAGCTGGAATGATCCCGGCGGGTTGCGCTGAAATGGCGCACTGTTCGACGACGACGCTGCTGCTGCTGCCACCGCACCGAGCTTGTTGACGCGCTTTTTCAGCTGGAATGTGCCTGGAGGGTTGCGCTGGAATCCACCACCCACAAGGCAAATAACCATAGAGCATCATCAATCATAGAGTTGTGTGCGAATTTGTACATTTTTTTTTTAACGTCGCCTCGTTCGTCTTACTTACTTACTTACTTACTCATTCTTTTTCCAACTTGTTGACGCGTTTTTTGAGCTGGAATGATCCCGGCGGGTTGCGCTGAAATGGCGCACTGTTCGACGACGACGCTGCTGCTGCTGCCACCGCACCGAGCTTGTTGACGCGCTTTTTCAGCTGGAATGTGCCTGGAGGGTTGCGCTGGAATCCACCACCCACGGCGGCCATCTTGTTGACGCGCTTTTTCAGCTGGAATGTGCCTGGAGGGTTGCGCTGGAATTCACCACCCACGGCGGCCATCTTGTTGACGCGCTTTTTCAGCTGGAATGTGCCAGGAGGGTTGCGCACAAACGGCACCACATCTGAATCATCACCGTCGTCCACGTACGCGAGTTCCTCCTCAAGCTGTCGCGTGTAGCGCACGAGATTTTCGCGCTCCCCCACGACTTCGCGCGTCATCGACTCGAGCGTCGCACGGAGGCTAGACATTTCCTGTTCGAGCTTCGAGCTTTCGCTGCGGCTAGCCTTTAATTCGCTTTCAAGCTTCGAGTTGGCCTCCCGAGCTTTCGCAAGGTCAATTTCTGTAGAGGATGGTTGACTGTTGAATCCTGACCGCTTCTTTTCGAAGCGCTCGAAGAGCTCCTCCGTGAACAGGAGGGAAGTAGAGTCTGCGGAAGTAGAGTCTGAGTCTTCGGAGTCTTCGTCGTCGTCAACGTACGCAAGCTGCTCCTCAAGGCTGCGCGCGTACTCTGTGAGTTTCGTCTTCTCGGTGACAAAGTCAAGCGTAGCGGCTGCGAGCGCCTCCCTGAGTTGCTCCTCGGCAGCGGCGGCGGCGGCGGCGGCGGCGGAGGCGGAGGCGGCGGAGGCGGCGGCAGCATTCGCCTTAGCCTGCTCTGCGGCGAGCAGCGCGGCGGATTCTTTCATTTGCGTCGCGAGCTTCTCACTGCTTGAGGCTTCGATCTGCGCGATTTTCGATTCCAACGCCGTGAGTTGCGTTTGGAGCAGGCTGTTGGATTCGAGAAGTCTTTCGTTGTCTTCGGACAAGATTATGAGCGCGGCGTCGTCGAGCGGCGACGACGTGTTGTCCGGATCAGAGTACGCGATTTCTTCTTCCAAGGAACGTGTGTGCTGCAGAGTTTTTGACTGCTGTGTTTGGAAGTCGACGGCAAGAGCTTGGAGGTTTTCTGCATGTTTGATTTCTTGCTGTTTCAGCTGAGACTTGAGAGACTCCAAAGTTTCCTGGTGCTGCGCGAGCTTGACTAAGGAGAGAGAATTGTAGGCATCTTCTTGATTTTTCATTGATGTTTTCAGCGTGGTGATCAAGTTGCGAGAGTTGGCAAGCTCAGATTGCGAAGATGCGAGTGCCGTTTTCGCGAGAGCGAGCTCAGACTTGAGCGAGGATAACGACGAGGTATCAAGACCCTGAGGGGAAGAAGTGAGCAAGTCTACTTTTTTTGTGAGTAGGTCGAGCTGCGCGGCGATGGACGGATCGGATGCTGGTGCTGGCGATGATGATTGAGGAGCGGCAGGAGGGTAGTAGACGAAGTATCCTCCTCCTGCTCCTCCTGCTCCTCCGGGGGGGGGAGGGGGAGGTGGCGGTGGTGGAGCGGAGCAGGCACGTACTACTACTGAAGGAGCAGGACGACGACGACATATATAGCTGTGAGAGCCACTTGGCTTCTTCAACAAAGAAGAAGCCGACATCCCAGGCGCCAACATCGCGGAAAAATGGATGGCGTCGTTGGTGGTGTTTTATCCGATCAAACGTTGCCGGTCCCGGAGGGCGAACGTTGCCATATCTGTTGCACATGCTTGTTTCTGTATGGTGGCACGCATGATTAGGGCTTTCAGCATAGAGCAGCACAACTTCGTGCAGGTGTACGTCATCTTCTCCGATATCTCCATGCGTAAAACCTGAAGAAACATCGGCCTCACGACCTTCACTTTCCACACAGACGGGGATCGAAGCCCTGCATCGTAAGAATTTCTTTCCGAATTGCTCCTCTCGTTCAATTCGTCCGAAATAATTCTGACAATTCTCATTTTCTTGAACAGTCCACAACCTATTTGGGGATGTGTACGAATTTTCTTCGCCAAGACAACTTTCAATCGTCTTCGAAACACATTCTGATTGATCAATTTACGCCACAGAGCTCACTTGGTAGAGCGTAAGTCATAATTTTCGCCCTCAGCTCGATGTAATTGCATCAAAAACCTTCGCTCATTTTTCATTCCTATACCAGGGTATGGTAAGTTGAAAAAAAACCATCCTCATTCTCGAATACTCGAACAATATTCCCTAACCATTCCTTTCTCCCCGCAGTTAGCAATTCGGTATTTATAACCTTGCCAACACAAAACTCGCTTTGATGCGAGACTTTTTTTTTTGCTTGGAAGCGTGACCATTCCTTGTCCATGCGCCCATGCAAGGCCAATCTCACGGATAGTTTCAAGATAGTTTCAGGACCCTCCTCATCATTCGTGATGCGGACTGTGACGGAAGTGCTTTGTGAGACCTTGACGAGTCTACGCCGCGCAGGAAGGAGAAGGAACCATCGTCGTCGGTTTGTGGGGACATGGCGACGCAGCAGGTGGAAATGAACGCCGTCGAGGAGGTGCACACTTCGTCTCATGGTCGGTTCTTTTGAAGACGACGACAGCGACGACGAGGGTATGTCGGAGTGGCCGGATGCAGAATTAGTAGGCATGGCCAGCTGACAGCAGCGTGCGCTTCCGACGCTATTGGATGCGATGGACCGCAGACTGGCGGTGGTCGGACGAACTGGATCTCGCAAGAGCTCTCTTACCGCCGCGCTCATTCGGATTGCTTGATGGACTATGGAGTGTGCGTCGGAGGCGTTGGCAGCTCGTCGGCACGGCGCTGGACACGAGCACGCGGAACACGCTATTGCCATAGCTCGCGTGACGGGTTTTGCTCTTGCGCTCGGTTTGGTGATTCCTGGTTTAGACAATGCGGGTCATGTCGGCGGCATGACGAGCGGCGCTCTGTGCGGTTGGGTGGGTGCAAAGAACAGCGCCACGTAAACTTTTTGTGATTGGTCTAGTCTATCCATACCACTGTAAATTTAAGTACTACCTTGGAATCATGACAGGTTCATTTTCAAAAGTAGGGCATATACGAGCGACGACCGTTGTGATGAAGTAAAACTCTATTACCGTTACTCAAATAAGCGAGCAATCACAGTTGAAAACTAACCAGCAGAATGAGCTTGCACAAGCCGCCGTCGCGTGCCGTTAATTCGCTCGCGGGTCCCACCTCAGCCACACGACCCGCGTCGAGAACAGCCACCTGGCGATCGTGCGCATCGTGCGCATTCGAATGCACTCGACGGCGTTCATTTCCACCTCTAGTTGCGTCGCCAACTGAACGTCGCCGGCGAGAAGGCCTGTCACCACGATTGCAATCGTGACGACGACACCAGCGGCACCCGCGGTCAGCGATCCCGAGATGGCGAAACCCACGCTCGCGAAAGCTGCAAAGGCAACGATCGCGGAGCTCAGCGCCTCCATAGACAAGCCTAGCCAGCAGTTGGCGCTCATCAGGTGGTAAAGCACCGCGTGGCGGCGCGCCATCGCCTTGACGCACTTGCGGATGAGACGTGCGCTGCGAAGAGGCGCAACGCCGGCGAGTGCCTCGCTCAGCAATGCGTACGCCGGCGCGCGCTGCACAGCCTCAACGCGCTGCACCGCACGGCTAGTTCTGCGGTAGTAGCTCAGCAGTACGCCGCGAACATTCCAAGGCTTGTGGCGATCGTGTAGAGATATTTTTCCAATCGCATATGAAAATGTCGCGAGTGCAAACACCGCTGAACCGTCCAGCGCGAGATGCGTCGTGAAAACGCGAGGGGTGCGCGCAGCAGGCGGTGCCACAGCCTATCCCACACCGCCTTGGCAGCAGGCGAGTGGCTGCGTGCACGGCCACCGCCGTACCTTTCGCATGCGCATGTGTTGTGATGTGAATGGGTTGGGAGGGAGGGGCTTCTTGCCGACTGGGTCCGGGTTGCTGGGGATACGTCGTTGGTGCTATCTTTTGGACCCGCCAGGTGGACCCCGCGCGGGATCCCGGTTGGCATGTTGGATACTTGGATCCCGGTCGGGAAACATTTTTAGTTGTGTGTACGCAGCAGCAGCATTCTCTAGACCAAGCACGCACGCTCATCACACCTCATGCCACTGGTGGATGCATGGCCCGTGGAGCGACACTCGGCCGCACCTTGGGACGACGTCGCACTCGTCATGCGACCACCGCCGCTCTGCACAAAGGAGCCGTTCCAGATATCCGGGAACTTCCTTAACGAGTACAACGACAAAATGAACAAACAAGAGAGCTTTCGAGAACACTCAAACCACGCGGACACGATCAGCAAAGCGTCCTTCATGTACCTCATGCTCGATGTCGGGGTTCAGGGTGTTACCGGGGTTTGGAAGTGGAGAGGTGATCGTACCGTACGTACGGAGGAACATGGCGTATTACGCTCCCAAGAGCTTCCGCTCTGGGTTCGCGTCCGCGGTGACCGCGATGAACGTCTCGCCAGATCGACGTAACTACATCGCGGGCTGGGCTGCCAACTCGCATGCGGTCGGCACTCACTACGTCGACAACAGTGTCGTCGTTGACGACGCCGCCCGTTTCCTTTTTGGCCACCTCATCGGCTTGCCGCCGCCTCCTGTGGAGGTGCCTGTCGCGCCTGTCGCGCCTTGGAGCTCGCCGCTGGCCACTTCCGATGTAGAAGGAGGAGGCGGCGGCATAGCAAGAGGGGGTGGCACTGCAAGGGGAGGAGGCGGCGGAGGCGGCGCGTCGTCATCCTCGTCGTCGCTGTCAGTCATGTCGTCGTCGTCGTCGTCGCTCAGGCCGTCGTCGTCGTATCCGTCGTCGTCGCGTCGGCGGTAGTGCCCCATCCCTCCGCCAGGGTTAAATTTCATGCGAGTCGCGTGAACGTTGTCCGCATCCAGCGCTTCGCCAGCATTGACAAAAGTTGCGCACAGGTGTCTCCTCGCGCCTACTACCACCCACGACGAACGCATGCACGCTGCGGCAAAGCATTTGCACAATTGACAGCCTGCAGGGTTAAGGTTGTTAAGGTTAGGGTTAGGGTTAGGGTTAGGGTTCACTTTCATGCGAGTCGCGTGAACGTTGTGCGCATCAAGCGCTTCGCCAGCATTGACAAAAGTTGCGCACAGGTGTCTCCTCGCGCCTACTACCACCCACGACGAACGCATGCACGCTGCGGCAAAGCTTTTGCACAATTGCCAGCCTGCAGGGTTAAGGTTGTTAAGGTTAGGGTTAGGGTTAGGGTTAGGGCTCACTTTCATGCGAGTCGCGTGAACGTTGTGCGCATCAAGCGCTTCGCCAGCATTGACAAAAGTTGCGCACAGGTGTCTCCTCGCGCCTACTACCACCCACGACGAACCAATGCACGTACCCGGACCCCCCTTCGCATAAACCCTAAACCCTAACCCATTTCCAGGGAGTCCCAGGGACCTAGGAAGTATCCCAGGGAGGGCAAAACAGGGCACAGGATAGAGTTAAAAGTCCTCCCTTACTATGGTTAAAAAGCCACCCCAGGCCAACCCGTCCATCAAACCAACATGCGCCGCCGAGTGCTCTGATTTATGGCGCCTCTCCTTAAGGCTCCCTCCTTCCTATGCAAAACACCTTTCCGTGTCCGTTCTCCTTCTCCACGGTCTCCTCGTGTGTCCATTCCCGGTAGACCTCGTTTCAGGCGCTTAAGCTTGAGCTTTCCTCCTCGTCATCCTCATCATCATAATAACAATCAAGCTACTCATAATAGTCTCTGTGGTGCCATGGTGGTGATGTCTCTCTCCTCTGCTGGCTCCTCTGATCCTCATCATCATCGTCAACGCCTGTCATCATGGCTCTCATCATCCCTACACATCACGGATACCCATAACTACTACATCCAACTCGCCCTCCACAGACTCCGCTCATCCCCCCTCGCATCTCAAAGGGCACTCTCCGCACACATCAAAAATCATCACGCTCCCTCATTAACCTCCTCCTCCTCCACCCTCACCACAGCTCTCTCCCAGTACGCCGCCTCCCCACAGGGAAGGAAAATTCAAAACACTTCTGACACGTTGCGTCGCCTGCAACTTCAGCTCGCATCCACGCAAAATTTTGTCACGCAAGAAGAACAAACTCCGCGCACAGCGCGCGCCGCCTCGCGCCTTCCACTCTGGGGAGCTGCGGCGTATGGCGAGCCGAGCTCTCAGCATTGGCTCGGGCGCGGGACGCGATGCCGGCCACGTCGCGCTGAGCGAGGATATGATGAAGAAGAGGACATGCCAGCTCGTCGCGACGCTGCGTGCCCTCGAGGCGACCAGGGCTGTGGGCGAGCTGCTGCAGGGAATGTGTGCGAGCGGCGGCGAGGGCCTCGACGCGTTTCCGCTTCCGCTGTCAGAGTGCGTCCAGGCGTTCGGTGCTACGCTTGCTGACGCGTTGGAGGTGATGCACAATCTGTTCGATTGGAGTCGGGCGGAGTCGGACGGTCACGTCACGCTCCATCCCGACATCCTGCAGGAAGGCGGCGAAGCGGCCGCGGCTGCAAAGGGTGTCGACGCGCGGGGGAACGCTCGTCGACTACGTCATGTCGCAAGATCACCTCCAAGGTCACGGCGATGGTGAAGAAAAAGAACAAGAACGGAACGGAGCTGAAGCCGCACCAGGTGAAGAACCTAGCTAGGTGTTCGTCAACAGCTTGATTGACAATCCGTTCTTTGACAGCCAGACGAAGGAGACGATGACGCTGCGCAAGGATCATTTCAGTTCGACGTGCGAGCTGAGCGAGAAGTTTCTCGCGGATGTCATCAGCAAGAGCGGCATCATCGACGCCATTCTTTCGTTTGCGAGCCTGAAGCAGAAGACGACGCGTCTCACGGGAATCCCCAAGCTCGACGACGCGAACGACGCAGGTGGACGCAACAGCCAGAAGTGCACGCTCATTCTCAAGGAGGGGTGACAGCGCCAAGTCGCTTGCAGTCAGCAGCCTCGGCGTCGTCGGGCGTGACCACTACGGCGTGTTCCCCCTGCGCGGTAAGCTGCTAAACGTGCGTGAGGCGACGCACACGCAGGTGATGGCGAATGCCGAGCTGAAATACCTCAAGCAGATCTTGGGACTGAAGCACGGCCACAAGTACGAGGACACGAAGAGCCTGCGCTACGGCAAGGTGCTCATCATGACGGACCAGGATCACGACCACGACAATTCGCACATCAAGGGTGTTCTGATCAACATGTTCGACTCGCACTTCCCATCGCTGCTTCAACGCAACAACCGATCGTCAAGGCGACGAAGGGATCGCAGTAATAGGTGTAACGTTAAAATTTACATAGAGTATCAAAGGCCATCCACTGTGGATATCTTGCATGGACAGGTGGCATGGTATGAATGCCACCTGTCCATGCAACATATCCACAGTGGATGGTCAACTTTTTCGAACACGCGTGTTCTCACGCGTGTACGAATCCGAGCTGGCCGCAAGTTGGCCGCAAGTTGTGGCCAGCTCGGATTCAAGGTTGCAAGGGTGATCTTCATCTTCATCAAGTCTCTGTGTAAGTGCGTGCTTGTGTGCTTGTGTGCTTGTGTGCTTGTGTGCTTGTGTGCTTGTGTGCCTGTTTTTTTTTTTTAAATTGTTCCAAGCTTACATACATAACCACACACAACAACAACAACAACATCGATCGCCAGGTACGTTTGTGTGGTGGGTAGGTGGTTTTGTTTTTCTTTTTTTTCTTTTTTAGGGAAGTTACATGTCTAGCACGCTCGGAACGAGCGCGTGGCGCGCTTGCCCATCGACATTCTCCAGGCGAGCGACACGCGTCGCAACGAGCGATCCAGAGCATGCCGTATCAACGCCTGTACAAGTGCCCCCGAAATTGAAGACGTACGAGAGTCGTCCGCAGAGAAAGGCACCTCCACATCCTGCAAGTGGCAGGGATCGATGCACGCCGCCTCCGTGGATGTGAGCGTGAAGCGACCTGCATCTGTGACAAATGGTGGTACGGCGAGCACGTGTGCAAAGTATCCCGTCCTTTCGCCGAATCGGTCGTATGGTGCGCGCCGAGCCGCATCTCGGCCAACGATAGATTCTGCCGTCGTCTCGCCAACCGCACTTGGGAAGAGCGAAGATGGCGCCAGTTGCGCCGATTCGACCCGCCAGGAACCGCCAGGAATGGGAATGGGATATTGGGATTGGGATTGGGCAGAGACGGGTTGGAGCCCTTGGTTGGAGGAGGTGTGGTGTGCCCTGACGACGACAACCAACCCTAGCTAACCTTATAACCCTACCACTCCCCCCCCACCCCACCCCACCCCTAAACCACCTTCTTAAGACGACCTTAAGACGACCTTAAGCAGCAGGATGGTGTGGAGGCCGGGGCGCTCGCTCGACGGCAGGTACCTGACGTGGATTTGGGTGCATGCCGTCCCGATGCGCATTCCTCCTCCCACCTTGCCACCGCCCCCACCGACCGCCGCGCTCGACGACGACGACGACGACGACGACGATGGCCGAGCGATGGCCGCTGACGGCCGAGCGATGGTGCCGCCAACGGAGGCATCGCAAGCCACACTCACGATCATTGAGGCGCGCTTGCGGGAGCGCGACGTACACGCCGTCGACGCACGTCGGCTCGTCGTCGACGGCCGCATCGACTTGCGCGAGGCCATCGCGGCAGCGCTGGAGTGCATCGCGGCCGTCGACGACGATTCACTCGCGGGCGTCAACTACGCCGCCGTTTGGGAAGCGGTGGTGCCAGCGACGCCAAACGCCGTGCCGGCGCCGCCGACGAGCAAGGGCGCGCGACGCGCCAAGGTCGCCGCCGTGCGCATGCGCGACGCATTCGCTGCCGGCGTGCCACGACGTGCCACGTGGTACGTGGGCATCGTCGGCCGGGCAGCGCACGTCGACCACGGCGTGGGTGTCCGGAGGCGCGAGCACGAGCTCTCTGCGCGCAAGTGGGCGTCCGTGCACGGCGCGGGCTTCCGCCGCTACGGGAGCGGGTCACGCATGGCTTTAATGCCACGCGGGCGCTGGGCGCTGCGCGAACGCGGCTTGCTCGCAGAATTTGTAATGGTGCTGCTGCCGGGCGTCCTTGACGGACGCCCGGTGCGCATGCCATGCGCTCCCTTCCTCCTCAACGCCGAGCCTGGCGGCGGGATGGGGCACTACCGCCGACGCGACGACGACGGATACGACGACGACGGGCACAGCGACGACGACAACGACAACCTTGGCAACCTTGACGACGGCCTGAGCGACGACGACGACGACGACATGACTGACACTGACAGCGACGACGACGACGGCCTGAGCGACGACGACGACGACGACATGACTGACAGCGACGACGACGGCCTGAGCGACGACGACGACGGCCTGAGCGACGACGACGACGACGACATGACTGACAGCGACGACGACGGCCTGAGCGACGACGACGACGGCCTGAGCGACGACGACGACGACGACATAACTGACGGCGACGACGAGGAGGATGACGACGCGTCGCCTCCGCCGCCTCCTCCTCCCCTTGCAGTGCCACCTCCTCTTGCTGTGCCTCCTCCTCCTCCTGCTGGTGGTGGTGAGCCTGAGTACGTTGACAACGGCTCCCCGCCGCTTCCGGCGGGAGTTCCGCGACGCATCGCTGTTGTGAAGCGCCGACACGATTTGACCGTGTCGGCAATTCTCTATGTGGCTGAACAGGTCTTCGAGGTGGATGGCCGCATCATGACCGCACGTGACTTCCGTCTTACGTACTTCAACAGCCACGTTGGAGCGGAATCTATGCCTTGGTGGAGTGCGGATTGCGGACTCTTCGTCGTCGGTGGTGACGGGGGTGAGAGGCCGATCCATGAGTGGTTCAAAGAACGCGACGTCGTGCCAACCAATCGCTCGGCACACAAGCTCGACACTTGGAAGAAGCGCGGGCTGCCAGGGTGCATCGAGTACCCGCTCGCGCGCCGTCTACAGTAGGATGGGCAAAGCAAAGGTGAATGACGAAAAGGGAAAAGGGAAAGTACTGTAAGTAAAAAAAAGTAACACCGCCACGATCGGAGGGGTCGTCGTACAGAACTTGCACCTTGCGCGAAGCTAAGCGTGAGCGTCCAAGGAATGCCAAGCTCGTGGAGTGGCACCGTCGAGCTGTTTCTGCGACACGTGCGGCGTTGCCGGCGCCAGGTACTGCACCGTGTGCTCGAATCCAGGAATTTTTGGCGTCAGCATAGGTTCGTGGAACGGAAGCGCTCCCAGCGGGAACGGTGGTGGTGGTGGTCCCTCAGGCGCGGGAGATCTGCTGCATCCAAGTGATGTCCTTCGCGCCGAGCGACACAGTTCAGGCCAATCGCAATCGGCTTGGCGTGCTTGATCGAGTTCCAGAACGCCTCGTTCGTCTGGCCGGACAGCGTGCGTCCGCTGTTGTCGGCAATCGTGCCGGAGATGAACACGGGAATGCGCTTGCCCACCTTCTCGAAGAACAGGTCGAGCGCGTACATGCGCTTGCGTCGACGTCGACGCCGCCGCACTGCACCTGCGGCAGCTCCGCCGCGGCTGTGCGTAATACACCCCACGCTGACGCGAACGCGACGCCGGGCCACGTGCGCGCGGTGCCGGCTGCTGCACTGACTGCGGCAGGCGCGTGCGCGCCACGCGTGACGAGCTCGAAGCGGCGTACGCGGAGCATGCTCGCGCACTGCGCAAGCTCAAGCATGCGAACCGACGCGCTCAGCACGCGACAGTCCGCCGAGGTGAGGCGGTGCGAGATACCAACCACGCCCGTCGCGATCGGCGTACCTGACGCCTTCCTCGGCTTAGCCAAAGCGGGCGCGGAGCCTGTCGTAAGCACGCTTCCGCCGCGGCTTGCCAAGAGCGCGTCTGACTCGTGCAGGCCCGCCGTCGCCGCGATGGTCCATCGCATCTCGTACAGGCACGTGGCGCCTATGACAGGCTGCGTAACCTGCGATCCGCCTGCGGCGGTCGATCGCGCGCCAATCACACGAGCATCGAGCTGATGGAGGTTCGCGAATGCGCCGCCTTCGCGATCGACGATCCAGTGGTTGCTGATCGCGGACGCATCGCTCGAAGACACGGCGCGAGCCATGACCCATGCGTGCGTGTCCTGCGATCGAATCCCTTCATGTCCTGGAACTGTCTCAGAAGCTCCACCGGCGGCTGCGCGCTGTACGTTTCCTTCGCGGGCATGTTCACGTCATCCACGAACACCACGATGAAGACACCGAAAGTTGGGACGAGGCGAATCTCCTTGCCCTCGAAGTTGAACTTTGACACCTCCGCCTTGAGCGCATTTTGGATCTCAGAAGCTGCTGCGCGACGACCGATAGCACCTCGATATCGATGCGATTGAACTCGTCGAAGCACGCCCACGCGCCGCCCGCACTGCGCAAGTCCCGAGAAGAAATTTGCCATGAATTTGTAGTCGAGGTTGTCGCCGCAGTTGAAGACGACGCACTGAACGCCGAGAGCCTTGCCGAGATCCTTCGTTGTCTCTGTTTTTCCCGTTCCGGCGGGTCCGGCGGGTGCACCGCCAAGCTTGAGGTGAAGCGCACCAGTCAAAGTCATATAACAGCGATCTGTCATCGGCGTGACGACAAGGCGGCTCTGCGCGCCAAGGTACTCGTACATGTAGATGAAAGTGGCGTTCGTCTGACGCACAACTGTCTCTTCGTTCTCCTCGTCCCAGTAGTACCTGAGCTGCATTTGCCACTCAAAATCCGTGGAACGCGTGGCGTTATCGTTATCAGCCATGAGATTCTCGACAATGTCGCGAGCATGCACATCAATCGTGATGAGCGAGACGACAATCTTGCGCTGCAGACCCGTCAGGTCCTGCCGCACCACCTCGGAAAGTTCCACGAGCTGACTGACGTTGACCTTGCGCCACTCGTCCAGCGCATCCTTGGTGGGGCGCTCCGTCTGCTCGAGGCACTGTGTCGTCGCGGCGCACCAGTACGTCTGACTTACGGAGATGACGACCTGTGCAGGCTACGAGCCAGTCCAAAGGGTGTGCTTTAACGTCACCTCCTCGCTGCACTCGTCGATATCCTCGAACGAAGTCTCGAACACCTTGAAGAGCCTCTGATACTTCTGAATGCGCTTTGCCTGCGCCTTCTGCTCCTCCACCTTCGACACGAGGCGGGTGGTGAGCTCAATGACCTCGCTCGATTTGGCAGACCCGTCGAGAATCATCTCGTGTCCTGCGAGCACGCGAATGTCCGCAACCTCCTTGCCGACACCCTCCACCTCTCGCTCGAGGTCCGAGCTGAACTTCATCTCACGCTCCTCGTGGCTGCCTTCCGCGAAGTCAAGCGAGCCCTTGTACGCATTGAAGTCCGTCGGGAGCGTCTTGAACGCCGCGTGATCGATGTCCGGCACCTGAATGTGGTACTCTTCGATGAGCTCGTAGTACGCCGTGACCAGCATGAATTCGTCATCAAAATCACTTCGCTTAGCGAGGCAAGACTCCATGAACTCGATGTACGCAACAAACTCTTCCACCGAGCAGGGTGACGAGGAGAGCTTCGCCGTCGCGTCGTGCACCTCGTTGATAAAGTTCTGGTACCGCTCGCTTGCCAGCTGTGGGAGCAGGTTGAAGATATTGTCCATGCACTGCTTCGGGAACGGCAGGAAGAGCGCACGCAGCGCCTTCGTGTTGATGGAAAGGATTCCCATGTTCGCACTCTCCACAAGGCTGTCAAGCTGCTTTGTCTGATCGATGTACAAGTCGAGATCCTCGCGAAATTCGTCCAACCCACGATCGCCTCGCTCCACCGATGCTCGCATCTCCGCGACGTCGAGCATGGAGTCAATACGGCAGAACTCGCGAGATTCGTTGAAGTAATCCTTGTAGTCTTCCGCCGCCTCGAAAGCGACGGAGATGCTTTCCTTGAGCAATGAAACGAGCTCGACGTGGCGTTCGGAGCTCATGAGGTCGCTGAGGTCGCCGTCTGCCGCCTCGGCGTCCGTGACGCTCTCGACAAAGCCGCGGAGGTCCGGGTGCGCGATGAGGCGCTGCACGGACGACATCGTCTGCAGATATATCCATCCACGGCACTCTCCACGCCGGCGTCGAATCCGACGACGTCCGGCGCGAATTCGAGCGTCAACATATCTTCGGTTAAGGTGATGTCCACCTCGAATACCGGAGGTTTGTCGTCACCATGATGCTTGACCTGGTCCGCGTCCTCGCCGTCGGCAGGCACGACCATGTGGCTCGGTGGTAGGATATTCATGTCGCGCTGGGTGATGGCAAGCATGTCGCCGACACTCTCCACCACGAGAATGTGCAGCGCGTCGGACACCATGTAGTCTGCAAGGCGGATGAAGTTGAGCAGGCGCCGTTGCTCCGAGCGCCTTGCCGCGGTGATTGCGTACGAGAACTTGGCTCCCTCGTCTTCATCGGCAAGTCCTGTCGCCTGCTGGCGCGCGAGGTCTTCATCATCGCCGCCATGCGATTACCGCCCTTTCGATCGGCGTTCAGCGCCTCTTCCTCGTGTTCGACGGACGTTCCGCCACGTTGTCCCACAAGGTGCTCCTCGAGCAACGTGAGCGCCGTCTCGCACGCCACCTTGACGGTATCTGCCGTTTCGGCGGAGAAGCTGACGAGATGCTCCGTCGCCTTGATCTTCTGCGCCTCTTGCGCCGCGTTGAACATCTCGAGCGTGTACAGCTGTCCCGACTGAACGTCGTGCAAGCGCATCGCCTCGAGCTCGTAGCACATGCCGCGTACGTGCAGCAGGGCGCTCTGGAACGTATCGGTGAGAAGGAAAAGCTTCTTCTGCAGCGCAGCACGACACAGCCGCGTCTTCTTGTGCCGCACATGCCTCTTCCACGTGCTAAATCACTTCCACTTGCGGTAGTGCCTGAATACGCCGAGCGTGGACACTTGGTTGAACAAGGTGGTACTCGCGCTCAAACTGGTCGAGCGGCGTGAAGTCCGCGCTGCCGTCGACGAAGTGAGTCACACCAGCGCTGCTCATGGTGTAGAAATCACGCGGGTTCACCTCAGCCATGAACGACGCGGAGCCACGCGCGTGGTACTCGTTCATCAACCTGCTGCGCCAGCACCTCGACAGCCTCGAGTTCATCTACCTCACTCCATCCTTAGCAGCCGCGAACGCACGCAGAGCAGTACAACAGTACAACCCGTACGACCTCGACATTGTCAGCCACGCTTGCCGCCTTGCTCGACGACAAGCGACCGGCTGGTGTTGTTTTTGCACCTCTTGTAATCTCACGGAAGTTGTGTGTGCCGCCGGCGTGGCTGCGACACTTGAATCGAGCTCGAGCCTCCTGGTGGACGGGAGTCGCATAACATAACTATGGCAGATGGCAGGGTGATATCCTCATATCCTCAGTTTCCGACCAAATGCTACGACCAAATTGGGGGGGATTTCGCCCCCGCGCCGTAGTAAGTTAAGGTTGTGCGAAAAATCTGAACTGCTCGTCGCGTGACGGACCATCCACCACGTTCACGTGAGACACCTACCTTGTCATGCAGCCCGGCGACGTCGCTCGCAAGGTGGCGCTGCTTCTCGAGGATGAGGAACGTCGCGACGCCAACGCCCTTCGTGCGCAGGTAGTCAACAGCCTTCTGAGCGTCCGCCGTGGTTTCCACGACGTAGTAGTTGAGCTGCGGGCATGCGGTGGACACCGCGACGTCGTACTTAGCGTCGATGGAGCCGAGGTCGCCGAGCTTTCCGCAGAACCCCGTGAGAATTTTGGAGCGCGAGCCCTCGAGCAGCGCGGCATGAATCGCCGTCTGGCTCTGCGACTCCTTACCAGCCTCCTTCGCCTGTTCCACCTTGCCTTGCACCGTCGCGAGAGCCTGCGACAGCAGCGCTCTCCTTCTGCGTCGTCGCCGCGAGCTCCTTCTGCATGTCGCCGAGTTCTTTGGTGGCAGCCTTGAGCTCCTTCTCAGCCTTGGCGAGCGACTGCTCGTTCGCCTTGACGGACTCCGACGCGGATGCGTACTCGTCCTTCGCCTCCTTGAGATTTTTCTGGTGCTCGTCCTTCTTCGCCAGCAGCAGTTTGCGTTCCGCCCCCGCGTCCGCGCTCTTGTTCTTCTCCTCGCTCATGCGCTCGTGGAACGGCACAAGCTCTTCGCGCACTTTCTCCTGCTCGGTGCGAAACTCGGCAGCCTCCTCCTTCGCTTCCTTCTCCTTCTGCTTGAGTTCCACTGCAAGCACCTCGCGCCTTTCAGCCGCCTGCGCGAGCTCCTGCTCCAGCCGCGGGATCTCCGTTCCTGACGCTCGCGTCGCCGCCTCGCGCGCCATCTCCCCCTCCTCCTGACATGACGAAGATGGAAGGTGAGGGGAGGACAAGGTGGCCCCTGAGGCTAGAGGGGGGGGCGCGTGGCCACTCGCGGAAACCTTACACAGTCTAAGAACTAGTCTACGATGGGTTAGAGTGGTAGACTGCCGGTATGGAATCTGTCTGACTGTCTTTTTTGTTTTCCTTTCATCCAGCGTGGCACCTAAAATTACATGTACTGTATGTCCCGTGCTGGCCGGCGCTGGGCCGCATCAGGAGTGTAGGACATGAGCGCAGGTTCCGTCTTGCAGGCTTTCCTAAGATATGTACCTTATTACAGTACAGTAGAGTGTTCGTGCAAAAGCCGATTCTGCTCCCTCCTATAGGTACTGATACCTATAGCAGAATCCGCTTTTGCATGAACACACTATTGCCAGATTTGACCAAGTCCAGGAGTGGGGTGATGTGGCGTGCGCCTTTTTTGCCGAAACCAAGCACTCCACCTTCACCTCCACCTCCACTTCCACTTCCACTTCCACTTCCACATCCACATCCACTTCACATGTCTTCACATCTTCACATCGAACACTCCATTTCCTCGCGTTCTACGTGCGGAGGATGCGGATCCGGGATACTCGTGCAAGCTGTGCGCGTCTGGGAGACCTCGCTCCTCCCCATGTACGGAGGCATGGGGTGGAAGCACTACTGCTGCTCCGAGCTAAGGAACGCGAACGCTGACAATATCAGTCGCACGCCGGGATTCGCGATGCTCTCTCCAGAAGTGCAGCAAGCCATCGTCAGCAAAAGTGTCTCCGCCGAAACTCAAACGTTCGGATGCGGCGAAGCGGAAGTCCAGGCTGCCGGCATTGCGACGGGTGCTGCCGTTCAGGTCGTCGCGGGCTCCTTCGTTTGGGCCAGCACTCTAGAGGCGTCGCAGCCTTCGCAATCGTCACAGCCTTCGCAATCACAGCAGCAGCCTACTCACGACGACAATTTTCAAAGACTCTTCTCTTGCAATATAGTTGGCTGCCAATACTACAGCGGCGACGCACACCTTGGCGAGAACGTCACGCTCATAAGGGAGCCGCGCAACTCGCACGACCGCAACGCTGTTAAAGTGCTGAACATGAACGGCACGCAGGTGGGGTACATTCCGCGCACCGTAGCCACCGGCTTGGCCATAGTGATGGACGTCGCGAGCTTGACGCCCATTCGCGTGGAGGGCACCATTCCCCGCGACGCGTCCAACGTCTTCACGATTCCCGTCGTGATTCGCATCTACGGCAGCGCGGCTGATCGCGCTTGGGTGGTAACTACGATGATGAATGAGGCGGGCATCGTGCTGCGCGAGGCCGGTGGTGGATATGGCACGCCGCAGCGTACACAACTCGCTGCGCCAAGGACGCCGAGCGTCTAAGGCTCGGCGTCCAAGGTTACTGACGACGACGACGAGGAGGACAGCAAGTGACGACGACGATGGCAGGTGGAGGTTTTTTGGAAAAGGTGTGTCCTTGTTGCTACAGATGAAAAAATGTTATACTCTGTAATTACACACTAAGTTTATTTTTACGTCAGGTCTGGACATCGTCGCGGAGATGAGGTGGTTGAGGTCTCCGAACGTCGGCAGCAACCACCTTGTCGATCGAGTCGCTCAAAAACACGCTCGCCTCGCGCTGCGTCTTGTCGGAGATCTCCGACGGCGCCTTGGTCGCGGTGCCTAGCGCGTGCAGCACGCGCCCGAGCCCGTTCTTGTCAATTGTCGCAACAATATCCGGCATGTCCGCGATGCTGATGACCAACGTGGACAAGAACTCGCGCTGAGCCTTGCGCGTCGTCAGCGCGTCGACGTCCGTCGGCAGGACAGGCACGTTGTTCATCGCCGCGCCGATCGCCTCCGCGAGCTCGAGCGCGGCGCTGGCGTCATTGCCTTCCGCAATAATGCCCTCGAGCTCCGTGAGCTTCTGGTTGAGCATCTCCGCCACGCCTCCGATGCCGCTCTGCGACAGCGTGATGACGGTGACCGGCGCCTGGCGTATCGTCGACGCGCCGTACGTGTCGAACGCCATCGCGATCACCGCCACAGCGCTCGACGGCAGGTCCAGCTCGGCGTACTGCGTCGCCAGCCACAGCCACGTGCTCGGGCGTCACCTCGTCGAACACCGTCACCGTGAAGCCGTACGTTCCGGGAGACAGCGTGCCTGGCGCGATGAACAGGTCAGGTCGGGCGACGTGTGCGAAGCAATCCCCGGGATCACGCTGGGGTTGTTCGCCGCCTCGCTCCACGTGTACACCAGCTTCGCCGACACGCCGGGGCACGAAGACACGCGAGCGTCGGTGGTGATCGTCACCGGCATCGTCGTGGTGATGTCCTGCTTTGCGAGCCCGTTGATGACCAAGTACGGCACAGGGTCCAGGGTCCAGAGACTTGGTGACATCCGCGCGAGCAACAATGCTCGTCTTGCCCATGTAGTTCGTCGCCTGCAGCGTGAACGTGTACATCGCATCCTGCACGAGATAAGCGCTCGGAATCTGGATCGTCTTCGTGTCCATCGCCGCAACCGCCTTGAGCAGCTCCGGCGTGACAGATCCACCCTCGACGCCCCACACGTACTTCATCGAGCGTCCGGCGAAGCCCTGGCTGAGGCGAGCGGAGATCTCCGCCAAGTCGCACTTGCCCACCTTCTCGGGTGCGGTGATGATGGCCGTTGGCACAATCGCGTTGTACGGGATACGTGCCTGAACAGTCATCGAGTTCTCCACCGGGCCGTTCGCGCATCCGTCCAAAATCTCCGCGCTGTTGCACGTGAGCTGCACGGAGTTGGTCAACGTGACGAGGTCGTCCGACGGCAGCACCGTCGCACGTGGCCCGAACTGGACGTGCAGCACCTTGTTCGTCGTGAACTCGCACGTTGGCGCGTATCCAAGCTTGCCCACCGTCTCGGCGACGAAGAGAGCCGAGCAGTCCTTCGTAGGGTTCTCCGCAACGAACGACGACGGGTACCTCCAGTACAGATCCATACCCAATCCGTTGGGTGAGAACATTGCCAGTCGAATGGGCAAAATGTTCACGGTGATTCCCAACTCCGTCGTGCTCGAGCGCACGGGCGAACCGCTGTAGGTCGCCGTCACCGCGACGACGGTGTCCTGCTTGAGTGGGTTGAACAGCAGGACGCTCGTCAGCTTCGCGTTGATGTCAAGCATCGACCCGGTGATCGTGAGCTTGGGTCCGTGATCGACACGCTCGCGGTGGTTCCACCCGACACGGCCACAGCCACCTTGCTCCTCTCACCGCCGGCGTAGATCCTGTTCGACTCGACGTCCTTCGCCACGACGTCGAGCGTCGCGGTGACGCCAGCCTCAGCCATCATCGTCAATTCCGATCCCTCGACGGTCGACTCGACGTCCTTATGGCACCTGGCGCCACCGTCACGGCGGCGTCGTAGACGGAGGCACCCTTCAGGTAGAACTTCAGCATGCCGGCGCCAGCCACATTCGGCGTGTACTGCACGAGGTGGATGTTGCCGTAATTGTGGCACGTGATGCTCACGCTCGCCGGCACGACGGTGTTCGACTCCACGAACAGCGCCGGGGGCGGCCGTCGTCGTGGGCAAGCCGGGCACGGCGCACGCGTCCGCCGACGTCAGGTCTGGCTTGGCGGGGTAGTACACGCCGCCGCTGTAGCAGCGATCGTGTCCATTCGCGGGCGTCACCGCAACCACGCCGAGCGTGGCGGGGCATGCCACCTTGGTAATGGACGCGGTGGCGCTCTTCGTCGCGGCGTCCGCACACGTCAGGGCGAAGTCCCTGTCGTACCTTGTGGCGTACTCCACGAGCGCCAAGTCGTTGTCCGACTCGACGAGCTCGCACAGGTTCATCGCCAGCGGGCACAGCACGTTTCACCACCTCCATCACTCCGGCGTACGCAGCCGGGTTCGCGTCCAGCTCAGCCTTGACGGCCGAGCATCCCTTGCCAAGAATCTCCAGAGATTCGGCGTCGTAGTTCACGCACGTCACGTAGTTGTTGTCCTCGAAGGGGTCGACGTTCGTGTCGCTCGCGAACATGCTAATGTCCGCAACGCTAGTCACCACCGGCCCCGCGTACGTCAGCGACGTCGGAAGGGGGTACACGTCCGCGTGCAGGCCGCGGGGAAACAAGCCAGCCATCATCGCACAGGAATAAAATGTGTGCGCATCCATCAGCAGGGAGCCGTGCAGTGCTTCGTCGTAAACGCTCGGCGCGTAGACGCGACGAGGCTTGTCGTTGTCGTCGTCGTCGTCCTCGTGTGCAACGATTCCGAGCTGATGTGCGATAGCCACGAACACGGGCAAGGCGCGGACTTCACCAGCCGTGTCGCGAGCGGCACGACGCATCATCGCGACGAGTCCACGGCCCATCTCAAGGGGGTCGAAGGTTGCGCCATCGTCGCCTAGTGCAAACATGCCCGGCTTCGAGCAAGCCCTCGTGAGCCACGGCAGCGCTAAGCTGCCGCAGCCCCCCCTCCATTGCAAAGGTGCGCAGGTCCGACGCGCGCAGCTGCAGAAGATTCATCGGAGCAGTATGGTCCTTCGTATGGTGGGCAGAGGTCCGTCGTCGCGGGGCGACAGGCACATCGCCTTTCCGTCGAGTCCTTGCGTCGCGTCAATCTTCCCGCGGCACACCTCGACAACGTACTCGTATTTGATGGCAGGTGCGGCGCAATTTTGTACGTTTGTTGCTTGAGCGTCGAGGAGGTTGAATGCGACCGTTCCTGACTCGCCGTTGACGATGCCTGCAACGCTATTACTTAAGGCCAAGGAACAACACAGTGGAAGGAGCTGCTTACGGCCATACACAAGGCGAACAAGGGCCTTAAGGAGAGAGTGGAGCTTAAGGGCGGCGACAACGGGTTGGGCCCAACCCGTTGTGTAAGTACTACTGTACGTGCGACAAGAACGAGGGTTAGGGTTTCCAAATCTGCACCGAAGAAATGCACCGAAGCGATAACGGTTTCACGGGGGGAAGCCGGCCCATGCAAGATAGGTTCCCCGAATCCCCAATGACCCGAAGCGATAACGGTTTCACGGGGGGAAAGCCGGCCCATGCAAGAAAGATTCCCCGAATCCCCAATGCACCGAAGCGATAACGGTTTCACGGGGGGAAAGCCGGCCCATGCAAGATAGGTTCCCCGAATCCCCAATGCACCGAAGCGATAACGGTTTCACGGGGGGAAAGCCGGCCCATGCAAGAAAGGTTCCCCGAATCACCAATGCACCGAAGCGATAACGGTTTCACGGGGGGAAAGCTGGCCCATGCAAGAAAGGTTCCCCGAATCCCCAATGCACCGAAGCGATAACGGTTTCACGGGGGGAAAGCCGGCCCATGCAAGAAAGGTTCCCCGAATCCCCAATGACCCGAAGCGATAACGGTTTCACGGGGGGAAGCCGGCCCATGCAAGATAAGTTCCCCGAATCCCCAATGCACCGAAGCGATAACGGTTTCACGGGGGGAAGCCGGCCCATGCAAGATAGGTTCCCCGAATCCCCAATGCACCGAAGCGATAACGGTTTCACGGGGGGAAGCCGGCCCCTTGGCTCTCTGCGACGCTCGCTTGTACTCACACCCTCCACGGCAGCGGCGGCGGCCTCTAGGCCGTCGTCTGTAGGTGTTGGTGGTGTTGCAAATGGTGTGGTGCTGGCCTTAATATGGGTGGTGGGTTCAAAGGGTTAGGCGCGACGACGCCTACGTCCGCAAATAAACAGCTGCCACCGCTTATGCCGGTGACGCCAGGGACGATGAGACTCGCCACACTCCCGTCGGTGGAAGGGCGCGGCCGAGGCGGATTCACACCCGCACGGAAAAACCAGACAAAGGGGTGCCTGAAACGCCCGCGGCAGCACCGGCACCGTACCACGAAAGCAGCAGTGTCGCAGCCACGCCGGCGGCACACACAACTTCCGTGAGATTACAAGAGGTGCAAAAACAACACCAGCCGGTCGCTTGTCGTCGAGCAAGGCGGCAAGCGTGGCTGACAATGTCGAGGTCGTACGGGTTGTACTGTTGTACTGCTCTGCGTGCGTTCGCGGCTGCTAAGGATGGAGTGAGGTAGATGAACTCGAGGCTGTCGAGGTGCTGGCGCAGCAGGTTGATGAACGAGTACCACGCGCGTGGCTCCGCGTCGTTCATGGCTGAGGTGAACCCGCGTGATTTCTACACCATGAGCAGCGCTGGTGTGACTCACTTCGTCGACGGCAGCGCGGACTTCACGCCGCTCGACCAGTTTGAGCGCGAGTACCACCTTGTTCAACCAAGTGTCCACGCTCGGCGTATTCAGGCACTACCGCAAGTGGAAGGGATTTAGCACGTGGAAGAGGCATGTGCGGCACAAGAAGACGCGGCTGTGTCGTGCTGCGCTGCAGAAGAAGCTTTTCCTTCTCACCGATACGTTCCAGAGCGCCCTGCTGCACGTACGCGGCCTGTGCTACGAGCTCGAGGCGATGCGCTTGCACGACGTTCAGTCGGGACAGCTGTACACGCTCGAGATGTTCAACGCGGCGAAAGAGGCGCAGAAGATCAAGGCGACGGAGCATCTCGTCAGCTTCTCCGCCGAAACGGCAGATACCGTCAAGGTGGCGTGCGAGACGGCGCTCGCGTTGCTCGAGGAGCACCTTGTGGGACAACGTGGCGGAACATCCGTCGAACACGAGGAAGAGGCGCTGAACGCCGATCGAAAGGGCGGTAATCGCATGGCGGCGATGATGAAGACCTCGCGCGCCAGCAGGCGACAGGACTTGCCGATGAAGACGAGGGAGCCAAGTTCTCGTACGCAATCACCGCGGCAAGGCGCTCGGAGCAACGGCGCCTGCTCAACTTCATCCGCCTTGCAGACTACATGGTGTCCGACGCGCTGCACATTCTCGTGGTGGAGAGTGTCGGCGACATGCTTGCCATCACCCAGCGCGACATGAATATCCTACCACCGAGCCACATGGTCGTGCCTGCCGACAGCGAGGACGCGGACCAGGTCAAGCATCATGGTGACGACAAACCTCCGGTATTCGAGGTGGACATCACCTTAACCGAAGATATGTTGACGCTCGAATTCGCGCCGGACGTCGTCGGATTCGACGCCGGCGTGGAGAGTGCCGTGGATGGATATATCTGCAGACGACGTCGCTTTGCCTTCTCTGCGAATGCGCAGGCTGGCGATGTGAAGGCGATGCCTGATCTGATGGTTCGCGCGTGTGAGCCAGTGATGGGTGTCAGGCTCGGGCTCGACCGCGTAGCTGCGAAGCTGCTTGAAGAAAAAGGCTTGAAAGAGAAGGATGTGCGCGTGATGCCGAGCCGCGCACATGAGGCTTGTTTTGTGGAGTACAAAGACAAGGGTCTAAAGACGGTTGTTGTTCGTGGCATCGTGCGTGCTCATGTGGATATGCAGGTTCGTGAGATTGTCGAAGATATTGTGAAGCCGCTGCTGGAGGAGATTGATGACGGGAGTGTGGATACGAGCCATGTTTGTCTGAAAGTGCTTGGAGGCAGCGAAGGGCTGAACGCCAAGGCGCTGGCTCATGATGTTGAAGTGGCGGTTGCTCAGAGCCTCGTGCCATCGCTGCTGCTCCATCGCGTTGGATGCGTCGGCGTGACTTTGGAGATTGGTGACACCGTTTGCGTGGACGTCGCGACGCCGTCTGGGTTTGGCGTGGCTCAGGTGAGCGTTGTGGATGAATTGCCGTCTCCATTTCCGTCTCTCGAGACCGCTCACGTGCGACGTCGAGCGGCAGCTCGCAAGGCTGGCGGATTCTTGATTTCAGACGCCGTAGAACTTCTGCAACTCGCGAGTGATGGATGTGATGTGACAGATGTTGAGGAGTTTGTGCTGAGCGAGGAGGGATCGCTTGTTCCGGTGTCATCGCCACAAGCTCACAAGGAGGCTGTGGGCATGCGCGTTTACTCGCTGAAATTGAACGGCTGTTCTGTGCTGATTGTTGGTAACGATCTTACGCACCGCGTCGCGTCGATGGGCGTGAAGGAGTGCAAGACGTTTGTGGCTGCGTGCGAGCGTGCGGAGAAGATGCAGACGCCTCTGCTCTTCTTGAACGCGTCGAGTGGTGCAAGGCTTGGTGTCGACGAGGCGATGAAGAAGATGCTGACTTTTGCGGAGGATGGCAAGCTTGTCGCGGGTGGCATGGAGGTAAGCTCGGTCTCGAATCCCAATGCTGACTACGGTGTGCCCAGTTTGTCTGGATGTGGGGCGACCGCTCGTGCGTACTCGAGGCTCTATGATAAAGGATTCTGTGTGACAATCTGCATTGGCAGGGCGGTCGGCATCGGGGCCTATCTGGCACGCCTTGGCCGCCGAACGATCCAGGTGGCTCAAACGCCGATCATTTTGACGGGCCAGGCAGCTTTGAATAAGGTTCTTGGGAAAGATGTGTATGAGTCCAATGCCCAGCTCGGTGGTCCTCAGATCATGCATCAGAATGGAGTCACGCATCTGACTGCGAGCAATTGTTTGGAGGCGATGAGACAGGCGTGCTGTCGGTGTGATCGCTACCCAGACGGCTACGACGGAGCTTGTGGTACCCGCCGATCCAGGTGACTTCTCTACTAGCGAACGCCGTATTCAGCACCCTGGATGTTTGTGGCTGCCCGACTCGGCGGCCAAGACGGCGGAGGCGCTCGAGGATATGGGGCGTGAACATCTGCCGATAATCATTCTTTCCAACTGGCGCGGATTTTCTGGAGGTCTTCGTGATTTGTTCGAAGGTGTGCTACAAGCCGGATCAGGCATCGTTGAGGGCCTCCGCAAGTACCCGGCACCCGTGTTCGTGTACATTCCGCGTGGCGCTGAATTGCGCGGTGGCGCTTGGGTTGTCTTGGACAAGCAAATCAACGAGCACGGGAATGTGCAGATGTTCATGGATCCTAGCGCCCGTGGAGGCATTCTTGAACCGGAAGGCACCGCGGAGATTCGATTCAAGAAAGCGGCGATTCGTGAGTGGATGGAGCGCGATGGTGCTGACGAGAAGGATTATCCAAAGTATCGTGCTGGAGCCTTGCAATTCTGTGATTCTCATGATCGGGCGGAAGCCTTGCTTGCGCAGCAGGTGATCGATGGCGTCGTGGATCTCGCTGATGCGAGGGACTTCTTCACGAAGAAGCTGGAGGAGCTGCTCGGATAAATGTTGCCCTGACAAAAAATGTTGCGATAATGATGCGCGCGCGAAACGAATCAAGACGTGTTGCACGGAGAAACTGCGCCCCATAATGAGTTTGTTCAAAATGTTGTAAATGTGTTTCGAAAGTTACATCAAAGTTTTTCAAAACTCGAGCTGCTTCTCGAACGCCTCTACAACAGTACAGTGCGTTCCGTCGACGTCCTGCCTCGAAGCTGCTGGTTTGCGGGAGGCTGTGTGCGATGTGCTCAGCACTCTGCATATCCGAGGAAGTCGGGGTACGATGTCCAGCCCGATGTCTTGTACGTCTTCTGAGGAGCGCTCGGAATGTCGTGAGGCCTCGCTCCGGATGATTTGCTCCACGCTTCCCACCCCTTCTTGCTCTTCAGACCGAGCGTACGCACGTACGCGCGCGCTGCCTCGAACGTGCGAAACGAGCCAGCCACCTTGCCGTCCGCGTAACCGAGGAAGTCGGGGTACGATGTCCAGCCCGTTGACGCGTATGTCTGATCAGGACTGCTCGGAATGTCGTGCGGTCGCGCGCCTGACTTGCTCCACGCCTTCCAATCTTTCTGGCTCTTCAGACCGAGCGTGCGCACGTACGCGCGCGCTGCCTCGAACGTGCGAAACGAGCCAGTCACCTTGCCGATCTGGTATCCGAGGAAGTCGCCGTACGACAGCCAGCCTGATGATGCGTACGTCCTATTGGGACAGCTTGGAATGTCGGGAGGTCGCGAGCCGGACTTGCTCCACGCCTGCCACTCCTCCTGGCTCTTCAGGCCGAGCGTGCGCGCGTACGCGCGCACATCCTCGAACGTGCGAAACGAGCGAGCCGCGTTTCTTTCGCGCCGTGCGGCATTCAGTTTGGCGGCACGCACGAGGATGGCGCAGAAACGTTCCGGCGATGTCATTGGTGCGGGCTCCGCAGTTCTCAGATGATCAGAATCTGCATTCGCGGCTCTTCTTTCCTCAGCTCTGCGCTCAGCTGCGGCAGCTTCAGCCTTTCTTTCTTCACGCTCCAATTCCTCTCTGGACTTTTCAACACCCACTTTGATGAGGATGCTCCTTGCAGATGCTGCCACCTGACCATCCACGCCTTTTCCAGTCATGAGCGCCTTGAGAAGATCCTCGAGGCTTCCCTCGAGATTTTTCACCACCCTCAGCTTGCTCGCCTCCAGAGGCAGCGAATTCAGCGCCATGAGCGTTTTGCGTGCGACGGCGACGACATTGGGATCGTGCTGACGCGACCAGACGCACATCACCCGTTGTCTGAGGATTAGAAAGATCTGCTGAAGGATTCCGGCAGCCATGAGCTCCTGCCGGTGATCGTGGCGAGGGATGTTGATGATTGCGTCGAGCAGTATGTTCAGGTCCTTCACGGAGAACGGCAGCCGCTGCGTTTCTGTGTAGGCATCAGAGTCTATGCGCACGGCGGTTGTGAAGAGCGGTACAAACGTGCGCAGGCTTGCTCGCGCGACGTATCCTTTTTCCATCATTCCAGGCTCGGCGAGTCTGCGCTCAATCTCCGACTTGCGGTTCTCGACAAGTCGGGGTGCAAGTTTCGCTCGCTTCGCTGCTCGCTGCTTTGGCGTTTCCCGCCCCCTTCGTTCGCGCCTTGCCGCGCCGTCGTCGTAGTCCGAGTCGTCTGAAGAATCTCCCGCGCGAGTCGGTCGCCTCGGAGCGGCAGCACCGCTGCTTCGCTTCTCAGGCATCTTGAGAAGGCGACGCATTCCGAGGTGCTCGTCCTCCTCCTCAAAGTCAGCAGCAGTGAACTCCACCTCCGGATCAGCGTGCACTTCGCTGGTTGGCACGTCAGCCAGCTCGAAGTTCTTCGCCGCGTCTGCGCCTCCGCCGACGAAGCCTTTGCACTTGGACTCGCCACAGTGGCAGCGCATCGGGCGCTCGTCGTAGCGTTCGAAGTTGTAGTCCATGGTGATTTCCTCGCCAGGCTGGATGTCACGCGTGGCGAATATGCCGATGCACACCTCCTCGCGCACAGTCCACTTCTGCATCTCGCAGTTGGGTGCGCAACTGTGGTTGGTGAATCGCCCGAGGTTCCCCATGCGCGACGCGTCGATCACCTCGCCCGCGCTCAGGCTCATGAAGTAGGTGTGCCTCGAACGCTCGCGCGTCAGCCACGCGCTCTTGCGTTCGACGTACGTCGCTTCGTCGAGCACCTCGCCCGTGTACTCGATGACGAATCCGCCCTTTGGAATGCTCTGCTTGGCGAAGAGCCCGCGTCCCTTCGCAGGAATGCCCGTGTGCTTGCACTCCAGGTTGGCGTACTGCCTTCTGCTGAACATCTGGTTCGTGCACGTCGGTCCGCAGGGGCAGTATCCGGGTATGCACTCCATGAACACTCGTCGGTTGAGGCACGACGTTGCGGAGCACCCCGATGACGCCGTGCAGTCGCAAGGCAAGACGTCGGCTTCTCGGATCGACGCGTGGTGGCGTCCGGGTATACTTCCGAAGTAGTTGCGTCGCAGCAGGTAGACGTTGAGCACTGTGGGGTTTTGGTTTTTGCCAGCAGCAGCAGCGGCAGCGGCAGCGGCAGAGGCGGCTGCTCCATGGCACTGCGGCATGAGAAGAGGGCGGAGGAGAGAGAGGAGGAGTCCCGGGGAGGGAGGGAGGGAGGGGGAAAGGGGGTGGGGGAAAGATCTCGTTGAAAGGGGGCGGACGCGGAAGGAAACGGACGGAGGGAGGGCGAGAGAAGTCCTTCCCCCTCCTAAACAGGAGGGGGCAGGGCCAGGCAGTCTTGGCAAACCCCCAAACCATTCGGGGCCCTTCCTAGAGTGGTTTTGTCAAGTCCGGGAGCCGAAAAAACTATTCCAAGGCACCTCGGGCTAACCCTAACCCTAACCCTAATTCGTGTTGGTTTTTCCCCTTCTTGACTGGTTTGTTTTGAGTTTTGACATTCAAGTAATTAAACTAGAGGATGGCGAAACGACAACGTGAGACGGATGAGGAGGAGATGGAGAAGAAGAAGAAGCTCAATGTCGCAGTGCGCCAAATGCGCCTTAAATTAAGGCGCCGCCTAGCACAAGATCCGGGCTGCACGGCGGACGTTCCAGAACACCAACGTTCTGGACCTCATGGGAAAACGAAAGAAGAGCTCCAGCTGGAGCTGGACACCCTCAAGGAAAAGTGTTCCACTCTGCGGTCAATGGAGCTGCCGCCGCCGTTGATCCCGACGCCTGAGGCCTCCTCCACTCACCTCTCGCAGCAGCAGCAGCAGGACCAGCAGGTGCAACAGCAGCAGCAGGAGGAGGAGGAGCAGCTGCCGCCGACGACGCAGTCGCCGACGCTGCCGACGACGCAGTCGACGACGCAGCCGACGACGCAGCCGACGCTCACGCTCACTGAGCAGCAGCAGCAGGAGCAGCAGGTACAACAGCAGCAGCAGGAGGAGGAGCAGCTGCCGCTGACGACGCAGTCGCCGACGCTGCCGACAACGCAGTCGACGACGCAGCCGACGCTCACGCTCACTGAGCAGCAGCACGACTTCGGTGACAACACCGATGACGACGACGACACCGCCGCCGGCAACCCGCCCGCACCACCCAAACATCAGCAGCAGCAAACAATAGTTTCGTTTTTTGGCCCGCGGTCCAAGCAGACGACGGCGCAGCCGCCCGCCGCCGCCGCCGAGACCACTGGTGCTCCCGGTGCTCCCTCTGCCGCCGCCGCCGCCGCCACCGCCGCCGACGACGACCCCAAAGCAGCCGACGCCGACGCGCTCAACCTCGCCGTGTACGAGTCCATCGTCGTGTCTGATCCCGCCAGTGGTGATGACCGACGATGGAAGTCCCAGGTTGCGCACAAGGCGCTGAGGGAGGCGGGGGAGACAGCCGAGAAAAAACAAATCAAAATCACGGTGGTCGACGGCGATTATTTCACGCGAGTTGCAGTTGGCGGCGTGACGACGATATCGTTTAAACTTAAAGTTTTCCGCAGCAGCGACAGCAGCAACGACGGGTTGCCGCCGCCGATGAAAGCGTTGCAGAACGCACTCGGCCCCTCGTACCTCGCGTCGTACGCGTCGCCGGGAGACTACGTCGCACTCGAGGTGGACACCATGCCGTACCCGCAGACAACCGACACCTTCTGCAAACACATTGCAAACACATTCGCATACGATTGGCGTTCGTTCGTAAGAGGCCGAACATCAGCCTGGTGGACGCGAACGGCGATGTCGCACTGACGGATTTTTCCATCAGTGCGACTCTCAAAGCCGCAGCAAACGCAGCAGCACGAGAACGAGCAGCATCAGCATCACCACCGTCGCCACCAGCACCACCACCACCACCACCACCACCACCACCACCACCACCACCACCACCACCAGCAGCAGCAGCAGCCGAAGCAGCGGCGGTACGGGTATGCAGCAAGGAGTTCAGCGATAGTGTAAAGATAGGCCTATCGTGGCTTGCACGAAAGCGAAAGCTTGGGTACGTGGCGGACGCTGGGGCGTTCACCAAGTTCCTCGACGAGGAGTGCGAAGCGCACAACCGCGGTGCTGCGAGGGATGCAAAGTTCTTCGCGGCGTGTATTGGCGGCCAAGCAGCACCACCCCCAGACGACGCTGCTTGGAATCTAAGGGATCGTGTAATGGCGTGCGCATTCACGCGCACGACGACTGACGCGGTTGCTCTCGAGGCTTTTCGCCAGTGGAAGGCTACTGGGGAGTTAGGAGGAGGAGGCCTGCAAGATGCGCACGTCAAACTGCTGGAATGGCTGGATGGGCGCTCGAGGGCTGAGCTCAGCGATGCGATGTACCACGCGAAGAGCGGCTCTGTGGAATTTCTGCAATGGCTGGTTGGGGCACCTGGGATTGGCCTGAAGTTGGCCATGCTCGTCGTGCTCTACATGCCAGCGTCGTTCGGATTTCCGGGCGCGTTTCCGATCGACGTCAGAGTGAAGAACGTGCTGGATGCAAAGGTTTCAAATAACGGGGAAGAGAAATGGGGGCGATTTTTGAAGGTGTTTTCAGTCGGTAAGTAATCATGTCTTTAGTGTGTTAGGTTGTTACTCACGCGTCACAATTGGAGAAAGACAGCGTGCTCTGCAGACTAAACGATTCACTGACGGGAATTTTTCTTTCCTTTGCCTCCTCGACCCAGTGGTCGACGATTTCGTTTCTGTACGTTCCCGTGAATGCGCCGTAGTAGGATACGCAAGCGGCGCCGAGGAAAACGTCACCAATGAGAAGCACCATGTCCTCTCCAATCTTCTTGGACGTTTCATCCCAGCGCACAGCCTCGTCACCGAGTGCCGACGTCAGCTTTCCCGCTCGTACGAGACGCTTCTCACTCAGCTCCATGTCATCCTTGAGCTGCTGCTGCTCGTCCATGGCATCCTGCAGCTGCTTCTCCAGCGCCGCGACGTTGTCCACAACAGCCTTGAGCTGCGCCTGCTTCTCCGCGAGAGCCGCCTGCATCCCCTGGAGCGACTCCTCAGCCTCGCGAAGCGCCTTTCGCTTCGGCTCAACAACCTTGGCAACTTTCGCGTACAAGTCCATCGCACGCGACCACATGCAAAGCGACTTGGCCGCCACACTCTGCTTCGCAACCTGATCTGGCGTGTACACAGGATCGTCGACGTACTTCTTCAGCTGCTTGAGCACCTTGGGCTCAATCGCGTCCTTGTCGTAGTCGAACAGACGCTTGAGGAAGTTGCCGTCTGTGAGTACCTTCTTCGCAGAGTCCCAGTCCGTCTTCTCGCCAAGCAGCGTGCACACCGCTTCCATCGTCAGCTGCACGAGCGAAGGAGGTTTCACGAAGCCCTTGATCTCGACGATGTCGTTCTTGTTCAGCGCGTTAAGAGCCTTCTGCGCCGCCTCGAGCGCCGGCAGAGCCTCGGCAAGGTCAGCCTCGGCATCATCCTTAATTGCCTGCGTTTCAGCCGTACTCTTTTTCACCTCAGCCTCTTCGACAGCGACCACAGCCTTTACCTTTTCCGCCTCCTCCTTGTCCTTGTTCACCTGCACGAGAAGCACCGCCGTCGCTTCCGCCTTCTCTGCGAGAATCGGCTGCATGCGCGTGATCTCGTCGCGAAGAGTGTCAACCACCTCATTCGTTTCGTTCAGCTTCATCAATCCATTCAGCAGTCGATCGCGAGCCTCCGTGTACTCCTCTCTTTTCTCAGCGAGAAGTTGAACGTAAAGGTTGATCAGATCTAGGTACGACTTGGGCGTGATGTAGTACCTTCGTCGAAGCTCGGTGAACATTCTTTCGGACATGGCGGCAATCGACGTGTGGATCGTCACGCACATCTCCACCACAGATGCGTGAACCTCGTCATTCTCGAGCTTCACCTTCTCGAGGAATCGTTCAGCCACGGAGTGGAGGGCAGCCTCCGGCCAATCGGTGTACCAGTCGATGGTCGTGCATCCGATCAGGCTTGGATTCTGGCGGCAGCGCGATCGGAACGCCTCTCCTACGGGAGACATGCACAGCACGATGTGCAGGTTGTTGCGCACGCGATTGACAAACGCTTGGTAGAGAGCCTCGCGTGTCTCGGGAATGCCGCGCTCCTGCGCGTACGGGCGAATGTCCGCGATGATCTTCTCCTTGTCATCGTTGCCGTACATGCCCGGCACCTCGCCGCTGTTCAGCATGTTGTTGATGTCCTCGAGCTGCGTTTCGCTCATGATCTGCGAGTCGGTGAACAGGAAGCAGCAGTTGTCGCCGTCGATGCCAGCCATCTTGTATGGATTCTTCAGGTCCTCGCGGAACTCGGTCATGCCGTACGAACGAGTGAGCTCAATAGAGAAGCACTTGTACTCCGCCATGAAGCATGCAAACCGAGTCATGCTCTGCTTGCCGCTGCCGCCGACACCAACGAGCATGGCATTTCCACGTGGCTGGCGCAAGATGCGGCAGAGGCGAACGAGGTGTTCCATGGCATCAGCAAAGAAAACCAGATTCATTTGGTTCGTCGCACTTGCGTTGTAGTCCTCGAGGTACGCGAGCAGAATGTTGTGCATCTTATCGGTGTCAAGAACCTGCTCATACACGCGGTCATCCCCGGTGGCTCCCATACGCATGTAACCGCCGAAGAAGTTCTTTCGCTCCACAAACAGATCGTCGTGGCTATCGCTCACGTCCCAGCGCATGCGCAGCATCTCATTAAACAAGCTGCGTGAAGTACCCCTTGTCGGTGTCGTCGATAAGGCGGTCGTGGAACACACGCATCACCTCGTGTATCCAAAGGTCCCGAAACACTGGTTTGCTCTGGCACTGCGCGGGACTGATCATGAGGCAACCTTGAAACACTTTGGAAACGTCGCGCAGGTTGAAAGTGTAGTGGCTCTTTGATGGCGTGGGTAGAAGCTCCTCGCTCACGCGCTCGTACACCTCGATCGTGCTGTCCACGGAAGAATTCGTGAGTCCCTTGAACTCCGACGGGAAAGCCTCAAGGAAACCACCTAGGATAGAGCTGAAGATGGTGCGCATCACCTCATCGCCTGGCTGTGGGAAGTTGAGGATGTTGAAGTGCCTTACGAAGCGTGGCGTGAGCTCCTGGGCGTCCACCGCCCGTGGGTGCGCACGCGCAGCACAGGGTTGTATCCTCGATGTCCTTCCAGAACAGCTTTTTGCGATCGTAGAATCCCTTCATGTCCTGGAACTGTCTCAGAAGCTCCACCGGCGGCTGCGCGCTGTACGTTTCCTTCGCGGGCATGTTCACGTCATCCACGAACACCACGATGAAGACACCGAAAGTTGGGACGAGGCGAATCTCCTTGCCCTCGAAGTTGAACTTTGACACCTCCGCCTTGAGCGCATTTTGGATCGTCAGAAGCTGCTGCGCGACGACCGATAGCACCTCGATATCGATGCGATTGAACTCATCGAAGCACGCCCACGCGCCGCACTGCGCAAGTCCCGAGAAGAACTTTGCCATGAATTTGTAGTCGAGGTTGTCGCCGCAGTTGAAGACGACGCACTGAACGCCGAGAGCCTTGCCGAGATCCTTCGTTGTCTCTGTTTTTCCCGTTCCGGCGGGTCCGGCGGGTGCACCGCCAAGCTTGAGGTGAAGCGCACCAGTCAAAGTCATATAACAGCGATCTGTCATCGGCGTGACGACAAGGCGGCTCTGCGCGCCAAGGTACTCGTACATGTAGATGAAAGTGGCGTTCGTCTGACGCACAATTGTCTCTTCGTTCTCCTCGTCCCAGTAGTACCTGAGCTGCATTTGCCACTCAAAATCCGTGGAACGCGTGGCGTTATCAGCCATGAGATTCTCGACAATGTCGCGAGCATGCACATCAATCGTGATGAGCGCGACGACAATCTTGCGCTGCAGACCCGTCAGGTCCTGCCGCACCACCTCGGAAAGTTCCACGAGCTGACTGACGTTGACCTTGCGCCACTCGTCCAGCGCATCCTTGGTGGGGCGCTCCGTCTGCTCGAGGCACTGTGTCGTCGCGGCGCACCAGTACGTCTGACTTACGGAGATGACGACCTGTGCAGGCTGATTCTTCACCCAAGTCGGGCGTGCCATCTCCTCGTACTCCTTGTAGGCGCGCTTCGTCTCCCCTCTTAGAGAAGTTCTCATTGCGTTCTCCACGGAGGTCAGCCACATCTCGACATTTCCGCGCGCCTTGAGATTTTTCCCTAGCGAGACACGCTCGCCCTCGGCACTGATCATCGCGTGGATGTCGATGCTCTTCGGATCTTTGCCAAAATCAAGCCTGCGAATGCCGTCGAAGCACTTCGACATGTGCGGCTGAACAGCCTGTACATTCTTCGTTTGGGAAAGGATCTCGAGCAGCTCATCGTTTGACAGGAAGTAGAAGCGCGGGAACGCCATGCGCTTCGTCTCAAGGTAGTCTTCCAGGTTCTTCTGCACCTTCTCGAGCGTTTCGTTCGCCTTCTCGAAAATTTCGAACCATCCGGGCGTCGTTCCCGCTTGCAGCGCATTGTTGCGGTCACGCGTACGCCTCATGATGTCCTTGAATTGCTTGTCGACACTGAAGAAAGCCTTCGACTCATTCGGCAGCTGGCGCTGGATGTCTGGCGCACTAAAAATAGTTTCGAGGTACATCCAAGTGCGCTGGCACTCAAGCCATTCATCGAGCGTGTCGCTGAAGAGCTTGAGCTGCTTGTCCATCTTATCCACCTCATTGCGAATGCCCGCCACGAAACGTGAAGCCGTGATGGTGGACATCGTCACCAACGAATCTTCCAAGGCGGTCATGACCTCATCAATGCCGCCGAGAATATACACGTCCTTCGCATCTTTGTACGGCAGCGCGACGAATTCGATGTTGGCCCACTTGGTTTGAACCTTCTGCAGCAATCCCTCGAGAGCAGCCTCCTGCGTTGCCTCCGTACTCACGGCAACGATGCGATCCTTGAAGTCTACCACCTTCATCTCGAGCAGCGCACCGACGGTGAACGTGTCCGACTCGAGGTCGAACTTCTTCCCCGTCTCCTCCTCCAGTTTTGTCCAGTGACGCTCGCGTATGTCGGTATTGCGCAGAGCCTGCAGCACGGGAAGCGTTTCCTTCATGGCCACCACAGCCTCGCGCAGCTGCGGCACCTTCCTGTTCGGTGGCAACCCGCGCTCGAGCTTGAGGCATATCTTGTTGTATGCCATGATCTCCGCCTCGAGCGAGGCAAGGTCGATGTCGAAGAATTTCGACGCGCTCCACTGCTCCTCGAGATCGATCCAGTCGCGCTGGCCAGTCCAAAGGGTGTGCTTTAACGTCACCTCCTCGCTGCACTCGTCGAGATCCTCGAACGAAGTCTCGAACACCTTGAAGAGCCTCTGATACTTCTGAATGCGCTTTGCCTGCGCCTTCTGCTCCTCCACCTTCGACACGAGGCGGGTGGTGAGCTCAATGACCTCGCTCGATTTGGCAGACCCGTCGAGAATCATCTCGTGTCCTGCGAGCACGCGAATGTCCGCAACCTCCTTGCCGACACCCTCCACCTCTCGCTCGAGGTCCGAGCTGAACTTCATCTCACGCTCCTCGTGGCTGCCTTCCGCGAAGTCAAGCGAGCCCTTGTACGCATTGAAGTCCGTCGGGAGCGTCTTGAACGCCGCGTGATCGATGTCCGGCACCTGAATGTGGTACTCTTCGATGAGCTCGTAGTACGCCGTGACCAGCATGAATTCGTCATCAAAATCACTTCGCTTAGCGAGGCAAGACTCCATGAACTCGATGTACGCAACAAACTCTTCCACCGAGCAGGGTGACGAGGAGAGCTTCGCCGTCGCGTCGTGCACCTCGTTGATAAAGTTCTGGTACCGCTCGCTTGCCAGCTGTGGGAGCAGGTTGAAGATATTGTCCATGCACTGCTTCGGGAACGGCAGGAAGAGCGCACGCAGCGCCTTCGTGTTGATGGAAAGGATTCCCATGTTCGCACTCTCCACAAGGCTGTCAAGCTGCTTTGTCTGATCGATGTACAAGTCGAGATCCTCGCGAAATTCGTCCAACCCACGATCGCCTCGCTCCACCGATGCTCGCATCTCCGCGACGTCGAGCATGGAGTCAATACGGCAGAACTCGCGAGATTCGTTGAAGTAATCCTTGTAGTCTTCCGCCGCCTCGAAAGCGACGGAGATGCTTTCCTTGAGCAATGAAACGAGCTCGACGTGGCGTTCGGAGCTCATGAGGTCGCTGAGGTCGCCGTCTGCCGCCTCGGCGTCCGTGACGCTCTCGACAAAGCCGCGGAGGTCCGGGTGCGCGATGAGGCGCTGCACGGACGACATCGTCTGCAGATATATCCATCCACGGCACTCTCCACGCCGGCGTCGAATCCGACGACGTCCGGCGCGAATTCGAGCGTCAACATATCTTCGGTTAAGGTGATGTCCACCTCGAATACCGGAGGTTTGTCGTCACCATGATGCTTGACCTGGTCCGCGTCCTCGCTGTCGGCAGGCACGACCATGTGGCTCGGTGGTAGGATATTCATGTCGCGCTGGGTGATGGCAAGCATGTCGCCGACACTCTCCACCACGAGAATGTGCAGCGCGTCGGACACCATGTAGTCTGCAAGGCGGATGAAGTTGAGCAGGCGCCGTTGCTCCGAGCGCCTTGCCGCGGTGATTGCGTACGAGAACTTGGCTCCCTCGTCTTCATCGGCAAGTCCTGTCTGTCGCCTGCTGGCGCGCGAGGTCTTCATCATCGCCGCCATGCGATTACCGCCCTTTCGACCGGCGTTCAGCGCCTCTTCCTCGTGTTCGACGGACGTTCAGCCACGTTGTCCCACAAGGCGCTCCTCGAGCAACGCGAGCGCCGTCTCGCACGCCACCTTGACGGTATCTGCCGTTTCGGCGGAGAAGCTGACGAGATGCTCCGTCGCCTTGATCTTCTGCGCCTCTTGCGCCGCGTTGAACATCTCGAGCGTGTACAGCTGTCCCGACTGAACGTCGTGCAAGCGCATCGCCTCGAGCTCGTAGCACATGCCGCGTACGTGCAGCAGGGCGCTCTGGAACGTATCGGTGAGAAGGAAAAGCTTCTTCTGCAGCGCAGCACGACACAGCCGCGTCTTCTTGTGCCGCACATGCCTCTTCCACGTGCTAAATCCCTTCCACTTGCGGTAGTGCCTGAATACGCCGAGCGTGGACACTTGGTTGAACAAGGTGGTACTCGCGCTCAAACTGGTCGAGCGGCGTGAAGTCCGCGCTGCCGTCGACGAAGTGAGTCACACCAGCGCTGCTCATGGTGTAGAAATCACGCGGGTTCACCTCAGCCATGAACGACGCGGAGCCACGCGCGTGGTACTCGTTCATCAACCTGCTGCGCCAGCACCTCGACAGCCTCGAGTTCATCTACCTCACTCCATCCTTAGCAGCCGCGAACGCACGCAGAGCAGTACAACAGTACAACCCGTACGACCTCGACATTGTCAGCCACGCTTGCCGCCTTGCTCGACGACAAGCGACCGGCTGGTGTTGTTTTTGCACCTCTTGTAATCTCACGGAAGTTGTGTGTGCCGCCGGCGTGGCTGCGACACTGCTGCTTTCGTGGTACGGTGCCGGTGCTGCCGCGGGCGTTTCAGGCACCCCTTTGTCTGGTTTTTCCGTGCGGGTGTGAATCCGCCTCGGCCGCGCCCTTCCACCGACGGGAGTGTGGCGAGTCTCATCGTCCCTGGCGTCACCGGCATAAGCGGTGGCAGCTGTTTATTTGCGGACGTAGGCGTCGTCGCGCCTAACCCTTTGAACCCACCACCCATATTAAGGCCAGCACCACACCATTTGCAACACCACCAACACCAACACACGACGGCCTAGAGGCCGCCGCCGCTGCCGTGGAGGGTGTGAGTACAAGCGAGCGTCGCAGAGAGCCAAGGGGCCGGCTTCCCCCCGTGAAACCGTTATCGCTTCGGGTCATTGGGGATTCGGGGAACCTATCTTGCATGGGCCCGCTTCCCCCAGTGAAACCGTTATCGCTTCGGTGCATTGGGGATTCGGGGAACCTATCTTGCATGGGTCGGCTTTCCCCCAGTGAAACCGTTATCGCTTCGGTGCATTGGGGATTCGGGGAACCTATCTTGCATGGGCCGGCTTCCCCCCGTGAAACCGTTATCGCTTCGGTGCATTGGGGATTCGGGGAACCTATCTTGCATGGGCCGGCTTCCCCCCGTGAAACCGTTATCGCTTCGGTGCATTGGGGATTCGGGGAACCTATCTTGCAGGGTTAGGGTTAGGTATATTCTCGAGCGCCTCTCTCTCTTTCTTCGAAAAGTGCACCCGGCTTAGCCGCGTCGAGCTCGCGCGCATCGCGGGTGGTAGCACGCGCAAGGAGACACCTTTGGACAACTTGTGTAAATGCTGGCGAAGCGCTCGGTGCGCAGAGCGTTCGCGAGACGCGCATGAACATAACCCCGAATCCAGCTTGAATGTTGAAGAAATGAATGTATCTCGGGCACATCCGTCTCCGAAAAGTGCACCCGGCTTACTTAACTACTAAGTCTCCTTACTCTCCCCCCTCGCTGCTCACCACCCCAGTCCCCAGCTTCGCCAGCTCCGCTTGCGCGGTAAAGATGGCGCTCACATTCGACACGAGCGCGCCAAAGATGCCGAGGCCGCTGATTGTGATGACGTACCAAGCAACCATCATCGCGCCGTGATCTGGCACGTAGTCGCCAAGGCCGATGGTCGTCAGGGTGATGAACGTGAAGTACACCGCATCCAAAAACGTCCAACTACCATCGGCCAACCCCCAGAACACGAGCGAGCCAACCACTAAAATCAGAATGGCGAGCACCACCGTTGCGACGATCCGGAACTGCGCCAAGACCTCGTTCTTCCTTGCATCGATGCGCTGCACGACCTTTGCGAGCAAGACGGCGAGCTCCCTCGCGTCGAGGTGGCCGCTTCTGTCTGTGTCAAACTCATCGAAGAGCGACTTGAGCCAACCCCTATCATTCACGCCGAGCACATAGTGCAGTTCGCTCACCTCACGCATATCCCGCAACGTCGACGAGAACTCGTCGAACGTGAGACCCTCGCTCAGCTTCATCTTGTTCCTGGCCGCCGAGGATTCGAACGATGCCATGATTCGCCTCTCGCGCCGTAGTTCGCTCTTGAGTGTGTCGGCGCCATTCTCCACCAAATACATGTCAGGCGCCACTCCCTCCTCCTCGCCGCCGTCATGCGGCGACTTCTCGCGATGCGTCTTTCGGTACCCGGCCGTTGCGCGCGCGAACGAAGCAAGCAAGTTCGTGGCTAGTTCGGTGTAGAGCTCTGACAATTCGGCAAGCGCAAAGCCGAACGCCGCAACGAGTGGGAGCGTGAAGAGGACAATCATGAGCCTTGAGTCCTCCTGCGACGGCGCGTAGTTCCCGTATCCGATCGTCGTGAGAATCGTCACGGCGAAGAAGAGAGAGCCCCTGAAGTCCCAGCGCGTCTCCTCGACGCCTTCCTCGAGCTCCGCTTTCATGAGCGTGTACACCTCGGCTGTCTGCATGGCGTAAGTGGCTTCCTTTTTCCACACGTTCGAGGTGTAGTTGTAGCTTGTAGCGTACGCGAGCTCCGGCAGCCTCGTCGTGAGCAGCCTGCAATTTGGACAGTCGGCGGTGCTTTTGTCGAGGCACGTCTCGTTGAACTCGAGTGGGTTCAGCATGGGTACCGCATCGCTGTCCATCCGGCACGCCTCGACTTGCTCGACGCTCGGGAACTCGTAGACGCATAGGGGTGTGCACCACCCTGCGCGCATCATCAAGAGGGTACCCTTTGGCGGCGCTTCGGTGTTCCAGAGCGTTTCGTTCTCACTCACAGCCGCCTTCCACGCGTCGACTTCCTGAGAAGTGCACTGCTCTGTTGGGGTTTTGTAGTACAAGGTGCGTGCGATTCTGACGCCGTCTTCGTCGTCTTTCTTTGGTTTCGGGAAGCACGCCTCGCACGAGTACCTGCAGCTTGGGTATTTGTCTGACATGTCCGGCATCGCGTGCATGAGTGAGAAGCGCAGGAGCACTGTTTCCTCGATATTCTTCAGCCTCAAGAACGTGGCTTCTTGTCTATCTTTTTCAGGCGGTCTTTCGATAGACATCAGCACGACTGCCAATACGAGAGCGAGAAGTGCCAAGATGAATAAAGAGCGCATGAGCGGGAACACTCCGACGAAACCACGACGCAAGTACTGCATGAACGACGACGGCTTACCATCACCCGTCAAGTTAAGGTCTTCTGGAGACTCCACATCATCCTTCTCCAAGGCTATAGTAGGTGTTGCCGCGGCCATGATGATGAATTCGCTTAACACGGTACTGTATTATTAATTTAATAGGAGGGGTCCACAACAATCTCACGAGACACAGGCACGACAATATCACGACAATATCAATATCACAATATCACGGTTGTGTTGTGTTGTGTTGTGTGTTTGATCAATGGCGAACTTCATATGGAGAGGTATGTACATATATCACGTGAAGAAGGTTGTCACGTGACATTATTATTCTGATATTCGTTTGCGGAATTTCATCATGTGATACAGTAGGTTTCTAAGGTTAGTCTAAGATAATTTTATTTCATCACGTGACGAACTGTTCTTTCCCACGTACTACTGTAAACTTTACCTTTACGATAACTTTACCTCACCTTACAGTACCACTAGACGCAATCACTGTACTTGACCACCATTTATGTAAGCTTAGACGGACGTACCATACCGTACTTGACCACCATTTAAGGTTAGACGGACGTACAGAACCAGCAGTACAGTATTAGTGTATTTGACCACTCACTGGAGCAACTCATTGGGATGCCAGGACTGGTCACTGGAATATGATGGATGCACTGGTCAGTGCACCACCCAGTAAGTACTGGCCACTCACAACTGGGAGGATGATTGGGCCCCACCACTGGGATGCACCTCCTAGGTGGAGGAGGCCATGCCTGCCTACCGTGGTTACGTGGTAAAGGTTTTATGTAGAGTGGTATAAATAAAGGCTGGCTACGATAGTTCGTCCTATGATGATAGCAGCCACAAGTCCCAATCGTTCAAGGGCTCGTTCAAGCGCATTCAAGGAAGTGTGTCACGTGATCCCGCCTGGCCCTGTCCCTTGTCAGATCCCCCTTTAATCACGTGACGTGAGAAAACACGTGACATTTAACAAAAGAATAACGTGACAGAATCTGACCAATATCTTCACTTTAATAAGGGTCTTTTCTGACGGCCGGCCGCCAATAAATAAATATCTTTCTTTCTGAGTTCTGACTGAATTAGTTCACTTCTCGCTCGGCATTATTATTTCACCTCTTCTTTCATTAAGGCGCGCTTCATTCATTCTTCACAACAACACGTAAGTACATTGTACAAACACCCTTTCTAAGCCTTAGCCTATTAGTCTATTAGCCTATTATTAGAGTGATATCACAATGGCGTGGCGATCCATTCTAGGATGCTCCGAGAGCGAGGTCTGGGGCCAAAAGCCGTACGACCTCGGCGCAATGTTGTGTGGAGCTTCTTCTTCTTCTGTGGAGGAGAACACGACGACGATGAAGACCAACAACCTAGCACACCATGATGACGAAGAAGAAGAATCTGACCCCGCGGGGAAGTACGCGCAAAAGCACTCGCTCGACACCGCGGCGGAAAAAGAGCTGCGGGAGCTCGTGGAGCACGCCAGCCACGATGCCCACGGCCACGGCCACGACTCACATCATGACTCACGCCAGTGCCAGGTGCTTGAGATGCCGAAGCTCCGCCGCAACTGGGACGAGCCGGAGGGACACGGGCACGCCGACTGGGGCTCCGTGTTTGTCGATCTCGTCTACGTCGGCGTCGCGTACAGCCTCGGCATCGTGCTCAAGAACGCCTTCTATTCGTGCAAGCCGCCGGGGTACAAGTCCTCCTCGTACGGATCGTCGGACTACGGATCCTCCGACTACGCCAAGGCGTGCCGCCGCGGCGGCGGCGACGCGGCGGCGTGCGTGGCGGCAGCCTGCCGCCGCGGTGGAGAAGAGGTGGCCAAGTGCGCGGCCGCGTGTCGGCGCGGAGGCGGCGACGCGAAGGCGTGCGACTCCGCGTCGTCGGCTTACTACCCGCCGCCGTACGGCGGCTCGAAATACTACCCGCCTCCCGAACACCACCGCATGCTTCTGGCGGAAGCCTCGGATAAGCCGTACTGCGTCGAGGACCCCGCGATGTGGATCGGCATGTTTTACATCTTCGTCATCTTTCTCGTGCTTTTCAACCAGTGGTTCAACGACCTGCTCTGGAAGGCGCGGTTCCACGCCACGGGGGTTGTGCACGTGCTCTGCGACTGCTCGGTCTACCTGCTCCTGATGTGGGCCGCCGTGACCATCGGCGACGTCCAGATGCTCCGGATGTCCTCGATGTGGTTCTACTTCAGTCTCTTCAACACGCTCACCGGAGTGCTTTGGATCCTTCGCTACAAGCACGTCGCCTTCTTTCATCCGAAGGAGTGCGTCCGCCGCGAGGCTAGCTCGTTTATCATGTCTGAGTGGGGAGCGACGGCGCTTCGCATCGCCGCAACCATCGTGGCGTCAGACAACGACGACACGAGGCAGATGAAGCGTGCCGTCCCGCTCTTGCTGCTCTTCTCCGGCCTGTACTCGAACGCCCGCATGTTGTGGCGCGTCGCGGTCATGCCCCAAGCGCTCGTGGAGACGTGGCAAGACATTGCGGCCCCGCTCGACGTCAGCTTCATCATCGGGAGGTGCAACGAGTTCATCATGTTGATGTTCGGCGAGACGATCCTGCAGATTGTCATCTCAAACCTCCCACCGAGCGACGCGGGCGATAACGACCTCTACCTGAACCCGGCGCAGGCGCGCTACATGATCTCGATGCTCGCAAGCTTCGGGATCATCCTGACGATTCTCCACTCGCACGTCAACACCGTGCCGAGCGACTCGAGCAAGCACGCGATTCGCCGCTCGCTCCCGACCGCGGCGATTTTCTACCTCTTCTACATGATCAAGTCGTTCATGGTCATGTCGGTCGGCATCGGCGTGAAGATTGCGCTGTACGCGCCGGAGGCGGAGGGATTCTTCTCGGAGGACCAGCGCCTGCAGCTTGCCTTCTCGATCGCCATGGCGTTCGCGACGCAGTACGTGCTGCACCCGACCCACTCCGGGCTGTATGCGTACTACGGCCCCTTCTTCAACTTCGAGAGCGCGTTCCGCTCGACGCTCTTCTTCCTGCGCGTCGGGACGGTCGTCGCGTCGCTTGCCGTTTACAAAATCGAGACGAAGCCGTGGATCTTCCTCCTCATCGAGGCGGCGCTTTGCGTTGGGCACACGTGCCTGCTCCACGCCGAGCTGTACCTCGCGCCGCAGCCCGCGGCGAGGAAGGAGTACGAGCGGTCCGTTTCCAAGGTTACGTACTAAGGTTAGACAGAGAAGAGAGAAAACCCCCTCTGACTTGCTCGAGGGGTGGGTTGGGCCGTGAACGGGGTTTCCAGGGTGGTAAACTTTACTTTACGGGAACGTACGTGGCGTTCGGGATCTTGACCACCTTACAATCAACGTGATGCAAATATAAGTTCTATAAGTTCTAATTTGTATTTATTTAATTCCAAGAAAACTCATTTCCCATAATAATACCCAAGCAAGTAAATAGGTATGCCCCCTTTGGTACCAACACACACACACACACACACACACACACACACACACACAGTCTACTAAGGTAGGACTATGTAAACTTCTTCTTCTTCTTCTTCACTCAATCACCAGACTCTTCCCACCACTGTTCTCACAACTCGCGAGATCCACCACTTGAATCCTCATCCTCCGACAAGCCCAACGCGCCCTTGCAGGCCACTGGTTAACGCTCACAGATCCATCAGCCCCCGCCGTCACCACTTTAAATCCAATGCGATCCACTCCCCCATCTCCACGAACGCGACCTACGGCACTGCGCACCCACGCACAGTTGTCCATCTGGCTCCTCAATTCCGTCGGAAAACTCACAGATCCGCCAGCACGACCGCCTGGACCGCGCGCAATCACAACCCTGCCGTTTGGCGTCGCATTCGTGACACGCACCGTCAGCGAGCGGCACGTGCCTTGCACCTCCACACCCATTTCGCCGCTGGATTCCACCTCCACGGAGGACACTTTTCCCAGCGCAAAGTCTGCCGTTGCGATGGGAAGCGCAATTGCGTACTGGCTCACCGGGCCAATCACGCGAACGGTTCTCGTCCCAGGCGCATACCCTGGCGCAGACACGCGCACGCTGTAATCACCTGGAAGGAGCGCCTTGTGGTACGTGCCATCGTCGCCCACAAGGATCGGCACGCCATTGTTCACAGTCACCACGGCACCGGGGATCCCGGCATTGGTTGCGGCATCCACAACACGTCCCGCGAGCGCGCCGCTCGCACCCGCAGCTCGCATCACAAAGCCTGATAGCGCACGCTCGTGGTCCGCAGCCATGCGATCGAGCTGGTGTGCCGACGGAGCTTTCGTGTCGCTCACCTCAATCGTCATTTCGAGCGCGCCCGTCGACGCGTACAGGGCATCCTGCAAAGTCCCACTCGCAGGGTACCACGCCGCGCCGTTCGTCACGCCGCCCGCAAACTGGCGCGACGATGCCATCGCGCCGTGCTCGTTCGCGTACGCACGGCCCAGCGACAGGTAGAGAGCGTCGTCCGGCGACGTGCACGCCATGCCACGCGGCGTGCCGCATGCGTCCCACGGCGTGTTCACGACAAGCGCCCCAGCATGCAGGCTGAGACCTGCACGGTGCGACCTCGCACGTGCCCATTTAAGCATCGCGCACGTCTCCGGCGCGCGATTGTCCTGCGAGCACTTCGACGCCACCTGCGCGGGAGTCATTCGTGCAAATGCGCGCGCACTCGCAGAGTCGTCGTTAAAGTCGCGAAGCGGAAAGTCGCGATTCAGGTCAACACCTCGGCCGTTGGCACGCGTACGCGACTCCAGCCCGTCCGGGTTTGCCGACACCAGCACATCCACGACGGCGCTGCTGCGAAGCTTTTCGTACTCGTCGCTCGTTGCCAGACGATCCGCGAAGCGAAGAAGCACCTCAACACTCGACGGCTCGTCGCCGTGCACGCCACCCACGAGGCGAATGCGAGGAAGGCGAGCCTCGTTGTTGTTGTTGTTGTTGTTGTTGTTTGTCGTCACCTGGAGCACCCAGAGATCACGCCCGAGCGCGCTTCGTCCGATCGAGTACAACTTCGCCGTCTCCGGATGGCGGCGTGCAATCAGCGCAAGCGCACGCGTGACTGCCGCGTAGCCGTGGTACGCATTCGATGCCACGGATGGCACGTTCGTCGTCGCCAGCGGCGGTGCCTGTGGCACTGGTGCTGCTACGGCGGCGGCGGGCGGCGAAGATGATGGCAGCGCAGCTGCTAACACCTGCCCACCTCCTCCCTGCCTCGCGCGCGTGCGCAGCGTGAGCGCGAAGAGACCCTGGCTTCCGGCATAGCCGTCAACGACGATGTAGTACGTCCTTCCCGCAGTCAGCGGAATGTCGCTCAGCGCCGAACGGTACCGCCCGCACGCGGCGGAGCCTCCGTCGTCGTTGCAGCCAACCTCGTTGCTCTCGTTGCCCTCGAAGATGTAAAGCGTCGTGTCGTAGCTCGAAAATTGGCAAACGTCTGCATCGAGGTACTCGTTCGACGCTGGCACGTACCGGTACACGATATCAGGGCTCTCCGTACCGAGCTCGCACTTCTTCGACGAGTACTTGTTGCGATAACCGCTCGTACTTCCACGCGTCTGCCATCCCCAGCTGGGAATTGGGCTCGGCACGTCAATCGCGCTCCTCAGGCTCTCGCCCTCTCGATCATCCTCGTCAATGTTCTGCGCAGGCAGCGTGCGCACACCCGCGACAACCATGCTGGATGGATCTAGGCGCACCGTGAACGTGATGGAGTACAGCATGTCGCCGTCTCGCGTTCCGTCACGCATCGGAACGACGCGCACAGCCTGCGGCATCGTGTACGTCGACGACGTGAAGCGAAGCGTGCACCGCTCCGAAAAGGTCGTGCCACCGAGCTGCGCGGCAAGGGTGCTCTCGTCCGAAAGGCGCACGCTCGTGTCGCTGAGCACCAGACCACCCGCCATTCCCATGCACGACACCTGGCCCTCGGTCGTATCGGAGGTGGCCACAATCACCTCCACGGTGCGCGCACCCTCGGGCCACGCATTCAGCTTCACCTGCACCAGTCCCGCGGAGCCACCCTCCGTGGTGACGACTCCCGCACCCGATCCGTCGGGTGACAGAGCAAGCAGGCGATCTGCGGTCATGGCTGGCGTCGACGATGCGACGGAGTTCACGGCGTACGTCGACGAACCATCTCGCGCGTCCATCTTGCGCACGCCGGTGTTCACGGGCATCAGCCACCTTCCAAGCCCGCTGTCGTACGCGCGGCTGAGACGCCCGAAGAAGTCGTATCCGTTGTTGTCGGGGCAGCTCGCGCTACCTCCGCTCAGCACGGCCACGAGACGCCTCGTCGTGGCGTCAAGCAGTCCACATCCCGAGCTGCCGCGCTCCGTGGTGCCGTCGTCCCACCCACTGACGAGGAAGTGCGTGTTCGGCACGCGGCCGCAGAACGTGCACGTTGTGAGAGACGAGCGGTGGCGATCGTGGCTGATCTTCTTGTAGTCGCCGCTGGGATGGTGGATTGCGAAGCTGCTCTGGGGCATGTTGTCCACCTCCGCGTCCCATCCTTGGTAGTACGGACGGTACTGGCTCGGAATCGGGCTGGTGATTTCAAGCAAGATGGTGTCGCTCGGTCGATCCGCGAACAGCAGACGCGCACCCTGCACAAATTCGTCGAAGCGGCGCGGTGCGGCGAAGCGGCTGCACTCACGCTCGTAATTGAAGAGGAATCCCCAGTAGTCGACGCTCTGCCCGCCCGAGTCGCCGAGGCAGTGGTGCGCGGTGATGACGTACTGCTTCGTGCTATCCTGCGTGTTGAGCAGTGTTCCCGTGCACACAGCCTGTCCGCTCGTGCCTCCCGTGAGAATTTGAACGACGGCACGCCTCTCCTTGTCAAAGCTGTCGCCGAGCTGGCACGTGATGTCGTTGTTGCACAGTCCACTGTCTCCGTGAGGACCCTTCGCGATCACCCCGTCCTGGTCGTCCGTGATGTTGTAGACATCCTGCAGACGCGGCACCATCGACATCGACGTCGACGTCTCCCCCGTCGTCGACGAAGCGCTGCGCACGCTCACGTCGCGGAATCCCTGCATAACGCTCGTGATGTGCAAGCGCATCGGCGGATCGTGGCTGAATCGTTCGTAGTACTCGATCGTCACGCGGTCGCCGTGGATGGGCGGCGTGACGAACTTGCGATCAGGGCGAATATCGTCGTGCGTGTAGTACAGCGTCGTCCCTTCGTTGCTGTAGATGAACAGGTCGCACGCGCCATCGGCGCACTGTGGGATGTAAAACATGCTGAAGTGGAGCGTGAGCGACGTAGCCTGTGGTGCATCAATCACCATCTTCCAGATGTGTGCGCCGTCAAACAGCTGGTAGTGCGTTCCGTTGTCCTTCGACCCCACGCCGTTCGGTCCAATTTCCAGAGGCACGCCGTACGCCATCGGTGGCTTAGACGCGCCACGCACGTACGTTCCCTCCTGTCCGTTCGTCGCCTCGACACCTCCACTCGCGGACGACGCCTCCTCGAGCTCCGTGCGCCTCGCCATGTCGTTCTCAATTGCACGCGCATTCGACTCCAGCAAGGTATTGTCCCACGTGGCGAGTTGAATTTTGTCAGGTGGCGTGGTAACTCCGTTGACGACCGATTTGATCATGGTATCCGTTCTTGGTGCGACGGGCGAGTTGGCCATGACTGGTTCGTTCATGTCCGCCGCAAAAGTGAGCGTGGCTTGTGATGATGCGAGCAGCATGACGATAAGGGAAATAGCGGCTGACATCACAGCAGCAGAGTTCTTCATCATCATCATCCTGAAGAGCAGCGGCAGCGTGTTGCGTGTTTTGTTGACTCCACACTCTCACCTCGAGAGGCACGGCGCCAGTGATGATTGATCGTATGATGCGTGTTGACTTGAGGCTTGCAAACACCACCCATCCTTCTTTCCAGTTCTTCTTCTTCATTGTATTGCTTGCGTTCAACTGCTAGCAGTCCACTACTAATATTGACAAAAAAAACTGTGCTAACCCCAAGCCCGGGGCAGTAGTAAAAGGTAGCCCAACTAACTAAGAAAGAGATTGGCATGTTCAAGAAAGCATGAAAAAACAAAACACCTGGTACCTAAGGGTAAAGCTTGAAACACTCACTCACTCAGGTTCTCAGGAAGGTGTCATGGAAGCCTGCAAAGAAAGAAAAGTTGACCGAACCAAGCATTTCATTTCAATGAAACAAGTTTCAAGTGGAGTCATTAGAGGAGGGGAGTATCACAGCACCAGTCCTGAGTGGAGTAAGACAGTCCACCCACGAGATTCGACATGGCACACAAAATAAATGGCTGCACGAGGGCATTTCGGCTGCTTCATCATGGGGGAGAATGAACGAACGCCCCCCAAGGCAAAGGTCACGCAAAACAAACAACACAAGGCAAGGGGATTGATCCGTCCGAGAAATCTAAATGGGCATTTGTCGGGATCCGCCCTCTGTCTGTGGGGATCCGTCTCTGTCCACTGTCCACCGGAGAAACCCCTTTTTGCTTTTGTCCTGAATTCCTGGTGGAATCCTCCCCTTCGTTTCAGGGTTTGTTGTCCCTGTTTAGTCCACCCCACCCTGCTGGTCGAATCAGGTTTTTCCATTAGGGTGATGATTCGGGTTCTGGGAGGCGCATTCAAGCAAGAAGTTTTTCCTTGGACCGTTGGAAGAAGATTGGTTTTGTTGTTCCATTTTAATTTTAATTCACAAATCCTCAGGCTCATCAATCAATTCATCATGGTGGATGATGATGATGGCGCTCTTCTGACTGAGGATGCTGCGTCCTCACTCTCCATCACAATTACTAGTTGACAAATGTATGGTGGTAGTGTGCGCCGAAACATAAGGATAGGTAGCAGATCGGATGATGAACTGAAGAATCCGCGAAGGCGAATGACGCAGCTCTTCTTCAAGCTTTTCCTCGTGCTCTTGGCGCAGCCGTTCGTGTGCAAGGTCCCGCTCGTGTTCCCGCACGTGCGATTCGCGTTGTAACCTCTTCCACTCTTGCAACTCCAGCTCTTCCAATTCAAGGACTCTTTCGAGTTCACGTTGTTCACCTTGTCCTGGTGTTGGCATGCACGACTCGCTCACTTACTTTTGAGCACAGTTACGAACGATTTGTGTATGTTTTGAAAAGAACGTTAGTGTTTGTTTGGTTTAACCGTATTCGCACTCCCCACTCCTCACTCCCCACTCCTCCCCTAATTCCGAAAAAGTTCTTAAGTTCTCAAATATACTACGTAGTATTCTCAGCATTCTCATTCTCAGCATTCTCATTCTCAGCATTCAGCGGGCCGTCGCATGTCAACCATGTGTGCACCGCTGCGTTTAAACGTTGAGGATGCGCACTCCCGTGGCATGTGTATACCACGGAACGCGGCTCGTCGTAACGTTCGACATGGACTTTGTGTGTCTTGGTTACGAGTTTCCGCCCGAGTGTGATCGTTTCGAGAGGGCAATCAAGACCAATCAACTAAACAGGGACGTGCCAATGCCGCTGGTATACTAGCATGCACGCGATTGCTCATTCAGTCAGTAACGGAGAAGGTTGTTTACATATCACTTACATGAAGGATGCACTTGCCGCACGTGTCACCACCGAGCATCATCCGCATGTGCCACCCCCGTCGCTCGGCTAGAGCTTTCGTGCGTGGCGTTGCGTATGTAGCCGGCGGTCCACGAAACGAAGTGAGAAACGCATAACCTACCCGAGCGCTCGGGAGCCGAGGCGACATGCGATCAGCGGTCCCCTCCCGCCGCACTAATCTGCGCGCCTGCCATTCGGGGTTCGGGAATTCCCCTCCGAGGTCCGGGGCTTGGCATCCTGTGCTTTTGTCGCCGCACCTCCGGGGATTTTGAATCCTCTTTCGACCGTACTCTTCGGAAATCTGTCCGTTGTTATTTTCTTTCTTCGACTGTTTGAATTTTGAGTCACCCGTTTGCAAGTCCATTTATTTTGTAACATTTAGTAGTTGATCCATGGCGCCTTCGCTCCCACCTCGTCGTCAGTCCTACCACCATCATCATCGTCATCATCCTGGTGGCGGCGGCAGCTCTGTCTCTCGTCGTGGTGGTGCTTCAGCTCAATCTCATCGTTTATGCGTGCTTCGGCTTGTGCGATGGTACTTTCTCAAAGATGCCTTGCTCATTGCTGCGCTTGGTTTATTCTTGGTGACAATCATACAACAAACCTCAATCATTGCGACCAACAATAAAGACGAACGCGCGCAATCTGCACCAACGACAAACTGGCAGTCACGACGTCACGTTCGAAGACTGCGTGCTCCCGTTTTCCGACAAAATAGCACGACACGCCGTCGCGAACAAGATGGTGGGCTCGCACGCACGCACGCCAACGACAACAGTCACAACAGTGTGCCACTCAACCAACGGGATGCGACCTTGTCTCCAGATGCAATTTTTACGGCTCAATTCCCGAAAGATACGGACGACGCATCGACGAAGCATCCGAGCACGATCGTCACTGCTTACTTTGAATTCCCGTCCAAACATTCGTCCAAGGAGTATGATGCGTGGATGGCCAACATGTTGTCGTTGCAAGACGCCATGGTCATCTACACGACAGCGGACATGGTTCCAAAGATCGAACGACTTCGTGCCCACGCCATTGATCACACAGTCGTTGTAGCAACGACGTTGGAGGACACACGAGTGGCAAAACGTTACGACGCTGCGTTTTGGAAGGCGCAACATCAGATGGATATTGAGAGACGGACTCATAAAGACGTGCGTCTGTATTGGGTTTGGAATTCAAAAAATGAATTTTTGAAACGTACGGTCGATTCGAATCCGTTTCAATCAACCTTTTTTGCGTGGGTTGATATTGGCTACTTTCGGACCAACACGTACAATGGCCAACACATGCTTCGAACCATCCCAGCAACGCTTCGAACGGATCAAGTGTTGATGCTGGACGTTACCTCACTCGACAAGTCGTTCCTTCGGAAAACTGGGGGGCGGAAATCCGTGGGTGGCGGATTCATAGGTGGTTACGCGAACGGCATTGAGCTCTGGTATACCAAATATTATGCCATGTTGGACGCGCATAAACAAGAATTCATCGGCAAAGAACAGCCATGGATGGTGAAGACGTGCGACGCCAACCCAGGATTGTGTCAATTGGTCGTACCGGATCGAAAGCACGGGAATCCGTGGTTCTACATGGCGCCGTACATGATGGGGAGCACGAACAATGCCTCTGCCGGGCGGCGGCGGCGGAGGAGGAGACGGCGGCGGCGGCGGTGGCGGCGGGCCGCTGTTGCGTATGGGTTGACTAACGACTGCGATTTCAATCTGACACAGCAAGCGTTTCGCTCGGCACGCAATACAGATTACTCACTAGGTGATACGGTCAAGTTCTACAAATCTGGTAGTGGAGACGAAAGAAGATATTTGTCTCCTAATCGTCGAAAAAAAGTTTGTCGTCAATTCAACAGCAGCATCGCTTGCTCGTACATACGCTCGTATCGAGAGAACGGCCAACATCCTAACATCGATGTGCTGAATGAGGTTACTCCGATGGTTGAGCCACGACCGGAAGCGGTGATGCACTTGCGGCTCGGTGACGTGGCACGATTTGGCGACTGCTGGTCACATACTTGCGTGACTAAGGGAAGACTATACCAGTTCACGAAAGATGATTACGACACCATCCGCGATGAACTAAAAAACCTTACCACAATTACCATTGTGGCGAACCCGACTCATAGAGGAGGAGGCAACAAGACGACGATGTCAGAGATTTACCTCAACAACGTAATGGGATACTTGAGAAGCCTCGGTGTGTGTCCAGTGTACCGCGGCATCAGGGATGCGGACGACGATTTCGCCTTTGCCTCCAGTGCCAAGGTGCTTGTGCGAGGAGGAGGGGGTTACGCTACATTCATGGCAGATCTTGTGAGAAAGCGAGGTGGCAAGGTGCTCATGCCAAATATGACCGCCAAAATGTGGCCTCAAGGACCCGTCAAAACTCTTCAAGGCTGACTGACGACGAGCAGTCATCATTTTTGACGCACTAGTGTTGCGATCCATCCAGTCACCACTTGCTTGAAGTTACCACACACAACATCAGTTTGTTTGTGTTTGGTTTTGTGTGTAATCTTCAATCAACAACATCATATAATTTCAACTACAACAGTCGAATCATCAAAAACATCAAAATCACCTTTCCCTCCCGCCAAAGATTTCGATTTCCGATTTGTTCACCCCGAACCCAACCCCGGTCGAAGTTTTCGAATAACGCCGCATTCGTGCGTTACACGTTACACATCGTCGCATAACGCACGAATATAACAAACGCGCGCACACAACTGTTGCTAGTGCTCTTCCATTATATGTGGGAAACTGCAACTTTAGAAGTTCCAGTGGGGGGCGCAACCTTGCCTTGATAATGCTAACCTTGATAATGTCCCTTTGGAAACCCTCCGTTGTAAACAGAGGCAACCCCCCCAAAAAAGGCAAAAAAAGGCTCAATGAGGAGAACCTCGACCAAACTCAGACCGACATTGGTCCCCCGCCCATAGGAAATCAAGGGAGGGTTGCGAAGAGGTCTCAGAGCTCTTCCCAACCTTGATAGCCGGGAAGGGAAATCAAGGGAGGGTTGCGAAGAGGTCTCAGAGCTCCCCTACCTTGATAGCCGGGAAGGGAAATCAAGGGAGGGTTGCGAAGAGGTCTCAGAGCTCCCCCCTCCCCCCCAAGAGTCGCATTGTACCAAGGGGACACAGTTTGACACATGGGTTTTACGCGTTGATATCATAGAATTGGACTTGATATCAAGGATCAAAACCTTGATATCAAGGATCAAAACCTTGATATCAAGGATCAGAACCATGATATCAAGGACCCTATTGGCTCTACCCTATTGGCCTCTTTCTTGGGTCTTTCATTCATTCCCACCCCACAGTTAATGTTCACCACAGACGCCCGCTTTGTCGGAAACAGAGTGCACAAAAGGTGCATGAGCGGGTATTCAGCTCTCGCCTCCGCGCGGGACAATCTGCGCAAGGCGGCGCCTAAGGAGTGGAATAACTCGGAGAAAGGTACGTGCCTTGATATCTGCCTTCTTTGCCTTGATTCTGCCTTCTTTGCCTTGATATCTTTCTTTATTCCTTGATATCAGCCTTGATATCTGCCTTCTTTCGCATCTAACATTGATAGCCATTAGATGCCTTGAAAGGCATGCCTGCGAACGCAGGTGGAACTACCCCACACAACGAGTTCAAGGCTACCATCCTTCAGCGTTCCAAGGTGGCTGAGGGGTGGTTTAAAAAGTTGGAGCCGGGTGACGCAACACCTCCTTCGCACATCTTGGAGCAGGTGTATGCTCGGAAGCTATGGAAACCACCCGAGGTGGACAAGAGTTTAACCCTAACGTGCATCGACGACGTCAAAAACTTTGAAATTTTTAAAACGCGAGAAGGCCGCAAGCTCCTCACGGCCTTCAACGTGGATCATGTCGCGGAAAATGTGTGAGAAAATGTGTGAGGTGTGGGAGGAGATAGGGAATAAAGTAACTAAGATAAGAACTTCGGTGCTACCTTGATACCTCCCTTGATATCATCCTTGATAATACATAAGTAAAAATAAACCCTGTCAAAACAAGGTTCAAATAACCATGATATCAGACACGATATCAGACTTCAAAAAAGTTTTGGGCAAACATGCCTCTGAGTGGTCGAATTGCACTTTGAGGCTTGTGTTCGCCACGGCGCTCATTATTTCAAGCTTCTTCCCGACTTTAGGAAGTGCTTCAGAGGACCCGCCTGATGCTGGTTTTGTGTCGCGGTCTTTCAGGTGCGACCGTCGCAATGCTGCTCGCGTGCGATTTTTGATCACAAAGGTGAGAACAATGATATGTGATGAATTACCTTGATATCGTTTTCGATATCTGCCGTATATCCTTGATATCAAGGAATATACCCTTGATATCAATTGTTCTGACCCTAACCCAAACCATGCTCGCAGATTCTCGGGGAAGACGCCGCGAGGGGCTTCGATCGCTTCACGCGTACGGTGGCAGGGCGCAAGGTTCTCGACGAGCTTCGGAACACGCAAGTACACCTTCGACACCACGTTGTGGAGGCAGCGCAAGAAGGCGGCGTGAACAACTGGCAACCAATGCTCGGGGAGGTGTACTTGGAATCGCATCATATGCGATGCGCAAGGTGTGATGGGGCTCTGCTAAGGAAAAAGGCGTCCCGGGTCGTCGTCGTGACGGGCTGCGTGAAGAGATCGGTACGCTTCTTTATCCATTTGATATCAACCCTGATATCAAGGTTTTGTTCCTTGATATCGTCGGATATCGCTCTGGTATCTTACCTGATATCTTACTGGTACAAAAAACTTTCAAACAGGGATTGCACTCAAGGAAAGTGTGCCAAGCTTGCACAACCGTGCACTTCTACTCGTACTACGTGCATGACAAGAACAGGTACTACCACAACCTAGCACACCCAGACACCACGGAGATGGCGAAGCGATACATTTCGCCCAACGTGAAGCTCTTCATCGACATCGAAGATGTTGCTATGATTGAAAAATCGATTTACTTCAATCGAAGCTCATTCAAGGCGATAAGTCTGGACGTGAACGAGCGTTGTAGAGAGAAGGTGCGAACAAGCGTATCACATTGACTATGATATCAAGAAGCATTCAAAGATATCAATGCAGATATCAAGTATCGAGTCCTTGATATCAAACCTAACATCCAATCTCAAACGAATTGTATAGGTGTATGACGAGGATGGCAGGAACGCTATGCTTGCATGGATTATGTATTGCGCTCTCACGGCTCAGGGACCGGGGGACGACACGATCATCGATTCGAATCCGTTTCAATCAACCTTTTTTGCGTGGGTTGATATTGGCTACTTTCGGACCAACACGTACAATGGCCAACACATGCTTCGAACCATCCCAGCAACGCTTCGAACGGATCAAGTGTTGATGCTGGACGTTACCTCACTCGACAAGTCTTTCCTTCGGAAAACTGGGGGGCGGAAATCCGTGGGTGGCGGATTCATAGGTGGTTACGCGAACGGCATTGAGCTCTGGTATACCAAATATTATGCCATGTTGGACGCGCATAAACAAGAATTCATCGGCAAAGAACAGCCATGGATGGTGAAGACGTGCGACGCCAACCCAGGATTGTGTCAATTGGTCGTACCGGATCGAAAGCACGGGAATCCGTGGTTCTACATGGCGCCGTACATGATGCCAAATATGACCGCCAAAATGTGGCCTCAAGGACCCGTCAAAACTCTTCCTGGATGACCCGCTGACTGACGACGAGCAGTCATCATTTTTGACGCACTAGTGTTGCGATCCATCCAGTCACCACTTGCTTGAAGTTACCACACACAACATCAGTTTGTTTGTGTTTGGTTTTGTGTGTAATCTTCAATCAACAACTTGGATCTAATTTCAACTACAGCAGTCGAATCATCAAAAACATCAAAATCACCTCCTCTTCTTTGTTTTCATTTGTCTTTGCAGCACCCTAGCTAGACACCGCACCTTAAGCAGTACCTTCTTCTTCTTCTTAAACAGTTAGATCCGTCACAACCGTCTGCAAAATGCCTCCTCCATTCCGGAAGTACCCACCAACCTCAGGCATGGTGTCGATGCGAAGCTTCGTGTCGAACGTCGTGTTCACGCCGTCAGGCGCCGCCTAATTATATATACATCATATACATTAATAATAGAAGGATTGTGGGCTGAAGACGCGTGGACGAAAGCGACGAAGTAAGTAAAAATACATTCCATTACTGAGTTCTATGCCGCGCGGAACCACCTTAGCTAGCACCGGAGAACATCGCCTGGAACAAGTACGCCTGGCTCAACAGCATCGACATCTCGTTCTCCTTCCAGTCTTGCGTCGGCAAGTTTTGGAGGAACATCACCATGTCCTGGAACTCCATCTCAAGCACCTGCTTGCTAAAGTTGAGAAGCAGCGCGGCGCAGCAGTAGCTCAAGAACGATGGAAGGCCGTGCGACCCTTCCGCTAAAAACGTGTCGAACAGACGGAACGCGCAAATCGGTGGAACCTCGCGTAGTAGCAGGCAGTTGGCCCATCGGAACGCAAACTGAAGGAACTCGAGCCCGTTGTCCTCGATGTGGTGGCAACAAGGTGCGTCGACACGAAAGCACAGCTCGCGCACGCGATAAACGAGGCGCTGGATTCCCGGCTGCGCCGCGGTGTAGTGGTCTTGCACACCGTCGAGCAAGGCGCACAGGCTCCAGTACGCGTCCGCCTCCGCCGTCAGCAGCGCCTCCTCGCTGAGCGACGCGAGCGTCGCCTGAGCCTGCTCGAGTGACCCTGCGTACCAGTCCCTCTGGTGCGGCACGCCGCGCGCCTCTTGCGCAGCCGCCACCTGCTCGCCGTAGAAGATGAGCATGAATGGCGTGGCAACGTCGTTGAGGCCCTGCACGTACCCGCTCGCCGGGTTGCGCGCCGCGCGTATGTAAAGCATTCTCCTCAGCGCGAGCTGAACGGTTTCCTCGTCGCGGAACAGCGGGCACTCCGGGGCGGTGCGCGGTGCGTCGATGAGAACCTGGTGGAAGGTTTTCCTCTCCTCCTCGGTTCTGTCCTCGTCGCTGATCTGCCACAGCTCGCTGACGTAGTCGCGGTAGTCCTGCCTCTTTCTCTCAAGCGCGGCATCTCGTCGAACCGCCTTGGCAGGTGCATATCCTGTCATGAGCCTCCAGCACGTCGGCCTGAGGCTGTGTGGCACGCCGTTCCAGCTGAGCGCCTTGAGCGCGTTCATGTCGACGACGTCTGTGTTGAGCAGTTTCTCAAACTTCGCTAACCGCGACTTCTCAAAGTCCGTCATTTGATTCCTGGCGGCGCCTTCACCTGTGGCGCCATCCACGCCTCCTGCTTGTGTTAGCTGATCGCTTCCCAAGCCCGTAGAGTCGGACGGCTCGGCGGACCCAGCGCCACCCCCAAAGGCCCTTCTCGACTCTGAAGGAGATACGTGAGATGATTCGCCACCCAGGCTAGCGTCTGACGTGAGCCCGGCGTGGGCCCCCTGAGCTTCTTCCATTGCGTCGGAAGAAGGCACCCCCCCCAAGGCTGGCGACGGCGATGCCGCCACCGCCGCCGAGCCTGCTACTAACCTGCCACTAGCCACGACACGAGGCATGTTACGCGTTGCACCGCTGTGCATAGTAGTCTATCGGAAATGGAAAAACGAGCGAGGAAGAATGATTCGCGCAGGATTTCCCGGGGGGGCCTCCGGAGCTCCGGGCAGAGGGAAAGCTTTAACAGGATCCAGAACCCCGAGGGAGGGCGAGGGAGGAGAAAAAAAAAGAAATACCCGGGCTGCTACGGTATTTCCCACCTCCCTAATGTAGTAGGGGTTATGGGGATACGTCGTGGGTGGTCGTCCCTGGGCCGACCACTGGCCCCTGGGCCCCTGGCCCTGGGGCTGGGGGCCCCTTCTTTTTGGCCTTTTCGGGATCCCGGTCGGGAATTCGGGAAACGAAGGATCCTTCCACCACGTACACCGTACACGCGCACATTCATTTAGAGGCGCACTCAAGCTCCTCGCTCAAATGGACAAGCTCACATCACGGCGGCAGATTGTCGAGCGTGCGAAGAAGGTCGTCACGCAAAGCGAGAGGCGGGAGTGTCCAAGCCACCCTCAAGACGGACAGCAGAGTGAGAACGCGCCGCCGCGTGCGTACATTTGGGCTCTTGCGCTGAGGCGTCGCGTGTGTGCTGCATGGCTTTCTCGATGGTGGAGATGGGCCAAATCCAGATGCGCTGTCGATGCTTGTGCTGGAACGCACACCACGCGAATATGGCGGAGTTCGCCTGCGTTGGATGGCCCGACAAAGGTGACATGCTAGCCAACGTTGCACCGCCTGGCTTCGAGAAGCGAGGGTGGGTGCATTCTGAGTGGGGTCAGGATTTCGCTGCCACGAAAGCCTTCACGGCGTCTTCGTCAAACCGCTCGCGATGACGCGATGACGCGCCGGGAGAGTGAGAGCGTTTCTGAGTCTGAGAGCGAATACGAGAGCGATGCCGACGCGGCGGCGGTGGATAAATTGATGACGGCGAGACTTTGTTTAAGGAACAAATAATAAGTCTACTAGGTTGTCTCTATGAAGGTGACAACTTCGCACGCTTCACAGATGACCAGCGCGGCGCGCGCTGATGCTGCGGGTGCTGCTTCTAATCATGAGCCTAGCGCTAATTGTTGATCATATCATTCCGAATCGAGAGAACAATCATGTGGATAATAATTTGCAATTTGTGACGAATGTTCTTCAAAACGTTGTGACTTGTGAATGAAGCACGCGCATTTCAACACTGCAGCTCAATGCCAATGGCGGAGTGCCTCGAGCGAGCGTTTGCATCCGCTCATCGACTTGGTGTCGCCATTGACGGGTCGTGGCTCAAAACAGCGTGTATCCGATGTATCGCGTGCTGACATACATAGGGTTCGGGTTCGGGTTCGGGTTCGGGTCCGGGCCCCTCCAGGCAGCCAGGTTCAGGTTCGGGCGCGCTCGAACGCCGCCGGGCCCCACCCAAACTTGGGTCCCACTTGGTTTCCCGTTTCCCGGGGTCCAGCCGGGTCCGCTTCATTTCCCACAACCAACGAACGAAGCAGGCCGGACCGGTCGGCTTCCTTGTGTGTACACCATTCTGACATTCTCTACAGACCGTGTGGTGTTTTTGTGTTTTTGTGTTTTGTAGTCCTTGGAACATCAATATTGCTCTGATATATCTCGGTACTGTATCTATCGCTCTCTTACACCTGCAGGGTATCTCATCTCATCAACTGAGCACGTACCCATACATACGGATCAGATGATGATGGCCTTGCTTAGACACCAAGATTCTCGTGATGATGATAATGCTCGTGGTGATGATAACGCTCGTGGAGATTTTGGTGATGCTCGTGGCGATTTCAATGATGCGAATGCCTGTGGTGGCGATGGCGATGGTGATGACGACCAGTTGTTGGAAGAACATGCCAGTGGTGGTGGTGGTGGTGGTCAGATGCCAGATAGAATGGATGGTGATGACGACGACGACGACGACGACGGCAAGCACACTTCTTCGGAAGAGGGCGACGACGACGAGACGCCGCTGCAGCGCCTCGCGCGGGAAGAGCGCGTGCTCAACGCAGCGGAGGAAATCAGAAATAAGAGGAAACTGCTCAACTACTACGCGCACAACGCACGCATGCCGCGGTTTCCTGAGCCGCCACGCCGATTCCCGCCCGAATACTGGGCGTCGGCGTCGTCGAAGACCAAGGGGAGCGGCGCGTCACGGAAAGGAGGCGCGGTGCTCGCAGGCTCGGCGGCGTTCGCCGCCGCCGCCGCCGCCGCCGCATCAGCAAGCCAGCCTACGGGAGAGACCGCCGCCGCGGGAGCGGGTGCAGCGCCGGCAGCGTCGACGGACGTCAAGACGGCGCTCAAGACGCACCGCGACCACCTGCTCGAGGAGATGGCTTGGCTCGCCAAGGATGTGATTCGTGAGCGCAACTGGAAGCAACAGCAGGCGAAGAAACTTGCATATGCTGCCAAGAAGAGTGGCATGGACGTGGAGGCTCGGCGTGAGCGAATCGTTCGAGAGGCTGAGCAGGCGCTACGGAAAACGGCGAGCGGCATTGCGAAGGAGGTTGGTTTCTTCTGGATGAAGATTGAAAAGCTCGTGCTGATGAAGTACCAGCACGCTATCGATACGACACGAAAGGTTGCTCTCGACAAGCACCTGGACTTTATCCTCGACCAAACGGAGAAGTATAGCGGCATGCTTGCGGATGACTTAACCAACCAGCCCATGACAGCGACGCTCCCGCAGCTGCCTGCGCCGGCACCGGCACCAGCAGCCGCTGGATCGTCTCGGGCAGCTGCGAAGAAAGATCATTCTGACGCTGCTGGAGACGGGACGTTTGCGGGCATGGAGCTCGACGATGAGCAGGAGTTTGTTCCTGGTGAGGATGGCGAAGATGGCGTCGACGACGAGGCGACGTTGGAGGAGGAGGAGCGACTGGCAGCTCAGGAGGGTGTGGATCCACGTGCGAGCGAGCGCGAGGAGCTTGCAGCGTTGGAGGCGGAGGCTTCGATGTCAGTGGAGGAGCTGCTCACTCGATACAAGGGCAAGGCGCCGATGCACACAGCAGACGAGGACGACGACGAGGAAGAAGAGCAGGAGGAGGAAGAGGAGGAGGAGGACGCCGCCGCTGCAGATCGCGCGATTGCTCGCGCCGCCTTGGAAGGTGGTGGCGTCGACGATGAGCAGGAGTTTGTTCCTGGTGAGGATGGCGAAGATGGCGTCGACGACGAGGCGACGTTGGAGGAGGAGGAGCGACTGGCAGCTCAGGAGGGTGTGGATCCACGTGCGAGCGAGCGCGAGGAGCTTGCAGCGTTGGAGGCGGAAGCGTCGATGTCCGTGGAGGAGCTGCTCGCTCGATACAAGGGCAAGGCGCCGATGCACACAGCAGACGAGGACGACGACGAGGAAGAAGAGCAGGAGGAAGAGGAGGAGGAGGACGCCGCCGCTGCAGATCGCGCGATTGCTCGCGCCGCCTTGGAAGGTGGTGGCGTCGACGATGAGCAGGAGTTTGTTCCTGGTGAGGATGGCGAAGATGGCGTCGACGACGAGGCGACGTTGGAGGAGGAGGAGCGACTGGCAGCTCAGGAGGGTGTGGATCCACGTGCGAGCGAGCGCGAGGAGCTTGCAGCGTTGGAGGCGGAGGCTTCGATGTCCGTGGAGGAGCTGCTCGCTCGATACAAGGGCAAGGCGCCGATGCACACAGCAGACGAGGACGACGACGAGGAAGAAGAGCAGGAGGAGGAAGAGGAGGAGGAGGACGCCGCCGCTGCAGATCGCGCGATTGCTCGCGCCGCCTTGGAAGGTGGTGGCGTCGACGATGAGCAGGAGTTTGTTCCTGGTGAGGATGGCGAAGATGGCGTCGACGACGAGGCGACGTTGGAGGAGGAGGAGCGACTGGCAGCTCAGGAGGGTTTGGATCCACGTGCGAGCGAGCGCGAGGAGCTTGCAGCGTTGGAGGCGGAGGCTTCGATGTCCGTGGAGGAGCTGCTCGCTCGATACAAGAGCGAGGCGCCGATGCACACAGCAGACGACGAGGACGACGACGAGGAAGAAGAGCAGGAGGAGGAGGAGGACGACGACGACGACGATGACGATAAGAGAGGCACAGAGCAATTGCTCGCTACGCCTGCTAAGGCTGCTGATGCTGGACCAAGCTCCACAGCAGCAGCAGCAGCAGCTGTTGCCGACGACCCCAACACCTTGGAAATGCAGCCAACCACGCCTCAGCCATTTCTTCTGAAACACGATCTGCGCATCTACCAACACATGGGACTGGACTGGCTTGTGGCACTGCACGACAAGAAGTTGAACGGAATCCTCGCGGATGAGATGGGCCTGGGAAAGACGATTCAGACAATCGCTCTGCTGGCTCATCTGGCGGTGACGCATGGCAACTGGGGCCCGCATTTGATTGTCGTGCCGACGACGGTGATGATCAACTGGGAGATGGAGGTGAAGAAGTGGTGCCCCGCGCTCAAGGTTCTCACGTACTACGGAAGCACGAAGGAGCGCAAGCTGAAGCGGCAGGGATGGTCGAAGTGGAATTCCTTCCACGTGTGCATCACGTCGTACACTCTCATCTTGCAGGATTTCAAGATGTTCAGGCGCAAGAAGTGGCGATACCTCATCCTTGACGAGGCACACATGATCAAGAACTGGAAGTCGAAGAAGTGGCAGGTGCTGCTGAACTTCAACGCGCAGCGCCGCCTGCTCATCACGGGAACGCCGCTGCAGAATGATCTCATGGAACTGTGGAGTCTGATGCACTTTCTCATGCCTCACGTCTTCAGCGATCACGGCGAGTTTCGCGACTGGTTCGCCGCGCCGATGACTTCGATGGTCGAGGGAACGAGGCAGGTGAACAAGGAGGTGATCCGTCGCCTGCACGGCGTTCTGCGGCCATTCATCCTGCGGCGCCTGAAAAAGGATGTCGAGAAGAACCTCCCACCTAAGACGGAGTCGATCGTCTACTGCGAGCTTTCCAAGCGGCAGCGCCTGCTCTACGAGGAGTTTGTCGACGCGTCGGATACTAAGAAAGCTCTGAGTGGCGAGGGCAGCTTCTTCGCCGTGATGAACGTTCTCATGCAGCTTCGCAAGGTGTGCAACCACCCTGACCTGTTCGCGGAGCGCACCATTTCGACGCCGTACGACATGTACGGCAACGTCGGTGCCGGCGTGGTTTGCGCTCGCGGGCACCACGCGAACGCGCCGTCGTTCCTTCGCGTGAACGTGCCCAAGGCGCTCGTGAATCTTCACCGTGAAGTGGGACGCGGCGGCGAGTGGCCGACGCGCGCGGATGTGGACGCGGCGGCGGCAAGGCTGCGCGCGCAGTCGAACGCCTCGTCACTTCGGATCGCCTTTAGCAACGTTGGCGTGGATGGTGCGAGCCGCCTCTGCCGTCGCTGGGGCATTGGCGTTTCCGGGTGCGGCGGAGTCATCTCCGACCTGCTCGCGTTTGGCGTGGGCGGCGAGGGCTTCGAGGCGGCGTCGGATGGCTCCTTCGCGTCGTACGACGGCGATGCGTGGATGTCGCGCGGCGTGGGCGCTCTGCCCGCCTCGCTGGTTTCGGCGAATGCCGCCGACGCGTGGCGCTCGGATATCGCCGCGAAGTCCTTTCTCGAGCGGCATAAGCTCTGTCTCGTTGCAGGCCGAGGTGGCGGAGGAGGCTTGCAGGGACACCCGTACGCCGTGGCAGCTCTCGCTAGCCTGAGCCCGGAGCAGAATGCTCTGCTGCGCAGCGTGCTGAAAAGCCGTGCGGTGAAGACGACTCGCGACCGCCAATCGGCGATTCTGAGGAACCTGCGCCTTTCGGAGATGCGGTGCCGCCACGCGGCGTCGCGCGCGATGTTCTCGCCAGCCAACCTCGTCGCGTGCGTTCGCGCTTGGCGCAAGGAGGTTCCAACTGTGCTCGACCTGTTCGAGGATGTCAGCCACTGGCACCGCTTTCAGGCGTACACGCCTCATGCGCGCGCGACGCGCGCGGAGCTCGTGCACGAGCCAGCCTGCGTGCGCGACATGTGCTCGATGAGAGAGGTGGTCGTGCGCTCGACGCCTTCTGTGGGCACGACGCTCTGGCCGATGCTTCAGCGCTCTCAGATGCTCTTCCCCGATCGCAAGCTGCTGCAGTACGACAGCGGAAAGCTGCAGCAGCTCGACCTGCTGCTTCACCGGCTGAAGGTGGAGGGGCACCGCGCGTTGATCTTTACGCAGATGGGACGCATGCTGGACGTTCTGGAGGCTTTCCTGACGCTGCACGGCCACACGTATCTACGCCTCGACGGTGCGACGAAGATTGAGCAGCGCCAGATTCTCATGCAGAAGTACAACACGAGTACGAAGTACTTCTGCTTCATCTCGTCGACGCGAAGCGGCGGTGTGGGCATGAACCTGACGGGTGCCGACACGGTCATCTTCTACGACAGCGACTGGAATCCTGCGATGGATGCGCAGGCGCAGGATCGATGCCATCGCATTGGCCAGACGCGGCCTGTTCACATCTACCGTCTCGTGACGCTGTCAACGGTGGAGGAGAACATCGTTCTGAAGGCTGGTCAGAAAAAGCACCTCGACTTTCTCGCGATTCAGAGCGGTGGTTTTACCGTGCAGAGCATGATTGAGAAGCTGAAGAAGGGCATTGTGAAGGATGATGGTGGTGAAGATGATCAGGGTGCCGTGGAAGCTGAAAAGCTTGAGGAGGCTGAATTTAAGGATGATGGTGGTGGTGCTGCTGCTGCTGCTGGTGGTGGTACTGGTGGTGGTGGTGGTACCGGTGGTGATGCTGAAGAGGAGGATGCTGAGGAGGAGGATGCCGATGCCGATGCCGATGCCGATGCCGATGCCGATGCCGATGCCGATGCCGATGCCGATGCCGATGCCGATGCCGATGCCGATGCTGAGGAGGAGAAGGAGAAGGAGAAGGAGGTTGGTGCGATTGTTCCCGTTTCCGAGCCAGGTACCGCACTGATGGCTGCACAGCAGGCTGCTGATGGTGGCGGCGACGAGGATGAGCAGCTCGAGCTGCTTCGCGACGTGAGTGCTCTCGTCGAGCAGGCGAAGGGTGAGCAGAAGTCCGGCAAGTCGTTCGTGGACGCGATGCTGTCCATCCTAAAGCCGGTGGAGCGCTACGCTGTGCGCTGGCTCGACGAGGTTGAGCCTATCATCGACATGAATCACCAGGAGAAGGTTGGCGCATCGATCGAGCAGCACTTCGCGAAGGAAGAATGGAAACTCGAGGAGCTGGAAGAGAAGCGCGAAACTTTGGAGAAGGAGGCTGTGGATGGTGAGGTGGCTGTGCTCGAGGATGCGAACGGGGATGCGTTCCTGACGGGAGAGGCGGCGCGACTGGCTTACCAGCGTGCATCTCGTGTGGCGGCTCGACGAGCGGAGGCGGAGAGGCTTCGTGCGGAGGCACAGCGCGTGGTTGCGGAAAAACTGAAGGTGGAAAAGGCTGCAAAGGCTGCAGCTGATGAGGAGAAAGCAGCAGCACGAAGGAGGAGAGCTGCTGCAGCAGCTGCCGCCGAGGCTGAGGCGGCGGCGGCGGCGGCGGCGAATGCTGCTGCTGCGGCACCTCCTCAGGTCGCCGCACCAGTCTTGAAGCTAAAAATTAGCCTGAAGCGTCCCGCGGAGACGGAGGCGGACGGTGGTACCGACCGTGGTGCGTCCGTACCTCGTTTCGAGGTGACAGGATGTAAGGTGGTGGAAGAGTCGACAGCTTAAAAAAAAAAAGATTTGCGTTGTTGCTTGTTTGATTTCAAATGTGTATTCTGTAATATTTCATCAGTGTGTCGTTTACACGTACTTTATAATTACTTTTATTTTTTTGCACGAAGACGCTGGCACTCAGGTCCACAACGCTTACTGTTGCCGCTTGTTGGAGTTTTTGTTTCAATGATGGAACCGTCAGCTCGTCGGCTTGTCCCTTCTGTTGTGGGGCTTGAGTTTCCCACCTTGGGAACTCCCGATCCGTTTTCTTTGGCACGTGCAAGTAGGTCGTCGTAGAAGACGTTTCCCGATCCTTCGTCAAGCGCGGTGATGACGCCTCGTCCCCCGTACGCGTGAGCAGGCATCGTCGCGGACGGCAGTAGGTTCATCATCATGGTAAGTGTTGCAGCCGTGGCCGTGTGCAAAGTGAGTGATCGTCGCGTGTGATTTGAGTTTGAGGTCGGGGGAACACTTGCAGGGAACGTGGGAGCAGCACTCTGGGAGGACTGAGCATGAGCACCATGGGGAGCACCACCACGAGCACCATGAGCACACGTAACCTTACATGTACCCCGAGGTTTCACCACCACGTGGTTGCGTGCGGCCATCATCGTCATACCCATCACTGAGCTGATGAGAGAGTCTGCTGATGAGTGTGATCAGTGTTACATTGATGGGGGAGAAAAAAGCAACACCCAAAACTGTGTGGCTGTGAATTGTGAAGTAAAATCGCTCCCCAAAAATCCCAAAACGTAAAATTCACCTAAAAAGTGGATATGTGTATCGTTTGGGGGGAAAATTCCAACAAGAGGTGACAATTTTAGTATGGTGGGACCCACTCGTGTGCTGTGAGCCTACTGGGCGTGTCGCTTTCTTCGTGGACGTTGGGAATGGTCATCAGAGGGCCAAACATTCCAACGGTTTTCCAATGGAGACGCACGACCTCATGCCGCAGCAGTAACCCTAACCCTAACCCGCGCTGTTGGAGTTCTATCCTTCTTCTCTGGAGAGAGTTCGACTCGTCGAATCTCCTTCTTGAAGATTGATCAAACTTCTTCCGTGCATTTTGGTGCTTTGCTTTGTTTGTTGGAAACTCAACCCATTGCGATGTTCTTTGAGTTCTCCTTCTTCAAAAAAAAGAATTAATTTTCTATGCAGCTCGACCTATTTCTTGGTTGTAGCCCGGGTTTCCACCCACCTCGTTTTCAGATCAGCCCCTCTCGTGCGCGGACCACCTTGTGTCGGATCGGACCACCTTGTCGACGGCCTATGCCCGCGACGGGCCACGCCGCCTCGTGATGTCGGACAACACCAGCCACATCCACGCGAGGGTTCGCTGTGACGATCTTTTTTTTTTTTTTGGTAGTATGTAGGAAGTATTCGAATGGCGGACGATGAGCAACGTGTTTCCATGTTATTACACCACATTAATTATTCCCTGTAAAAATGGACAACCGTTGTCTCCAAGAACGCGCGCTTTAGACTTGCGTGCGTTCTTGCCCAAATCCGACTTGGGCCACTTGAACCGTGCTGCGTCGCCGGCGCCACCTTGACGCCCTTCTCGATGTACTAGAACCGGCGCCGTTTTCTTTTTGCCCGCCTTGTTGCGGTTGTAGTCGTCTCGTCGCTCTCATCGAGAGACAGCGCACTCGCACCCGCCGACGCGAGCGTCGAGTCCGTGTCCCCGCTCATCGCCGCGTCAAGAAGCACGTTCGAAACAGCCGCGGCGGTGTTGCGCAGGTGTCTCCGCAGAGTCGGGCTGTTGGGAGTGAACTTCGCGGCTGACGACGTTGCGTTCGATCCAAACATCATTTCGCCAACAGTTCTCTTGCAGTTGGACGACGCGGTCACGTTGTGTGCGCGCAACGTGCTCGAGGACACCGAGGAGACTCCTCCTGAGGGTGCCGCAGCCGACTTGCTGAAGGCTTGCTTGACAGCAGAGGCGCAGGCTGAGCGCCCGAGCTTGGGCGCCTGCACCTGCGCGGCCGAGAAGGCGCGCGACATGGTGCGCATGCTAGCCGCGAACGACGACGTCATGGGAGGGGGGGGGGAGCCGCCGAGAGCAATGACCTAAAGATTGAACGCCGAGAAGGGGGGGGGGGGGGGGGGGGGGGGGGGGGGGGAGATCGCGAAACAAGATCAGATTTCCCATTTCTGGGGATCCCTCCTTGCATTGATCACCGTCTGTTGAATGAATTCCTTGTTACAGTTTTCAATTGGTCTAATTGGAGGAGGACGAGGACGACGGCAGCCTGTCAAGTGTCAAGTAATCCGTGCTCGCCCTGCGCACCAATCAACGCGAACTTACGTGCGACATCAACCACAGGACCGTTCATCTCGACGTCCACGTTAATGAACACGCGCTCCGCACCGAGCCACGCATTCCACGGCGAAGGCAATCGATCGAACAAACGCGACGCGCAGGCACGACTCTCCGAAACACCGTCCGCGACGCACTGCCTCACGCCCGCTTCCACAAAGTCCCAGTACGCAAGACTCAACTCCACGCCACGCCGGCCACATACGGGGCCGTGCCCTGGGACGAACGTTGTTGCGTTCGTCGCTAGCAACATGTGCAGCGCAGCCTTGAACTTGCGAGCAGGGCCCGTCCACATGATCGGACTCACTCCTATGAACAGCAAGTCACCCGCAAATACCAAATTTGCAGATGGCAAGTGCAAGAAGACGTCTCCGTAGCTGTGGGTTCCGGAGACGTGAACAATCTTCATGATAGCGTCGTTTCCTCCACCACCACCACCACCACTCAGTGACACGTGACGTTCCCGCTCGTCAAAGGCAATCACATCTTTCGTGGGAACGTCCGCTGTGTTGTCAAAGTCAAATGGCGAGAAAAATTGCATGGCACGTAGTTTTCCCAGAAAGCGCACGGCGTAGCCTTGGAGAACATGAGGAGTTCCATAACTGAGTAGACGTTTGATCCATGGATGCAGAGACATCGAATCATTTTTGTCTGAGAAGAACGACCAGACGAGGCGTGCACGCATCACAGACTGCGCGAGCTTCTTCGGTGGTGGATTCTTTGCCATCGTATCCAGCGTAGATTGGTGTGCAAGAATTCCACGGAGCCCAACAAAGCTCCTGCGCATCACCGCGAGTCCGTACACGTGGTCGATATCGCCATGCGTGAGAAAAATCCACTGCGGCGTCATCCTCCTCTTCTTCGTGCTCACGACGACGAATTGCTTCTGGATTGCCTCAATGAAGTGATTCGTAAGATGTTCATCCGTGAGTGTGTCGACAATGTGCAGAATTTGATCGTCATAAACAATCACACCCGCATTCGACCAGCACCACGTTCCATCTGGCTGCGTGAATACAAACACGCGAAGACGATTTGGCGATGACTCTGTCGTCGTCGTCGTCGTCGTCGTCGTCGTCACTTCCTGCAAGCCGCAACGCCAAGGTAATGCCTCCAAATCATCCGGAAGGGTTGGCAGCGTCACATTTCGATGGAGTTGCATGAACGAGCAGTTCACAGCGACTGGCGGTCTATTATCAAGTTGCCAATACTCGCGCACGGAGGGGTGATTGTGAACGACATACGCAAGCAGCAATGCGACGAGCACAAAGAAGGCATTCACACATCCGACCATCATCATCGAATATGATAATGAAGTGATTGTGGTTTTGACTTCAAGGGTTAGGGAGGCGGGCGTTTTTATTATCCCTCTGCCCCGTTTTGTTCCCTTACCCCGTCCCCCCCTTCACTATAATCACTTTACAAATTTCGCTTTCTCTCACGAAAAACAAAAAAATACACACTTGCTGCAGCACGTGAACAACCGCAACGAACAACAACAACAACAACAACAACAAACGCACACAACGAATGTGACAGCAACGACGTCAGCAACAGCAACGACCCACCAGGAACTACAACGACAACGTCTTCTACACTAGTCACGATGGGAAACAAATTCTCCATGATAAGTCGCCTGGCAGTCGTCGGCACCCTCCTCGGCACCAAGGAGGTGGCTCGTGGGCAGCAGGCAGCAGCAAGATTTCGAGGGTTGCACCTGCGATTCTTCCGACAACTTCCTGAGTGGTACCGCATACACTAATTGCCAGAGTGAGCCATTCGGAGGAGCGCCGATCACCCTTGACAATATCGCGATGGACCCCGCTCTCTCCGACAATACTGGCAGCGTCACCGTCGTCTCGTTCCCCTGCGTGACGGAATCGTTCCAGAGTGTGGTTTTACAAGACTTTGGAAACACTTTCTCAAGTCTTGAGGAAGTTCGCTTCGCCAACTGGGTGACAGGGCATTCCAAATTTTCCGAGCTAAAGGACAACATCATGTCCTATTGGCAGCGCCAGATCAAAAGTGATGAACCAGCCAAGGAGAAAACACCTGACGACGAAGTCCACAAAGCTGCTGCGCGTGCGGCCGCTATTGCGCTTGCTGCGAAGGATGTAGGAACGCAGCAGCTCAACCGAAGGACCCCGTTCTGCAAGTCGTGCAATCAGCACGTGACCGACCACACGACCATCACCTGCCCTCGTGGCAACGGAAGTGGATCAAGACAATGTGTGCATCGGCGACAACAACAACCAAGAATTCCTCGACGCGAACCTCAAGAAGCTGGTGACTGGATTGTTGCCCCAGAGTTCTAGTTCTTGCTATACAGAAAGCAATGCTCCCACAGCTCCCACAGTCTGCGGAGCGAGACCAGATGGAAACGGTCTCTTCTCCCCAGCTGGATGCCCGACACAGGCATGCAGGAAACCCAAAAAAGAAAAGAAAACCAAGCCTTAATAACACAAAAACCGACCGGCGTGATGATGGAATGACCCGCTGACTGACGAGCGAGCGAGCAGTCAGTCAGCATTTTTGACTTACCAGTGTTGCGATTCCATCCCTAATCCACTACTGCAGCACAAGAATCACTCAATAACAAATGCTAGCTAGCAGAGATAGACTTTGAGTTTAAGTTTGGTAACAATACATTTTTGAGGAAAAACTTGGTTGTACTAACACCATAGAGTCAAGAAAAAGAAAAGAGTCACCACTTGCTTGAAGAGTTACCACACACACAACATCAGTTTGTTTGTGTTTGGTTTTGTGTGTAATCTTCAATCAACAAACATGATCTAAATTTCAACTACAGCAGTCGAATCATCAAAAACATCAAAATCACCTCCTCTTTGTTTTCACTTGTCTTCTTTGCACCCTAGCTAGACCCGCACCTTAAGCAGTACCTTCTTCTTCTTCTTCTTAAACAGTCAGATCCCTCACAACCGTCTGCAAAATGCCTCCATTCCGGAAGTACCCAACCTCAGGCATGGTGTCGATGCGAAGCTTCGTGTCGAACGTCGTGTTCACGCCGTCAGGCGCCGCCTCGGCGGTCACCTTGATCGTCATGCCAGGCTTGATTTCGTCAAACGTGTCGGGAAGGTGCACGGTGTACGTCTCAAGTCCCGTGAGCTTGTATGTCTCGGCTGATTCGCCGTCCTTGAACTGCAGCGGGAGAACGCCCATGCCAATCAAGTTGGATCGGTGAATGCGCTCGAACGTCGACGCGATGGCAGCCTTGATGCCAAGCAGGTAAGGTCCCTTGGCTGCCCAGTCGCGAGACGAGCCTGTTCCGTACTCCTTGCCCGCAATCACAACCATGCCCACCTTGTCCTCGTTCATGTAGCGCTGCGACACGTTGTACACATAGTCCACCGTCATCGAGGGAACGTGCAGCGTCTTCGGGGCTTCTGGCGCACCCTTCGTGACCTGCAGCTGATCCGCGCACTTTGCCACCACCATTTCGTTTTTGAGCAGCTCGTTCACCATGCGCACGTTGGCGAATGTACCTCGCGCCATGACCTCGTCGTGGCCGCGGCGCGAGCCGTAGCTGTTGAAATCCTTGCGCTCGACGCCGTGATCCATCAGGTACTTAGCAGCTGGGCTCTTCAGCGCGATGTTGCCCGCAGGGCTGATGTGATCTGTCGTCACGCTGTCTCCGAGCAGCAGCAGGCAGCGAGCCTTCTGGATCTTCTTCGACTCGCTGAGCACCGGGCTCACATCCGCGGTCATGCTCTTGAAGTACGGAGGCTTGTTGATGTATGTCGACTCTGGATTCCACTCGAACAGCTCCTTGCCTTCTCCTGGTACCTCGAGCGTCGACCATGCATCCGATCCTGTGTGATCGTCGTATGTGTGAGTGTGTGTGTGCGTGTGTGTGTGTTTGCTGTGAGAAACGTAAACGGAGTGCATCGTAGTCTCCGTCTCTGGCCGTCGCTGCCGCCTCCACTATCGCCGCCGCCGCGCAACGCGCGCCACCTTGCGCTACGCCACACGCAAACACAAAAACAAGAAAAGCAAAGTGCCATCCCGCAGGCGAACAAATGCAAAATCTAAAAACAGGAAGGCAAATGGCTCGTATCCCTACCTTTTGACTGCTGTTTCTTGCCGGTAAGCAGACGCTTGAGCGCGCGCACGGGACCCATAACAATGCGATCTAGAATATTACCGCGCTGGTTGAAAATGCGCTCGTAGGTCGCGCGGTACTTCGCGGGCGTGTTCACCTTGGCGACCGTCTGCTTGATGAGCTTGTTGTCCGGCCAAATGTCGCGCAGGAACACGGGTGACCCGTCCGTCGCTGTGCCAATCGGTTCCTTCTCGAAGTCGATGCCCACGCGTCCCGCGAGCGCGTACGCGACGACGAGGGGAGGTGACGCGAGGTAGTTGCCGCGCGTGAGCGGGTGAACACGCCCCTCGAAGTTGCGGTTGCCGCTGAGCACGCTGCACACGACGAGGTCCTTCGCCTGCACCGCGTCGGAAACTTCGGGCTCGATGTCGCCCGAGTTGCCAATGCAAGTCGTGCACCCGTATCCGACGACGCCGAATCCAAGCGACTCGAGCGACTTGAGCAGGTTAGCATCCGTCAGGTACTCCGTTACGACGTTCGATCCTGGCGCAAGGCTCGTCTTGACGTGTGGCTGCACCTTAAGGCCCTTTTCAGCCGCCGCCTTGGCGAGCAGGCCAGCCGCCACCATCACCTCGGGGTTGGACGTGTTGGTGCAGCTCGTGATGGCGGCAATGACGATCGACCCGTGCTTGAGCGTGCACTTCTCGCCACCCATCGTCACGTCGATCTGATCGTCGAGACGCTCGGGCTTCAGGCCGAATCCCTTGAAACCCACGGGAGAGCTGAGGCACTGCTTCCAGTCGGAGGGCATCTGGTGCAGCGCAACGCGGTCGTGCGGGCGCTTCGGGCCGCTCAGGCAAGGCACGACGGTCGACAGGTCGAGGCTGATGGTGTCCTCGTAGTGCGGCGCCTTGGCGTCCGTCTCGGGAACGAGGAAAAAGCCATTCTCCTTGGCGTACGAGCGGCACCGCTCGACGTGCTCTTCGCTGCGTCCCGTCTGCGTGAGGTACTCGAGCGTGACGTCGTCGAGGGGGAAGAATCCCATCGTCGCGCCGTACTCGGGCGCCATGTTAGCCACCGTCGCGCGGTCGGCGAGCGTGAGGTGCGAAACGCCTGGTCCGTAGAACTCGACGAACTTGCCCACCACCTTCTTCTTGCGCAGCATCTCCACGACCGTCAGCACGAGGTCGGTGGCAGTGACGCCCACTCCCAGCTCTCCGCTGAGGTGGAATCCCACGACGAGCGGCAGCACCATGGCGATGGGCTGCCCGAGCATCGCCGCCTCCGCCTCGATGCCTCCGACGCCCCACCCGGCGACGCCGAGTCCGTCGATCATCGTCGTGTGGCTGTCGGTGCCCACGCAGCTGTCGGGGTACACGAGAGGCTCCTCCTTGTCTCCGTTCGCCTCCTCGGCGGTGTTGACGACGACGCGCGCAAGGTACTCGAGGTTGACCTGGTGCACGATACCGGCACCTGGCGGCACGACGCGGAAGTTCTGGAACGCCTTGCTTCCCCACTTGATGAACTGGAAGCGCTCCTTGTTGCGCTGCATCTCGAGCGCCTTGTTCTTCTCCACAGCCTTCGGGTCGTTGTAGACATCCACCTGAACGCTGTGGTCGACGACGAGGTCGACGGGAACGAGCGGGTTCACCTTCTGCGGGTTTCCGCCCAGAGCCGACACGGCATCGCGCATTGCCGCGAGGTCGACGACGGCGGGAACGCCCGTGAAGTCCTGAAGCACGACACGTGCGGGTATGAACGGCACTTCCACCTCTCCTGCGGTGTTCCCGCTGTAGTACGACAGAATCTTCTCCACGTCATCTTTGGTGACGAGCGATCCGTCGGCGTTGCGAATGGCTGTTCAAAGCGAGAGCGAGAGAATGGTGGGGTGGATCAGATCAGACACATATGAGAGAGTGTTTTGTTTGGTTTTTTTTTTTGTGTGTGTGTGTGTGTTGTGGTGGTGGTGACTTGTCAGTGTCTTTTGTATTATATGGAGTTGCATGCACCACAGTGGCACGACTGCATATATATAGTATAGACAAGCAAAGCAAAGGCGCGTTGTCCACGCGGCCGCGCCACCACCGATGACCGAACAAGCACCAAGACACAACGAAGCTCTGTGCTGTGCTCAGAATCACACAAGTGCGTATGATCTTGAGCCAACAAGCGGCACAACCAACCACCACTCTGGCTGGACACTGAGTATGGATCTTGTGCACATCATGTGCTGCATCGCACCATACTCAAGCAGAGCTGTATCACTAAGTTGTGTGCGCGCGAGTGCGTGTTGTAGCAGCCATAACTCACAAAACCACCCTTGATGCGAACTTAAGTACGTACCCGACTCGAGCAAGACTCTAATGGAGTACGGCAGTTTCCAAACACGCGAATCGTCCAGAGCATGCAACGAGTAGTAAATCGGAGACGGAGGAGCTGAGGCTGATCCCGAGGCTGATCCCGAGGCTGATCCCGAGGAGGAGGAGGAAAGCGTACGACGACAAGACGCATACAAACCACCACCATTACCACCACTCTTAAGGTTAGGGGAGGCTGCTGAAGACGCCATGATATGATCAATGAGCTTACAGTCAATCAATAAGACCTTGTAAGAGGTAGTCTCGAGCTAAGACGTCTTACTTGGGAGGCCGAAAGAATGACACGAGTGACAAGAATGACAAGTTGTCGTTGTGTGCTGTTGTTGGGCGTCAGGTTGACAACAACACGGTGCTGAATAGCCAACAAGACAGGCCCTGATGGGACGCGATGCAGACGCGATGCAGACGTGTCAAAGAATGCCTTTCCGGGTTCACCTTTGAGGGAGCTTTTATAGGGTAGTGTGCTGGACTACGATAGGAAGGCCTACTCCAGGTGGGGGAATAGTCTAAGAACCGGGACGGGGACGGGGACGTGCACTGTATTAATAGGTCGACTGATGATCGGCAACCCAGATGGGACAACACCCTGTCACCTGTGTGTGGTCTTACAGGTACAGGTCTGCTGCATCACCGATTTCAGCGACGAGTAGTACTATGAATAAAAGGGGAGTATGTATGGGGAATTGTACCCTTTAGGAAGTAGGCACACAGATACCTTAGTTAGGGCGGCTGTTTCTTGCAACAGAGCTTTGTTTGCACGCTTTGTATTGTGTATGTTTTGTGTGTGTTCCCACCTTACAATAAAACTTTACAGTAGCGCTGGTCCTTCTCACTGTACTGTACCTTTATGTGTTTTTCTTCTTGGTTTGGTTTCGTTTTTCTTCCCAATTCTTGCGGAATTTGGAAAATCCCAGAGGAGCACTTGGAGTTTGGATTTTTTTTTCAGACATCAGACGACGCTTTTTCTTTTTCCCGAAAAAGCGTTAGACGGAAGAGGCGGCGGCGGAGGCAGATGACAAGTAAGGCTGGCCTACAATACTTCCTAATCTTAGTCTACCGGGTTTACCGCCCCACTCACTGTCTTCTTTGACCGGCCAAATACTACTATTGTCTACAGTAGGGTGGTAAAAGTACAGTACATGGACGACTCTATGTATCAAATCAATGAATCAGTAGTCAGTCAAAGAAAGGGGACCTCAAGTGACCTCTTGACGCTCGCTTGTGACAATCACAACGAATACATATAACCTTTACTCATAGTTGAACTTGAAGAATCCTAAATTGACTTTCTATATTACAAAGATTTCGTTTCATTATCATTTTTATTCTCGAGACATTTCATTCACAAGTCACAAGTCACAAGTCACAACCCACAACTGCATGCATGTGCCACACACACACATACACAAAAACAAACAACTATAAATAAGTAATTCACAGGTAGCTAATTCGAGAATTCGTCGCACCGTCGCGCAGAGCAGCCCTCTCGGTAGCGGCTAGCGTGCTCTCCGCACGACGCCACTGTGGCGTAGCTTCTTCGTCCGCGGTGGTGGCAACCACATCCTCTGGGCTCGCGGTGGCGGGCGCCGGGGAAACGGATTTTGACATCATCATGCGATTTCGTTCCTTCTCCTCCTCGCGTTTGCGCGACTCCCTCTCTCGCACCAAGCGAGACGCCTCAGCCGCCTCCGCTCGCGCTTCGAACCAGGCGTTCACGTCGTCACCATATCGTTTCCAAATGCCCATGAGAAGAAGCATCACGCCAATCCACGCAATGCCAGCACCGATGCCGTAGAATAGGCCGTCATAGTTGTACGCATTGGACGGCGGGTTCGGCGGCGGGGCTGGTGGTGGAGGTGGCATAGGAGGAGGTGGACTCGGCGGCGGCGGAGGAGGAGGCAGCGGGGGACTCGGCGGCGGAGGCGGCGGCGGCGGCGGAGGTGGGGGGCTTGCGCCTTCGAAGTACTGCACGATGCGAAGCACGCCTGGGAGCGACGCTGCCGCAGACTCGAGAAGCTTCGGGTCGTATGCCTTGGAGAGAGTCTTCTCTATGTCCGCCTCCACCGTCCCGGGACTCAACAGGAATGCCACGCGAAGCACGGACATCGACTGCACAGCCTCGAGCGAGGCGGAAAGTGGCGCGCCCTGCGAACGCAACGCGAGCGAGAAGCTCGAGCTGCTCTGCGGGGCATCTGGCGGCGCCGCGAGGCTTGCCTCGAAATTGGAAAGGATCTCAGTCGCCACTATGGATGAAGGTGGCACGTCCATCGCAAGAACCGCGCGCACATTCATCGTGGCAGAGCTACCACCACCGCTCTTGCCTTGCAAAAGGCGGCGTCGTGACGACATTCTTCTTTTCTTTGCCGTCGGTAAATCCGACGGCGTCACCGCCGTGCTGTTGCCATTCTTGCTCACGAACGTTGTCGTCAGCACGCGCACTTTCGCGTCGCTTCCAGGGGGAATCACCGCGTTCTTCATTGCACGCGTCAGCAGCTCGTCCAAGCTGTGGTTCCTTCCATCGACATAGTTGTACATTCCGCCCACGTGAGCACCTTCCACATAATTCGGCGCATTCCATGTGAGCTCGGACGCCGTAGACACCAGCATCACGCTCGCCACGATGTGGTGTCGGATGACCGACGCCTTAACGCCCGCGCCGGGGCGTCCAATCACCTGCGCCACGGCGCGGCCAACGAACGCAGCCTCGGTGCTATTCGCAAGCTGAGCGGGTGACGACGCCACCGCGCCCAGGTACACCGATGCGACTGCCGCACCCTGCTTGTCTTTATCCGGGCTCGCAAGAGAGCAAAAGCCGTCGTCAAAGTATGTCTCAACCTCCGCGCCGCTACGCTCCTCCACCAGGCTTGGAGTGTCGTAGCGGTGCAGGCGTATCGAATAAACACGCGTCGTGTACGTGTCCGGAGCCGTGATCGCAATGCGAACGACGAGGCGGGCCCCACGCGGAACGTCCACAATCCCAAGCGAGTGCTCCAGAGCAGCCGGACCGTCGCCTGTGGTGGCGGACTGTGCCTTGTCGTTCGTCTCAACAACCGTACGTGCTCCCGCCATGCCGAGCAGGCGCATCGACGAGCCAAATTTCGCAAGTGCCCTGATGTCCACCTGGCCACTGTTCGTCGTGACGTGGAACACAGACGCGCACGGCTCGAACGGCGCAGGATGCACGGTGGTGATGCGGGTGCCATCACCATCGAATAGCGCAAGATTTTCAAGCAGCGTCGCTTCAACCTCCGAGCGGCGGAGCACGTTCACGCGATACGTGCTTTCCGCACCGCGAGCTAAGTCGACGCTGTACACAACCATCTGCGGATTCGATCCCGTCACGAGTGGAACATACGTCGTGCCAAGGTTGCTAGAAAGCAAGCAAAGCACGCCGCTACCCAACGCCATGCCCTCTGAGAATGGCGACGATCCGGTGGGACAACCCAGAACGGCATCCGCGACGACGTAGGCTGATGGAAACTCAGCGAAATCTACGCTCACGCGAGGATCCGAGGAACTGCCGCCCGATACAAGCTCGTAGCTAAGCGCGTACGCCAATGCTCCGGGAGGGGCGTACACCGTGTACTCACTTGTGTACGGGTCGAACACGAGGCCGCCATCCTGCTTGCTGGAAAAGAAACTCGTCGGCTGCATCGCGGGGTACATCGATTTGGCGGCTTCTGAGCTCTTCAGAGGCTCGAGGGGATCTCCGAACTCATCAACACCTTGCATCCAGAAAGTGACGTCAAGAACACGAAGCATCGGATTGCGAAGCACTCCGGGCGACGCAGGAGATGGCGGCACACCCGGCGCGGGAGGTGGACTCGGCGGAGGCTGGCGCTTGTTTGCCAGGGCAAGTATGCGTGCATCTGCGAGCGCATCCTCTAGCAACGCCGGTGGGACGACCAGCGCGTCGTATGCTGATGCGTTGAAGTCTGCGCGCGTTCCATGCGCGATCACGCTCTCCGAGTAACTTGTACCACCACCTCCCTTCATCTGCAACCGCATTAGGAACACCCCTCCATCCACCAGGTTACTGACGCCAACCGGCTGCGAAACCTTGCCTAGGTCAATCGACCCTGACGTGGCCGTTGTCGTGACCACGGACGGTGCCGACGAGTCGTAGAGGACAAACACCGGAGGGGAGGCGTAGGAGTCAACGCCGACGACGTTCCAAGCATATCCCTCGAATCCGTCTGGCTCGAACGAGCCCGTCGTATTCAGTGTTAGAGAGGCCGTGTCGTTGTTCGACTCGAAAGAGCTCGCCTTTGCCAAAGGACGATCGTACACCTCCACCCTCAGAGGCTCGATGGTGATTTCAGTGTCATTCAAGAAGGAGACGGTGGCGCTGACGACGTACTCCACACGTCCGCGACCTTCGCCGCCGAAGCAGCAAACGCGGTGAAACTCGTCTTGCGCGCTGCCGTACACGTTCAACACTTCGTTGCCCCAGCCACTGGCCATGTCAACCGGCAGCTTCGTCGGGCCACTGAGCGTTCTAAAGCGATACGAAAGTGGCTCACCAAATTGGCCCGCGCGGAAGCCTTGCCCTACCACGATAAGCGGCTCGAGGCCATCGCGAGTCATGAAGAGAGAATCGGCAGGCGCGCTCAGCGTTCCCACGATGGGCATGGTACCGATGGAGCCAGCCGCAACGTAGTCGCGAGCCTTAGCCAAGTCAAGAACCGGCGGGGAAAGAACGCTCAATTCGACGGTATCGTGGCTCGTTCCGCCATTCACGTCCACCACGGTGTACCTGAACACATACCGCCGGCCCGGGCGAAGAGTTTCCACGTTCACTATGCAGGAGTCCGATTCCGGAGTCTGCAGCAGAGATGCGGCAAGGCGATCTGCCCCCTTGTCGTCGGCAGCGGCAATTTCATTGCCGATTGAAGCCGTGGGCGTCTCACCGTCAATCTGCTGATTTGCCACCAGACTCCAGTATCGGTACGTTACGTCGGCGTCGATGCCACCAACGGCATCCGCACGCATGCTTCTGCCCAGCAAGGTCAGGGAGTCGAGCGGCACGGTTGCGGCGAGCGCAGCGCCTGCAATCACGCTCGAGCCGCCGCCGGATACCGAGATGCCGTACGCACGCACCAACGGCGGCTGGCGCACAACGACATCCGCGTGCACCACGCCGATAAGACCTTGCGTTGTTGGACAAGACAGGGTTGTGCGGTATGTACCGAAGTAAACGAGGCCACCACATGTGGCAATAGTCGTGTAGATGCCGTTCTCCAGACCCGGATCGTAAGTGACGAGCGATTCCTCGCAGGCTGGCAGCTGCCTAGTTGAAACGGAAGGCTGGCCACTCGCATCGTGCGTGAAGCTCACAGACCACTCGCATCCACCCTCCACGATGCGCGCGGCGAGCGCCTCAGCAGAGAGCGGCTCGAGGTGAGGTGCGTAGCTGAAATTCATCTTCACCAAGCCGCGAAACTTAAAGGAGTCAGCCGGCGCACTGATGGTGTAGCTCCCGTCGATGGGAGAGAGCACCTCGATTGGCGAAAAGTTTAGAGGCACTGGAGGGTTTGGCGGCGGCGGCGGCGGGGGCGGACTTGGGTTTGGAGGCGGCGGGGGTGGACTTGGTGGTGGCGGCGGGCGAAGCACGCTTTCTATGGAGAACGTGTTCGAACGCCACGCGTCGAGGTGAGGCGGCCTCGGCCATCCAGTGACTATCCTGATCAATCGGCTCGCTGTTGCCCCTGAAACGGGATCGCGGACAGAGTAGCGAAGCACGTGCACACCGCCGGCGATGTTTCGCAGCACAACACCAGCCGCGAAGAGTCTCGTCGACGTTGTGCGGCGAGGCTGGCTGTTCGGCGGCAGAGGCGGGAGAGCATTGTTTGCAATCTGCTCGGCAAGAGCCTCCTCGCCCTGGTAGTACGGAGGCGGCGGTGGAGGCGGCGGTGGAGGAGCGCTTTCCTCCCGCTCAATCACCAGACGCGGCCGACCTCCATTCTGTGTGATGCCCACCTCCTCGAATATGTGCTCTAGCGTCGCCTCGGCAAAGCCGTCGTTCGGCGCGAGCTGCACCTTGATGATGAGTGTTGCGTCGGACGTTGCAAAGATTGTATTCATTTCAATGGCATCGTCGTCGTCTCCGAACACGTAGGGCTCGTAGACAGGCGTTGGCGATACAAACTCGAACATTCGCTCGACATTTCCACGAGCTTCGTAGGTGGAGTAAGCCGAGAAGTCGCTGCCAGGTTTCATGGTGAACGCATACAGCGTCGGCGCTGGATTTGCCAACGCGAGCACGCGTGACGTGTACTGCGGGAGCACCATGCTAACGCCTGGCACAACCGTTGTCACATGCACGCGCACCGTATAGACCTCGCCAGTAACGCCCAAGCAGCACGCGTTGACAGGCGCATTGTCCGGGTTCGCTACGGGATCCACGAGATCGGCCATAGAAACGAAGCGGCTCGCACGCGCCGTCGGTGGAGGCGTCATGTCATGCTCAAAGACGATCGGCATTGAAACGGACGCGATAACTGATGAGACATTCGCCCCTCGCCACAGCACGTCCGTGGAGTTGATGAGCACCACCTCCGTGCGATTATTGGCGGCGTCCAGCCGTTCATCGAGAGTCATTCCAATACCGGAGAAAGCGTAGCGTAGCTCGTCGTAGCTAACGGCATCGCGCAAGAATCCGTATGTGGACGTGAGACCCATGCCAGGGCGGGTAACACGAATAGCCTGGCGTGGCGGTGGCGGCGGCGGGCTTGGAGCCTGGAAGTAAGAAGGTGGTGCCTGCGCAGCATCGCGACTTGAGATGAAGTTAATCGGCGGCGCATACCGCGCCGTCACGCGCACCGTGTCCTGAGCAACTAAGCTCACTCCGCCCACGCCCTGTGCGGTCGCCTCTACACGAAATTCGTACGTGCCCGGCCCCGGCAGCTCGACCGATGCGTGTCCGGACTGCGACGTGTCAATTTCTCCCACGGACGGACCGCTCACTTGATTCCAGGCGTACGACACCCCAGTGGCTGGCGGTGCATCAAAGGCATTCGGTCCAAGAGCCGACGCGCGTAGCTTTACTGGCCCATGAAGCGGAAGGTCAACGATCACATCGCCGCCGATCGAAGTGCCGTACGGAGAACTCGCCGGTGCTGCTTCCAGCGACGCCGCGACGAGGTGAGGCACCGCGACGATGACCTCGCCGTACAGCGATGCCGGAACGTACATGGGTGGGAAGCTCTCGTTCAGCAGGGGTAGCATCACCTGCTTGAGCGAGCGCCCCAGAGTAATCGTCTCGTTGGTCGCATTCACCTGAGGTGGTAACGGTGACGGGGATGGTGGTGGGGATGGTGGCGGTGGCGGCGGATCGCACCGTGCAAAGCACGTGGCGTTCATCAAGTAGCGTCCTGCGGTATGTGCTCGGTACAAGATCGCCGCCAGCTCGATTCGCTCGTTGGGTAATGATGCGTATCCTTTTGCATTGACCTGCGCGGCGGAACCTGGCGGACACATAGAAATGGCCCAATCGCAGAACACGATTGGGCACGTCGTGGAAACCCCTTCCGCGTAAACCGTAATCTGCGGCTCTGGATCCTGCGGTGGAGTTGCACGCCAGGGAATCAGCCACATTGGCATGCCATCTCGATCGAGCATCGGCATTGTCGCGGATGCGTTGGTCGGCAGATATCCCATCGCGGGTGCGCCACGCAGTTCGCGCGGCGGCGGCGGCGGCGGCGTTGGAGCACTTGGTCGTCTCGGCGGCACAGGTGGCGGAGACGGCGGTGGAGGCGGAGGAGGAGGGGGTGGCAAGGGAGGACTCGGGAGAGGCGGCGGAGGTGGCGGAGGAGGGGAAGGAGGGGGTGGAGAGACTGCCGGAGGCGGAGGCGAAGGCGAAGGCGGTGGTGGTGGTGTCGGCGGCGGCGAGGGCTCCATCACGGGTGGTGTCGGCGGCGGCGGGGGTGGAGGCGACGGAAGATTTGCCGCGGCTTTGCACAGGCTCTCCACAACACTTCCACCCTCGCATACAGGGCATGATGTGCACATCTTCGCCTGGCACATGGCGCATACCTCGGTGAGGCTGAGGCGTCCAAATCGATTCTCCCTGTTGATGGACCCCACTAGCTCGGGAAAGGCGGGAACCTCGTTGCCGTCGCCATCTTGTGCTAGGCACGATGACGATGACAACCCCGTGCCGTCATCTTGAGGCGATGTCGTTTCGTTTTTCTGAGACGACACCGTTTCGTTCTTCTCCTCAAGCTCCCTTCGGCCATCATTCGCCTGTTGAAAGGACTCGCGCGTGTACAGCAGCCGCATCATTGGCACGTTCCAACCAGAATTTACTCTGGGCTCGCCATCCTCTCCTCGGCAAACATGCAAACTCCTTGGCATGTCCGTCGTTTTCTTACCTCTTGCACCAGCAAATGCAAGAGCGTCCGAAACAAAGGTTCCGTACGACGGATCCACACCCACGATGCCGTAGATGCCAGCCAACGCATCAACCGCTGCGGTGTGGTCAATCCGAAGGAGAAGCATACCCTGATTGTTCGTGGCATTCCACGTGATAGGGTTGTCCAGCGTAAGCACGGCGCGCTCGCCGCCGTTAAGTCCTGCGCCTCCTGCGACGACATCCGCTGGCCCAAATGCTCGCTTTGTGGGGATGAGGCGATCCACGAGCCCAGGATCCTGATTTGCGCGAGCACGCCCCAGCGCCCTCGTGGCGGCCTCCTCGTCTGGCACGAACGCATAGCTCACCGACACATCGCGCAGCGGGTGCACTGCACCGGCAAGAGACGGGTAGATGGATGCTGGAAATTCCGGCTGGGCACCAGATCGCAGCTCGAGCGCTCGGATCAGAGTTCCAACGCGCATCTGACTCGAATTGAATCCTGGCAGGCCGACGGGAAGGCGCGGCACAATGTCCGTCGCCACGTCATAGAGTGCATATGTGGTTGCGCTCAAGCAAGGCCGTCCAAGCACCTCGCCTCCCTTCCCAAACCCAGCCTGCGCAACGGATGGCACGCCTAGCGGGGCGATTGCAGTGGCACCGAGAAGGCGCCCACTCGGGGAGGGCAAAATCGCCTCTGTGCCGTTTGGCTCCATTCTCACGGGCATCGCGTTGCAGCTGCCACGCCCCCACAAACCACAGAGATCTGCGGCAGTGTTTGACGTTCCCAAGTCGCGCGGCGGCGCTTCAGGTGGCGTGGAGCTCCAACGCACCTTCAACGGTATCCGCCCAGTCTCCGCCACTGCTGCTTCTGGCTTGTCGGCATCATCCCACGACGAAGCGATGGTTGTTATGGCGTAGCTATTCTTTCCGAGGTTATAGCTGCGCGGCGAGAGGAACGTGGTGGTGTCAATCGGTCCCGCAAGTCCCGCCTTCGTGACGACGTCTGACAGCGGCGGCACATCGTCCTTCGCGAGGGTGGAATTTTTCTCCAGCTTCGCGCCACCAAAAATCACATCGACGACAATAGAGTGCATGCCCGACGCCGGATCGAGCAGGCCTGAAGGGAGGCTGAAGTCAAAGTCAATGTCGTACCATGCGTCGAGCGGTGCTGCGTTAATCTGCATTGGCCCGGCGGCGAGCACGGGGTGTGCACCAATCAGACGTCCAAGCGCTGCCGAGGGTGCCTGCTTGGACAAGATGCGCAGCCCGTCGTCGCCGGGCGCGCCCTTGTCGCCAACGAACGACCCATCAGCCGGTAGAGACATAAATGCGTACGGGCGAATGAGCACGCGCACGTTTGGCACCGTGAGCGAAAACACGGCGAGGGTTTCGTTGACAAGTTTTGTAGTGATTCCGCGGGCGCCGAAGACGCCTGGTGTTTGAATTGAGATTCCCGTGAGATTGGCGCCTCGCGGCATATTCGCGAGAAGCTCCGGTGCTGGTAGGAGAATCTGGAAGCGATTGAACTTCCTGTCAGACGCAAAGTTCAGCGCCGTGCTCTCCTTGTATGCCATGGGCGGTGCCTGCTCCGGTGGAAACGTCGCCTCACCCGCGCACGGAGGCTTTCCGTAATGCACGACAACGCGAAAGTTGGAGATGGATGCCTTCAGAGGACCGCGATTGCTTGCACGCAGCTCATATGCGCCGTTCGCCACGAGACCGTTGAACGCAAAGATCGCAGGGTGATTTATGCGCTCGACACGGTTATCGCTCGTTGCTGCACGTCCATCAAATAGGATGTACGCCGCACCGTCGTGCACGAGCCGCACCGTGACATCGGCGAGATTTTCGCCCTCAAGATCGATCATGCACTCGAGGCCAAGGACGACGGAATCCGTCGTTGCCTCGCTAAGCTCATAAGCCAGCTCAAGCGCCTGCGACTTCGTGCCGGTGAGTGGCTCCACGGCGTGCAGTACGGCGGCATCGGTGGCGAGCGTTGCCGATGCCGCGTTGGAGCCGTAGCCGGGAAATACCCACTGGCACGCGTCTCCGGTGGATCCCGGCTGGCACTTGCACGTCCCGGTACCACCCTCGAAACTGCATGTACCACGTCCGCCGCACTGCCGTCCACCATCGAACGGGCACGATCTTGCGCCCGAAACCGCAAACGCCACATCCGCGAATCGGTACGAAGCACTTCCGTCGGTCGTTGTTTCCGTTCCAAATCGCAGTGGAGTGAGCTGCAGAATGCGACGCTCGACATTCGTTGCGTTACCATCCGAAGGCCATCCGACGTCCAGCGAAAGCACGTCCGTCGCGCCGGTAGTTGCATCCAGCACGGTCTTTGTACTTGGCGTGGCGTCGAGCATTGTTGTGGAGAAAAATGCTTTGGTGGTGTTGTATGGCGTAGTGATTTCGTCGATGTGGTTGAGGCGGTGTGCAAAGACGCCGTCGCGCAGGCTTGCGATGCGCCCACGAATGCTGATGACGAGCGGCTCCACCGTCCCGTCGGAAGTTCCGGGGAAGACGAGAGCGGTCGTTGTGTTCGATGTGCCGCGTGACAGCACGACGCTCTCCGTGTCGTGCGCGACAAGCCGCACGACTGTCCACTTTGTGCCCAGAGCCATTCCAGCGTCTGCGAGTGCGTCTGCGTGCGTGGTCGCCTTGCTCGCGTCGAGAGCGCTTGGCAGCCATCCTAGGGCATGTTTCGCGGCGGCGCTCGGCTCCGCGACGCCATTCAGCCACGCGCCAGACACGACATCCAGAGGGTCTGTCTCCGTCGCGAACGTATTTAGGCGTCTGACCGTCGCGCCGTCCGAGCCGAGCACACGCATCAAGTCGCGCCCAACCAGTCCGCTCAGCTCCGCTGTTCCAAATCCCTCGCCGGCAATCCACGCACCGCCAAGCCCTCCCGCTGGTCCAAATGGCGTGTAACTTGCGCCTTCTGGCGGCGCGGCGCGTGCAAGTTCCAAGGATGCACCTCTCGGTGTTCCTGTGATGACGTACACGTACTGGTACTGTTCGTCGAGCTCGTCCTCGAACACGCCCTTGATGTCTGCCACGTACCTCAGTGCTTCTCGGCGCAGGAAGAGGGGATCGGCAATAGAGTCAGCAAAGGTGGCAGAGTGGACGCTGGACGGCCGTGTTGCCGTCTCCACCGCCTCGTACACTTCCACTTTGGACGGTGCGTTCATCTTTCGCCTGGAAGCTTGTTCTAGCATGCGGAGTGACGCCTGCACGGCATCTTCCACGAGTTCAATCTGAGGTTGTCCGTATGACGCTTGCGGGACGTCTTTGAGTCCGACGCGCAAGACGAGCACGTCGCCGCCCGATCCCTGTACGTAGCTGCGCTGCTGCTGCGTCGTCGCGGACGTCGTCAGCAGGAGCAGCACGAGGCTGCGGAGGTAGATGGCCAAGTGCGTAATCATCATGTACGAGTACTTTCTATACTTGTGAGGAGAAGTGGTAAAGCAAGAAGGTTTTCTTCTTCTTCTTCTTCTTCTTCGCCAGAGGCTTCTTTCACCACCACCACCACAGTCTGCTTCACCCCCGAACGCTGTGAGTTCTGAGGCGTAGTATTCGTTCGAGTTGGGTTTGCTGCTGCGGCGTTGCTGCTGCTGCTGCTGCTGCTGCTGCTTGTTGTTGTTCACAGCCTGAGAGACTTGAAAGACGCGAAGAAGCGCTGTGGAAGGGAAAAGGCTACCACCACCACCACCACCACCACCAGCAGCAGCACCGGCGTCGACGTCGACGGGCATGAACACTGGTCACCTTCCTCTTTTTGCAATAATGGCCGCGGCCGGCCGGCGCATAACCAGCCTTATTATGTACATGCAAGGCTCTCCCGTACTGTACTGTACCAAGAACCCGAAAGAAAATGCCTTAAACCCTAACTCTTACTCTTCAAAGCAAACCCGCCCATAGAGGTTGTCGTTGTCGTTCGCGTTCTCCTTGGGCATTTCCTTGGGAATGGTTTCAACCAATTGCCAATGGGACTTGCTCTTTCGCCTTGCCCCTTCCTTGCGCCTTCCGTCTCCACTGAGTCTCGGGGCGAGACACGGACACACGGTCCATCACCTCAGTCCATCACTCCAGGTTAGGTACGGGACGGTAGGAAGGGTTTTGGGTGCCGGCCGGCGTTGCAGCTTGCCCACCGACCGGCCTGGCCTTGCAACTGTTGCTGCAAGTTGCATGCACTTGCAACCGCGTGCATACATAATTCGTGCAGACTTTTTGGTGGACTTGTTGGTGATCGGCCTGGTCCTGATCGGCCACGCTCAGGTTGTTTGTTCGTCCCTCCTCCAGAGTCCAGAAGTCCAGGCCTCAAGGCTCAAGGGGAAGACGATTGGCGAGGTCTTGGCGAGGAAATCGCAAGTCGTGTCTTGTGCAAGACTCTTTCTTTGGCGAGCAGGCAACTAGGCAAGACCGCCCGTTCATCCTCGTTTGTGAGCGTGCGCCTCCGAAAACCTGGGAGAGGCAAAGAGAGAAAACAGAACGCCTGGGAGAGAAAAACAAGGACAATACAACGGCAATAATAGTACTACGATACCAACGAGCACAAGCACACAAGGCACACAAGGCACACAAGCTCACGAGGCACAGGAGACGAGTCACGAGAGTGCTCTGCTACACCTTAGATCCCCCGAGCCCTAGCTCTGCCCTAGCTAGGGTAACCCTAACCCTAACCCTAATGGGACACGTGTCCAGAAAAAGACACGTCAGTTTTTGTTCGTGACGTCCTTTTGAGTTTTGACGCGCGCCCTTTCAATTTTTATTTTATTTTTATTTCACACTCGCGTCAGCGTCAGTCAGTCAGTCAGTCAGTCAGTCATGGCGTCCTCAATAACGTCCGTGCTGGTTGGCTTGGTGCTGCTGTGCATGCTCGCGCTTGCGCTCAAGGTGCTTGCCACCCTGAGCCCCCAGCAGCAGCAGCAGAACATATCGCAATCACACCTCACAACCACGTTCTGGGCGCCTCACCGGCCAAAAGGCTCGCCGCTCCTCCTGACGTGGCGAGCGACGTGCTTCGTCTGGGCCACGTACGTGCACGTCGTCATGCTGCGAGAAAGATCCTTCACAGCGCAGTACAGGTTCTACACAGTGTGGTCGTACTCCATCTTGACGCTGTACTTCGCGGTGGCGACCGCGCACTCGGCGGGTGCGATGTGGTTCGAAGGAAGTGCACGACAAAACAGAACGAGGGTAAAGGGAAGCGTGTTGACGACCAAGAGAAGTGGTGCAAACGGGAGAACGGCTGACGATGCAACTGCCAGCGAAGAAGACGACGAAGCGGCTGTCATACAGCTCGACTACTCGCCGTTCGTTCACAGCGAATCCGCGACGTCACTAACAGGCGACGACTCTGACATTGTTGCCGACCCGAACTCGTTGCGATCTGCAGGTTTGGCCACGGTCGCGCTCTTCAACCTCGTGTGGCTTAACGTCTGGGTCGTCGACACAATTTTGTGGTGTGTGCTGTACCCCATGTACATACAGATGGGGATTGGCGATTCCGTGTTCACGTGGCTATCTATCAACCAGCACGCGGTGAACGTCGTGCTCATAGGCGTCGAGGCGCTATGCAACCGCATTCCTGTGATCCCACAGTACGTCGCGTACACCATTCTGCTCGTGCTGGTATTTACGTGCATGGAGCTCATCTTGCACGACGAGTACGGAGTGCACTTTTCTTACCCGTTCCAGAAGCTCACTTCCGCTGCGCCAGCTTGGTACGCGGCAATCAGCCTTAGCGTCTTTGTTTTTCAGGGATGGGTCGTATTCCTCGACAGGGTTGTGAAGCGGAATATCGTGAAGTGTTGCGTCGGCGACACCGACGAGGACGACGCCTCGCGCGCGACGACTGGCGCCGCCGAGGGTAATCCTAACGCTGTGGTGGACGAGTCGTCGTCGCTGCTTCGCTAGGCACCGCTTCCAGCAGCGCCGTCGCGCTTTGTTGCGCGGCTCGATTGGAGTCGCCCTGGCGCGCCTTACTACTCTTAGTTGTAAAAATGAAAGAAATTTGATGCACAGAAATGCGTCTGTCGTGCATCCCTCCAACATAGAAAATCTGCCCTCCTTCTGTGTCGGGAACCCGCCCAGACGAGTCGTCGCCGAGCCTACACTGGAATTTGCGGCTGCCAGAATGTCGCTGATCTGTGGCTTCTGTGCCGACGCCTGCCTGCCTGCTTGCTTGTTGGTGAGTGACATGGATAAGTACTAGGTAATGATTAGGGTAGCACTGTACCAAATTTGATTCGGGTTAGGGTTAGGGTTAGGGCTAGGGTTAGAGATCTATCTATTTGGTACCTGAGATTTCCCTCCCCCCAATCCAACCCAACTTGAGGCGCAGATCGTCCGACGATCGCGCGATTTTCCCCTTCGAAGATACCGGCCATGGCGGCGTGCTCGTCGTCTCGCTCGCGCGCGCTTGCTCCTCCAGGGTCTCGCTCGGTCCCTTATCTTTCGCTGAAGAGGCGGTGCCCTGTGCCTCGTGCCGCACCAACCCTGGTGGCGGCTCCCCCGCAGAATTTCAGTCCCGAGCAGCTCGCGTTCCTCGAACGCAAGGAGGCGCAGAAGGCGCCAACCAACCAAACGACAAACGGCCAAACATCTGCTCATCCTTCTGATCCAAGGGCGGTGCCAACGCCGCCCGCTCACTGGCTGATCCACGCGCCGCCGAGCTACTTCGCTTGGGACCAACTCGACTACAAGGGCAAGCGCAAGAATGTCGACGTCGGTGACCCGGAAGATTACAGCAGGCCGCTCGCGAAGGGTCTGGCGTCTGGAACGACATCTTGCGGGAGCTGGGCGTGCACTGAAGGGGGATGGGACAGCCCGACAAAAAGGCCAACCACGGAGTGGTTCTTCGTGATGAGTGGCGCAGGTGCCGTCACCGACCCCGACGGCACGAGGCACGACTTTGGGCCGGGCGACGTTGTCGTGCTGCCAAAGGGCTGGTACGGCCGGTGGGACGTCACGCACAAAATTCACAAGGTGTGGGTCATTCACGACCATGACGAGATTCCAGGCTTTGGATCACCCACGCCCGTCGTCGCGCCGCTTTCCAGCTTCGCCGCTCAATTCCTCGAACCGTCATTCGGCAAGACGCCGAACCGATTGTCGAAGGACGTATTCGACAACGGGCGCATGAGCTGCGGATACTGGAGCTGCGAGCCTGGTCATTTCGCCGTGCCTCCACGTGCTACGACGGAAGTCTTCCACGTTCTCTCTGGCATGTTCTTCCTCACGAACGCTGACGGATCAGCTCGCCGGTGCACGGCAGGAGACACGGTGGTTCTACCCGCAGGATGGTCGGGCCACTGGGATATCATCGAGACCGTGCAAAAGGTGTGGGTGGACATCGACGTTTAGTATGTGAAAAAACGTTCATTCTTTTTTTTTCTTACTATCATAATATTGCTATTTTCTTTTTTTTTAGGTCCCCAAATTGGTTTTTTTAACTCCCAAACTTTTGTTGTTGCTGCTGTTGTTGTTGTTGTTCCTTAACAACCACACAGAAGTTTACTGCTGACTCGTCGGCGTTCCTTGTGGTGCTGCTGGCGGCGGCGTTGGTGGTGTCTGCGGGAATCCAGCAGCGGGAGCGCCAGGCATGTTAGGTCCAAACAGCTCGCTGATCATGTTGAATGTCTGCATGATTTCAGCATCGTTGCTGTACTTGGAGATGTTCATCGGATTCGCGCTGAGGTCCATAATTGCACTCTGAATTCGTGGGTTCGCCATGGCGGCCGCCAGCTCGGGCTTCGCCATGATCTTCTTGATCATATCCTCAGGCTCCATGCCAATCGCGTCGAACTGCTGGCGAACTTCCGGACTGTTGATGTCCATGCCCGCCATCGCCTGCTGCATTTCGGGAGACATGCCCGTACCTTCTGGCGCCTGCCCGTTGAGCATTTGCTGCATCTGCTCTTTCATCATCGGCTGCGACATGATCCACTTGAACGACTCCGGATTTCGCATTCCCTCTGGCAGGTACGGGTACAGCATCTCCTGCATCTTTGGGTCCTCGAGCATCGACTCGAGCATATCCACCGTCATCCCAGATCCTGCTCCCGGTGGCGGCATGCCCGGCATGCCCATTCCAGGCATGGGAGGTGGTGCTCCCCCCGGTGGTGACACCACCTCCGGCTCAAAGGAGGCGGCGGCGGCGGCGGCGGCGGCGGCATCCTCCTTGTCCGGATCAACGTCCATGAACGGGTTGGCGGCGGCGGCGGCGGGTGCCGCCGCCGCTGCAGTCGTCTTTGTGTCCGCTTTCTTTTTGTCGTCGGTGGCAGATGAAGTGCTTGTTGTTGAGGATGCATCCGTGAAGGACGCAGGCACTGATGGAGAAGAAGGCGGCGGCGTGTTGGTGGTGGGCGGCGGCGGAGGCGGCGGCGGCGGCGTCGCCATGAACGGGTTCGGCGGCGGCGGCGCGGCGCCTCCGAACGGCGACGCGGCTCCTGGGAAACCGCCGGGCGCACCCCCGAACGGCGGTGCACCCGCGCCTCCCGACATCTGGTTCATCGCCGCCTTGAACATGGCTTGCTGCGCCCGTCCTGCCGCAAATCCAAGCAGCTTCTGCCCCCCGACGGCGATTCCGATGCCGATGGCGACCCACGCCATGGGCGGCCATCCGCCTGACGAGCTGGACGCGACGACGACCGGCGCTACTGCCGGCTGCGCCACAGCCGTCGTCGCGGTGGGCGGCGCTCCCGGCGCAGGTGGGTACGCGTAGGTGTATCCCGGCGGCGGCGGTGGGAGTCCCGCGGGTGGCGGCGTGACGGAGACGGCGGGTCCTGTTTGGTTTGCTGGTGCTGCTGCCGCTTCTTCTGCCGCCGCTTCCGATTCTGCTGCAGCGTCTTTCTTGTTACGTCGGCCGTACACACGCACATTACGAGAATGAGTAACCAGAGAGTGATTGACACGAGCGTATCTAGAGCGTGACAAGACAGGCAGGCCCTTAGCTACTACAGTGGGAGCACGGCACTGCGGATGGCACAGCATGGCAAGACTTGTGAAATTCTTAGCGGGCGGGAGTGTTGATAAGAATCAGCGAGGTGTGGCGGCGTCGGCCTTCGGGAAAGGAAACGAAGCGAGGGAGCGAGCGAGCCTCGAGGGAGCGAGAAAGCGGGCCTTCACGAAAAGGATTCCCAGGGGATTTTCGGGATCCGTTCTTGTCTTTGTCGTCGGGTTTTCGGGATCCGTTCTTGTCGTTCAAGGTCATTATTGTTTTCGGTGTGAGTTGTTTTTCGGGGGACTTCCCAGAGGTCGGTTTTTACTTTTTTTTTGGATCAACCAATTGTTTAGAGGGAGGGGTACATCGAAGGGCTGGTTGGAAGGGGGATACCGGTTTTGTCACCCTACCCTTCTTGACCACCCTCCTTCCTTCTCCTTCTAACCCTAACTTCCGGTCTTCCTAACCCTAACCCTAACCCTAACCCTAACCCGAACCCTAACGTTGTTCCGATGAATCAATCCTTTGTTGATGCCTTCTTTCATTGATGCTTTCGGGAACACTACCCGGTACTACCTAGGCTTCCTAGTATTTAGTATTTACCTACCCGGTATGTACGAGGAATCTGTGGAGAGAAAGATCTTCCGTCATTTTAGTTCACGTCACCAAAAATCACATTAGTGAAACATCGTTCGGGGATGGACTGACTCAAAGTGTGTGTGCCTTTGTGGTATGCAGTGACGTCGCCCCTGAGCCTTGAGCCCGGCCAACCCCCAATAATCGGCTCGGCACGTGGTTCGTGTCGTCACAATTTCACCGCTCATTTTCGGAAACGCGTTCGAGATGTGATCGGTGACGAGAATACTCGCCCTCACGAATGCGAGTATTCTCGTCACGTTTTTTTCGTTCTTTTTTCTTTCATAGGACGGGAAATTGCGGCGGCGTGTTCTGATTGCCCCACCCTGTTCCCTTTCCCTGCTGCTTTCACATTTTTCACAAGTTCACTTCTCGTTTGTTGTTGATCAATGATGTCTGCCATGATGATGATGATACTCTCTCTCTCAGCTGCTTACCTCGTCGCCGTCGTCGGTCTCCAAGCTCCAGCTCACGCGCGCGTTCTTCTCGACGACGAAAACAGTGTCGTCAAGACCTCTTCTTCTCCTCTCATGTGGGAGATTGCGGACAGCGCAATCGTCAACGAAAACAACGAGAAGCTCTCTTGCCGAGGTGCTCACATCGGACGGATCGCTGGTGCGGTGATTTGTGTCAAAGGTGAGACGTTCGACAACAACGTTCCCGTGCCCAAGTACTGCGTGAAGTCTGGATGGCATTGGCCAAACATGACGACGACGACGTCGAGTCCCACGACATACTACCACAGCGACTTTAGCATTCTCCACGACCCCGCCTTTGAGAACGTTCCTGGCGTTGCCGAACTTCGTAAGATTGCTCAGCAGAAGGAGTTCAAGGGCGACGGTGTGCCGACGCGCACTGAGGTGATGAGCTTCAATGCCAAGCAAACCGTCATTTGCCCTGGCTGCGACGAGTACGTGGCGGCTGTGGAAGCCACCGCGGACTTGAACCCGTGGAAGTCTATCCAGAAATCGTACGACGACGCTAACGACTCGTTCTGCAGCCCCATCAGGGAGCTTCCATTCTACCAGTGGTACCTTGGAGCACTGAACTGCTGAGGAGTAAGTAGTAGGCAGCAGCAGCTAGCTCAATAGCTAGCAGCAGGAACGCAAAAAACACAAAACAATATTCATCAGTTGAGGAAGAGAGGGAATCACAATTCATAATATCACACACACACACACACACAATGAGAGAGAGAGAGAGAGAAAGAGACAAGTAATTGAAAGGCGCTGCTGTTACTACTCAAAAACGGATCAGGTTCTTGCTTTTTTATACTTTAGACTTTACCACCATCCTTCTTCTTTTCTTGTATATACTTTTTTTTTGATTTTACGCGCGGAAGCTGTCCACCATCGTCTTCAGCTTACCTTCAGCCTTATCCCACTGGCTATCCGATGCGGAGATGGCAAAGAGAACAAGCACCTCTCCCTGCAACGTCACACTTGCCAGACCGTGCGTGCCATTAATTGCGAACGGCGTGTCGAGCTCGTACGTGTAGTACAGCTTGCCGTCGATCGTCTTCTCCTCCTTCTTGACGACGTTCTCGTCAGGCTCGATCGTGTCGCCGGTGATGTACGACCCGACCGCGCTGATGATGGAGTCGAGCGTTCCGACGGAGGCGACGTCAGTCACCTTGCCACGCCGTCCCAGCTTGTCCACCGGCGCGATGATGACCACCGCGCGCCCTTCCTTGCTGTCCGTGAAGAGCACCTCCGTCGTCGGCTCGTCGCAGCTAGGCTGGCAGTAGTTGCCGCTGAGGATGTTTGCGACGCGATTCTTGCGCCACGTTGAAGGCAGGCTGAATCGGTACGGGTTCTGCGCGTCGATCTTACCCGCGCGCAGGGCTGGCGTGAGGTCCGCATCTGGCACGAAGTCGACGAAGCCCTCCTCGATGGTCGAAGCTGGCAGGTACGAGCCCACTTGCGCTCCCTCAGCGTTTCCGCTGTTATCCGCAAGCGCCGCGAGCGTGTTTGCATTCATGGCGACAGGCGTCGCGAGCAGTCCCAGCGTGACTGCTCGGCGACGTCTCGCAGCATTTTGCTGCTCCCTTGAGTGGTGGTGAGGTGCTTGTGATGATACGTCGGCGTCGGCGGCGGCGGCAGAGGCGGAGAAGGAGGATGAAGACGACGACGACGACGACGACGACGCTGCTGGTGCTGCGTGGAGTCCTATAGGAGCACGAGCACGAGAAAGACAAACCTTATAAGGCTTTGACACCCTTGTAGGAAAACAACGAGGAGTGGTATGGATGAGCGCCATCACCGTCAGTCAGCACGTATGAAATAAAATGATTTGATTGGGAGGTTGTTTGTGGTGGAAAAAGACGCACCCTGTTGTTTCGTTGTTGGGGGATGGGTGGATGGGGATAAGATTTTTCTGTTTTCTGTAGGGAGGGAGGGATCCGTCGTAGAACCGCTTTTACGGAAGAACAGCAGGGACCATGTGGGATCCCGCTCGGGATTCACCCCGACCATTTTTTGCCCCAGGATTTGAATTTGTAAACAGGAAGATCTTTTGAAAGTGTCCACGAAACAATAAATCATGGCGTCCACGCGCTACTTGTACTTCGTCCGCTACTCCAAAGGCGTCCGTTAGCACTTAGCCGGCAAGAAGAAGAAAATACTCGAGCACATGCGAGCAAAAAAAAAGCGGGGTTTAGTGCCAAGCAAGTTTCGTCCTACAAGAGTGGCGATGGATGCAGTGTTTGTGGCAAAAAGGGGAGTCTCTTCGCCAACGACAAGCGCACCGCTGTTTTTTGCTCGCGTCGTTGTGCGGATCAAGTGGGTGCACGGATCAATGACTTCAAGCACTACCACGCCTATCGTCGAGCGTTGCCAGAACAAGTTGCCCAACGCAAGGATTACTTCAAAAGAGTGCTTGGCGCAGGAGGCGCGGAGAGCGTGCGCGCTGGCGGGGAAGAGGCGGAGAAAATCGCGAAGATTCGCGACAACCATCCAAATGGCGGGAAAGGGCCGCGAAACATTTCTTTTCTACACTGAAATTGAGATGAATAAGACAGTTGACGACGTTTGTACGCCAATGACAAAACTGTATAAAAGCAAATTACAAAATTAGATACACGAAATACGAATTCTCACCTCTCATCCTCGCCACTCGAAAATTCCACTAGAGTGGGAGGAGGAGCAGTCACGGAGGACGAGTTGTTGTTGTTGTTGGTATTCTTCTTCTTCTCCACAAGCTCCTCCTTTTCCTCCCTTTCCTCCTCCTCACCTTCGGAGACGACGATTGGTGTCAGCACGCCAAGCACGTCGTCCTCCCCACTGCTTTCCACGACTTCCTCCTCTGCTTCGTTATCGCCGTAATCGCCGGAGTACAGCCAACTGTCCCTCTCGTCCATCATCTCCGCACCAATTTGCCTCGCCTCCTCCAACAAGATGCTGTCTGCAGGTACGTTTGGCAATCGGCAGAACCACGGCAGAACGCCGAGACCAGCCTTAAGCTCCACCACCTCGCCACCCTTTCGCTTCACGCCGTCCATGCCCTCCCAGGTGCCCGGTGGAAACTTCACCACACGGCTGCGACATCCACGCTTCAGCACGGGCGCCACGAGAATCACGTTGCCCAGGAGAAAGCAGTCGTCGCAACCTTGCACCTTGGGGAAGTGATATTCCACCGGCCTGACGATCGGGTCGCCATCTTTCATAGCCTTATGAGCAAGTCGTACAATCGAAGGACCCATTCTCATCCTCAGACGAGCAGCTTCGACAACAATGCGAAGGTACGTGGCATCCAGCTGTCGCCAAGGTGCGACGCCAATGCGCATCATCGGTAGAAGAGCCATCGCCTGCGCCTGCCGCACAAGCAGCTCTGGATCCACATCCGAATTGTTTTTGTGCTGCACAGCCGATCCAAGCCGTGGCGTCTTTGGCGGCTTGGGCAACCCTCCCGCTGGGCCGGGGCACGTGAATGGCAGACCAGCCATGCCGAGCGTGAGCGCTGATTGTATGATGCTGTGAAGTTCGCGCCATCCAGCGGAAGAAAAGTCACGATCGTCATCTGAGGAGGAGGAGGAGGAGGAGGAGGAATCTTCCGAGTCAGAGTCTTCCTCCTGCAAGCCACACCCGTCCCACATCTTCTTTCCTTGTATGCCCAACCGCACGCCAAGCGGATGGTCCACCATGCCCCAGCTGCTCTCCGCAAGGCACAGCTGGCTGCCACCTCCCGAAGCCTCGAGCACCGTGTCCACGTACGACCGGCATCGCAGGTACGGGGGAAGCGCGCCGTCAAATGCGTGGTACATGCGTGGCGACCCTCCGTCTGGTGCGAAGCCGTCCACGCCCAAGTCACGCAGGCTCGCGAGTCGGCGGCGTAGCCACGATGCGCCTGGCGTCGTCGTCGTGTCCAGAAGAGCGGAGAGGCCGCCACGGTGGCGGTACAGCAAGGCTTGCTGTGGGTTCTTCCTGCGCCGAGAAGGCGACGCGGTCAAGTCCTCCTTGCCAGGCACGAGCGCGTTTAAGTACGACAGCTCGTCGTACGCGACGGAGTCTGGCGAAACGAGCGGCGTGACGTGAAGGCAAACCTTGAAGCCGAGCGCGTGCAGGTGGCTGATCATGGTCTCTGGGTTGGGAAACCGTCCGTTGTGGAATGTGTGGCTGCCTCGGTGATCCATCCACCCGTCCGCGTCGATGCACAGGACACCCGCGGGCAAGTTGTGCTGTATCGCCTCCTCCGCGTAGCTTATGACGGATGCCTGCGTCGTTCGCTGTTGGCCAAGTTCCGGTGCGACTTCGTACACGGGTGCGGTGAAGAGAAGAGGGTCGATGTTTCTTGGCTGCATGGCCTTGTTGCGGTCACGCTTGAGTGCTCGCACGGCGCCACGTAGCGAGCGGTGGCCTGCGCTGGTTCGGAGCTGGTCGAGGAACTGGGTTTTTGAGGGTGTGGTGGTTGGTTTGAGGATGAGGAGAGATGCCATATTTGATTTTTCCCTTGATTTTGTTGCGGTGAACGGTATGGATGAGCTGATGTAGCGGCCTTTGGTGGATACGATGGATGGCGTGGAGTGGGAGATGTGGGTGCTTGAGGGCACTCCGTAGAAGACTTCGTCTGGAAGGAGCGTGATTTCTAGATGAAAATGAGGAGAAGGAGGAGGTGGTTGTTGCTGTGGTGGTGGTGGTTTGCGCCAAGGTGTGAGATTTTTCAGGAAAAGGCTGATGCGTCGTCGCAGGAGGAGGTAGCGCGGGATTCTGTGCGCGACGATGGTGAGCGCGGCGGTGATGGCGAGCATGGAATTTAATGAGGAGGAGGAGGAGGAGGAGTTGGAGGAGGAGGAGAAGGAGGGTGATGGAGCTGGTGGTGGAGCACGCCGACCACCACCAAACCCAAAAAGAGGGGGGGCCTGACGAACATCTTCACCTTGAACAACAGACGAGCGGGATGGCCGCGGGCGGCCATCACCACCACCGAACATGATATGATAGTGGTACGATAGTATGTAAGGGGAAGGGATTGATAGCAGTGATGTGGAGTGATGGCGGTTGGATCACAAGCGAGGGCACAAAGTACAGTTTTAGCACTACCGTTTGGTACCCCGGGTAGGAAGGAGGAAGGGGGGGGGACGGACTGCCGGAGTACCTGAGCCCGAGCCGGCCCGCCTTGCCTTGCCTTGCCTTGGTGAGTTGGTGTCCTGTCCTTTTCTTCTCCTCGCGCTCTTCTCCTTGGTCTGAACTCTGGTCTGTGAAAAGCGTGCGCGCGCTTTTCTTTTCCGGTCGCCCTCCTCCGTCCTTGCTTGCGTCTCGGCGCGAAACGTCGCAAATAAAACGACAAAAAAAAGGCTTATCGTAACGACGAGGAGAGGTGCGGACGCAGACTCCGCGGCGAGAGCCTTCTGGAGGAAGGTGCAATTTCCACGTCCCGCGAGCACGCCTCGGTGCTCCTCCGCATGCTGACAGCCGTCGAAGGGTTTTGTCAACGACACGCGAACAGCATCCTGGGGCGGAACCGCTCCGAACGACGCGAGCACCGCCTCTTCGGTGTGGCTCTCGCCATCACCGTCGACGTACGTGTGATACGCGTAGACGGGCCTCGACGGGTCAGCTGCAGTACGCATTCGCCTTATCTTCAGCGTGCACGCACTGTGCGAGCGCGCATAGCAGCGCAGTTGTGAGCAGAAGAAGTGTGCCTCTTCTCCTCGCGGCGTCCATTCTTATTCTTCTTTGGCGCGTTGTGGTTTGGACTGTGGAGACCTCGTTGTCCTGGGAGGAGAGGAGAGGAGTGCCCGCCCAAAACGCGCAGCGAGGAGGGAACGGGGGGGAGGTGGTCGTGTAATCATTTGTATAGTGGGCGTACAGGTCGAGAAACCTCGGCTCGTCCTAACGGAGAGTTAGTACCATGAACTTACCAGCCCTCATTTTCTCAGGGGGGGGGGGAAACTAGAACCCCCATTCACTCCCATTCACTCCCATTCAATATTGAATGAGGGATCCCAGCTTTATTCATTTGCCTCCCTCCCTCCACCGATCTCTTCCCCGCCCCCTAATAAACAGAACCTTTATTTATTTGCATCCCTCCCTCCACCGATCTCTTCCCCTTTATTTATTTGCCTCCCTCCCTCCCACCGATCTCTTCCCCTTTATTTATTTGCCTCCCTCCCTCCCACCGATCTCTTCCCCCGCCCCCCCTAAACAGAACCTTTATTCATTTGCCTCCCTCCCTCCACCGATCTCTTCCCCTTTATTTATTTGCCTCCCTCCCTCCACCGATCTCTTCCCCTTTATTTATTTGCCTCCCTCCCTCCACCGATCTCTTCCCCTTTATTTACTTGCCTCCCTCCCTCCCACCGATCTCTTCCCCCGCCCCCCCTAAACAGAACCTTTATTCATTTGCCTCCCTCCCTCCACCGATCTCTTCCCCTTTATTTATTTGCCTCCCTCCTTCCCACCGATCTCTTCCCCTTTATTTATTTGCCTCCCTCCCTCCCACCGATCTCTTCCCCTTTATTTATTTGCCTCCCTCCCTCCCACCGATCTCTTCCCCTTTATTTATTTGCCTCCCTCCCTCCCACCGATCTCTTCCCCCGCCCCCCCTAAACAGAACCTTTATTCATTTGCCTCCCTCCCTCCACCGATCTCTTCCCCTTTATTTATTTGCCTCCCTCCCTCCACCGATCTCTTCCCCTTTATTTATTTGCCTCCCTCCCTCCCACCGATCTCTTCCCCTTTATTTATTTGCCTCCCTCCCTCCCACCGATCTCTTCCCCTTTATTTATTTGCCTCCCTCCCTCCCACCGATCTCTTCCCCTTTATTTATTTGCCTCCCTCCCTCCCACCGATCTCTTCCCCTTTATTTATTTGCCTCCCTCCCTCCACCGATCTCTTCCCCTTTATTTATTTGCCTCCCTCCCTCCCACCGATCTCTTCCCCCGCCCCCCCTAATAAAACAGAACCTTTATTCATTTGCCTCCCTCCCTCCACCGATCTCTTTCCCCCTTTCTTTCTTTATTATTATACCTACCCGGTACTTTCCGTTTCCGGCAGAATAATTCAATCAACTTTTCTTTTTCTAATTCCTGAACCTCCTCCTGATTCCTCCTCGAATGCCTGGTGCCTGGCTGCCGGTCAGTTCGCCCTTTCAAAAATTCTAACCCATTCCCATCCGTTTAGGCTAAAAAGTTCTTAGAACTATGTAGGCAGAGGTGTCCACTTTTTCTGTTTCTTCTTTTTCCCGATAGGGTACCTCCACCACCTCCGAGGAGAATCCTCGCCTGCCTGGCTGCCCCCCTGGCAGCCTGGATTTTGTTCTATTCCCTATTTGATATTTCTTATTTTCGGAGACTTTCATTCTTTCATGGGTCGGCGGCGCAGCAAAGCACAAGCCAAGCCGCGACCCATCATCGCGCGACGTCCAGTCACCACCTCAGGAGGCTCACGACTACGTCATCAGAAGAAGCTCTCCTCCTCCTCCTCCTCTCTTTTGGATGAGAAGAAGAAGAATACGAAGAAGAAGAAGAATTCGTCCTCTTATTCTCAAACAACCAGAAACAAGCGCTTGATACGCTTGCACAAAAATGTCAACTTCGCTGAGGCTGTTACAACAATATGCGACGCACGAGCGAGGGGAATCGCACCCACGACTGTTGACTGCAACAAACTCCTCAGTGCAGGGGTACGGGCGGGACTCTGGGAAGATGTGCTAGCGGGGCTGTAGGCTATGCGAGGGCGCACGGAACCTAACCATAGTTCGCTCGCCCCTGAGGGAACCGCCGCCGCGGCGTGCGCAAACATAACGCCGTCGGTAGTCTTGTACGCCGTGACCGTGCGCGTGCTCGGTGCTGCTGGGCAAAGCGTGCGCGCGCTGGAGGTGTTTTCTTGGATGGCTCAGGACGGAGTTGCTCCCGACGCCGTCGCATTTAACGCAGCGGTGCGGGACGTGCGCGGACGCAATGCGACTCCTGGGCGAGGCCCAGGCTGCGGGCCTGGCGGACGTGGTGACGTTCAACGCGGCGCTCGCGACACTCGCGCGTGGTGGCGAGGTGCGCCGCGCGGAGGATTTGCTTGACGCGATGACAGCCAGGAAGCACGCCGGACGGGCAGCGCCGGCGCCCAACGCCGTGTCATTCGTGACGCTCATTGCGGCGCTCGGAAATGCGGGCGACGCGGATCGCGCGCTCGCGCTCCTTCGCCGCATGCCCGCCGCAGGGCTTGAACCGAGCGTGCGTGCGCACAACGCCGCCCTGGCCGCCCTCGAGGCGGCAGACAGGTGGCGCGACGCCCTCGTGCTCCTCGGCGCGATGGCGCGCGATGGTGTGACACCTGACGGCATCTCCCTCCGTATCGCGCTCTACGCGTGCTGCGCCAAAAGTGCTGGGAAATCCGAGGAGGCGGACGCGGATTTGGCGGATGCTAAGCTGAATGCACAGGAGCGCGAGCGCGTGCAACGCGGCGTGCAGTTGCTCGAGGCGATCGAGGCGGGGCGCTTCACCAAGGTTCCGAGTCCAGACTATCAGATGTTCCACGTCGTCATCCAGGCGGCTGGCGCCGTCGGTATGCACGACGTAGCCTCGGCGATCAGCCGTAGGCTCATGGCTAGCACGGCGACCGAACTGCGGGCGCACGCCTTAGTGGAGCTGCCGTCGCCGCGCGGACGCGTCGAGCTCTCAAACGGGCCGAGCGGAGCAGGGGCGGAGGAGTGCGAGCGGCTCGTCCGACGCGTTCGGAAGGAAACGCAATTCGAGCACGTGCTCTCCGCGCTGCCGTACGCGTTTGCACAAGACGCTTCCAAAACAGATGACGATAAATGCCGCTCCCTCGCTTTCCACTGTGAGAAGAAGGCCCTCGCGCTCGCCCTTCACGCCGCTGGCACGTCGCGGGTGACGCTCCCCCGCATCGAGGTGAATATTCGCATGTGTTTTGATTGCCAAGCCTTCTACGCGCACGCCGCCACGCTCACTGGCGCGCTGCGGCGGCGCGGGATCGTGCCGCCGTCGCTGCGTTTCCTGCTCGACGTGCGCGCAGGCGCGGGTGGAGAGCTGGCGGGCAATGCGCTTCGGTGGGGCGCGCCACTGGCATTTGCCGACGACGACGACGTCGACGACGTCGCCGCTCGGATTCGGCTGGCGTCCGCGCGTCTGGCGCGCGACGAGCGCGCAGGTGGCGCGAGCGTGCCGGCGACGCACGTCGTCTCGTCG